>CM040124.1:97542733-98286495 GCA_022559845.1 Amorphophallus konjac | reverse complement strand
AAGGACCAAAGAAAAATACTCTTACATTGAGAATAATTTCCTGGCACTGGTCTTCGCGGTCAAGAAGCTCCGACACTATATGTTGTCGCATGAAATTAAGTTGGTCTCCAAGGCAAGTCCATTGAAGTATATATTATCTCAGCCAGCACTGAAGGGCCATCTGGGGAAATGGGCGATCATACTTATGGAGTTTGATATCTCTTATGTACCGCAGACAGCCGTCAAGGGACAAGCCATTACAGATTTCTTTGCTGCACACCCAATACCTAAAGATTCTCTATTGCAGGCGGAACTGCATGAAGACGAAACACTACAAGCAAACCAGACGCAGTCCACATTGTGGCAACTGTATTTCGATGGTGCATCCAGAATTGACGCTGCGGCTAGTGGGCCCAGCAGAATTAGAGCTGGCGTAGGCATAGTCTTGAAATCTCCAGAGGGGGAGGTCGTGCACACCTCCTGTTCAATCAACAAGCCTTGTACGAACAATGAGGCAGAATACGAGGCCTTGATTATCGGCCTGCAAATTGCCTTATCCATGGGAATTCAAATGCTTGAAGTCTATGGGGATTCCATGTTAATTGTTAAACAAGTCGAAGGAGAGTTCGATGTCCAAAAGTCGGAACTCCTCCCCTATCACCAGCTGGCGCTAGGTCTGATGGAAATATTCTATTTCATCTAGATAAAGCACATCAATCGAGGATAGAATGCTCAGGCAGATGCCCTCGCAAAGCTAGCTAGTTCCCTGGCAATCCCGCCGGATGAGAGCCTGAATGTAACCGTCATCAATAGACGACAGGTACCGAGTATGATGGATATCCCAGTTACAGGAGAAGAGAATGAAGTTATGGCTATAGAAGAAGCTCGATAGCTTGATTGGCGGGAACATCTACTGCAATGGTTTCAACGACAGCAGTTGCCGAAAGAGAAAGAGCATAGAATTAAGTTAATAAGAATCAATGATTCTTATGAAATGAGAAATGGGACTTCGTTCCGAATAATGGCGAATGCCAGGAATAAAATCTTGCTACGTTGCTTGTCCACCGACGAAGCCATGCAAGCCATGCATGAGGTGCATGCTGGGACAGCAGGAGCACATCAGGCCCGTCCGAAAATGAAAATCGAGATAAAGAAACTGGGCTACTACTGGCCCACCATGTTTGATGACTGATGTAATTTTGCCAAGACTTGTCAGAAATGCCAGGAGCATGCTAACATCTCGAGGAGGCCTCTGGCACCACTACATCCCACCATCCCAAGTTGGCCGTTTGCCCAATGGGGCATAGATGTGGTAGGTCCCCTGCCACCCTCCTCCTCTTGATGCAAGTACATCTTGGCAGCCACAGACTACTTCTGCAGATGGGTAGAGGCGGTGGCTTTAAGAGAAGTAATGGGGGAGTTGGTCGCCAGGTTCTTCTGCCAGAATATAATATTCTGGTTTGAGGTTCCAAGCCGAATCATTTCTGACAATGACAGCCATTTCAGAAACCAGAAAATATACCGATTGGTTGATAAATATAGAATTGATTGGAGGACTTCATCTCCCTACAACCCTCAAGCTAATGGGCTTGCAGAAGCTTTCAATAAAATGCTGTGCACCTTGCTGGTGAAAATCGTTAACTCTAGTAAGAGAGATTGGGAAGAAAGGATGTACGAAGCACTTTGGGCTTATCGTACAGTTTATAAAATCCCAACTGGCTGCTCACCATTCTCCCTTGTGTACGGGTCAGAAGCAGTGGTACCAATTGAATTGGAAGTCCCGTCACTGCGGGTCACTATTCAGCATGGTTTGGTCGGCAGCGAACAAGCCAATGTGGAAAGAAGATTGGAGGAGCTTGACGATTTGGAAGGAAGGTTACTCCGAGCGCAACAAAATATTCAGCTATACCAAGCTCGCATGGCCCGTGCTTTTGACAAGCTGGTAAAGGAGCTAGAATTCAAGAAAGGCGACCTTGTTATGGTCAAGAGAAGAGAAGTGATGGCAGCCAACCCCAAGGGAAAATTAACTAGAAATTGGGTAGGCCCATATGTTGTCAACCGGGTCTACGAAGGAGGCACTTACGTCCTTGTGGATCACAAGGGCACAGTTCAGTTCTCACCTCTCAACGGGAAGCATATGAAGCTATACCGGGCAGCTGCACCGACGCCTGAAGACTAAAACACCTATGGTCCAACCATAATCCCACCGGGTCATAATGCCTCCAACGGACCTTACGTCCATCTAGGTAAAGAAAGAACTTTGTAAGGGGACACATCAGGATGGATAAACTGCATTACCTGTCAATCCGATCCCGCTCGGCCAAATTGGCCCTCTTTTAATTTTTTTCCATAATAATAAAATCTCCAAAATTATTGGTTAAAAAAAGTTAAAAAAAAAACCTCTTCTTTCCTCGGGTATTAACCCCATACCCGTGAATCTTACTTATATGACTTCCAACGGACCGTACGTTTGTTTGGAAGAAGAAAACCTTCTCTTTGCTTAGGTGTTAAGCACATGCCCGTGAACACTATTTTTAAAACATCCAACGGACCTTACGTCCATGTGGATGAAAAGAACCCTGCCTTGAATACTACCTACATAAATGCCCCCGACGGACCTTACGTCCGTGAGGGCAAAGAAAATTTTCCCCTTGCACAGGCATTAACCCCATGCTTATGAATACACCTCATGGCGGCAACATGCCTCATGCTCTAGCCAGCTTATACGTCATATTGCCATTACGGGCCTTACGCCTGGATCGGCATCAATTCTATCCTTTGCGTTGGCATTCGTCCTTACCCACGAATAAGCCCTTCTTTGGCGCAAGGCTTCGTGCCCTAGCCAACTACGTCCATAATGTTGCTATTATGGGCCTTACGCCCGAATCGGTGAATATTCTCCCCTTTGCGTTGGCATTTGATCTTGTCAACGAATAAGCCCCTTTTTGGCGCAAGGCTTTGGGCCCTAGCCATTCGCATATACACAGTGGTGCCATTACGGGCCTTACGCCCGAATCAGCGAAACTCTACTCCTTGTGTCGACATTCACCCTTGTCAATGGACAAACCCTTCTTTGGTGCAAGGCTTTGTGCCCTAGCCAACTATATACACAGCATTGCCATTGCGGGCGTTACACCCGAATCGGCACTAATTCTATCCCTTGCGTTGGCATTTGATCCAGTCAACGAATACACCCCTCTTCGGCGCAAGGCTTCGTGCCCTAGCCATTCATATATACACAATGGGGCCATTACAAGCCTTATGTCTGAATCAACACTAATTCCTTCTCTTGCGTTGGCATCCGTCTTAGCCAACGAATAAACCCTCTATCATCCAAAGACTCTGGGTCCGAGCCGGTGATCATCTATTGTTCCCAATTGTCATAAAAAAAGGGGCTTAAAACAGAGGTGCCCTGCCAGACTTGTTCCTTCATCAGGACAAGGGTAAAAAGGGCAATAACCCAGCTGTGGTGAAAACCTGAAAGGGCACTGCAGGTAAAATCGGCTACCCCACCACGTAAAAACTCGAAAGGGCGCATGGGCAAAAACAAGAGGGGGCCGATGCCGGCGAAAACCCGAAAAGGGCGCTTGCATCGGTAATGTAGTTTAAGAAAAAAGAAAAAAAAAAGACAAGAGGGAAAGAATGAGAATAGAAAATTGGCCTTCCCTCAAGACATCCACATAAGCAGAACACCCCCATATGTCCCACCGGAAGCAAACCACCTATACGGCAAAATCCAATCGGAATGGGCCTTCCGCTTGTTTCAACGATGAAGCCATTTCTTGCTTCGACATTTAACCCGATGTCGATGAATACACTTACCCTGATCGTCATCAGCATCGGTGACATCAGTGATCAAAACCTTAACTCGGACCTTCCGTCCTTGTTAACGACATTAAAATTATTTCTTGCTTCGACATTTAACCCAATGTCGATGAATACACTTACAGTGATCGTCATCAGCATCGGTGACATCAGTGAGCGAAACCTTAACTCGGGCCTTCCATCCTTGTTAATGATAAAACTATTTCTTGCTTCGACATCTAACCCAATGTCGATGAATACACTTACCCTGATCGTCATCAGCATTGGTGACATCAGTGATCGAAACCTTAACTCGGACCCTCCATCCTTGTTAATGATAAAACTATTTCTTGCTTCAACATCTAACCCAATGTCGAAGAATACACTTACCCTGATAGTCATCAGCATCGGTGACATCAGTGATCAAAACCTTAACTCGGACCTTCCGTCCTTGTTAATGACATTAAAACTATTTCTTGCTTCGACATTTAACCCAATGTCGATGAATACACTTACCCTGATCGTCATCAGCATCGGTGACATCAATGATCGAAACCTTAACTCGGACCTTCCGTCCTTGTTAGTGATATTAAAACTATTTCTTGCTTCGACATTTAACCCAATGTCAATGCATATACTTACCCTGATCGTCATCAGCATCGGTGACATCATTGATCGAAACCTTTACTCAGACCTTCCGTCCTTGATAATGATATCAAAACTATTTCTTGCTTCGACATTTAACCCAATGTCGATGAATACACTTACCCTGATCGTCATCAGCATCGGTGACATCAGTGATCGAAACCTTAACTCATGTCTTCCGTCCTTGTTAATGATATTAAAACTATTTCTTGCTTCGACATTTAACCCAATGTCAGTAAATACATCTACCTTGATCGTCATCAGCATCGGTGACATCATTGATCGAGACCTTAAGTCGGACCTTCCGTCCTTGTTAGTAAAACCTTTTTGCTTTGACATTTAGTCCAATGTCAATGAACACACTAGCCCTGGTTGTCGTCATCATCGGCAAGATCAGTTGAATGAAACGTTAGCTTGGATCCTTCATCCTTGTTAATGAAGAATCTACCTCTTGGCCCCGGTATTCGTTCAGCCGATGAATATAATAATTCTCTGGCGGTGGTCTAAAAGAATATTCTTTAGTCAATCTAGCCTAACCTTGATTTCGGGGGACATAGCGTTGCAATGGAGCGAACTCCTTGCCCCTTCCCTGAAGGCGTGAGCGCTCTCCTGTCTTAGCAGCTAACACACCCAAAGATTGGTGAGGCTAGTCTTTTACCTCCACTCACATTAGGGAGGGAAGGAAAATAAATACACAGCTAAGGCTCGGCACAAGTATGTAAGGCAAAACTAAAGAAAATATCATTGCATGAAAGGGGTGCATGAAGTTCCTGCACTGTTACACACTAAAAAAAAGGGAAGAAAACAAAAGAGGAAAATATACATCATTGGCCTGGATGGTGAAAGATATCATCGAGCGCCGAAAGTCTGACAGAGGGATGGACAGCTATGTCCTACAAACGGCGTTCCTCGGCTTCCAGCCTTCGCAGCTCCTCCTGAAAAGAGCCAACACGCTTCCCCGCTAACTCGGCCTCACCCAAGCATCGCACCCCTAGTTGCTCGGTGCAAGCCAGGTCTTCTTCGGCCTGAGCCAGTTCAGCATGGAGTTCAGAAATTCGTTGTCGCAAGAAGGAAGCTTGTTCCGCAGCTCCCTCAACGATATTCCTACGCTCGCTAATGAACACTGTGGAAGCCCGTATAGTGGTATGGCATTCTTGCCGTTGAAGCGCCAGGGCGGTCAGCTGGTTCCTCAAGCCGTGCTCAACAAATTCTCGCTGATTTACATACTTAAGTAACAATATTACTCGCGGTGCCCAGTCTTGCATGGGATAGCCAAAGGCTATGACGGTACGTGATATGGACTCAGCCAGCCCCCTCAGTTGGGTGTAAGACAAGTCCCGACGAGCTAGCACAGTTTGCTTAAGCATCTCCAAGTTCTGCCACACCACCTCGTCTGAAGACTGCAAGCCAAGTAACGGTACATCAAGGAGATAAAACTCTACTCTACTATCAACTTCAGCCCAGAGGTCATCAATGGGCTTCGAAGAAGATGAAGGCAGTGCCGGCAGGGAGACCAAGGGTGTCATACGCTCTTCTGTCTGTACGACAGAGTCGATAGCAGTCAAGGCAGGCACTTCAAGACCTCTGTCCAACTTAGGGAAAAAATCTGCAGACTCGAAGCCCGCACTTTTAGAAGCAAACTCCAGCTGCCCTCTCAGCTCTGGCATTTCCTTCAATTCGGTCCTAGGGGTGATAGATAGGACAGTTGTTTCTCCCGGGAGCTCTATGTCTTCCGAAGGAGGCTCTTCATGCCATTTAATTCAGGCCGTCTACTCCGACTCGGACTCCGCTATGGATGGCAGGACTGTTGTCCCACTATCCACTTCTTTGGGAATCCCTACACCTTCCAAGGGAGGTGGTTTGTGCTGTCCCACTGAGGCTAGCCGCTCCAATCCAATGCTGGCCGTGATGGTTATAGCAATGGCATCCCCGGCCGGTTCCTCTTCAGGCTCCACCCCTGATGCGCCCTCGGCCATGGCCACATCAGCTAGTTCTGGCCCGGACTCCGCTGACTGGATATGAAGCTACTTTACAAAAGACTCACCTGTGTCCAACACAGAGCCGGGCCCGCCCAAGAATTTTAAAGTAATCGGCTTTAATATGAGCACTATGCGCATGATGGGGGTGAAGGCCGTCCCTGTTGTTTGAAAGGGGGAGAAAGCGGTGGTAGTAGTCATTGCTGGAAAATTCAACCCCACTGAAATCATAGGCTCTTGAGAAGAGGAACAAAGGAGGCAAACTAGGAACTGTGTCAGACCTTCAGATATAAATGCTAGAAGACATGGCTGAAGCTCATATGGAAGAATACAAAGATTACATCCGAAGAAACAAGGCTTGAACTAGCGGCCCCCGGTGCTTCTAAGTCTAGCCGCGTTAAAGCTGAGGAAATCTCCCGCCTGGGACTTAGTGTGCTTGAAGGGCCCAGCGCTAACCGGGGTGGGCTGAATGCAGCGAAGTCACTTCCGTAGGATAGGGAAGGAGTGCTAGCCTCCGACCCTACATCCTGCGTATCCTCATCACTGGAGGGTTCATAGTCTACAAGTTTTTCCGAAGATGAACTTTCAGCTAATTCTGCTACCGTCGTGCTTGGGCCGGTGAGGCGCACTGAACTGTCAAGCGACGCCCCTGAAGAGACTTTCTGAAGGGGTAACATGGCCAGCCGCTCGGAACACCGTCGGGTCGGCCGGGTACTCTGGGCAGGATATGTTGTAGAAGGAACTTCGGCAAGTTCCGAAGGGACAATATCTGGAGAATTAAACAGATAAGAATGATGAGTAAGAAGAAAAGTAGCAAAATGAGATGGCTATCGTAGAATCCCTATAGGCTCCAATATTACCTTCACCACCATGACTAGGCATTGGAGAAGGAAGGGCCATGGTGATCGGAATGGCGGGTGTTTCAACGCCCCAAATTTCCTCTGCACCACCACTAGTTACCACTTCCTCGATAGTTGGGATAAAGGAAACTATGGTGCTTAAATGAAAGAAGCAGAAATGATGAAGCCCGGAGGGTTATACCCCGGAAAGGAGTTCAAGGGGGATATACCTGCTGCAGGAGCCGTCTGCTCCTGTGATATCTCAAACTCCTAGAAGGTCAGAATAGTGGGCAATGGAATGACAGGTTTACAGGAGCAGTCCTCCTTTCCACTGTGACTTTTGCCCGGGCCCTCTTAGCCCAGGAAACTACCTCCTTGACCTTAGACCTCTCTCGCTTCCGAGAACCCCTGGTGGGTAAATGTGCGGTAGTCGGGGGAGCGGGCGAAGATTCAAAGTACCTTGGCTTTTAGGCCTTGTTAATTAAAGACCGATACTCTAGGGTTACTTTAGAGGACAGGAAATCTACAGAGAAATGATGCGTCCACAGGGTGGCTATGTGAATAAGATGCATATATAGGTAAAGGAACAAGCAAGAATGAAACAACATATACCTGGCGGGCCCGAATACAATGGAGAGACGGCCCAATAATACAAAGAGGGTTCCTGGTTTCTGGAGGCCCCCTCCCGAATCAGCAAGCAGATGTTGCCAATTTTGGCACAATGTTCGGCTAGAAGTGCCAGGTCCCCATGGCCACAAGCACAAAGACAATAGTACAAGCCGAGGTGGTCCATACCCCATCTGTCGGCATACTTAAAGGCAATGAAGAGAGGTCTCTCCAATATAGCCCCAGCTTTGTCAGTAATAGAAAGGCCATGAATGTGCAACAAGACAAAAAGCCAAGAAGTTTGGCTATACAGGGTGGGTCCCCGATCTTCTTTCCTCACAAAACTCCTATACGGACACATGCGATCAGTCTCTGGACTCCATGAGGCTGGAGCTATGATAGGCTCTTCCACTGGTAGCGGAAACTGCTGAAGAGCAATCCTCTTGTTGCTAACTTTACACAAGCCCCGAAGAGTCTCTGTGAAGCTATCTTTATTAATTTCAGGAAGCATCGGTTGAGGCTTGGATTTCTCCCATTTGGCAACTTTCCATGCCACCAAATAAGCATGTACCTCAGCATCCTTACGGGACTCCAGCCTCCGCAGATGATAGGATCAATTTCAAATACAGCAGAAGGCTGGGAATTCAAGAATCGACGCTCGGCAACGTCCCAACAATCGTTCCGAGAAAGTCGATAGAAGCCAGCACTAGCATTCCACCATTTAATATATTCTAGCATCACCCGGGGAAAATGCCCAGGAACTGGCATCCTGAAAGAAGCAGCCTCATGACAATGGAAATGATCCCACCATGTACGGGCTTCTTCGATAGCGGCTGATCCTCCTCTCGATCGACTCTCCAATGGAAACTGTGCTGAAGAAGGAGGGATCTGTTGATCATAACCAAAATTTCTGCTGAACCTGGAAGGGTAGTAGGGCTCTAAGTAAGTGCTGATGCCCTTTCTAAATACCAAAACACTGGGTCTAATGGACAAATCCCAGTCTACCAGCTTTGGCTCCAATGATGGCTTATCACTAAGCTTGGCTAAGATAGGACGAACATACTGCTCAACTTTGCCGAATTTGCATTCTCTCAGCCAATTCACCAACGAGCTTGAATGAGTAGCCAAACACCAGAAATGCAGGGCCCCCAGAGCATTCATTGGCACTTTTGTCAATTACCCCCTGACCGAGAAAAGCTGATCTGACACTTGCTGTGGCTCGACATTGGCGAACTCTAACATTCTTGGAAACAAGTTTGGAGACTGCAGTAACCTGGGAGCAAACTTCGGAAATAGTGAACACACCCAGGCATTGAAGAAATGAAGAGGGCCAATGGTCCGCAAGGTTCTTGGGAGGCAGCTACGGTGGATATCTCCCAACATCTTGTAAATCAAACATAATGTTGTAGGACAAAGGGACACCTTCACACCCCATGTCATTAAGCACGCCAGATATATGGCTTCGGCATGGATAACTTTTCATCACCTTGCGGCATAGCAAATGTGCACAACCAATAGGTCAAGTAGGCCGCACAATGAGAAATGGGATCCAGTCCCGCTGGGTTAGGGCCGCTTTGGCGCCCTCTGTGAAGGGAAGCAGATAAGTGAGTCTTCCGACGAGACCGCGTCTTCAGTCGGTTTGGAGCCATTCCGATAGAAGGAAAGTTGATGCGGGACAATATGCTCTGATACCAAATTTGATGCGGGACCGACTGACTCGCTAGCTAACCTACGACGCTAGAGAGTGCGACCAGCACGCGCACGTGACAAGGCAAGCCGGTGTGACCGACTAACGTGAAATCCCTCCGGGTGGAGGCGTCTCTCAACAGAACTCCGAACCACGGCCGCCCCAAGGAGGGAGGCGCGACGGGGTCACAACGGGCGAGAGGCCGCGGGACGACATGGGAGTCTAGTCCGAGCTCGGTGCTCGACTAGGGCCAAGGGAGGTGGGCACTCTCAACTCTCAACCAGCAGTGATAAATACCGTCTAGCTAGGCCCTACACTCACTTGCGCGGCACATTCAATCGCATACGAGACAAGCAAACAACAAAGGAAGGAGCGAGACACGTACCTCCACGCCTAGGCGTGGGGAAGGAACCCCGGCCATGCCACACACCCACCGGTACATCAAACAAACAATATTACATAACCAAATGGTGCCCACTCCTCGCAGGAAGGTAACGGGCTACAAGCTCAATCCGGTAGCGTGCGGCGTGGGGTGACGGGTACCGGGTCGGGGCAGCTCGATGTCCACAGGTCCGCCTCGGGCTGCTGCAAGGAAGGAGTCTTCCGGCGCCTCGCTGTAATAGGGGACGCTCCTCCGGGAAGAAGAGGTACGTCGCTGGGCCCGGAGACGCGTCGGGAGTGCACTTGGGAAGGGGGCGACTAGCTGGCCACCCTGCGCAGGTTCTGTCCAGCAGCTGGATGGCGACACCGATAGGTCCCCTTAATCACGTCCGGGACCTGCAAAACTCGGCGGGGGCGCTGATGGGGATACCCCAGGGGCGCCCGTGGAAGGAGAGCCGCTGCTGAGGCCGCTGGTGGCTGTGGCGATTTGTCGAACACCTGGCGTGCAGTCGACCGGCCTGTCTGCTCACAGTGATAGAGGCCGCGAGAACGGCCGGTACGTGACCCTCCGGACAGCAAATGTGGCAGGGTCTTCTCTGGTAGATGGCTGACAGGGGCGGTCAACAAAGGACAGCCGCGGCCGAAGGGGTCCCGTGGGAGATCTGGGTGCAGAGAGCGCTGTAAACCGGGAGAAACAGTCTGCCTACGGCGTGGTCAGACCGGTGACCTTGGATGGGGCGACAAGGGCGCAGGGTTACAGAAAGAGTTCTGACCCGAGATGTCTACTGGAGGTGTGGTGGGATGTGAGGAGTCGAGCCACCAATTTGCAGGTCGATCCGTGGACGGGAGAGGGTACCTCCTTTGGAGGCCCGTTGCTGGCAGTCCCGCTCGGGTACTGTAGCGCAGGATTGCGCACTAAAAGTGTTCTTGAAGACAACTTTCAGCCCCGATGGAGTTTTGAGGCGAGACCAATTAGGTTGGATTCGTAACTGGGAGGGGAACAAATGTTAAGAAGGGAAGGGGATCAGAAAACAACGGGAAGGTGGCGTAAATGGGCGGACAAAAGGGCTCTGGTTCAGGCGGGACTGTCAGGGTGACAGCCAGCGCACCAAAAGTAGGTATGAAGGGAACTTTCGCTGTGGGTGGAGTTTTGAGACGAAACCGGTGGGGTTGGAACGGTGACAGGAAGGGGTACAAAAGTCGTGAAGACCTTTGAGAGAGACGCCGCCGGGAAGTAGACGCACCAGACCGAACTTTGGACACCCGATCTGCTGTCAGCACAGGGACGCCCGGGGAAGAGGATGAAGATCCCGCGTGCGCCGTCGCTTCACCGAACTCGTCGCCGTGAATGTTGGAAGAAGGTTGCTGGCGTTGGGATCCTTGGAGGAGATCTCCTACCCCTGGGCGTCTCACCCAAGGACTGGAGAGGGGGTGAGGGCGTCGCACCCTCAAGGAGGAGGAAGAGGAAGGGATCGCCCCTTTCAAGATGGTGGCTGCGCACAAGGCTTTCAAACTTAATTCTTCATTATCCTCAATGGAAAATACATAAGAGCTTATATATGCTAGGGTTGAAACCCTAGCCAAAGGGGGGGGGGGGGGGAAAGAGCCGCACATGGCTTGGGGGAAAGGGGGGGTGCGAACCAAGGCAAGGGGGAAAGAGGGGCGCTCATCTTCCTAGATTCTAGGAGAGGGGGGCGGCTGCCACCTTCCAAGAGGAGGGAAGGGAGTGGGGCGCCCAAACCCTAACCCTAAGAGGTGGGGGCGCAAGTGCCTAGGTGGGCCAAGCCCTGGTTGGGCAGCCATGCCAAATGGGCCAAGACTTGAACCAAGAAAGTGGCCCAATAACCTCCCTAGCCTCTAGCAAGCCTACAAAACACAAATAAAGCCTAATTGGCCTCAAAAAAGGTCCATGACTGAAAGAAATTGTCCACATACGGACTAAACCAAGGCCCAACATGGCCCAAAGCATAAAATAAGTGATGATAGCTCCGCTAATCTGCCAACTGGTCGCCGAGCCAAAGGGATGCCGGCGAGATCCGTGTACTCCGTCGTAAACTGTGGCGCGTGTCCTCACCAATTCTCCCCGGGTGGGAAGAACTCGACCCCGTCGAGTAAGGGTCACAGTCGCTCAGGTAACGCTCCAGCAAGTCCGGGTCAATCCGCTCCAGCTCTCCCCGCGTGATCCAGGTGTCGTCTGTCTCAGGGCGCCCTCTCCAACGCACTAGGAAGCGCTGGTAGGCCCCGCTCCTGGTGGTGGTCACCTGCTCATCCCGTATACAATCGATGTGCTCACGCCTCTGTAATGGGGCTGGAGGAGGTGGACTCTCAGAAGGTGTATCGCTCAAAACAGGAAGGGGAAGCCCAAGAAGCTCACTGGGAATCACTGCTGGATCCCGATAGGCCACCAGATCAGAGACGTTGAACGTCGAACTGATCCCATAATCATCTGGCAGCTCAATCTCATATGCGTTAGACCCAATCCGCCTCAGAACTCGGAAGGGTCCGGCACCGCGGTCCTGGAGTTTCTTTACGGCCCCCGAAGGGAACCGTTCAGGTCTGACCCTGATCATGACATACTCTCCCTCGCGGAACTCACGGGTGTGTCGATGCGCATCAGCTAATTCCATATAACGTGCGTTGCTGGCCTCGAGGTGGTGATGATGCAGACTCCGAATAAGATATGTAGACTCATACCTATGTGAATGCAGAGGTGGTCCTGGACATCCAAACATGGACCTAGCATGCTTATGACTCCTATATGATTGGACAACACGGGGAGGTCCTGGACAACCAAAGTTGTATCTATCATGCATGGGTGTCCTACCAAGTGTGCCAGACTTTGGGGGACCAATATGACCAGACTCACTCACCATGTAACCCCTATATGATTGTGGAGGAGATGATTCATGAAAGAGAGATAAAGGAGTGAAAGGAGAGTGATAATGGATCACCTGTGACTCCCTCCTAACCAAACTCTGGGTTGTGGATCCATGCATGGAAGGGGAGTGATAATGGACCTCCTCGTCACAAGGGGTGAGGAAATATGGATCGGGAGGTTCAATAGGAAAAGGATCAAAAGGGTCAAAGAAATGGAGACTTGTCCTAACATGCCCCTTCACTATACTTGCCCATGTCGGATATTCGCCAAGGTGCAAATGGTCACCTTTAGGCACTATGAAAGATGGGGCAAGGGAATCATAAGGGCCAGGAAGACAAGGTTCCTCCCTCGGAGTAGTAATGCCATAAGATGGGAGAAGGGCAACCTCATCGAGTATGGGAAAGAATAGAAGGACCTCGGAAGTGATAGGCCCTATGGTGTACACCGAGGTAATAGACCCCAAAGCTGGGAGTATGAAGCTATGACTATAGGGTTGGTCAGACCCTAAGGCCAACATGTATGTCAACTCCCACTGACAATCCAAACTCTTAAGAAACTCCCTCACATTCTCTATAAAGCTGAAGGACCGAAAAGTGGTGTGAAAGGAGTTAAGGGGTATGACTGGGAGAGTTGGCTCCATGGAGGGGTAGTAGGTGATCGAGACATCTAGATGTGGACCCTCCCTTAACCAGCTAGCTAAAAACTCCCCAATGACAAGCTCACCCTTGAGAGGTAGTAATGGCTCGAGATGTGGGTCGAAGGATGAAGCATCTACCCCCAGTGAGGGAACGGGGTCCTCTATATACTGGATGGGATCTTGGTCCTCTATCGACTCATCCAAATACTCCGCCTCAAGACCCGGATCAGCCTCATAACCGACGGATATGAGCTTACTATAAGGGGTTACGCGGGTCAGGTATCGATCAAAGGAAGCTTGGAAGTCAGCCTTCACGGATGGCATATCGGACCTCAGGTCTCGGGGAGCGGCCAAGGTGGTGGCGGGTAGTGGACAAGCCCTCGGAGGGTGGGTAGAGACAGTAGGTTGCTGAAGCTGAGGGGCAGAGGCTGTAGCCGTGGATCGAGGGTGATAGTCCCTCGGATGGGAATAGTGAGGTCTAGAGGTAAAGGAGTCCTGACGAGCTGACTCCTGTGGACGGGCCACGGGTCCCCGAGGGTATGGTCTAGGGGTAGCTCGAGAATACGACCCACGAGAGTATGTGGGTGTGGGGTGCTGGACCGGAGCAAACTCGAGCTCAAACTGCTCCTGTTCACGAGCAACCTGGTAAGCTTCCCCCAGGGTCTGCACATGGCGGCGGGATAACTCAATCCGGAGGTGCTCGCGCAGACCCCGACGGAAATGAGCTACAGTCCTGATTTCATCCACCTGAGTCCCATATCGCATTAGGTGCTCATCAAAATCCTTAATATACTCGGACACGAACCTGTTGCCTTGGACAGGACTACTCGGGGCTCCCTCTACCTGATGCACCCTACTAAGGTTGGGTCGGTGGTATGGAACTGAATAATAAGAACTAGCCATCGAGATGCACTGGGAACTCAAAACACATGCAAGACTCAACGAGACAAGGATAACTCTAACTAGACATAAACCTAAAAAGACAATGCAATGGTAGATTACCTAGATGAACTAAGAGACTCAATGCAACCTAGACAACTCTAAGGCCTCAAATGACCTAAGACCCCAATTTGTTAGAACAAACTGGTTCCCTAAGCTCTGATACCAAATTTGATGCGGGACCGACTGACTTGCTAGCTAACCTAGGACGCTAAGAGTGCGACCAGCACGCGCACGTGACAAGGCAAGCCGGTGTGACCGACTAACGTGAAATCCCTCCGGGTGGAGGCGTCTCTCAACAGAACTCCGAACCACGGCCGCCCCAAGGAGGGAGGCGCGACGGGGTCACAACGGGCGAGAGGCCGCGGGACGACATGGGAGTCTAGTCCGAGCTCGGTGCTCGACTAGGGCCAAGGGAGGTGGGCACTCTCAACTCTCAACCAGCAGTGATAAATACCGTCTAGCTAGGCCCTACACTCACTTGCGCGGCACATTCAATCGCATACGAGACAAGCAAACAACAAAGGAAGGAGCGAGACACGTACCTCCACGCCTAGGCGTGGGGAAGGAACCCCGGCCATGCCACACACCCACCGGTACATCAAACAAACAATATTACATAACCAAATGGTGCCCACTCCTCGCAGGAAGGTAACGGGCTACAAGCTCAATCCGGTAGCGTGCGGCGTGGGGTGACGGGTACCGGGTCGGGGCAGCTCGATGTCCACAGGTCCGCCTCGGGCTGCTGCAAGGAAGGAGTCTTCCGGCGCCTCGCTGTAATAGGGGACGCTCCTCCGGGAAGAAGAGGTACGTCGCTGGGCCCGGAGACGCGTCGGGAGTGCACTTGGGAAGGGGGCGACTAGCTGGCCACCCTGCGCAGGTTCTGTCCAGCAGCTGGATGGCGACACCGATAGGTCCCCTTAATCACGTCCGGGACCTGCAAAACTCGGCGGGGGCGCTGATGGGGATACCCCAGGGGCGCCCGTGGAAGGAGAGCCGCTGCTGAGGCCGCTGGTGGCTGTGGCGATTCGTCGAACACCTGGCGTGCAGTCGACCGGCCTGTCTGCTCACAGTGATAGAGGCCGCGAGAACGGCCGGTACGTGACCCTCCGGACAGCAAATGTGGCAGGGTCTTCTCTGGTAGATGGCTGACAGGGGCGGTCAACAAAGGACAGCCGCGGCCGAAGGGGTCCCGTGGGAGATCTGGGTGCAGAGAGCGCTGTAAACCGGGAGAAACAGTCTGCCTACGGCGTGGTCAGACCGGTGACCTTGGATGGGGCGACAAGGGCGCAGGGTTACAGAAAGAGTTCTGACCCGAGATGTCTACTGGAGGTGTGGTGGGATGTGAGGAGTCGAGCCACCAATTTGCAGGTCGATCCGTGGACGGGAGAGGGTACCTCCTTTGGAGGCCCGTTGCTGGCAGTCCCGCTCGGGTACTGTAGCGCAGGATTGCGCACTAAAAGTGTTCTTGAAGACAACTTTCAGCCCCGATGGAGTTTTGAGGCGAGACCAATTAGGTTGGATTCGTAACTGGGAGGGGAACAAATGTTAAGAAGGGAAGGGGATCAGAAAACAACGGGAAGGTGGCGTAAATGGGCGGACAAAAGGGCTCTGGTTCAGGCGGGACTGTCAGGGTGACAGCCAGCGCACCAAAAGTAGGTATGAAGGGAACTTTCGCTGTGGGTGGAGTTTTGAGACGAAACCGGTGGGGTTGGAACGGTGACAGGAAGGGGTACAAAAGTCGTGAAGACCTTTGAGAGAGACGCCGCCGGGAAGTAGACGCACCAGACCGAACTTTGGACACCCGATCTGCTGTCAGCACAGGGACGCCCGGGGAAGAGGATGAAGATCCCGCGTGCGCCGTCGCTTCACCGAACTCGTCGCCGTGAATGTTGGAAGAAGGTTGCTGGCGTTGGGATCCTTGGAGGAGATCTCCTACCCCTGGGCGTCTCACCCAAGGACTGGAGAGGGGGTGAGGGCGTCGCACCCTCAAGGAGGAGGAAGAGGAAGGGATCGCCCCTTTCAAGATGGTGGCTGCGCACAAGGCTTTCAAACTTAATTCTTCATTATCCTCAATGGAAAATACATAAGAGCTTATATATGCTAGGGTTGAAACCCTAGCCAAAGGGGGGGGGGGGGGAAAGAGCCGCACATGGCTTGGGGGAAAGGGGGGGTGCGAACCAAGGCAAGGGGGAAAGAGGGGCGCTCATCTTCCTAGATTCTAGGAGAGGGGGGCGGCTGCCACCTTCCAAGAGGAGGGAAGGGAGTGGGGCGCCCAAACCCTAACCCTAAGAGGTGGGGGCGCAAGTGCCTAGGTGGGCCAAGCCCTGGTTGGGCAGCCATGCCAAATGGGCCAAGACTTGAACCAAGAAAGTGGCCCAATAACCTCCCTAGCCTCTAGCAAGCCTACAAAACACAAATAAAGCCTAATTGGCCTCAAAAAAGGTCCATGACTGAAAGAAATTGTCCACATACGGACTAAACCAAGGCCCAACATGGCCCAAAGCATAAAATAAGTGATGATAGCTCCGCTAATCTGCCAACTGGTCGCCGAGCCAAAGGGATGCCGGCGAGATCCGTGTACTCCGTCGTAAACTGTGGCGCGTGTCCTCACCAAAAGTCTTTGTACTTTGGCTCGCCTTTGAAGAAATATTCCAGCCATAAGCCCAGGCGCACTCGTTTTCGCTCTTTGCGCGAACGGGACGAAGAGGACTCTGCAGTATCCTGAATGGATAGCCACAATGTACGGTACACCTTCATGAGGTACCAATATGCGAACCCAATATAATAGTGGCCCTCGCCGTCAGTGCGGCCTTTAATCCAGTCAGGCCAGCAGACTTCCTCATACGGCTCACCATCAATTGGAAGACCGTAGAGTTGATGTAAACTCCATAAATCCAAGGAAGTCTGCCCTTCCGCAGTATAGAAGGTGTTGTACTCGGGACAAAACGCCTCCATCATGACGCAGCATAAGCCCTTCGAGAATGGATAACGAAAGCGGGATGCATATACACTCTGATACACTCCAGCCTTCATCAGGATGAGATCATAATTCTGGAGCACGTACTCCATAAATTCAACAGCCCCGTCTCTAAAAGCATGAGCATCGGTGGCTTTACAATCAGCAAACCAGCCCACGACAATTTGATGTTTGAACATGACTACCAAACATTCTAAATGAAATGGCTCTTCTCTAAACCCCCACTTCAACGGGGCTAGGAAAAGGCAAAATATTGGCTTCTCTTTGTGAACGATGCCTGTTGATAAATCCCACCTGGCCGGAGTAAATTCAGGGGTGTGAGTCAACATGCCTTGTTCCGGACTCAGTTCTAGCACGCCGGTAATGGTGTCCCATTGCCTGGTGTCTCCCGGGAAATAAATCGATTCACTTCTCACTATTGAACTGATCAAGCTGTCTCGTCTTGAGAGAATACTATACTCGGCTACTCGCACCATGAAGATATCCCACTTTCCCATTAAGTTGAAAGCGTAGAGGAAAGCCATCAAGTGCTTGTCCTTCGAAAATCGACCCGGTAGTTCTGACTTCGGTCGAAGGAGAAGTTATCCCTGTCAGAAATGGTCAGACGACTGACGTCCATCGAATTGATCTCTGAATCTGATGATTCTGAAATAATGGCCAGGCAGTCCTGTCCTTAATCGAGTTCACTCATGTTCTGTGATATTACTACTGGCCGTACTGCAGAGGAGCCGCTTGTCCCTTGCCCGGTCGCAGAAGAAGTTGTTGAAGCCATTGTCTGTAATTAAAGAAGCAACAAAGCTAGAAAGACCAACAGTGCCAAAAGTAATTTCTGACGAAATTTCGGCAGAGTCACCCCATAGCCGGGAGCGACCGAGAACAAAGGGGAACACGTCCACTGGCTAGGACGGGATGGTCCCTAAAAACAGAGCCACAGGTGATGAACACTTGGGCCGAATGGATGACGGGGGTATTAGTTCCGAGGGATAGCCTTCGAGGAACCTCCCGAAGCCATGTTATCAATTGAATCCCTCAAAGCTTCACTGAACTAGGGCCTTGACTGGACTGGGCCTCTTGGCCCAATGCCGCATTCCACGTCATCGAGGGACCAAAGCCCAAAATGATGGCGACGGCCGCCGTCTCGACCCGCCGCCACCGTCGTTGATGATCGGAGGAGGAGATGGCCACGGGGCCGACAGAAAGAGGAGGGAAGTTTGCCTTGCTACTGCTTCTATCACGATCGCCGCAAAAGCGACGGCAGGGGCTACCCGTTGCCGCGACGCCCTCACCGACCGTGAGGAAGAAGAAGGAAGACGGGGGAAACCCACTGCTTCACTGATGAGCTCGTCGGAAGGGAAGAAGGTGAGGATGCCACCGAGGACCACCGCGAGGGAACGCCTGACCGGAAACGAGGAGGGAGATGAAGAAGCCTCCGCTTTAGCGGTGAAGACGAGGGGAGAGTGCGAAGGAAGAAGGGTCTTAAACCCTCAAAAGATGCGAAGGGTTTTAAAGGAGAGCGAAGGGGGAACGAATCGGTGGCCACGCTACCGACTAAAACCCAAGCCTGCCGCCGTCTCGATGGCCAAAGCGCCACCGACTTGGCACAACAAGAGAGTCACCGCCTCAAGCCAAATGCCCACCGACTCGGCAGGATGAAGCTCCACCGACTCAAGCTCAAGGCCGCCACTGACTTGATGCATTGAAGGCGTTACCGACTCAGCAGACTGATGACGCCATCGACTCAAGATACTGAAAGCTTCACCGACTCACATCTTTGAGTCACGTCGCTGATTCAGGATGAAGTGGGCCCTACATGTCGAAGCGTAATAAAGCAAATACATCCGCGGACCCCGCTCAGCCTTCGCACGTGATGTCCGCGGCTGGGGGGCATTTATTGACACATAAAATATGATTGGGCACTAATCATACTCCCGAAGGAGTCAACCAGAAGTCCAAGACAGATCTGCTCGGACCGCTAAAGCCTCAGGCCACCCTACGAGAAGTGCTGGGAGCTCAACATTTCATCATCTCAGGTTTATACATCCGTCACAGCTCGCTTAAGGCCTACTGATGGTCAGAGCCAACGAAACTGGCATCGAGACAATCGTGCCAGATATACCTCTATACTCCATCCAACCAGGATGAGAATGTAACAGGCGGCTCCCACCTGATCAAGAAGCCTCCCCGAGATGAAGAAATGCCCCTGGCCCTTCAGAATAGGGAACCAAAGGTAATATCAGTGGAAAACTCGAGTCACTCGACCAGAATACCTAGAATTTCGAAGTGGTCCATAAGCAATCGATGGATGACTCTGAAGGAGCAAGAACCCCTAGAGCGGTGGCTCATTCAATGAAAATGCCTCGTGCAAGCATAGGGTGGCCCCGGAAGACCGATATTTTGCGTTAGCAGCATCACCCGTAGAAATTTTAAGATTTTCGTAAGATATACCCGGAACACCGGAATGACCCGAAAGCAGCCCCGGAGGCGTACGCGCCTAGTAGTAATCATCCCAAGGGTCACCACTTCAGTGAGGAAGGTCCACGTACTCTCCGAGAGAAGGTGGCAACACAAACTGATGTGTCGAAGGGCAAATTAGTGCAAATCCCGGGAAAATCAGTACAGGTTCAACACTTCTCAGAAATCTTCGGAAGCCCCGAATCAACACTTCAAAACATATTCTAGGACCACTGCACTAAATATAAAGCTACTCTGGGTGACGAGCCCTCATCGGGTTAATTTTGGGGTAAAATGACAAAATTATGAATATGCCCCTAGATGGCTGAGTCGGTGGCGCTACTTTACCTGAATCGGCGGCGGCCTTGGTAGCTTATTTGGTGGCACCTTGGAAGAGTTGGTGGCGCCTTAAAGAGGAGTCGGTGGCATTGTTAAAGCTAAGGAGGTGGTGACCCTTTGCATTGAGTGAGCCGATGGCGCATAAGGCCGAGTTGGTCGTCCCCCTTACGCGCGGAGTTGGCGACGCAACGGGTGTACGTTGAGTCGACGGCAGCCCCATCCCATCGGCCAAACGATGCCCTATTTTGGGCAATCATCTATAAATAGAGCTGCTAGCCCTCGAAGAGAAGGAGATGGAGAGAAGAAAGGAAGGAGAAGAAAAGGAGGCCGAATAGAAGAAAGTGTGAGTAGCTGAGGGGAGCAAGGAGAAGGACCAAGGAGAGCAAGAAGAAGGTGGGTCTCGAAAGGGGCTCTGCGGTTTTCTTTCTTCGACTCTGCATTCTTATCTCTGGAGCTTCTCTTTTTCTTTTTGGGAGGAGTTCTTTTTCTTTTCCCCCTTTGAATTCCCTTGAGCGCTGTAATCCCTCCTCCAGTTCAGTTGTAGCCAACGAAGAAGGTGAATAGAATAAGGCTCCAGTTCTTTGCTGTAGCTCAAGTATATCCCCTTTTGTCGTAATTTGTTTTGTTGTTAACTGTAGTTGTTTCTACCGTTTTCGCTTCGAGATTCTCAATCTTCCCCCGAGCGTGAGGAGGCCCTCTGGGCTAAATCAACTTCGAATCCTATGACCGCTCATCTTGGGGGTCTTTACCCGTCTTTCTGTGTAAAAATGGCTCGAAGCCATGCCCTTAGCGGGCGACAATAAACCACCCCTCCCCAGGGGCTGTCCCTTTATCGATGGTGTGGTTTCATTTACGACCACAGATTTGCTTGAGCGAGTGGTGAATGAGAGGCTGCTGAGTGCCCTTTCACTCGTCTCCATCAGTTGTAAGGCTGCCAGGGCACTCTGATAGTCGATGTAACAGTATTCCGCTACTTCCTTCTGAAGTGAACATCTGCCCCTCTCAGTGTTCGATGATTTATCCCTGAGGGTCTTGTCCCCCGTTTGTCTTATCTCTAGTGACAGTGAGCACGAGTTGCCTATGGCAATCATGACTACTTGAAGAATGGGGCTTGTCTCTTAGCGAAGCAGAGTGGTATGCCGTGTCCCTGAAATTGTTGCTAATCGATGAGCAGTTTTTCTCCGATTGTTTCTAATCATCCCTGACTGGGGAGGGGTACAACCCTTTCGCTCGTTTGCTTAATTTCCATGAACCAATGCCAGTCCAGGTTCCAGTGGGTCTGCCGTCTAGTCACATGTTCCCCTGGAAGCCCTTTGCACTGAGTGAGCAAATGAAATCACCATCTGTATGGCTACAATCAGAGGCCCATCGCACCCCTGGATCATCATGAGTCTCTAGTAGGCTGGCCCTCGAGACTCTGTTTGTGATGACCCCAGGAACTAAGGTAGTCCACCGGGGCTCCTCAGTGTTTATCGTTTGGCACAGTTTACCGTGTGTCATGCAACTTGTCTAATTGAACATCTCCTTATGCTAGGGAGATGCTGCCCAAATTTCCCCAGACAAGATTACAATTTTATGATGATTTTCTTTTTAATCTCTGATAAAGCATGGGGGTATCTTATGTGATTATGTCTGATACTCAGAAGAGCCTAAATATCAATGGCTACCTAGTGCTGGAGTATGAACCTCGCACAGGCAAACTAAGAAGGAGAAAAAATGAGCAAAATAAGAAAATAACACACATAGAGAAATAATAACAAGCAAAATTTCTTCTAATGCCTAGGCAGTCATGCCTTTGGGTTCTTAAGTCTCACATATATTCTCATTCAAATGCCTTATTTGGTGCAAAACCATAGACAAGACTCAAATGGTGGATCCTTGTGACTCGGTGGCGTCACCACCGAATTAACCCACACGAACTTCAATTCGGTGGCAATGCCACCGAATCACCTTCCTCTTCGCCCGTCACCGAATCTTCCTTCTTCTCCACCCGCACCGACTCTGCATCACCTTCCTCTTCGGTCGTCACTTAATCATCCTTCTTCTCCACCCGCACCGACTCCGCATCACCATCCTCTTCACCTGCACCGACTTCGCTTCTCCTGCTCGCCAGTGCTGCACTGACTTTGCTTCGTGCCCGCTCGCCCCTTGCACCGACCCTCATCGCCCCTTGCACCAACCCATACACATCCCTCTTCATCCTGCATCGACTTCCCTCGACATTGCACCGACCCATATTGCCTGCCTCCTCACCCGCCACCGAGTCACCCCCTCAGTATTGCACCGACCCATATCGCCTCTCTCTTCGTCCTACGCCGACCTCCATCAACATTGCACCGACCTACACTGTTCCCCCTCTTCATCCTGTACCAACCTCCATCAGCAATGCATCGACCCTTGTGGCACTCGTTGCCGACTCGGCCCCTCTGCGTCCCTTTTGTTAAACCCCTTTGAATAAATGGTTAAGTGTGTCAGATGTATATATATATACAGATGTATCTAAATATAAATGTCTATATAAACATGCCAATATCGCACATGCTCGGTGCATTTTGTTCATAAATATTTCTATTCATCCATGTCATGAATATAATGCCTACTTATGTGTTTAATCAAACTTTGGTATATAAAATGGCGTTTAACAGAAGGCTGGGTCCTGCCCGATTGGAAGTGTCGCTATGCGTGATGGTGGTCTTCGGACCTAAGTTCCCCACCTCGCACCGAAGTGCGGGCGTAATAAATTTTAATTCCTCTTGCATGAATAAAAGAAAGCATAGAGTCCTGTGTAGCTTCGTGTTTACGTCACTCCCTATATGTCGTTATCATTTGGCCCCGAGTGGCGCTTATCTTGGCAATTAATCAAGGGTTTTCCTCCTCGGAGGATGTTATTAACGCTATAGCCATTACGGTATAGCGGACTTCCGGTCTGGACCCAAATCTCACAATTGACTGACCAAGTTAGATCGAGCGCACAATCCACAAATTTGTCACTCCGATGACTGGTATGCCTACTCTTTCTTTCTCTTTTTCAAATAAAATGTGTCAGCAACAGGTCGATGTAGCTACATGTGTTCTAGTTCGATAGGTCAACCTGTGTTTCACATAGGTCGATGCATCTCCATAACCTCTTGTGCTCATCCATCTCATATTGCATACCAGGTCAAGCTGTGCCCCAGACAGGTCGATGCTATCTTGGTGTATTTGTTTATACTGTTAGTTTAAGAGGTTGATGCACATGTCTATTCATACATCTTCATGCATTCATCTCTTGTTATCGTGATGTCAGGTCTACCTATGGTCTACACAGGTCGATGCAGTTGTAGTTGATCTACTGCATTCGTTCTGTAGTGTACACTCACAGGTCAATGCACTTGATGTATGCATCTATGCATCTGCATTATTTCATCCTATATGTCAATATCTGATCTTCATAGTTTTCGCTATATTTTGCTTATCTTTATAAACATGCATAAGTCCACATTCCTTAGGCATCTCTCTCAATATTTCATGATCTACATGATGATAAAGTCTTTGATGAAAATTCCATATCTTGTTTGACAGGAACATCAATATAAAAGCATCAAATGACTTTGTCAAATTGATTAAACATATGAATTGCAAAGGTTGTCGAAGACTTAATTGGTCACGTGGTTTGAAGAATCAATTAGTCTGGCACGTGATCCAATGCTAATAGCTTAGCAGAATAACTCGCCACGTGGATTCATCTTTATTCAGATCTGACACGTGGACTTGATGGAGCTACTCTTTCCTAAAAAGTGATCGGCGGGAGCTTTCCCTCCACACGGCAAAGGAATCTTGTAGGAACCACAAGAATCAGCTCGAGGATATAAAAGAGGATCTTTCTTATGACGAGAAAGTGTGTGCGTACAAGAGAGATGAATAGAGAAGATAGAGATTAGAGGGAATAGACAGAGAGCAGAAGGGATTGAGAGAAGAATAGAGAAAGAGAAAGTCGCTTTCACGAGTTGAGAGAAGAGAAGGAGAAGAGCTTGAGAGGAATTGAGAGGAAGCCACTTGAAAAATAGAGTATCAGAGAGATTGCTACAGTTGAAGCTTCATGAAGACCTGGATGTTGTTGGCCTCTGGATCAGATCCAAACCAATCTGCTCTTTGAAGAGCTATATTTTTTCTGCTTTCGTCTTTGAGTTTTTCTAGTTTTTGTCTTTATTAGTTCTTGTTGTTTCAGCAAGCTGTGAGGCTCAGCGGCAAGGATTGGTTCCTTGGATAGCAAGCTGTGAGGCTCAGCGGTGAGGATTGGTTCCTCAGACAGCAAGCTGTGTTGCTCAGCGGTGAGGACGTGTTCCTGAAGTTAAGCAAGCTGTGAAGCTCATCAGTCTAGGATTATTCCCCAAAGCTGTGGATCAGTGGTCTGTAGGGATTCGTCCCCGAAGCTGTGGATCAACGGATTTATGCTGTGGAATCAGCAGTAAGCCTCACTCAGGTTTGAGTGAGGGGTGGATGTAGATCTGTTGAGGTAGATCGAACCACCTAAAACCTCTTTGCATTGTGGGTTGCATGTATGTTCGATTTTCTTCATCCTTCTCCTCTGTTGAGCGTGTGAGCAACATATTTCTGTGAGTCCTTTGAGGAATGATCTTTTTGCTAGATTGCGTTGTGAGATTAATTGGCAAAGGAGTGTAACTGCTTACTCTGCTGCTAGGCGAATGATTATCATATTCCCTATTAAGTGTTTGTCATTCTGTCTCACATAGAAATCAAGTGTGTTCAGATTTACTTATGTTCGGTTCAAAGTTTTTGATTGAGAATAGTTTTTAATTTGGGGATCTATTCACCCCCCCTCTAGATCCCGGCTGTTCACCCTAACATCTCACAGTTGGGGGATCACCGGACTACAAACCACCCTGGCTACGCTGCCTAGGAAACCATCATGACGTAGCCGTCGTGGAGGCCTGTCTCACAACCGAAGGCCCAACCCAAGACCACGTGGTCCGAGAACACTGTCATGACCTCACCGTCGTGAACCCTACACCGACCTGGGAAAACCCTCGGTAGCATCTACTGGAAACCCTAGGCCTCTATATCGAAAAATACGCGGGAATTACTCGTAAAATCACGTCTCGCAGATGGGAAACAGAAACTGAAGTCACGAGAGTCTCGTCACGTGACGGGAGTACCTGCCCACCAAAAGCAAGGCCGGATACGTCCACCGACGTCTTAGTCCATGGCTCAGGTGTCTCCCTACTGACCCCAGGCGGACATTGAGACCCCATACCAGTGACCACAAAACAAGGGTCTAGTTGGGGAAGTGCTCATCAGCATGCGTCCGAAGTCTCCGACCATGTGTGCACACACTGACTAACTACACTACGTCAGGCCCTCTAGCTAGTTTTCCTCCCAGCCCAGACTCGAGCAGCTACAGTGGGAGGCCCTACGGTAAACCAGCCTAAAAACCATCTCACTCTCGGGTCTAGCTCTCCACCTACTCCCAGGTGGGTCGGCACATGCGTGCCCAGTCAGCTATGACTAGTGGGGGGCCACTAAGCAGACGACTCTCGACGGAAATAATCAAAATATGGACAGGCTGTGCACAAGCCCGTCATATCAAGCACAGAACACAGGTGGCAAGATGCCACCGGACTCTAGGCAGTCCACTAGACCTACTAAATCCAACGGCCCTTGAGTCACAGGACTCAGGTCAGGGCTGTCATACAAGGACAGCTCCATGACGTTAATATGGCCTACCCATAGGTCAGAAACCAAGATCAAATAATCCTCAAGGTGGCCCACAATCGCCGAGTGAATTCCCTTTACAAGGGAGACCAAGGAAGCCCCAGCCCCCAGGCTGGGTCACGAGATGCTTGGTCAAAGGCCATACACATGGCCCACATGGAAACACCTTCCGAAGAAGCCAACATTGTGCAGGAATGGCCCTCCGCACTTGTACCGATACATGGTGACTTGATATAGCAAAAACATACAAGCCCGAAACACATGGGGTCACTCAGACCCTTAAAACCCATGGGCACATGAATCGAGGTCAAATGGCACCTCCAGGCATCCAAAAACACGGTCACGGTACCCATGGGGTGTCCGGGACATCCACGGGGCCAAACGTCGACCAAAGGATCGCAACCTGGTCGACCGAGGGCCAAAACGGGCTGCAACTCTACATTTTGGTCGACCGGCCCACATGGGTCAGCCGACCAACCAGTTCGGTCGACTGAATTGGGAAGAATGCCTAGTCTGTGTTGAACACCTAATCGGTCGACCGAACTGCCTGAGTCGGTTGATTAAAAATGGTAAAAAACCCTCGGAGGCCCACCTAGGGATCCGATTCCATGCCCCAATCGATCCCAGTCGATGGGGAAAAGAACGGGGACCATTCCCCAGGTCCCAAACCATAAAAATGGAAGGAAATAAATGGCAAAACGCCGATCGATCCGACGAAACCGTCACACGCCCTAAAAACATGATTTTAACCCCCGATTTGAATAAACCCACACTTGGCTCACCTCGGGCTACCAAATCCGCGGGAAAGGAAGTACAAGGGTTAGGGAACCATCCTCCTACATCCACCAAAGAGATCCCATGCTGAGGATGTTGTTTCCTAGCGAAAATGTCGTTAGAATGCCGTCGGGTTCACGAACTCGCGAACTAGCTCCACCGTGCCTTCACCTCGATCCACACTCCATCCTCGCTGCTCCTCGCCCCACGAGCCTCACCGCCTCGCCCCCACCTTCCTCCGTCGGCCGTCGGAGAAGAGAGGGAGAGAAAGAGAGAACGTGAGAGAGGGGAGGGAGAGAAATTAGAGATGGGGAGAGAGAGAGGGGTGAGGGTTTTATTTATAGGAAATTATTTATTGTTGCTGGAACCCCAGTCGTCTCATCGTCACAGCCAATGTCACCGTTGCCTCTCCCTTTTTTGCCGGCCATGGTCTCAGCCTACACTGTGGGGCTGGTCGGGTCTTCGGTCATGGGACCCTCAGGTATGTAACTCGAAACTTAGATGTTCGCAGTGGCCTTTCTTGTTATTTGCCAACACTAAACTTTCCCAGGGATTGGTTATAGGTACCTCATCTCCCTTGGAGGAGGGTGAGCTTCCTCCTGATACTATTGAGGCTGCAGGTGGGGAGTCTACAGCTGTGACTCTGACTGGAGAGGATGATGAGATCATCAACATAGAGGGAATCTCTGACAGATATGCCTCGACTGGTGAGCTTTTGTTTAAAGCCCTTAGGCTGGCCAATTCCCTTTTCACTGGGTCAGATTGTGTGTTGATCTTGTGTTTTCATTGGTCCGTAGGGGCTTCTGGTTCTGTTGGCTCTGGAGATTCATCGGAGACTTCTTCAGGCTCCTCGGGCAGTGGTAGTCTTGCCATGGAGACAGAGGAGAGTTCAGGCTCCTCCTCCTTTGGGGCCTCATCCGCTGAGGGGGCAGAGACGGAGGCTACTTCTGCAGGTGGGTGGGGCTCTCTCCCTCCCGCTTAGCACTTACTTATGCTTTCTGGCAGAATTCTAACACTTATGTTTTGTATGTAGCACTGGCGTCAAAGGAGGAGCGCATGCTGGCCCCTACTGTAGATGGCCAGGAGGAGCTTCCCGCCCTCCCCGTGGCTACCGAAGGAGACATGGCTGTGGCAGAGGGCTCCCCGATCGTTGAGGAGTCGTTGCCTTCCCCGACCCTGACGAGTGACGCTGCAGGTTGATAGTGTGAAAACGCACGTCGTTAATACGTCAGCTACCAAATTTAAAATCTTGATCCATAATAAATTAGAGAGAATAGTTAAGTGGTGAGACCGAGTCGAATCCACGGAGAAGGCTAAATTTTAGAGTTGAAAATCTTGAGTTCGAAGATTTAAAACCGTGAGAGTTTTGTTGAAAAGCTTTAGATTAAAATTGAGAAATTAAAATTAAATAAATAAAATGAAGGATCAATGAAAACTTAGGCTAAAAGAATTAATGAGGCAAATGCAAATAAAATGACAATCACCATAAGCACCAAACTTGTAAGGAAATCGATTGAGGGAAATAATTAAATAACACTTGCACAAAATATAAAAGACGAGTCTACATAGAACTTAAATAAATAAGAGAATTAAACAAAAGATGAGTGATGTTTGTGGAAGAAAAAAAACGATGTCTGAAATAAATAACTAAGAGAAGGAATCACAAAATTGCAACAAATAACAAGGAGGCCTTCACTTGCTCCTTCCTGTGTAGCACAACACCCAAAAAACACAGAAGAAAGCCCCCTTCCTAAATCATCTCCTGTCTCGTAGAACCTCAAATACACTCTCCAAAGCACTCAAAACAACAACAGAACCCTCAAAACAATATAAACATAAGGCCTTCCCCCAAAAACTATCCACCACCAGAACTCTCAAACAAACTCTCCAAAAAAGCACCCCAAAAAACAACAACAGAAGCCCCTTTTATAGGGCCAACGTAAGCACTCAACATCCTCTCCTTCTCTGCCTTGTGTGTGAATGGGCTTTGGCCGCCCATGTTGACACCACCATCCTGCGTGAAACACACCGCAAGAGACACGCCATGAGGGAAGGTGAATGCGTTGAGGAAATGGCCACAACTTGGCCGTGTTGACGTCGCCCGCGCCCCTTGTCGCTTGTGCCCGCGTGGGCATTGACCTACGCCCGCCTTGGCCGACCTCCGCCATCGCTCGCGTGAGCTAGCGCACACCCGCCAGCGCTTGCCAGCTGCTTCACCCACGTCACTCGCATGCTAACCTCGTCGCCCGCCTGCCTTGGCCTGCCAGCCTCATTGATAGTGCCGCTCACCTTCGCGCTTGCTTGCGCATCCTCCCGCGGGTGAAGCACGCGCCACGGGCCCGTAATGGGCTCGTTGAAGACGTGTTGGGCGTGCCTTTGAAATGGCTGTAGGCCATTGGTCATGGGCCTTTGGCCCATTATTTTCTTTACTATTTATGCAGACTTGTGTACCTCTTCGTATATACTGACCGAGTACCTACAAAATAATATATGTTATTTCTCAAGTTATAATTAATTTCATCAAACTAAACATTTTGATCAAAAATTGAGTTTAAGTGTGATAAGTGCATATTTATTAACATTAAAGTGCTTAAACGGTGTGTGTATCATAAATTAACATGTATAAATGCACACTCATCACACTCCCCAACTTACTCATTGTTAGTCCCTAAGCATGTAAATAATTAAAAATTAAGCACCAACAAGAGTTTAAAATTCTCATACCCCATATCTAGCTTTTTCGTCTTAGAATCAACCAAAGATCAGGAATCTGGAATCACTAATGCATAATAGCCTTAGATTAGAAATTTAGGTACAAGACTAAGAATACAACCCAAAGTTCAATAGCACTTGTGCAAGCGTAATACTAAATTCACAGCATGAACAATTGCATCCCTCTTTTGCTATTCTAGATAAGTACCCTTCAACTCTGCACCTCCTAGATTCGATGACGAGGGCATCCCTTGCCCCTCCACATTTTTTTGAGGCTCGGATTGTTCGTCGGCATGCGCCACTGTGTTCATCATGTGTTTATGAGTCTAGTCATGTAATTTTCATATTTTATTTGAGTTATAAACCATGTAATTTTCCTTTTATTTGGGTCTAGTACCTAGGTATAAGAGTCATTTACCTAAGTCTTGAGTCATGTGGTTAATTAAGTAGTCTAATGGGCCCAACTAGTGGGCTAAGCCTAGGGGCGTCCCCCCTTGGACTTGTCTAGTCATTTGTCTAAAGAGTTAGGGCTAGTTTGGTCATAAGGAATTATGCAAGCCTATAAATAGGCCCCCACTCCTCTCATATGTACACCTTTTGGATGAATATTGAAATAGAACATTTCCCTTGCATTTTCTCTCCTCTCTACATCTTTCTCAATTTCTCTTTTCTCTCTCAACAAGGTGGCTGCGGCCCTCTCTCCCTCTTCCCTCTCCCACCTACTTCCTAACTCCCCTCCCCTCATTCGAGAGCATCTTTAACTCCCACAACCCCTCTTAACTCTATCCCAACCCCAAGGTAGCCTCCACCACTCCCCATCTCACCCTCCAACCACCAACCACCCACTCTCCTTCCCAAACACCCCTCTCATCTCCCAAGGGGAGAATCCCATCTTCCCAAGCCCCCCCTTTCTTTTTCCCACACACCTCTTCCCATCCTCAAGACCAGAAATTAATCCCACCCTTAAACCCATTTTCAAATACTCCTTCCCTCTCTCCCTCCCAACCCAAATTCGTAGCTCCTCTCTCACCCACTGCAAACACCACCTCCCAGACCCTATCTCCCCCTCTCACAAGCCTGGTTCACCCCTCCCTTGGTCCCCTATCAGCCCAGGGTCTCCCTTCACCCAATCCCTCCCTTGTTCCCCCATTCATCCCCCCATTCTCCCTCCCTATCTCACCTGCTACTAGTCTGCAGCAACAGCAGATTTCAATAGCAACTTGAAGCATCGCCACCGGTCACTACACGAGGATCCAAGTGGCCAACCATGTACCAATGGAATTGTCATCGAAGCAACTTCGCAAGCGAGGTGGTCCTGCATCCATCCGACATCCTTGCTGCCCAAAGGATCCATTCTCCCCTGACTGCGCAAAGTTGCTCCGGTAGGGAACCTGAGCCTGAGTGGAAGCTCGACCTCGGCCGCTCCTATGCGAGTTTGAATGTGATTATTTGGCCAAAATCTTTCCCTTCAAGTCTTCTGACATCTCCAAGAAGCAGAGCCATTTTTGGACCTTGGAGTCAGAAGTTCTTGATTTTCCTTCCAAGGTGTACAAGGTCAGTTTCCCTGAGCCTGAACTGACACCCCCCACTATTCTGGCCTTCGTGATTAGCTCCGACATCTACTGACGGCCCCGTCAGTCCCGGCTCAAAGAAGACTTGACCACGATCGCAACAGCTCCAGTCATTCCTTCAACAGAGCACGAGACTGTCCGTGGCATCCCCGTCTTCCAGAAGCATCACTCTGGGAGCAACTAGAGCCAGAGCGGTCCAGCCCTGTTCCAGACCCTTCCCCAGCCAGTGACCTCATCAGGAAATTCCATGAAAATTCAGGCGTTCTCCTAGGTCAACTCAGAATGTTTTGGCACTGGTCTCGACCTCTTCTGAGCTCGGAAGAGCCTGTGGCGGTGCCGACAATGACTTCCTATCTCGCTGTCCAGAGAGCTGGCAGAACCGGCAGAGCTCGGCAATCCGGTTTCTAACTTAGCTCCCCCACCCCGCCTGGCCGGCTTACAGCCCCTCCCAGCTTGGAGGTAGTGTTTGAGTGTAATCCTACTATCCCCCACCCCCAGTCCACCCCCCCATTGCAAGGGGCGTAGTGAATGTAAATTATTAATTCAGGTTGAAGCTTCATCGGCGCGGCATGTGGGTAAGCCCACACTTCCTCGCTCGCCCTCGTCTTCGGCCGGGATCGATGTCTTCACGTCGATCAGGTGAGCTTCTGGCCCCTCTCCTTGCTGGTTTTAATTTTCTTAATTAGTATTGCTTCTTAGCTTCGTCGGACGGTGAGAGAGTGCCTGGTCCCGATTACTCATCTAATTGAGTGCCACTGCGAAGGGAGTTGTGAGAGAGACCCTTCAACCCACGCCCTTGGCGTGTTGGCCGCCCATGAGAATTGGGCATCCCGGGCCCTTAGGGGTTCAGCCTCAAGTTATCCAAATCCCCCGAAGCGTCAAGGTCCCACCCTGGACCCTCTCCATCATCACCGGGTTGCCCACGGGCACATATGTGCGTTACGCGGGTGAGTCCGCTAGAGTGGGTTCGTCGATCCATTGCTTGCTTGCGAGTATAGGTCCAAGGTGCATTGGCCTTGTGGCTATCATCCCAAGGTGGTGTCACATCAAGTGGTATCAGAGCAAGTCATTGATTTGTTCCCACAAGTCAACTCCTAGGGCATTTGCATCTATCACCCCGAGCATCATCACTTCCCCATTCATATGGCTACCTCATACCAATCACACCCATCTCTTTCACCTCTCCCAATGGATCCCAAACTCCTTGGAGGCCCCGCTGCCAACAAGGTTAATTGCATCAACTCCGTCATGGAGGCCATGCCTAACATTTTTGGGTGGCTTGATGATATCACTGCCCAACTTGATAAACTTGAGGGAAGTAGGCTCGCACCAAGGGAGGATGAGAGTTACCCCCGGAAAAATCCGGATGACCACTGTGGATGGGCATAAATCCCACACAAAAAATCACAAGAGAAATTAATGATGTGATAAACATGGAGGAGATAATGATGATTAATGCATAAATAAGGGGAGGAAAAGCTTGCACGTGGTGCAAAAATGGAGGTGTGATCGCCAGAGGGGTTACCTCAATAATAATAAAAAGAGATCGCGAATACCTGGTGAAGATTGGAACGCGGGATGATGTGAAGTTCCTTCCTCCTTCTTCAATCGGCCAGCCGATGAGAAGGGTTCTCTTTTGATTACCTTGCAAAAAAAAATAATGAAATAACAAAGCAAAAGATGGGATCAGCCAATGCAAGTAGTATCAATCCAAAATAAACATAAGATGATGAAAAGAAAACCACATGCGCACCTTATTGTTTTGGTTTTAAAAACCCCTAAAGAAGAATTAGGGAGAGAGGAAGATATGTGAATAAATCTAATGCAGACGTGAAAAGAAAAAGAAAAGGGAAAAAGAAAGAACTGAGGATGGAATTGATTAATGCAAAAGACGTAAAAAGAGCACAGTGGATGATCGGATGATGAAGACAAAACCAAACAAACGAAATAAGAAGAAAATCATGTTGTCCCTGTTGACAGTAAAGGGAAGATGGACGCGGTTGACCGGATGAGGAAACAGAGGAAGCCGAAGTCTTCCTATCAAGCAGACGATAGTAGGGAAGCAGAGGAAGCCGTCTGGAGCTTTTCTAATCTCTTCAACTTCTGAAAACGTCAAGAAAATCAACCTCTTCTAACCTCTTCAAACTCTGGAAATCGTCAACCCCTGCTTCGATCGCCCAGATCATGTTTTATAGGATTTCAGTGAGAGATAAGCTTGAATTTGGTAAGATAAGGATAGGCAAGGTTCAAAGAAGGCAGGACTCTACCTCCAATTCGAGCAAGGAGACTATTAGAGGCAGGACTCCATACAGGAAAGAGGAGTTCAAGCGGGACACGAAGGGTAAAACACGACCTTGCGAAGGGCGTCAAATCAAGAATTGACGACACACCATACGGCGTTTCATAAAACACGACTCAACACAGGGCGTTTCTTCCTGGATTTAATTTTGGCAATAAAACCTTCCTTGTTTGAAAATCATTAGAACACGCCTAAGATAGAGGCGTTAAATTAAAATACGCCCTGCTGAAGGACGTTAACCAATAATTAGATTGATTTTGCATTTACTTTAAAATCGGATAATACCAGAATTGACGCCCTGACATTGGGTCGTCCTTTCTTGAGAAAACGCCCTTGATATGGTCGCTATTTAAATAACGCCCCTCTTCAGGTCGCGAATCACAAAAATGCAACAAAATGCAACGGAAAATCCACAAAAAAGAAAAACTTTATATTATGGAATATTGACGTTCACTTTGGGGCGTCAACATAGTGACATGAGATTTGATCAACATAGCGTCATTTTTGGCGTGTCTACAGCTGCCACGCCTTGGCGTCTGCTTTGGAAGGGAGTGAGACGACATGGAGTGAAAGTGCAACAAAACGGAATGAAGTGGAGCGAACTGATAAGTAGATGCCAAGGTGTGATGTGACACGCCTCAGACACTAAGAATAGAAATCTTTCAAGATTCTGAATGAAACAACTCCGAGTGATTCCAAGGAAGCATCGATTTAAGCTAAACAAAAGATGTAAGGCAAAAGGTGTGCGCACGGGCACGATAGGGAAAGACCATTGGAGAGCGGTTACCAGCCAACGTGGACGTGCTACAACCAATGTAAATTTGCAAGAAAATAAAGAGAATTGAGATGGAGATCCAACAAAGGGACACTTTCAAGGAACCAGCCTGAGCGGCTTCAGATAGAACAAAGTACTTGATTTGGAGTGGAATATCTCATGTCAACTCAACAAAGAGCGAGTGACCTTCATTATTACCATAATATGAAGATTTTCATCATGAATCTCAAAATCCTACATGATGCATGCTGGGCTAAAAGAAAAGAATAAAACAAACAAAAAAAATAGAAAATACTCAAGGATAATATTGCTAAGCCGTCTAGGTTTGGTCAAGAATCCAAATCTCTGAGCTAACACTAAGCCGAAGCCCGTTTGTCCGCGCATCAACTCAGAAAATGGAACCATCGTCCCAAACCTTGAACGACTCAACGGCCTATCGTGTGATCAAGACTCTCCTGGAATTATCACTATTTTTGATGAAAGGGGAACTCAAATTCCAGGTTCATCAGAAGCACAAGGTCCTTGATATGCTATAATAGCGTAGATATCATATAGTAACAATGCTTACAACGAACAAATACAAGATGATAAGTGTGATGTGATTCAATGAGCAACCCAGGCGCCTCTAATCCTGTAAACTTCTGCACTTTGAAAATTCATCAGTTTTCGAAATTCAAGATAATCAAACATAATCATGATATGATCATAAGTGCTCAATAAAAAAACAATTCAACCAGATAATAGCACTTAAGTTCATTAATACGCATGAATATCCAAATTCATAAGCTCATAAAAACACGCCTGCACCGAACGGCGTCAAACCATGAAAAGCGCCTTAATATGTAGGCGTTAAAACATGAAACACGCCCTTCAGCAAGGCGTGAAATCCATCGAGAGGCCAAAGAGTAAACGACCTACTAAAGGGCGTTACACAAAACACGACATGGCAAGGTCGTCAATTCATAAATTGACGCCCTAACAACAGGCGTTAATCAATCCAGCGCTTCCCTTTCCAAATCGAAAGCAAAACCAAATCCTAACAGCCATCAACCTGCTAACACCGAACAACTCAGATCTCTATAAAGGGAAGGCTACTCCCTCAAAATCAATCAAAACAATCCACCAAATTCTTCCGTTCTTTTCTGCATGTTTTTTCTGTTCCTCTGTTCTTCCTCTGCAGCAACCGTCCGAACTCCTTCTGCAAAGCCAAAAAAAACAATGGAGAGGATGATTAAGAGACCTAGGTCTTCCACCCCTAGGTTGACTGAAATCCAAGGGCACATCTGCAGCCGAGTTGCTCAACATCAGGTTAGTGAATTCCTTTACTCTTCCTTCCGCTTATATCTTCTTTCTTTTCTTTTGTCAAACTGCTTCTTTCATATGCTCACGACTGGCACTATTGGCACTGTTCATATTTTTCTTTTCACAGGACTACCCAAATGTCCCTGGTGCTAGGAGATTTACAAAAGTGAAGTGGTTGCCCCTTATTCTCTCCAAGTTCTCCTCTGACATGAGAGTATACCTAGCAAGATGGCATCTTTTGGGCCTAGTAACCCATGCAAAACACTATGACCAAATTCATTTAGATTGGGCTGCCATAGGAGCATTAATTGAACTTTGGCATCCTTCCACTCATACCTTTCTCTTCTCCACTTTTGAAGCTACCATTCTTTTGGAAGAATTAGAACTGATCTTAGGCTTGAAAAGGATGAAACAAGGAGAAGAAGAAAAGATGGCCATCATGCCAAGGCCAATCTCCTCTCATGAATTGCTAACCTCATTGATATCTAGCCCAAACATAGTGAACCAAATCAAGGTCACTAAAGGAATCAACCTCTTGAAGCTCGCCTCATGGGTGTACAAGAGAGCGGATCAAGCTAAGGAAGAGGAGGAGATAGAAAAGATAGCAAAGGCCTTCGTGGTGTGCTTAGCAGGAGCACTCTTGTTTCCATCCACGGAGGACTTTCTAGAGGAGGCCCAATTAAGCGCGGTGGTGAGCTTATGGGAAGAGGAAAGAGCCGGACCGGCGATCCTAGCCTATCTCTATAGCGGGCTTACTTCAGCGGCCATGGGAAGGCCCATCTACGGGTGCATGCTAGCACTCTCTAGTTGGGTTGATCTACATTTCAAATTCGTTCCATGTGGTGAGGCCCAACAACCCTCAAGAATTTTCTCAAGGAGCCCACTCTCGTATATAACCGGCTCATTAGGAATAAGCAATAGGGTGATGAACCGGATTCCTCAAGTGAAGAAGAGAGGGGAATGGAGAGAGCACCTAAATGTAATGCCAAAGAACCTCTTTACTTGTGCCCCGGGAATACTCAAGCTGCAGGAACTTCGTGCACGATTTTCTACCGGCACGGACCTTCGTCTCATAGGCGCTTCGGACCTCGTCCTGTATAACTCACACCGGTGCCTTCCTCAACTCGGGCTTCCACGGCGAGTATTCGAGGATCCATCTCACCTTCCTCCAATCAAGACACGGGACCTTGGTAACAATGAAGATGGAGAAGAATGCACAACTATTCAAGCTCTGTGGAAAATCAATAAGGTTCATAAACCTGTGGAAAACTTAGAAGAAGATAGAGAACAGTGGAAGTCTTATGTAATAGCCCTGAGAAAATTGAGGCCCAAAATGGCTCATTAAGCATTGTAATCTTTTTCTTCCAATAAATCAATGATATTCCCTTTGATTGAGCCATCTTACTGTGTTTCTGAATAACTCTTCCAACGTTCTGTGATTGTTACAAATAACGCCTCAAGCAATGTCGTTAATTCTATAAAAGACGCCCCAGCATAGGTCGTCTTCCATGATTGATCGCTCATAACTGACGCCTTCACCAATGGGCGTTAACTAAAAAATGTCCTAGGACAAGGCGTTAATTCGATTCATATTCCAAAATATATTCGTCGAAATTCCAAAAGTAACGCCTTCAGCAAAGCCACGTTTCATATACATAACGCCTCAATCGTAGTCGTTACTCAAAAACAGTAATGATTATTCCCATCAAATCAATCAATCGCCATTAAATGCGTCTGACAACGGTTATCATTCCCCATGCAAACAAAAATAACGCCTTAATAAATGTCGTCAATTATCAATAAACGTCTTTGTTTCAGTCGTTGATTCCACAAGACGTGGCCTTCCTTAAGTCGTTAATTCTTTTTGACCGTTCGACTTAACTTTCCCTCCTTTCTTCTTCTTCCTCTGTTCTCTTTCCCTCTTTCTCTCTTCTTCTGCAACCCTAACCGAGAACCCCCTCCCCCAATCTCTCTCATTCTCTCCTCTCTCATCCTAGCCCTAAGCTATGGCCGGTGGCGCACCCAAACGGCAGCGGGTCTCGGCTCCGGAGGTGGTTGACTTGGGCGAGGACGAGCTTGCCCATGCCGGCGAAGATAACACCATGGAGGAAGCTCCAATGGCGGCCGAGGAAGAACAGGCCGTGGCGGCCGGCGACGAGGCCGAAGGAGGCCAAGAGGCCCACGAAGGGGGTGAAGAAGATGAAGGCAATGAAGAAGGATAAGACGAGGAAGAAGAAGAAAGAAATGAAGAAGATCAACCGAGGGCCATCGTCCCCCGCCCCGGCCAACTCCGGCGGCCACGTCATCCACGCCCCCAACCGGCAGAGCCAAAGCACAAGAAGGTAGGCCCCCAAACCCTATTCCCATTTTTTTTATTTTTATTTTTATTATTATTCCTGTAATTTCCATAGCTCTCGGGGTATAAACCCTGCAACCCAGAAAGAAGACGCCCTCAGGGGCGTCACGTTTCAGAAATGAAACGCCCAACTCAAGGGCGTTAATTAAATTATTTCCCTGAAAAATAATTAACCCCATGAGAACACGCCCTGCCTCATGTCGCCCATTTAAATTTATCATTTTTGATATCATGCTGTTAATTTCCGTTAATTCCCATGCTTTAATTATTTTTCATGAATTATTCGCATGCTGTTATTTTTATTTTATTTTCTGAAAAACTTGAAAACAATGCCCACCTACCAGGGCGTTAATTCAACAATAGACGACCAAACCAGCAGTCGTCCATTCATTAATTCTTGATTAAATTAACGGACCCATTTGGAAAACGCCTCACCCAAGGGCGTGACTTAAAATATCTTCTAAGAATTTCAGAAATTAACCATAGAACCACGCCCAACACAGAGGCGTTTCATAGATAACAGCGACCTATGATAGGTCGCAAATTCAAAACACACTTAGAACCACGCCCTCCTCAGGGGCGCTAATTCAACAAACCACGACCTGAGGATGGTCGTTAATTAAATCAAACATCAACAATTCAAACCAAGGCAATTAAGTGAATTTTAACAAGAATAATTGAACAATTAAACCAAAATTTCTTTTCTTTATGCGCGCAGGGGTTGATGAGGACACGGATCTCCTGGGTCATGGTCCGGGCAGCATACTACGGCCTCCCCGAGTTCCAGAGAGCGAGGGTAGATGCTATGGGGTTCGGGGCCTTCCTCAGCATAGAGCCAGTTAGGCCAGACCTACCACTCATTCAGGTTCTACGGGAGAGATGGGATAGGACCAGCCAGGCATTCCTGATGCCTTGGGGACACATGATTCCTACCCTGGAGGACGTGGACAGGATTACAGGGTTGAGGGTAGATGGAGAGGCTGTGAGCGGGATTACCTACCCAGACTACACCGAGCATGCCCAGAGATTGCTAGGGTTAGAGATGGTTTACGAGACCCCTAGCGAGTGCAGGACGATCTTCCGCACCGACCTCACCATAGTGATGGGTTTAGGGAATGCTAGGCACAGGTCAGGGGAGACCCTAGAGCAGTTTTCACAGAGGCTGATAGACGGGGCTAGGGCAGTATACTGCTAGGACCCAGCCGACAGGGAGAGAGCTGACCTAGACTTGAGGAGGTTCTTGCTACTGCTACTGGGGAGGCTATTGCTCGGGACAAAGGGCGACGTCATCAACTGCCGCTTTCTAGGGATACTCGAGGACCTGGAGGCAGTTGGCAGCTACGCCTGGGGAGCGGCTCTGCTGGCGCACATGATGGCCGACCTGTCCACGGGGACAGGGCGAGAGACGACCGTCAGTGGCTTCTCACCTTTTCTTCAGGTATGCATTTTTTCATCATTTTTTTCTTTCTTTTATGTATATTTTTATGTGCATGCGAATGCCTAATTAATGCAATGCATGGATGTAGGTTTGGAGTCACCTCTACATGCCGATGGGGCGCGCTGACCCACGGCCTGGGAATGAGGGAGCTTTCCCTCTAGCACGGCGCTGGGTGCCGATCGTCTTCGGCGCCCCACTCGGCTACGAGTTGTGGGTTCTACGGAGAGAGCTTCGCGACTTCCCTCCCTCGCTGGTATGTATGAATGCTATGCATCTTTCTTTTGCTTTTTAATTTGAATTTATGATGATGACGATGAAATGATGATATGTATGTTTATGAATGTAGGTGCAGTGGAGACCCTACGATGGGATGATAGACGAGGGCCAGCCTTGGGTCGTAGCGGGCCGACCTCGCTTTGGGCGTGAGCTTTGGGTTCACTGCTTGAGCGAGATTGAGCCGTTACGGCTTAGGTTGGTGATGAGGACACTAGGCCTTCACCAGGAGTGGATCGAGGTAGGCGAGCCGCGGGGCATCGGGAAGAAGACGCGCGGTCGTACAAAGGCGACCGACTGGAGGGTACGGTTCGAGGAGCAGCACGCCGACTGGCAGCGTGGCGGGACCAGAGTCACCTCTCCGGCGACTGACAGCTCCGAGTACCTCCGGCGCTACTGGGAGGTATACGCCGGCCGACCCCAGATGAGGGTCTTAGGGGTATGGATGAATGCACTTATTTCTAAATTAAATGCAAATGCTTATGTGACTATTATGCGACTAATATGTAATGGATGCAGGATGTGCGGGACATAGCGGCGATAGATGCCCAGGCCCACCTACACAGCCTGGACGACCAGCTGGCCGCCACACGTGCAGACCTAGAGACCCTGGTGAGTGTTTAAATTATTTTTATGTGCAAATGTATTTCATTTTTGTTGAATTATTGATGATTAGCCACTGACGGTCTCATTGAATGCAGCGTGCCCAGCAGGGAGCAGTGAGGAGAGATCCGGGGGAGGCTTCCAGCTCGAGAGGACCTAGTGCAGAGGTGACTGCACTGGCGGAGCAGCTAGCGGGAGCGGTCGCACGAGCCGAGGCAGCAGAGCGCGACCTCGCTTCACAGGTAAATTCCAAAACACAACTCCATTTAAACATTGATTATATAATTATGTACTGATAAAAATTCACTTTACAGACTGAGGAGCTACGAGCCGCTCTTAACTGCGTCTGCGAGGGGCAGCAGGCGATGACTGCCCAGGTGAGTGATTTACCTTTCGTTATGCATTTCTTGAATTATTGAACTGTGGAACTGATGATTTGTCTACCTGTTTGCAGACTAGACAGTTACAGGCGGCGCGTACTCAGGTTGCCTTGGCTGCGACAGAGCTGTCGATCCGCGAGCAGCGGATTACAGAGCTGGAGCGGACCGTGAGGCGACGAGAGGAGCTGCCTCAGGACGTGGCAGAGCTGCGGATTGCCCTTGAGCTAGAGTGACGAGAGCATGCCCGGGAGCGTGAGGAGCGGGCTCGTGAGCGTGCGGAGTTGGCAGACCTGAGGACCCAGCTGATCCTTTCCTAGGAGCGACTGCGAGTGTCCGAGGAGCATCTCCAGCGGGGACGTGAGCGAGCACGGGCCGCGGGGTACTCTTTCACCAGCTCCACCTTTGTGGCGGGCTCTTCCCTCCGAGAGAGGAGCGAGGCGGGGGGACACGTTCGGGTTCCGGCTTCTTCACGAGGGCCCATGTCTCCTCCACCAGCACCAGCTCGGGACGGCGAGGAGGAGGTTGAGAGTAGGAGAGAGGAGGGTGGAGGCGAGAGCTGAGAGATTTACTTGTACTTCTCCACCCTCACACCTGTACTTACACATTCGTGATGTATATATATATGAGATCGAGATTTTTGTTAGTTACCTGAGTACTTTGTGTGGTTGTGGGCCTGTGTTTGTGTATTTTCTTCTTTCCATGTTCTTCGTGTTTGCTTTACTTCGCCCTGTACCTGCAGCTGCGGTTTTCACTTAAACAAAACAGGTTAATTCATCTGTTCGACTTGGCCCCTTGCCCAATGAGCAAGGGGTGGCAATATTCTGACCTTAGTGACGGGTCAAGGGGCCAAGCCTTTAATCAAGATAAGGCGAAAGGAAATAGCTGATAGCGGGATATGCATCATGCAAAGCACACATATGCAAACTATAAACAAAAGATGCCCAAGCAAAAGAATGCAAGCATACATCGTGAAGAAATGCATTTTTTTTCTTTCATTTATATATTTTTTTGTTATTTTTTTTCTAAAAAATGCGCCTTAGAGAAGGCCGTGATTTGAGTAAAGACGCCCAAGGATACGGCGTGAATTCAAAAAAGAATTTGATTTTTTTTTGAAAAAGAAACGACCTCCTCAATGACGTTATTATGAAATAGACGACCTTATCTAGGACGTTAATTATATAAAAAGTGCCTTAGCTGAAGGCGTTAATTAAATTATTCTGCAAAAAGGGCTTCAAGGCTATCAAGACCATGAGTCTTACATAGTCACCATCTAAAATTCATTAACCTTTCTTGAGTAGTTAAAAGGGGGTCGACGTGATCATAATTGACTTGTATTCGAGATTTTGCACAGTGCAATTTCTTTAGTCCGTCTTGACCATTCTGCTAGTTCGTGACTTACCGCATAGAAAGGATGGAAGAAAATATAAGGGAAGCCCATAAGGGATTCTGAGATGCTCAAGGCAAAGTTACCTCCCCTACCCTATGCCTGTTGGGGTTCGATCTTTGGCGTAGGGAAATTTGTTGCCTTTTGCCCATTTATACTGCACGCATACGCCCAAGGTTTTCCTTGCGGGGACTTTGCCCTCTTGACATACTTTTCTTTTCATAACTTGACTTTCACTTTGGAATTGTTTTGCATTGATGAAAATAAACCTAATTGTACTTGGGTTTTTGTGGCATTTGTTCCCTTTTGGGCCCTGACTTCCACCTATTAGGGCGGCGGATAGGCTTGGCGCATCTGCCTCGAGGTCTCCCTTCCTCCCTTATGGGCCGAAGAAGAAGAGAACGGGTATTGTCTTTCACTTTTAGTCAGGCTTTTGACTTTCCGTCAGATTTTGCCTTGCTTGATCTCAAGAATAAAGCGTGTAGTGTGTGTGGGAGTCAACCCCCTTTTAAGTTAGCAAGACTGGTGAATGAATTCTGAATTTTGACCTTTCGGACATTGATCCTTCGTGTGCCATGGCACCAATTTTGATCTCTTTTGATTTTGAAGAATCTCTATTTTTGTTTGCTTTTTGGAGTTTCTATTTTTTTTTTTGGATTTTTGAATCAAGGGTAGTATTTCTTAAGATACAAACCATTCCAAGGATGAGTTAACTCTTTGCCTTCAGCATTAACCAGTTTATAAGCATTGCCAGGATAAACATCTTTTATAATGAACGGTCCTTCCCAATTGGGTTGGAGTTTTGAGCGGGGGCCACCCGGCTTTACAAAAATTCTTTTGATTACCATCTCACCGATTTTAAATTTTCTCTCAATTACTTTCTTTTGATAAAAACGTGAGAGCCTGTTTTGATAAATGCGCGCATGCTCAGCGGCGACCAGACGCTTCTCATCTAGGAGTTCCAACTGGGCAAGGAGTGAATCACGACGTTCATTAATAGAGAGCTCCTTATCCAATTGCACTCGCAGAGAGGGAATAAGAATCTCATAAGGGACTACTGCCTCCATTCCATAAGTGAGGGCGAAAGGGGTTTGCCCAGTGGGGGTGCGAATGGAAGTGCGATAGGCCCAGAGAGCTTCAACTAGCTTGTCTGGCCAATCCGAAAATTTATTAGCCTCACATGTCTTCTTAACAATTTTGATCAACGTTTTATTAGTTGCCTCTGCTTGGCCATTGCCCTGCGGATAATAGGGAGAAGAATGATGCAATGCAATGTTATACCTGTTGCAGAGATCTTTGAGCTCTTGAGAGATAAATTGAGGTCCATTGTCGGTGACGATGGTGCTCGGGATGCCGAACCTTGTGATGATGTTCTTCATCATGAATTTGCAGACTGTTGACGCTTTAATCTCCATGTAAGCTTCTGCTTCCGCCCACTTGGTGAAGTATTCCGTTACCGTGAGGATGAACGATTTTGCTTGGTCAGGAGGTTCGAATCACCAAGAGGTCCAATAATATCAAAAGCCCACATGGAAAAAGGCCGTGGGGAGGACGTAGGATGGAGTGAAGAAGCAGGAGAATGAATCTTGTCGGCGTGCAGTTGGCACTTAACACACCTTCGAACATAGATAGAACAATCCTCTTCCAGAGTTGGCCAATAGAAACCTAGCCTAAGGATCTTCTTAGCTAACATCTGGCTATTCACATGACCACCACACACTCCAGAATGCGCCTCTTCCACAACTTTCCAAGATTCATCATCGTCGAGGCATCTTAATAAAACGCCGGTGAGCCCTCTCCTGTAGAGCACACCTCCAACCAAAACATAACGTTGAGCCACTCTTCTAATCGCTTTCTTCTCTTCTACAGTGGCTTCCTCGGGATAGGACTGATCATTACAATATCTGGCAATCTCATAATACCAAGGCTTCTCTTCGTCAGCCAGATCTTCTTGCCAATCCAAAAGCATGACCTCTTTACCTTTAAGAGCTTCCTTCAGCTTAACCTTCTCGAGCACTTGATCCCTAATATCAAGGAATGCGCGATCCTTAATAGCTGGGGTGTCACGCTGATGAATCAGGGGAACATGAAAATCACGCTCAGGAGGGAAAACTAAAGCGGAAGCCAAAGAGGCGAGAGCGTCAGCCAAGATGTTTTGGCTGCGCGGGACATGGACGAAGATCAATTTAGTGAAGAGTTTGGCATAAGCTGAAGCGAGTTCCTGGTAGGGCTTGAGCTTAGGATTGATAGTGCGACACTTGACGAGCACCTGGCGCAGAATAAGCTGACTATCACCCACAATCCTCAAATGAGTGACACCATATTGATGAGCGGTTTGAAGACCGGCCAAAAGAGCTTCATACTCGACTATATTGTTGGTGACGGGGAAAGTGAGCCGAGCAGCAAATGGGATGGTGACCCCTTCCGGTGTTAAAAGAACCATGTCGATCCCTCTCCCCTGGGAATTTAGAGCTCCATCAAAATGTAATGTCCACATAGGATCAAGAGGTTGATTCATGGACATCAGTTCTTCATCTGGAAACTCCGAATTGACAGGATCAAAATGGGGGAGAGGGTGATGAGCAAGGTGTTCAGCAATGGCGTAGCCTTTGATGGTTTTCTGTTGAATGTAAGTGATATCAAATTGAGAGAGGAAGCTTTGCCAGCGTGCTAATCGATCAGTGAGGATAGATTTTTCAAGGAGGAATTTAATTGGATTCATGCGAGCAATGAGGTGAACCTCGTAAGCTAAGAAATAATGTTTTAACTTCTGCACTACCCAAACCAAAGCTGCACAAGTTTTCTCCATGGTTGAGTACCTCTGCTCACAGGGGTTAAGAAGCTTAGACAAGTAGTATGCTACCCTTTCCTTACTTTCTTCATGCACTTGAGCTAAGACAGCACCTACGGAGTCATCCAGGACCGAAACATAGAGAATAAGTGGTTTGCCTGGAATTGGCGGCCTCAGGACAGGAGGATTGGCCAAATAATCCTTCAATCCGTCAAAGGCTGCCTGACACTTGTCATCCCAATTAAACTTGACTCCCGGCTTAGTAAGCTCGTAAAACGGCCTACATCTTTGTGAATGCTGAGAGACGAAGCGGCGAATGAATTGCAACCTCCCGATTAATCCTAGAACTTCCTTTAAATTCTTGGGAGGAGGCATATCCCTAATGGCCTTTGCCTTGTTGGGATCAACTTCAATTCTCCTCTTGCTAACAATGAAACCAATCAATTTCCCTGAAGAAACGCCAAATACGCACTTTTTGGGATTCATTTTCAATTGATATTCTCGCGATCTCTGTAAAACCTTAGCCAGAACCCCAGGATGTTCAATCATTGTCCTTGATTTTACAACCAAATCATCCACATACACCTCAATATAAATATGAATCATGTCATGAAAAATCGCCATCATAGCCCTTTGGTAGGTGGCTCCAGCATTCTTGAGTCCAAAAGGCATGACCACCTAACAATATGTGCCCCACGGTGTAGTGAATGATGTTTTCACTTGATCCTCTTCAGACAGACGAATTTGATTGTAACCTGAAAAGCCATCCATAAATGAAAGAGTCTCAAATCCTGCCGTGTTATCAATTAGAACATCAATATGAGGGAGGGGGAAGTCATCTTTAGGACACGTCCGGTTGAGGTCCCGGAAGTCTATGCAAATCTAAACTTTCCCATCTTTCTTCATAACCGGGACGATGTTAGCCACCCAATTGGGGTAGAGGACAACTCTAACAAATCTAGCCTTATGGAGTTTGTCGACCTCTTCTTTCATTTTCAAAACCATATTGGGGTGGAAACGCCTCAACCGTTGTTTGACCGGGACAGACCCTGGCTTAAGTGTAAGACGATGTTCAACGAGCGCAGGGTCTAATCCCGGCATATCTTCATAACTCCATGCAAACGCGTCCTTGTATTCTTGAAGAACTAAAATGAGCGCCTCCTCCTCGGAGGGCGGCAAATTCTAGCTAATGAGGACAATCCTAGGGTCTTCCTCGGTACCCAAATTAATTTCTTTGGTAGGTTCTTCTACGGAGGCTGATGGTTCATCGAATCTTCTCAAACCACTAGCAAAAGCATCAGCCTCATCCTCATATTCTTCGTAACTTTCATCCCCCTCTTCAATAGGGTCTTCATCATTCATAATTTCATAAACACCCAAACCCTCATAAGAAGCAACAACATCTTCAAATCCTAACTCTGGCAGGATAATTGGACCTTCCACGAACTCAGGGATTGCTAAACAAGCTTGGCATCTGATAGCCAATTCCAACAAAAATCTGCGAGGAATTTCCTTACCCTTGGATTTCTTATGTGGATCTACCCCATGAATTTTATTAGAAGGAGAGGAAGAAGAGGAGGAGCAACTAGCTTGATTAGGAAGAAAAGAAGGGGGTGAAAAAGGGGATACAAAAGGTGATACAGAAGAAGACCCCTCGCCGGAGGGGGAAAGGGGATCTATCAAGGAATCTTGAAAGAGCGGCCCCTGGGTCGGGACGCACTCGGGAGAGAGATAGGAGATCTCCTCAACAGAGATGGAGGATTGGAAAGTTGGAGATTCGACGTTTTTTTTTTCATTTTTATCTTTTTCTTCATTTTTATTTTCTTTTTCAAGGAGAAAGCAGTGTGATGGGAGAATAGCAAGAGGGGTGGAAATCGCAAGGTTAGAGAAAGATTTAATTAATGATAGCCCATGGGGGGGCGAGATAGAGATTTTAGAAAATTGCTCGAGGAGCGAAGGAGGAATCGGGAGAGAAACTTGGATTGAACTTGGAGCAAAGCTGATTGTAATCGGAGGTGGTCTTGGCACACGACCAAACCAATGAGAATGTAGAGAAGCAAGCACAGATGGATGTAGCGAAGTGAGAGAAAAGAGGCCGGCCCACAGCCTATCCACAGTAAAACCTTCTTCAAAGGGGACATCTGGCTCCCCAGTATCCGTATAGTCACTCAACAGCTGCCTCTTGTTTGTGATCGCTACTGGCGTTTCAATCAATTCCTGTATGAGCGGCGGCCATTCCAGATCTGTCAGCATGAAGAGGCGGCTCAAAGAGATAGTGATGTCATTCATGTCGAACCACCTGTACCAGTCACATTCTGGATCACCCATTTTCCTTCTTTTGTCCGGCCTTAAAGACTCCAGGGCTTTGTAGGTAGCCAGTGGGGCAATGTGACGGGCAAACTGTCTGGCGTGAACATCTTGATAGTCAAGCAATGAAGTAACTATGGTAGTCTACTCATTATTCTGAATGCCACCAGCAACAAAATGTGTCTTCAGTGTTCTAGAGAGTGGCTGGCGATCAGTCTTCAGAGTAGAAGTCATAAATGCCCATGACTCTTCTTTATTTTTGCTCGGCCCTTTATAGCCTAAACGCCTCGTACAAGCAATTTTTGCAGTTTAATGGGCCTAATCCTGCCCTGACAGTTGGCACCCAGGCCTTTGCCATCTTGATACCCCATTTTTAACAGAATGTTCCAACCGGGGGTATTAATCATGTTCTTTTTCTTCTTCCCCTTAGAAGGCAGGGGTGTCATAGCAACCGTGGTAACAGTTTCAGATGGCATTGGCCGTGGACGGGGGACGTCCAGCACAGATAACAGTGGCTTATTGGCAGGCCAAATAGAAGGGACTGATGAAGCCGCATGAATATCTTCCTCTAGCAGAATCGGCATGCTGGTTACCTTGATAATACGACCCTTGTGTGGGAATTTGAGACACTGATGATTTGTAGAGGGCACCGCATCAAGCTGCTGGATGTACGGGTGGCCACGGATGCCATTAAATGTCGGATCCATGTCCAAGATGTGAAAATCTGCTGTGATGGTGGCAGGACCCAAGCTAACTTTCAATGTGATCATGCCTAGAGGAGGCTTCTTTGTGTTGTCATATGCAGTGACCGTTATGGTGGACGGACGAATCTGGCTTTCTGGTATGCCACATAACTTCAAGGTGCTCGGTGGCAAAACATTGATGGATGCCCCAGTATCCACCAGACATTGCTTAACAGCCACCTTATTGATGTCGACTGTGATGCATAAGGCATACTTCCTTGCCGAGATTGGTGCCAGTTCATGCTCATGGAAAGTAATTGCTGGCTGACTGCTAGCAGGTGTTAACACTGTAACTATTTGCTCAACTGGAATGTCTTCATTAACCATTACCTTCTGCAGATATTCCTTTAGAGCCAGCTGATGAGTGGTGGACCGTTTGATCAATTCCAGGATTGAAATTTTTGTCGGAGTCCGGTCCAAATGTTTTAACAAACCATATTCAGTGCCCGGTACAGACCCTTGTTCTTGTTCTTGCTCTTGCGGCCCCTGCACGGGCTCTAGCTCTCTTTGCGGAAAGATACGGTGGAAAATCCGTCCCCTGCGGAGCGGTGCCATGCCTTGACGTGCCTCTGTCGGGGCCAGTATGGTAGAAGAATTAGAGGAAGAAGAAGAATAGGGAATGCCGTTGGCAGCGTTCAACAACAGGGGTGCCCCCGTAGGAGGCGTGGGAGTAATGTTTAGCAAAGATGCCCCCGTGGGAGGCATAGGAGAGTGGTTTGACGAAGATGCCCCGTCAGGGGGCGTGGGATTAAAAAGGGATACCCGAATGCGAGGAGCATTGGCAGGTGGTCTAACAAGAAGAGATCTGGGGATGAGAGGTGGGGGAGCTGATGGCGGAGGAACCCTTGCCGGTGTAGGAGTGGTAGGGGGTGTAGCGGGTGCTAGCGGTGAGCGAAGTAGGAGTGGCCTGGACGGCGGAGGCATAGAATTGGTAGTGGAAGGTGGGGTTTGTCGTGCGGTAGGTTGTGGAGGTGGCAAATGGGTAAGGAGAGAGCGGGCCGGCAAGGCCGTAGAACTGGTGAAGGTAGATGGGTTGACGGGGCGTAGAAGAGGACGTTCCGATAGGAGAGTAGAAGAAGAAGGAAGGGTGCGCAGAAGGCGCGGAGGTTGATTTTGATTTGGATTATGATGAAATGCCCCGACAGAGGCGTTTTCTTCGTGCCATCCCTGTCCTCTCTGTACTTCATAGAGGGATGTGACAGGGTTCACATGCTGATTAGGGGCGTGCTCCGGCAATGGATTACGGACAATTCCCATATCCTGCTGGTGTGCTGGAGCTTGCTGTGGTTGAACTTGTTGTGGAGCAGATTGCTGAGGTTGTTGATTTTGCTGTTGCCGAGAAGCCCTTCTTTCCTTCATAGCGGCTATGAATTGCCTCATCTCATCCCAATTGATGTCACCCTGGTCATTTAGATCGTAAATGTAATCTCTAAAGTGGAAACAACGATCAAGGTTGTGACCAGGGGCGCGATGAAAAGCACAATAACGGGATGTGTCAACATTAGCGGGCCACACGGTTCTTTCCCTTGGCAAGGCGAGCAAGTTGGCGGCCATTAGAGCATTAAAAATATCGGGGAGACTTTCGGGAAGTGGAGGATAGTGGTCCCTTTTGGGGCCAAGTGGTGGTCTCCGTTGTTGTTGTTGGCCGTAGTTGGCAGGTGGTGGCATTTGATGATATTGTGGTGGAGCTGGCGGGTCTACGCGGGGGGCTTGGTTTTGCGGTGGAGCGAAGGAGTGTTGAGGTGAGAATTGGGGCTGTGGAGTGGGGTTAAAATGAGAGTTCTGTCGTGGAGGCGGTGGTGGACGTGGGTTAGCTTGGTGGTGGGGGTTGCCAACTGTGCCGACTTGCTCATTTGTGACGGTGCCCTCAGTTGTGGGCCCGCTGTTAACATTGGTGGTTTTCTTAAACAGCCGAGGCTTCGGCTCAAACATGCCCATAATGGGCGAATCCTTCATCTGTGTCTGGATGTAACGAGCTCTCTCATAGAGCTCTTCCATAGTAGTCAACCGGTTCATGGCCAAAATATGGCGGAATTGAGGAGTTGCATTAGAAATAATCATCTTTACTTGCTCCTGTTCCGACAATGTGTCTTTCAGCTTTTCGGCCATCGAGCGCCATCTGTCAGCAAATATGATGAAGTCCTCCTCAGACTTCATTTTCTCTGCAACTAAGTCTGTAACGGACAGAGAGGGTCCAACACGGTCTCTATACTTTTGCAAGAATTTTCTTTGGACAACATCGAAGTCACTGGCATCAGCTGGCTCCAAGGAATAAAACCATTCGAGGGCTGGCCCCTCCAGAGATCTTCTGAATAAATAGGCCAAAGAAGCCTTGTTGCCTTGCCAGAAGGAAGTCTCGTACATAAAATCCTTCAAATGAATGACCGGATTGCCAGTTCCATTGTACCGCCGAAAGTTCGGCATCTCAGACGGAGGAAGATGGAAAACTGGCAGAGTGGGGAGCGAGATTTCTGGTGCATTCTTGGCCGCAGTGACTTTCTTAAGCTGTTCTTCCATGCGGGCCATCTTCTGAAGTAGCAAAGCATTAGAGTCAGACTCAACTGGGGCCTGGACAAAAGAATGTGGTATAGGCGACCGTAGAATCTGAGGAGGTTGGGGGAATTGGTGCCTAACCGCAGAATAACTCGCCTGTTGGGCTGGTATGGCCGTGACAGGCGTTGATGGACGAGAGGGGGGTTTATGCAAGACCGCCTGGTCGTTAACGGGGTGATGGCCACTTTCGGTCGGAGGGGGGTTGGAAGACGAAGAGGGAACTGACTTCCCCTTCAAAGCAGCCCGAATAGCTTTCCGCTGGGAGTCATCCAATTGAGAAAGAGCTTGGATTAAATCTGTAACGTTGATGGATGGGGAAGAGTTCCCCGAAGTATTGGAAGGTAGAGCCTGAGAGGTAGGCTCAACCCCTTGAGAAGTAGTATCGACCACATGAACTTGTGAATGATGAGGGTGAGGAGGGGGATAGTTTCCCTCATAATAGATGGAATCCTGGAGGGGGGTCTCATATTGACCAAAAACGTTATCGTCCTCATCATCATAAGAATACCCATAGCCTGCCATGTTGATGATCTTACCTGAACGGAGTTTCATGTTTTTAAGAGGAGAAGCAATTTTATAAAGGCACTATCAAACAAACAACCACTCAATCCAAACAAGTCAAATCACCCAAGAAAGTGTATGCAACCAAGTTGAGATGAACGCAAGGTTTTAGTGTTCCGCTTGAGATTAGAGTAGGTTGGATTGTTGAATAGTTCACTTATGTTTGCAATGTGAAACCTAGTTGATCCAAGTGTAACCTCCGGGTCAACTAGATTCTTTCTCTCTCCTTACCAACGATAGGTTCTCTAAACTCCGGGTACTTCGAGGGTACAACCAGCCCGGCGTCCGTGAGGGAATCCATGGGTGCGGGGACTTATGGAGGTCTTGGAAAAGGGATTTTCAGTCCAAAGAGACGGAATGCTCAATGGAGGGTCGTCCCGATTCCAAGAGAGGTGTGTGGAATCCTAGTGTAGAGAGAGGAGGTCTCTCAACCAAATGCCACAATATGCAAAGTAATATGATCAGGTCAAAGCAATATAGGCAAGTAATATGACAATCACACAAACTATCACAGACAGCAGCAGGAAGCAAGGTTCTGTAAAACGCAGGAAAGAGACGACTTGGGACAGGTCGCTATCAACTAAAGCAACGACAGGGTCACTATCGTGAATCACTGCGAGAGGCTATAAGCCAGCAGCGAGAAACAGAAACACGCCTCTGGTAGAGGCACGAAATCTTGAAGGGACGCCTCTGCGTGAGGGCGTCAAATATGAGGAAGCGCCTTGAGGTGAGGCGCTATGTAATAAAAGAACGCCCTTGAGAAAGGGCGTGAATTCACAGGCAGTGATTAGAGCAGTAAAATGATGTAACGGCAGTAGTAATCATAAAAATAAGACGCCCTGAATGAAGGCGTTAGCAAACGATAACACGCCCTGGAGGTGGGCGTTAATTCTCAGACAGTAAAATGAACGGAGACAAAGCAGCAGATATGCTAAAAGACGCCCTGGAAAGAGGCGTTAATAAACCAAAACACGCCCCGGTGAAGGGCGTTAAACCATAAAGCGCCCTCGTGGAAGGCGTTAATTCAGAGAAATATGCAAACGCAGGCTGGCTGATCCCGGAGTGTGCAGTGTGCACAGTTGAGGGTGCCCGAGGGACACAAAGGAAAGGGGACCGAGGGTACCAAAGGGGAGAGGGCACGCGTGGGTGCCAAAGGGGAAAGGGCACACGAGGGTGCCGAGGGGAAAGGGCACACGAGGGTGCCAATGGAGATGGTAATCAAAAAGAAAACAGTGGATGTCCCACCGTGATCGCCAATTTGTGGATGGGCATAAATCCCACACAAAAAATCACAAGAGAAATTAATGATGTGATAAACATGGAGGAGATAATGATGATTAATGCATAAATAAGGGGAGGAAAAGCTTGCACGTGGTGCAAAAATGGAGGTGTGATCGCCAGAGGGGTTACCTCAATAATAATAAAAAGAGATCGCGAATACCTGGTGAAGATTGGAACGCGGGATGATGTGAAGTTCCTTCCTCCTTCTTCAATCGGCCGGCCGATGAGAAGGGTTCTCTTTTGATTACCTTGCAAAAAAAACAATGAAATAACAAAGCAAAAGATGGGATCAGCCAATGCAAGTAGTATCAATCCAAAATAAACATAAGATGATGAATAGAAAACCACATGCGCACCTTATTGTTTTGGTTTTAAAAACCCCTAAAGAAGAATTAGGGAGAGAGGAAGATATGTGAATAAATCTAATGCAGACGTGAAAAGAAAAAGAAAAGGGAAAAGGAAAGAACTGAGGATGGAATTGATTAATGCAAAAGACGTAAAAAGAGCACAGTGGATGATCGGATGATGAAGACAAAACCAAACAAACGAAATAAGAAGAAAATCATGCTGTCCCTGTTGACAGTAAAGGGAAGATGGACGCGGTTGACCGGATGAGGAAACAGAGGAAGCCGAAGTCTTCCTATCAAGCAGACGATAGTAGGGAAGCAGAGGAAGCCGTCTGGAGCTTTTCTAATCTCTTCAACCTCTGAAAACGTCAAGAAAAACAACCTCTTCTAACCTCTTCAAACTCTGGAAATCGTCAACCCCTGCTTCGATCGCCCAGATCATGTTTTATAGGATTTCAGTGAGAGATAAGCTTGAATTTGGTAAGATAAGGATAGGCAAGGTTCAAAGAAGGCAGGACTCTACCTCCAATTCGAGCAAGGAGACCATTAGAGGCAGGACTCCATACAGGAAAGAGGAGTTCAAGCGGGACACGAAGGGTAAAACACGACCTTGCGAAGGGCGTCAAATCAAGAATTGACGACACACCATACGGCGTTTCATAAAACATGACTCAACACAGGGCGTTTCTTCCTGGATTTAATTTTGGCAATAAAACCTTCCTTGTTTGAAAATCATTAGAACACGCCTAAGATAGAGGCGTTAAATTAAAATACGCCCTGCTGAAGGACGTTAACCAATAATTAGATTGATTTTGCATTTACATTAAAACTGGATAATACCAGGAATTGACGCCCTAACATTGGGTCGTCCTTTCTTGAGAAAACTCCCTTGATATGGTCGCTATTTAAATAACGCCCCTCTTCAGGTCGCGAATCACAAAAAATGTAACAAAATGCAACGGAAAATCCACAAAAAAGAAAAACTTTATATTATGGGAATATTGACGTTCACTTTGGGGCGTCAACATAGTGACATGAGATTTGATCAACATAGCGTCATTTTTGGCGTGTCTACACCAAGGTGTAACCCGGGTCTAGGATGGGGTGGATTGGGTCAAACATGGTGGGTTGGGATAGGGAAAGGTGGGTGGTGGATAAGGTGGTTGGGTCCCAGGGGTTCTTTGACCCCCATTGGAAGGGATCAAAGGGATCATAAAAAGGGTTATCGAGGGGGAGGGGCCCTATGTCCTCAAGATCCTCAAATGGTGGTGGGTCATCCTCCTCTAATGAGACAATTGGGCCGAAGTTCTTTGTGGGTGGGTCGGTCATGTGGGGAGGGCTTGACTTTCCACCCGATATAAGAAGCTCCAAATTGAGGAGAAGGTCGGGCTCATCGGGTGTGGGGAGGAATAGAAGGAGGTCGCTAGTGTAGCAACCAATAGTGCAAACTGAGGTGATAGACCCGACACAAAGGTGTAGGAGGTCAAGGCTCCTAGATTGGTGGGCCATGGGGATCAACAAGTCGGTCAACTTAAATTGCCAAGTTAAACCCTTAAGAAGGTCCTCTAAGGTTTCCACTTTGTAGGATGTTTGGATTATAGTGTGATAGGAGGAGAGGTGCACTATGGGAAGGTTTTCCTTTGTGGGAGGGAAATCATGGGCCGTGATCTCTCTTATTGGGCTCTTCTTTAGCCAACTAATAAGAGGTTCCCCTAAGATGAGTTTGGCCCTAACTGGAGAGGGTGGTGTAAGGTGAAGGTTATCATGTGATGTTTCTTCTTCTACTTGGTCATGGGTGGTCTCCGTGGTAGGGATAGGGTCCGGAGTGTTCACCACTGTGGGGTCGGGTATGGGTTCCTCCTCTAAGGAGGTGAGAGGGTCTTTTGGTGGTATGGTGATGAGGGTTGGTGCATGGCGCACCCAGGGTGGAAGGTAAAGGGAAACTTGGTTTGGGATAGGGAGGGGAAGTAGTGGGGGACTAGGACATGGGAGTTTTGGGGGAGGGAGTGGGAGATGGGTTGGTTGGGGTGGCTTGGGTTGGTCGGTCTTGGGGGGAGTGTCCCTTATAAGGAAAAATGGAGGGGTAGTGGTGGTCCTTATTGGGGAAATCAGGTCAGTTAGGGGTCTCTTCCACTTAGGATCGGCCGGTTGTGGAGGGGTGGAGGTGGGGGCTACTGGGGTTTGGATAGTGAGGTTTGTGGAAGGGGGTTTTGGTTGGGGTGTGGGGACCCTCATAGGGTTTGGTGGGGAGGTGGATGCTTGGATTATTTGGGTCCTAAGGGATAGGATTTGGTGGCGGAGTGTAGCGGTGATGGTTGAGAGGGGATTTGTTGGGAGTGGTGGGGGTGGAGGCCTAAAGGTGGTCTCAAGTTGGCCGGGTGGGGATGGAGGAGTGGTAGTGCTCCTCGGGCTAGGGGTGTTTGAGTAGGAGGGGTGGGAATAATTGGGGATGTAGATCTTCCTAAGTTCTTCCTTCATATCATCCCATGAAGAAATAGGCTCTTTCCTCCTAACCCTTCTTAATCCCTCTATGTGTTCCCACTTACTCTTGGCTTGACCCCGAAATCGTCCCTTGGCCTTGCGGACTCTTGCGGGTCCATATACCCAAGTCTTTTCAAAATATCTTTCCATGGTAGCCTCCCACCTATCATAATCACTAGAATGTGATCCGTCAAAGGTGATATCATCATCTAGAATGAAGTCCATGTTAAGGTGCAAGGCCCGGATACAGAGGGGGGTGAATGTATCCTGCTAGGAATAATGCCCAAATAAAACTCAGATGTTAGACGCAATCACAGAATAAAACTATTTCAATTAAACTTATGAGCAAGCACATGGAGCGCGCCTATCCAAGCATCTAGCGGAAGCAAACACACAAAGCAAACCACTGCTCAATAGATTTTTAGGTGGTTCGGTCCTCCAGACCTACATCCACCCCTCACTCCCAACCAGAGTGAGGCTTCACTAGCACACGCTAGAACCAAGCAGACTCGGTCTGCGAACATGGTGCTGCCAAACAGCTTGACCAGGGGAACAACCTCCCCTCTTCCTCCCAACTGGAGGGACACCCCAAGTGACTCCCAGCCACTTGGAAAACCAGAGACCAAGGTCTCTCTTCCTCCAGTCTAGGAGGGAACCCGCCAGTGACTCCCCGTCACCAGCAACCAGAGGTCGAAGACCTCTCTTCCTCCAATCGGAGGGACCCCTGGACTTGAATCCTACAAGCCCAGAACCGGAGGACGAGCCTCCCTTCCTCTAACCAGAGGGAACCCACAAGTAGCACCCAGCTACTTGCAACCGGAGATAGCAATCTCCCTTCTCCTGAACCAACAGGAGGGACCCCGAACTCTCTACAGAGAATCGGAGAAACTGCAAGTAAATAGTTCAAAGTAAAAACAAAACCCAGCAACGGAAAGCTGAAAAGATAAAATCAAATGTGGCTCTCGCAGGAGCTGGCTGGCCTGGATTTGATCCACGGTCCAGCAGGAACTTCTTCTGCTGCCTCTCTCTTTCTCCCAGCACGAACTCTCTTTTCTTCTTCTTCTTCTCACTGCTTCTGCCTCCTCCTTCTTCTCACTCTCTCTATCTCACTGTCTCTCTTTCTTCTTCTTCTTCTGCTCTCTCTTTTTCCACACTCTCACGATCTCTCTATTTTTCCTTTCTTCCTCTGGATTGAGCTCTCTACAACTCTGCTTTTTCTTTCTTGGCTTCGATCTTCCTTTATCTGTGGACGAAGGCTACATTATATAGCAGCAGCAGTAGGTGGATAGGGCACAAAACGCGTGTGCCTCCCACGCTCGATCCAAAACCTTCCTGCCACGTGTCTTTATCGGATTGGTTCCTCTTGTCTCGGATCACGTGCAGCCCAGGTGTGTGGAATGTTCTTCCTCGGACCTGTAATAAGATTAATACCATTAATCATTCAGAGTTCGCTGTATGCTCATTTAAAGCTAAGGCTACACGAGGTATGTAATAGCAAACAAGGTGACTACTACACGAGGTAGGAAATGAACGAAACGAGATTACAATGAGCAAGGCTAACACAAGAAGGAAGATGACACGAGGTCAGATAAGTCCAACACGAGGTAAGAAAAAAATGACACGAGGTAACAATGCTAATATAACAAAGAAGGTGATACGGGGTCAGATAAGAACGGCACGAGGTGAGAGGTCATAACACAGAGTGAAATAATAGAATATTACGCGATTTAGAAGAAAGCTGGACGGGGGAGAAAGAAACAACACGGAGACATTAACACACAAAAATAACACGAAGACACAAATACTAAAATAACATAAAGACAACTCGAGTGCAAAGCTGCTCGAACTTACGAGCGACTCAAAAACGAGGACGACACGGGCTGAAAGCAACCCGAAGATGAGAAACAGAGACCGACACGAAGTGTGGTCATGAGGGGAGAAAGACACGAAGACGAAAAACAAGAATCGACACGAAGTGTGATCAGGGCGAGAAGGACACGAAGTCTAATGAGAAAAACCAACACGAAGATAAAACAAGAATCGACACGAAGTGTGGTCAGGGCGAGAAGGACACGAAGTCTAATGAGAAAAACCAACACGAAGTGTGTTAAGTCAACACGAGGATAGAGATAACAAAGGAATGACTCTAACTGAGGACGACATGGAGACAACACCGACACACTCGACTTGAGACACTTAGAGCTTGAACTTTAGAGAAGGCTGCACAAAGTGAAAAACAACACGAAGACAGAAGATGACACGGCTATCACGACACGTGATGAAGCAGTGGGACCAGGAAGAAACGACTCGAGGAACAGCAGTAAGTGACATGAAAGCATACGAGCAAACATAAAAGGTGACACGAGATGACCAACTAAAAACAAAGGAGACGACACGAGGTTCACAGGGAGACGACTCGAAGTTCATCAGAACCATTCGAGCTGCTTCAGTGGACAGCATGAAGACAGAAAGTGAAGCGACACGAAGTTAAACAGTGGAAGATACTACTCAGAGACATAGAAGACAAAGATGGAACAATACGAAGTATAAACGGATAACACGAAGTGTTGTAGGGATAAACGACACGAAATATGAAGGAAACAATACGGACACACGACGTACTACCTCATAGCAGTTTACCTGGTATCCATGAAAGTTAACACGAAGTGTTGTAAACAAAGACGACAGGAAGTCATTTCGTGTTTGTGAGGAGAAACCACACGAAGTGTGGTGCATGTAGGGCTATCAATGAAGCTGATTTATAGAGCTGATTTATAGACTTGAAGAAATGATGCACTGATCACGCTGAAGAGACTTGACGTTAAGACCAATGTATATACGTCAAGGAAGATCAATGTATAACCTTGGAGGAGAAGACCAAAGTATGGGCATGTATAACCAATGAATGAGCTGAGGGGTTGAGCAATCAGCCATGACTGAACATAATCAAATATGCAATGCCATATCAGAACTTATGAAGAACTGCATTATGATCAAAAGGTAAGTAATAGCATGATGACTCACACAGTAGGATGACTCACAGTGAATAACACACATCAAAGATCAACTATTAAAACCACATCAAAGCCATCATCAAGATCATTGTAAAAACCACAGCAAAGCCATTAGCAAAGCCACAATTGAAACCATCATCAAAACCATAGGGCACAACAATCTCCCCCTTTTTGATGATGGCAACACTACACAGTGAGTCAGTCTGATGACTCAAACTATTCTCCCCCTTTGACTTCATCAAAAAGAAAATAGTTTGAGAAAGATAATCCAGTGATGTCATATGAGACACACAACATAGTTCAGCAGATGATGGCAACACCATATCAGAAGCATTTAAGACAATTCTCCCCCTTAGACAAACAACTTATGCAGTCATGCATATGTAACAATACTCCCCCTGTGACATGGCAGACGATAGAGAGCTAATGCGGATGGATAACATGATCAGACAATCTAGTACATTGTCCCCTTATGATCCATGAAGCAAGAGAAATCTACAAGGATGAACTCTGGTTATCCAAAGGAAATTCTGAGAGTTGTGCGTTACATAAAAGAGAACCAATGTCAATCAAGACACATTGGTAGAGGGCAATATGATCATAGACGTTTTGAAGGTTGAAACCAATTGAGATAGTGAAGTGATGAGCATCTATCAGCAAGACACAGACTGTAATCATAGTGAATAAATGAGGAAGATAGATTTTCATTAGCACACCAAATTCATAAATCTTTGTAAACGAACTTCAGATTCTTCAATTATAATAGATTATGAATGAGTTTAAACTTATCATCATGATTTAAGAATGATGAATCCAAAGTCATATCTGAAAATTCATTACTCATATCTGAAACACCTTTTAATATAAATGAACCAAAAACTCATCTGACATTCATGTTTAACCTCTTTCCATCTTACTTATTTAAAAATCAATGACTCCTATGGAAGTTACACAAGATGATATTGAGATTAAACAAAAAATAATTGTGTATGAATATATCTTTAGATATTCAGAATTTTCCATTGATCAGCACTCATTTTTTTTCTTGAACAAGTTTGGTTCAGTCAACACCTTTTTACGTGAGGCACAACACTTCTCAGGTGAAGTGACCCAGTTACTCAGTGTGACAACCATATTGCCTCTTAAGGAGAACAGAGTTAGCAATTTGGAGTGTCTTTTTACATGAGGAGACACCTTGATCAGAGGCCAGAATCCCCAGTTACTCAACACATCCATGCCATTGCTCTGCCAGATTTTCAAGTATATATTTTTTTTTTTGAAAGGAGAGGTAACTATGGCACTTCATGACTTGGGCTTACTCCATTTCTTTGATAGAGAACCCAGTTTCTCTGTGACCGAAGTCATTGCTCTTGCAACTTTTTAAATGTTTTCAGATTTTTCAAGCAAAGCTTAGTACACTGAAATGTTTAAGAACAATACCTTCTACATGTATCTTAACCAAGGATAGCCATGTCTTTTAAAAATTTTAGATTTCAGAAAGTTTTGCATGAAGTTCATGAGACAGCCGGTTAAGATTTATTAAGCATGATGATTCAGATATTTTCAAGTCCTTTACATCAAAACTTAGGAAATACATTAGACTTAAATCAATTTGATTTATCAAAACATTCTTAAGCCAGTATAATAGACGTTTCTTCTTTTCAGAATATGTTTGATTTATGTCTAGGGTGCACTGACTAAAAACTTTCCTCATTCAGATGAATCAATGACACTTTAGCAAATCAGTGGAGTCAACAAAGCATTTTTATCGTGAGAGTAGCAGAGAGAAATCATGATTAGACAAGGATTTAACATTAGAACAGTTCAGTTTAGAAGACACTAGCTGAGTCTGGAGTACAGACATAACAGCTATATAAGTGTAGACATCAGGGAATTCAAGTGAACTACTCATTTGCCAAGAATGGATCAGATTGCTAGACAAAAGGAGTTCAAGAGGTGAAGAGATGACATAGGAATGCTCCCCCTATCTAGATGCAATGAGTCATTTATTTTTTGGATTTTTCAATGCAAGGAAATGCAATGCAACTAACTACATGTATGCATGTTTAAAGGCTCTATTGGAGAAATTTCCGGAATATAGATATGTAATGCATTCAGCAAATGAGATCACCATGATCATGCATCATTACATTTATATGCAATGCATTCAGAGATAAACTACAATCATTTCCATGAGCATTTTAGATTTTTCATTTATATTCAGTTAAACAATGCACAAAAGAATTATCATGATATGCAGTGCATTCAGATCACACAAATTCAGAATGCAGAGTTATGAGAATTTACCTGAATGGGGCTTTATCATCTTGGGTGCCTTGGTTTATTTACCCCTCCTTTTATTTCTCAATCCAAGGCACACCTGCAAATTTTGATCATTTTGATCCTGCAGGGACCCAAGCATTTTTGGGTCCTGCCTTAGCCCTGACAAGTGTTCTAACCTATTTCTTAGCTAGATCAACATCAAATTTCATCAGAAAGCAATCATCCATAGAATGTCCAAATTTTCCACAATATCTACATGTACCAACAGAATTTTTGACTTTATTATGATGCACATTAGCAAAAACATGAGGCCTATGTGCATGAGCATAAGATTGTCTGTTGCTTACATGAACATTTTGTATCTTATTCTTAATCAGCCAACATTCAGAAGATTTGTGACCTTGCTTCCCACAGTTATTGCCTGAAAGTCTTGCAAGTGGTTTTGTAGGGAATTTGACTGCGGGGGGGTTAACCGACTTCATCTAAACATGCCAACAGTCCTTGACTGTATGGGCATTTTTCCCGCACTCAAAGCATCTGATATGCTTACTTTTAAAACCATTACCTGCCCACCAGCATTCCGAAGCTCGGTGGCCAAATTTTCCACATTCAAAACATGCCAGACTCTTATCTTTAAAAACAGTTTCATTTCTTCCAAAAACATCTCTATTTGCAGGGAGTTTTATATTCTGAGAGAAAGTTCTTCCCTTAGCATGCCAACAGTCCTTGACTGTATGGCCATTTTTTCCACAATAAGAACAATTAGAAAAGGTATTTCTATGAGGGCCTAACCAGCATTGTGCAGCAACATGTCCTATTTTTCCACAGTTATAACAATGAATTTTCTTTTCCCTAGGGACATGATTTCTACCCTGATTGTTTTGAGCAGCTGCCAGGTCATCCTTTTCCATCAAATTACACTCATGCATCACATGACCATATTTGTGACAGTAGTGACAGATCATTTTCTTTCTAGATGCTTGCGAGTGTGTGTGAGAACTGTGATCAATATACACAGAAGAGTTCTTTTTATTTGTTTTCTGTTTTCATTCTCTTCCTGATTTTTGTACTGAGGTGAGAATGAGGTAGAGGGTTTTTCTTGTTCTGAACTTTTAACAAAGACAATCTTCAATTTATCTCCAGTAGCCTTCTCAGACTTCTTCATGGCTGGACTGTAACCCAGTCCCTCCTTCTGAAAGTTCACATTCGCTCCAAGAAGCTTATTCAAATTGTCTCTTCCCTTAACAAATTTTGATAGGGAGTTTCTTAGATCTTCAATCTCTCTCTCGAGAGATACAATGTGGTCTTCACACAAGATGATTTGATTTTGCAGTTCATCATTTAGACTCTTCAGAGTTTCATTTTCCTGTGTCAATGTGAATTCATTATTCACTTCGTTTTCTTTTAAGATGGATTTCCCTTTTTTAAATGTCAGCCATCTTTCAGTGAAAATAGTGTTAAGAACCATCAACTTTTTATTTTGTTCATTCAGATAGATGTTTTCTTCTATCAGTTTGTCTTGTATTTTATCAGTTTCCTTCTTCTGAGTTAGCAATGAGTCATTTTCTTCCTTCAAGGAAGTGATTAAGTTTTTCTGTATATTATCATCAGAGTCTAAGTCCTCAATCAATTCCTTCAAGAATGCACATTCATTGCAAACAGATTCATCAGAACATATCGTTTGATCCTGAAGTTTTTCACATTATTTCCTAAGACATTCATTTTCCAATTTTAGAGCATTCAGGTCAGCACTAACAAGATCAAATTCTTTCAACAGTTTTTCATTCTGAACTAAATCATCAACATGAGCATGATCATCCTCAACTGAGCTAAGTTTTTCTTCATTTTCTTTAACAGATTTTCTAAGATAGTCATTTTCAGTTTTTAGCCTACTTAGCTCAGAGCTAACACATTCAAGCTCATTCGTCAAATTTTCATTCTGGTTTTTATGCGTATAGATATCAGACAGGTAGGCGTCATGAGATTGCTTTATATTTGAACAACTTTCACATTGTGGAGTTGAGCTACTCCGATCACGTTTCTTTTTCAACTTCTTGTATTGTTTTCTTAATTGTTCATGAGACTCAAGCAGCTCGGCATATGCATTCTCCCAATCATCTAAAGAAAAGTTTTCGAAGATGTTTACCTCCTCCTCCTCATCTTCTTCTTCATTTTGGTAGCTGCTATGAATACTTCCTTTAGCCATCATGTAGTTGTCTTCATTTAACCTGTGAGCTAGCTTCAGTTCCTCCAGGATGTCCTTGGCAGACCTGCAATCATAAACACAAGAGTGTAAGGCTCTGTCAGTGGCTGCTTTCATCAGATTGAAGGCTTTCTGATTTTCTCCATCCTTTGATCTGTGGCTGTTGGTCCATTTGGACACTTTCTTTGGTAATGTGTGAGGACCTTGTGAATTTAATTTCCACAGACCAGGATTAACTGCATCAACATAATTTCGTAGACTGATAAACCACGCATTAAAATTAGAACCATTGAAAACCGGTGGATCACCCATGAAAGCTGATCAGATTAATGCAACAGGAATAATGAAGCACCAAGACAGCAGGATCGAATCTACAGATCGCTGGACCTTCTAAGCAGACAACCCGCTCTGATACCAATTGTTAAGGTGCAAGGCCCGGATACAGAGGGGGGTGAATGTATCCTGCTAGGAATAATGCCCAAATAAAACTCAGATGTTAGACGCAATCACAGAATAAAACTATTTCAATTAAACTTATGAGTAAGCACATGGAGCGCGCCTATCCAAGCATCTAGCGGAAGCAAACACACAAAGTAAACCACTGCTCAATAGATTTTTAGGTGGTTCGGTCCTCCAGACCTACATCCACCCCTCACTCCCAACCGGAGTGAGGCTTCACTAGCACACGTCTGCGAACAAGGTGCTGCCACACAGCTTGACCAGGGGAACAACCTCCCCTCTTCCTCCAAACCGGAGGGACACCCCAAGTGACTCCCAGCCACTTAGAAAACCAGAGACCAAGGTCACTCTTCCTCCAGTCCAGGAGGGAACCCGCCAGTGACTCCCCGTCACCAGCAACCAGAGGTCGAAGACCTCTCTTCCTCCAACCGGAGGGACCCCTGGACTTGAATCCTACAAGCCCATAACCGGAGGACGAGCCTCCCTTCCTCTAACCAGAGGGAACCCACAAGTAGCACCCAGCTACTTGCAACCGGAGATAGCAATCTCCCTTCTCCTGAACCAACAGGAGGGACCCCGAACTCTCTACAGAGAATCGGAGAAACAGCAAGTAAATAGTTCAAAGTAAAAATAAAACCCAGCAACGGAAAGCTGAAGAAAAATATAATGTGGCTCTCACAGGAGCTGGCTGGCCTGGATTTGATCCACGGTCCAGCAGGAACTTCTTCTGCTGCCTCTCTCTTTCTCCCAGCACGAACTCTCTTTTCTTCTTCTTCTTCTCACTGCTTCTGCCTCCTCCTTCTTCTCACTCTCTCTATCTCACTGTCTCTCTTTCTTCTTCTTCTTCTGCTCTCTCTTTTTCCACACTCTCACGATCTCTCTATTTTTCCTTTCTTCCTCTGGATCGAGCTCTCTACAACTCTGCTTTTTCTTTCTTGGCTTCGATCTTCCTTTATCTGTGGACGAAGGCTACATTATATAGCAGCAGTAGCAGGTGGATAGGGCACAAAACGCGTGTGCCTCCCACGCTCGATCCAAAACCTTCCTGCCACGTGTCTTTATCGGATTGGTTCCTCTTGTCTCGGATCACGTGCAGCCCAGGTGTGTGGAATATTCTTCCTCGGACCTGTAATAAGATTAATACCATTAATCATTCAGAGTTCGCTGTATGCTCATTTAAAGCTAAGGCTGCACGAGGTATGTAATAGTAAACAAGGTGACTACTACACGAGGTAGGAAATGAACGAAACGAGATTACAATGAGCAAGGCTAACACAAGAAGGAAGATGACACGAGGTCAGATAAGTCCAACACGAGGTAAGAAAAAAAACGACACGAGGTAACAATGCTAATATAACAAAGAAGGTGACACGGGGTCAGATAAGAACGGCACGAGGTGAGAGGTCATAACACAGAGTGAAATAATAGAATATTACGCGATTTAGAAGAAAGCTGGACGGGGGAGAAAGAAACAACACGGAGACATTAACACACAAAAATAACACGAAGACACAAATACTAAAATAACATAAAGACAACTCGAGTACAAAGCTGCTCGAACTTACGAGCGACTCAAAAACGAGGACGACACGGGCTGAAAGCAACCCGAAGATGAGAAACAGAGACCGACACGAAGTGTGGTCATGAGGTGAAAAAGACACGAAGACGAAAAACAAGAATCGACACGAAGTGTGGTCAGGGCGAGAAGGACATGAAGTCTAATGAGAAAAACAAACACGAAGACAAAACAAGAATCGACACGAAGTGTGGTCAGGGCGAGAAGGACACGAAGTCTAATGAGAAAAACCAACACGAAGTGTGTTAAGTCAACACGAGGATAGAGATAACAAAGGAATGACTCTAACTGAGGATGACATGGAGACAACACCGACACACTCGACTTGAGACACTTAGAGCTTGAACTTTAGAGAAGGCTGCACAAAGTGAAAAACAACACGAAGACAGAAGATGACACGTCTATCACGACACGTGATGAAGCAGTGGGACCAGGAAGAAACGACTCGAGGAACAGCAGTAAGTGACACGAAAGCATACGAGCAAACATAAAGGTGACACGAGATGACCAACTAAAAACAAAGGAGACGACACGAGGTTCACAGGGAGACGACTCGAAGTTCGTCAGAACCATTCGAGCTGCTTCAGTGGACAACATGAAGACAAAAAGTGAACCGACACGAAGTTAAACAGTGGAAGATACTACTCGGAGACATAGAAGACAAAGATGGAACAATACGAAGTATAAACGGATAACACGAAGTGTTGTAGGGATAAACGACATGAAATATGAAGGAAACAATACGGACACACGACGTACTACCTCATAGCAGTTTACCTAGTAGCCATGAAAGTTAACACGAAGTGTTGTAAACAAAGACGACAGGAAGTCATTTCGTGTTTATGAGGAGAAACCACACGAAGTGTGGTGCATGTAGGGCTATCAATGAAGCTGATTTATAGAGCTGATTTATAGACTTGAAGAAATGATGCACTGATCACGCTGAATAGACTTGACGTTAAGACCAATGTATATACGTCAAGGAAGATCAATGTATAACCTTGGAGGAGAAGACCAAAGTATGGGCATGTATAACCAATGAATGAGCTGAGGGGTTGAGCAATCAGCCATGACTGAACATAATCAAATATGCAATGCCATATCAGAACTTATGAAGAACTGCATTATGATCAAAAGGTAAGTAATAGCATGATGACTCACACAGCAGGATGACTCACAGTGAATAACACACATCAAAGATCAACTATTAAAACCACATCAAAGCCATCATCAAGATCATTGTAAAAACCACAGCAAAGCCACAATTGAAACCATCATCAAAACCACAGGGCACAACAGTCCATGGGTGGCGAGTAGGTTAAGTAGGAAGTGGCCATGAAGATCGGGGGGAAGATAAATGCAATGGTCGGACTGATGATGACTCCAATGCAAGAGTGCCGTAGGATTTGACTTGTAGAGACAAGTCAATGACTTGCTCTGATACCAATTGATGTGACACAAACTAGGACCTAAATTGCAAGCAATGTAATGACTTGGCAATGTCACACAAGCGGACTCACTCGCATTTGGCACACTCGGGTCCGTAGGTGGACCGACAATGGGGTGAGGGTCCGAGGTTGGACCGAAGGTTTCCAAGGATATGGCTGGCTTGGGGAGGACCCCTAAGGGCCAGGGGTTGCCCAAATTCACGGGCGGTCAGCACTCCGAAGGCATGGGTTGAAGGGTCACTCTGACAACTCACCCGCGGTAGCCACTCAAATATAAGCAAATTCAGGTTCGAGCACTCTCTTATCACCGACGGCACTAGGATGCAATACTAATTAAGCAAGGGAATATAGAAAAGAGAAGTTTTTAGTGGCTCACCTGATCGGTGTGAAGACACCGAACCTGGCAGGAGACGAGGGCTAGCGAGGAAGCGTGGGCTTACCCGCACGCCGCGCCGGAGAAGCTTCCACCTGAAATTTCAGATTACATGCACTACGCCCCATGCAAGGGGGAAATCTTGGGGGAGGGAAGCCAATGACTACACCCAAACACTACCTCCACATAGGGAGGGGCCTTCAACCGACCAAGCAAGAGGGGAAAATCGAGCTAGAAGCAAAGAAAGGGAGCCGATGCCGATTCTGACCACTCTCTGCGTTTCTGGATAGGCAGTTGGTTATCTTGGCGCTGTGGCCACTCCAGATTTTTGTTGATGACGAAACAGTTGGAATTTCTTCGTAGCTAGATCAGGATGACGCCTGAATGTTTTTGATTTTTATGGTTACAGGTGCTGGTCAGGGTAGAAGCTTGAACAGGGTGGCAGGTCTTCAGTTCTGACTGCTTCAGGTTTACAACAGCAGGAAGAAGAGGTTGCCACAAGCGCTCCAGAGCTCAGAATCAGTCACCGCCGGAGTCGTTGGAACCATCCCTGAGTCCTCTTCGAAGAGAGACCAATGAGGATGCCAAATGTTATCGGAGTAGACTGGTAGAGCTCAAACAATGAGGGCGGCCACAAAACAGAGCTCCGCTTCTTGATTCTGGAAGTAGACTTGTCAAAGAAGCTCCCGCCCAAGCCTCGCTTCCAGATCCTCAAGAGAGTGGTAGTGGTAGCTTCAGGAGTCAGCTTCAGGTTGCTCTTTAGGGAGGAAGTGCACAGTTGGGGAAGATTGACTGCTCAGGACGGCCCCAAACTCAGAATGTGATGAGACCACCGCCATTGCGAAGAGGATGAAGAGACGCTTCCAACGGTATCTCTTGGGCCTAAAGGGACGCTGGGATGTAGTCGCGGCCGGATCCGCAAGCTGATGGTACTCTACTACCTGCGACCAGAGAATTGCAGGTGGTGAAAGGTGGTGGGGGAATGGGGTAGAAGGGATGGGAAATGGGGTGGATGGGTATGGGGGCAACCCCTGGCTGTGAGGGGGTCTGGGAGGGGGTGTTCCAAGGTGTGGGAGAGGGAGAATGGGGTCTGGAAGGTGGTGTTTGCAGTGGGTGAGAGAGGAGCTGCGAAATTGGTTGGAAGGGAGAGAGGGAAAGGGTATTTGAAAATGGGTTTAAGGGTGGGATTAATTTCTGGTCTTGGGGATGGGAAGGGGTGTGTGGGGAAGGTAAAGGGGGGCTTGGGGAGTGGGAATTCTCCTTTGGGAGATGAGAGGGTGCTTGGGGAAGGGGAGTGGGTGGTTGATGGTTGGAGGGTGGAGTATGGATTGGTGGAGGGTCTCTTGGGACTAGGGGTGGAGTAATGAGGGTTGGGGGTAGTTGGGAGGATGAATAATGAGGGGGAGAGAGAGGGTTGATGATGTGGAGGAGAGAGAGAGAGGGGGGCACCCTCCTCTTCTTGGAGAGAGAGTGAGAGAGAGAGAGAGAGAGAGGAGAGAGATAGGAGAGGGGAGATTCTCACTCCACTCTAATGGCTTCTCACCACAAGAACAATTAGGTTGGACTAAATTCTCAGATTTCATTCATTGATTCATTAACTTCAAATGGGGAGATGGGGGTCCTATATATAGGCAACCCACATTTTACAAAAAGTTCCTGACTCTAGACACAATGACAAATAACCAAGGGGTAGGGGTGCCCATGGGCCTATCCCAATGGATTGGGCCCATTAGCTAGCCTAATCAACCTAATGACAAACATTCTTAGGTAAATGACTCATTAACCTAGGTACATGACTCAAATAAAAGGAAAATTATAATGATATGACTCAAATAAAATAAGAAAATTACATGACTTGACTCAGAAAAATATGATGGACACCATGGAACCATGCCGTTGAACAATCGGAGCTGTGGGAAAATGGGAAGGATGAGAGATGCCCCCATCACGCAGGGGCCGAGGTACAACAGGCGCAAGCCGCGGGACAATTCCGACGTGATGGTCAGTCCCCGGGTCAATGCGTGATAAAGCGGGTATCTGCATGTTTTACAAAGGGTTCCACTCGTGGCATGGGCCATGTTTGCTTCGCCAAATGAGGGGCTATGACTGGATAACTGGAGAAAACATTAGGCTGGTGTCAGGGCGAGGGTCGATCACGACCCGAGTCGAGCGATCGGACGTGGCCTCGTGACTACGGGGAAGCGTGACGTCATGGTGCGTGCGTAGTTGTAGTCGGCGGGCACGCGAGGGGAATCCGACATGAGGGAGCGTTCACCCTTGTCATAACATCACACACGTGGGGGGGTAGGTTGTGTGTCATGGCGGAACACTGTGTGAGGGAAGTATAAGCAACATACCCTCAGCGTCCTTAGCCGACGACCAAGTCACCCACACACAATTCTCCTTGCTTGTTTCCTGGAGCCGCTTGAAGCTTGGAGTCTTTGATTGCTGGAAGCCTTGATTGTTGTATATCCCCTATCTCCCACCCCTTGAGCTTCTAAGGGGCTTTTATAGGGAATTTGGAAGGCCATGGAAGGGTTTAGGCGGGCTAGGGTGAAGGGTTCAACCTAGCTCGGGTAAACCAATTGAATAGTAAGGGGGAAGGGTTTAGGCAGACTAGCCCATAGGGCTGGTCTGGGCCGCCTAAACCCTTCCCCTAGGGGGTTTAGGCGGACCAACCTCAGGGGGTCAGGCTGGTCCGCCTAAACCCTTGCCCAGGGGGTTTAGGCGGACCAGCCTGGCGGTCCAGGAGGACCCCATGCTGGTCTGCCTAAACCCCACCCCAAGGGGGGTTTAGGCGGGCTGGCTGGATTCTTTAATTAATTAAAAAACTTTTTTTTTAATTTTACGGAGGGGGTTTAGGTGGACCAGACTCAGGGGGTGAGGCTAGTCTACCTAAACCCTCCCCGGGGGGGTTAGGCGGACTGGCTAATGGGGGAGAGAGGGGGGCGGTCCCCACGCTATAAAATCCCATTTTTGGGTGTTTTTCTTCCTAAATTAAACTAAGAAGAAAAGGACAGGTGCTAGGAGGATACGTGGAGCCTTGTGAGTGTGTTGACTGCCGAGGACTGCTCCCCCGTGCTGTTGCTTCGTGCTTCCACGTGTTGCTCCCACAAACTGGTACGGACGAACGATGCGAGCCCTTCCCCCCGGATTAGGGATTCGGACAAACGGAGACTGAGAATCGGACGAACTGGGACTGAGCAGGGCCGTGGGGGCACCGGGCTGGAGAGAGGGCACGGCCCCTAAGGAGTTTGCCCTCCGTAGGGGAGCACGACCATGCCCCTATGCGAACTGGCCCCGAGTGCGTCGCAACCCCAAGGGATGGCCCCCGGGGGTCTTCTTTTGTCGTCTAGGAGTGTCCTTTGAGGGACACTGGGTTTCGGGATACTGGGATGGCCCATGGGGGCCATTGTTCTTTGAGTCGTAGAAGCCGCTTGCAAGGTGTTTGGGTAAATGCCCGACACACCCCGGGTTGTCAAACGGCTTGGGTAACTGGCTGAGGGGCCTCAAGATGGGCCTTAAACTGAGGATGAGAGCTCGTGGGAGCTAAGGAGGGGAACTTTGGGCTCATGGGTCATGCCTCAAGTTGCGTGCTGCATTGCACGGTGGGTTGGTGGGGTAGCCTCGGGTTGGCCTGAGAGCTAAAGTTAAGTGGCTCATCACCACGTGTCTGAGGGCCGGGGGTGGACCCGACTTGCTGGGGGGGTCGTTGTCGGACCCAATTAGTGTGCCGGAACTGCGGGGCGGCCCGCGGTTTGGTGTAGAAGGGCTGGAATATACGCGCCCACAAGGTGATCGGAAAAATGCCGAACACATGTGTGTGAGCCGTATATGCATGCGGCGGGCCTCCAAAGCCTGTGGTTGACCTAATTAGGTATCCCTTTGACCTTGAAGGGTTGGAAGTAAGTTTCTCAGGGTGGGCCCTCGGCCCTTTCAATGGGTGCCACGTGGCATGGCTCGAAGTCGAAGTGCCCCCGGGTTGGCTCGGGCGTCCATGTGGAGTACGGAGAAACCCCGTAGTTGAGTAGCCAGGATTGGTCCCAGTTAGTCGTCCATGTAGCCGCAAGTCACGGCAAACGCGTTAGGGCCTCTGGTGGGGTCCCGGGAGTTGTAGGGATGGCCGGGTAGCTCTTGCCTTAAAGGTGTTCGACAAAATTCTCGAACCCTTATTTATTGTTATTTTGCTGGAAAATCATCCGGGTACAACAAATGCCCCCCACGAGGCGTGCATCGGAGGCGGAGACGAGGGCGTACGTCCCGTGAGGCATCTGTTCCAGGCTGTTGTGGTTGTATTTTTACACTTCATGTGCCTTTGCTTTATTATGTTGTACATATTGACTTTCTGGTGTTCTGACCATTTTAATGTGCCCTGTCTTGCAGCAATGGCACGATTTGGCAGAGATGAGCGGGTCCCGAGGCGTACGGCTCGGGAGGAGGACCACTGGGTGCGACAGACTGAGCGACCGATGCCCCCTCTGGGTCCACTGGTCGTTACTGTGGCTAGTGTAGAGCAGCTGGATCTGGGGCATACAGCCGTAGCCGAGGGTCCAGTTGGTGAGAGGACAGCTGGAGTTAGGAATATAGAGGTGGCAAAGATTTTGGGGGCAGGCGGTCTGTATACCTACGATCGGAGTGGAGACTACCCCATGGAGTTCCCCCTGGACCGCCACCTGTTCGAGTTTATCAAGAGCTGTGTCCCTCCTGGCATGGAGGAGGATGACACCCAGATCCCGAGAGCCCGTCTCCGACTTGAGCGGGCCATTCTGATTGGCAGGGACAGTCTGCATGGCGTTGCATTTAGCAGCTATCCGAGCATCTCTGAGGACTAGTGGAGGCAGCATCAGTTTCCTAATGCTAAGTGTCTGGGGTTCTTTGGCAGAGCAGTTCGGAGTCAGAGTTGGGCCGATAGGCCCTGCTTCTTGGGACCTACATGGGCACCACCGTACTGAGACAGAGGGGACAATCAGGCTAGTGTTGGGGCCTGCCAGTCTGCAGTATGCTGGGGAGGGTTACGATGACCACAGCATCCTGGACGGGGTTATGAGACAGACTGTCATCAGTTGGTGCGGTCGCTGGGCAGTGATCCCCTCACACCGGTACCGTCAGGGGGCCACCGAGTGGCTGATGGGGATTGTGCACCATTATCACGTGCTACTAGATAGAGCAGGGATCATGTATGCGGGGACTACTACTTTATACGCGTACCCCTGTTACACTGGGCTGCTGCAGGGACTGCTGGAGCATTTCAACCACCGATGGAACACAGTGGTGACAATAGAGGGAGAGACCTCGCTTGACTTATGGTCTCTGTTCCAGATTTCGGGGTTGCCGATCAGTGGTGAAGGGTATGAGGAAGTGGTATTGGATGATCTCCACCGCAGTCATATCGACGGACAGGGGCGATATCGGGTACCTTATAGTTACCGGTATCTTTTGAAGACTTGGAGGGACCTGGCCCTAGCAGGGAGAGACAGAGCTGCACAAACTCCTAGGGTGCCGTTGAATGTGTGGGTCCGCCACTTCTACAATGGGCCCTTCTATTTTTACCAGGAGTTTGCCAGGGATCAGACTCCGTGGGAGTAGTACACCGAGGTGGAGCTGCGCTTCCGGACATACTCCAGGTATATATACGCACTGCAAGAGGGGTGGAATCCCCATGGCTTGGCGGACGTCACACATCTTGCCGCATACTTAGCATACTGGTTAGCGACATTTGTGGTCCCGCACGGGGAGGACGGTCTGCTGAGGGCTGAGCTACTATGGCCAGCGTGCCTGCTGGCAGAGGGGAGACAGTTGGCCTTGGCTCCAGCCCCATTGGCCAATGTGTATCAGGGGCTGGGAGCCCTAGCGGCGCACCCGACTCCTAGAGAGAGAAGCCTGCTGTTGCCGACTCACTATATGAGTGCGTGGACTGGATTATTATTTCCAGGGTTGGTGACCCGGGGGACCGTAGCGAACCCGATGGCACCTTTGCTTTTTAGCTTTACTAGGCAACTTGACGGAGATACTACGGCACTGCTGGAGGGGGCTAGGAGTGCCCTTTGCTACCTACTCGCCCGGGGCGAGGAGGGATTACTCTTTAACAGTGGCACGAGGGACTCCGGCCTGTTTCTGGGGGTGTCAGAAGGAGGGGCAGCCAGTGCCCAACCACATCAGAGGGAGCCGGAGGATGGACTGCGGACAGAGCGGGTGATGAGCACCTGGCCAACCGTGCTGACGCTACACCGGTCCACGACGAGTTCTATCGAGCCGTACTACCCGTTCCGGTTTGCCTGGAACTTCGGCTACGACCAGGGGATCACGCCGAATCGGGAGTTTTCGTTGACATGCCGGCAGTACTGACATTGTCGTTCATACTATGCAGGGATGGCGGAGGTGTCAGGGGCCGAGGCCCCTTCTGGGACACAAGGCAGAACATCCGACTAGGTTGGGGACCCAGCGCCAGTCGTAGCGCGAGGTAGCTCCAGTAAGCATTGAATTGCTGTGATAGGAGTAACCATGGTTTAGTTGTGCAATTGACATGGCAGGGTTATTGACTGGGTTTATGTTGTTTCGCTTACCCGACGAGGACACGGCTTCCACTCGAGAGATGATCCATGAGTTGGTTAGCGCTGGCGCGTCAGGGGCTCTCCCATCCTTTGAGGGCGAGTCTGAGCAAGTGGCCCTTTTTCCTTCGTCCGTTGCTAGGGACGCACTTGGTGCATTACCATAGTTGCTAGCGAGAGTGCCCCTCCCACCTTTGTCCATTGTGGTGTCAGCCTGTACTGTAGGACTGGTCGAGTCCTCTAGTGTGGGACCCTCAGGTATGCAACCGAGTGCCTAGTCATTCATGGTAGGGCTTTCTGAGTTGCCCACTAATGCTAAGCTTTTACCGGTACTGGTGGCAGGTGCTTCTTCTCCTCTAGATGAGGGTGAACTTCCTCGCGACATGATCTGCGCAGTCGGGGGTGAGCCCGCGCTCAAGGGTTCAGCTGGGGGTGACGAAGAGTTCATCGATATTGAGGGGGTTTCCGAGGGGGACACCCCTGCTGGTGAGCTTCTTATCCAACACCCTCGGCTATGGAGTTGGCTTCATATGAAACTGGATTTTATAATAGCGTGACTTGGCTTCTTAGTGTACAAGTGCCTCTGATTTGACCGCATCTAGGGGTTCTTCAGATACCTCATCTGGTCCTTCAAGTAGTGACAGTGCAGTGATGGAGACCGACGAGAGTTTGAGCTCGGGCTCTTCCTCCTCCGAGGCCGCTTCTGCCAGAGACGCCGAGATGGAGGCAGTTTGATGGGGACATCACCACCCATGCCCACACTCACGGATCGTCTCCTCGCCCCGGAAGCAACCGACATGGTCTAGTCATTTATCTTGAGTCATATGTTGTATTTCCTCATTTTTATTTGAGTCATATCATTGTAATTTTCCTTTTATTTGAGTCATGTACCTAGGTTAATGAGTCATCTACCTAAGTTAAGTGTCATAGGGTTGATTAGTTTTGTTATTGGGCCCAATTCTATGGGCTAGGCCCAGGGGCGCCCCCTACCCCTTGGTTATTTGTCATTTTAGCAAGAGTCAGGGACTTTTTGTAAAATGTGGGTTGCCTATATATAGGACCTCATCCCCCCCATTTGAAGTTAATGAATGAATGAATATTCAAATTTTCTAGTGTCCAACTTAAATCTTCTTCTTTTGGTGAGAAGCCAATTGAGTGGGTGAGAAGCCCTATCCCCCTCTCTCTCTGCCACTCTCTCTAGGAAGTTATTTTCTCTCTCCTCCACTTTCTCTCTCTAAAACTTGAACCCCTTTCTCTCTCCTCCCCACCCAACCACCTTTCTCTCTCTTCCCCCCCTCCAATAACTCATCCCCAACTCCCCACCACCCCACCTTAACTCCACCCCATCCCCAAGGGAGATTCCACCACTCCCCACTCCACCCTCCAACCACCAACCACCCACTCTCCTTCCCCAAGCACCCTCTCATCTCCCAAGGGAGAATTTCCACTCCCCAAGCCCCCCCTTTACCTTCCCCACACACCCCTTCCCATCCCCAAGACCAGAAATTAATCCCACCCTTAAACCCATTTTCAAATACCCTTTCCCTCTCTCCCTTCCAACCAAATTCGCAGCTCCTCTCTCACCCACTGCAAACACCACCTTCCAGACCCCATTCTCCCCCTCCCACACCTTGGAACACCCCCTCCTAGACCCCCTCACAGCCAGGGGTTGCCCCCACACCCATCCACCCCATTTCTCATCCCTTCTACCCCATTCCCCCACCACCATTCACCACCTGCAATTCTTAGGTCGCATGCAGCAGAGTATGAGCAGCTTGCAGAGCCGGCCCCGACTTTATCCCAGCATCCCTGGAGGCCCAAGAGGTACCGATGGAAGCGTCTCTTCGTCCTCTTCGCAACGGCGGTGGTCCCATCCCTTTCTGAGCTCGTGGTCGCATGGGGGATCCGTTCTTCTCCAACTGCGCAAGACAGATCCGATCAGCAACCTGAGGCCACTTCCAGAAGTTCCCATGGCCACATCCCTCTGCTTATTGAGGTGCCACTAGGCCGAGAGCTTCTACAATGAGTCTCCTTCCATCTCCAAGAAGCGGCATCCCGTTCGGCATCCGGAGCTAAGATTTCTCAATTTTCTCCCTCGAGTGCGCTGTTCTGTCCACTCTAGGACTGAACAGACACCCAAGCACTGTTCGGACTGTCCTTGTCTACTACGACCTAATCTGGTGACCCCGTGGGTCTCCGCTCGAAGAGGACTCGACAAAGAAGCCGACAACTCTGGCCACGCCTGAATCAGAGCTCTGGAGCACCCGTAGTGATTTCATCTTCCTGCTGTTGAGGTCCTGTTGCAGTCAGAACCAGAGATCTACGTCCCTGTTCGTGCCTCTGCCCCGACCAGCCCCGACTTCCCAAAATTCCAAAAATATTTGGACGACTTCCTGGGTCACCTGCGAAGACTCTCCAGCTGGTCTCATCGCCAAAAAAATTCGGGAGTGGCTGCAGCATTAACAACTTCAACTGTCTATCCTCAGTCACAGAGAGCGGGCAGAACCGGCATCATCCAACCGTTCGACTTCAATTTCAGTTTTTCCCCTTCCTGCCTGGCCGGCTTACTGCCCCTCCCTGTGGGAGGTAGTGTTTGGCTGTAATATTTGGCTTCCTTTTCCCAAGATCCCCCCTTGCATGGGGTGTAGTGTTGTAAGATCATAAACAGGACAAGCTACTCAGGCGCGGCGTGTGGGGAACCCACGCTTCCCCGCTCGCCCACGTCTCCGAGCGAGACCGGTTTCTTCAAACTAGTCGAGTAAGTGCTCCAACCTTAGCTCTCTTTAGTACTTGTTCTTTCAATATTAGCTTATAAACTCCGCTGGTCCGTGAGAGTGAGCGCTCGATCCTCAAGCCCCATTGCTTCGAGTGACCATCGTGGGAGAGAGTGTGCAACCCGTGCCCTCGACACGACGTCGGCTCCATTGAATTGGGCTGCCTTACTCTTGGAGAATAACCTTGGCCTTGCTGGCCCTCTACTAGCAAGGGCCCAGCCCTCACATCCTCCACTTGGCATCGCCAAGTTATCTCGGGACTTGGGTGCGCGTCGGGTGAGTGGTCACCAATATCGGTCCGTTTTGATTGTGAATTGTGCTTGCTTGCTTAAGTCCAAGGTTGTGTCACATCAATTGATATCAGAGCAAGTCATTGACTTGTCTCTACAAGTCAAATCCTAGGGCACGCTTGCATTGGAGTCATCATCAGTCCGACCATTGCATTTATCTTCCCCCCGATCTTCATGGCCACTTCCTACTTAACCTACTCGCCACCCATGGACTTCATTCTAGATGATGATATCTCCTTTGACGGATCACATTCTAGTGATTATGATAGGTGGGAGGCTACCATGGAAATATATTTTGAAAAGACTTGGGTATATGGACCCGCAAGAGTCCGCAAGGCCAAGGGATGATTTCGGGGTCAAGCCAAGAGTAAGTGGGAACACATAGAGGGATTAAGAAGGGTTAGGAGGTAAGAGCCCATTTCTTCATGGGATGAAATGAAGGAAGACCTTAGGAAGATCTACATCCCCAAATATTCCCACCCCTCCTACTCAAACACCCCTAGCCTGAGGAGCACTACCACTCCTTCATTCCCACCCGGCCAACTTGAGACCACCTTTAGGCCTCCACCCCCACCACTCCCAACAAATCCCCTCTCAACCATCACCGCTACACTCCGCCACCAAATCCTATCCCTTAGGACCCAAATAATCCAAGCATCCACCTCCCCACCTAACCCTATGAGGGTCCCCACACCCCAACCAAAACCCCCTTCCACAAACCTCACTATCCAAACCCCATTAGCCCCCACTTCCACCCCTCCACAACCGGCTGATCCTAAGGGGAAGAGACCCCTAACTGACCCGGTTTTCCCAATAAGGACCACCACTACCACTGAATTTTTCCCTATAAGGGACACTCCCCCCAAGACCAACCAACCCAAGCCACCCCAACCAACCCATCTCCCACTCCCTCCCCTAAAACTCCCATGTCCTAGTCCCCCACTAATTCCCCTCCCTATCGCAAACCAAGTTTCCCTTTACCTTCCACCCCGGGTGCGCCATGCACCAACCCTCATCACCATACCACCAAAAGACCCTCTCACCTCCTTAGAGGAGGAACCCATATCTGACCCCATAGTGGTGAACACTCCGGACCCTATCCCTACCACAGAGACCACCCATGACCAAGTAGAAGAAGAAACATCACATGGTAACCTTCACCTTACACCACCCTCTCTAGTTAGGGCCAAACTCATCTTAGGGGAACCCCTTATTAGTTGGCTAAAGAAGAGCCCAATAAGAGAGATCACGGCCCACGATTTCCCTCCCATAAAGGAAAACCTTCCCATAGTGCACCTCTCCTCCTATCACACCATAATCCAAACATCCTACCAAGTGGAAACCTTAGAGGACCTTCTTAAGGGCTTAACTTGGCAATTTGAGTTGACCTGCTTGTTGACCCCCATGGCCCACCAATCTAGGAGCCTTGACCTCCTACACCTTTGTGTCGGGTCTATCACCTCGGTTTGCACCATTGGTTGCTACACTAGTGACCTCCTTCTATTCCTCCCCACACCCGATGAGCCCGACCTTCTCCTCGATTTGGAGCTTCTTATATCGGGTGGAAAGTCAAGCCCTCCCCTCATGGTCGACCCACCCACAAAGAACTTCGGCCCAATTGTCTCATTAGAGGAGGATGACCCACCACCATTTGAGGATCTTGATGACATAGGGCCCCTCCCCCTCGATAACCCTTTTTATGATCCCTTTGATCCCTTCCAATGGGGGTCAAAGAACCCATGGGACCCAACCACCTTATCCACCACCCACCTTTCCCTATCCCAACCCAGCATGTTTGACCCAATCCACCCCATCCTAGACCCAGGTTACACCTTGGGAGCCATGACCTTGGGCCACATATCCCTAGATAATAATGTTGTGCCCCACCGCATGATGACCACCTTCTTAGATCAATTCGATCCTTTCCAATGGGAGTTCAAAGGTTGTCCCACACATATACACATGGAAGTCACCTTTGGGAAAAGCATGCATGTGCCTAGGCTTACCACATCACTTGGCATGAACACTATGTTCGGTCCATTCATTCACATCACCCACATGTCAAGTAGGAAACAAGAGTGGTCCATATTCGGGTGTAATGGTCCTCCTTCATTCATCATGGGTCGTAGGCATGATAGGAGTATTCATGGATGCCCGGGTCCCCCAGCATTTGTCACCCCCATACATGACCGGATCACCTATGGATGCCCCGGTCCTCCCCATTCCATCAAAATCTTCTTAGCGTTAAAGCATGATTGGTCTACTTTTGGTTGTCCAGGTCCACCCATCACCCCTAGAATGTCTGTGATGTGGCACAGCCCAAAGACCACTAAATATGATAAGGTGACCCTAGGACTTAGACCCGCAAGCATACAAGCGCCACTTGATGTGGCACAGCCCAAAGACCACTAAATATGATAAGGTGACCCTAGGACTTAGACCCGCAAGCATACAAGCGCTCAATGATTCTCACAACGACGATTTCTGCTCACTCGGTTCACACGTTCACCCGGTGGGTCCGGGAGATGATGGTGAGGGTCCGAGGCGGGACCCAATTGTCCTAATGGACTTACAATGCTAAGGCTGACCTCCAATGGGCCTGGGAGTCCCAACTTTGTGGGTGGCTGGCCCGCAAGGCGGGGTGTGGGGTGGCACTCACTCACGGGCCGCGGTGGGCACGATATTGCTTAAAATGAATTCCGAGCACTCTCTTACCGTCCGACGGGCATTCAAGGCAATACTACATTTGCAGAAATGAAACTACAAGGGTGTGATCAGAAGCTCACCTGATCGGTGTGAAGACACCGATCCCGTTCGGAGACGAGGGCGTGCCGGGAGGCGAGGGTATACACCCGATCGCCACGGCGATGGAGCTTGACCTGAAAATGTGAAGAGGTACAGCACTACGCCCCTTGCAAGGGGGGGATCTTGGGGTGAGGGTTAATGTATTACAACCAAAAATTACCTCCACGCAGGGAGGGGCCTTCAGCCGGCCAAGCGGGGAGGGGAACGAGCGAGATAGAGTCGACTTTCCGAGCTTTGCCGATTCTGCCTAGCTTCTGTAATTCTGGACAGAGGGCCGATGTCGATGCTGCCAATAATTCCACCGAACTTGGAATCTCATGAAACTTGCGCCAAAAGCTTGCTAACCGGAGAGGGGTGTGGCTTGAATTTTTTAGATGACGTTCTGATCTGGGGGCTGACTGCTCGAGCGACTGGAAGATGGATGCAGCTCTGGTCTCTGGCCGAGCTCAGTCTGAAACAGCAGGTTGCAGAAGCTGCCACGATCGCTCCTGAGCTCCAAATTTGGCACCGCCAGACTCGTTGGAATCGTGGACGAGTCTACTTTGCAGAAAAACAAACGGCGAAGTCTTCTGATGTTGGAGATGAGCTGGGTGTCCAGAGAAGTTGACGGTGGTCGGTGCAGACTGTGAGGAGGCAGACCAGCGTGGGTGTGGTAGAAAATTGGTATCTCTGGTTGTAGGATGCCGAACGGGGTTCTGCCTTCTGTTCCTGGATGCTGACAGGGGGAGGAAGAACTTTGTAGAAGACCTCGAAGACTGGTTCCTTCAAGGTTTGTCGTGGGAGAGTCTTCTCTGCCGCTCTGGCTCCTGGTCTGAGAGGTTCTGTGCAGTCGGGGAAGAACAGCCTTCACGGACGGCCACGAACTCGGAATGGAGTGATTCCACCTCGCCTGCGAAGAGTACAGGGAGGCCTTTCCAGAAAGTTAGGCCACGCCACCAGCAGAACCAGGATGCTATCGTGGACATCGCTGCAACAGAGTGCTAAACTGCAGGTCAGCCTGCACACAAAGCTGGAGTGGAGAAGAGAGGAGGGGGTGAACTTGGCTTGAGGGGAGAGGAGGGGTGCGACCTAGGGAGCAAGGAGGGAAGGGGAGGTTCGAATTTGGGCTTTGGAATGAGTTAATTCAGCCTTGGGAAGGTGGAGATATGCTTAGGGAAGTGAAAGGGGTAGGTGGTGGTTGGAGGGTGGGGTTTTGAGTGGTGGAACTTCCTTGGGACTAGGTGAGGATTAAAGAGGGGTTGTGGGAAGTTGTGGGGAGTTAATGGAGGTAGGTGGGGGTTGGAAGTGGTTGAGAGGGGGAGGAGAGAGAGTGAATTTCGAAATTTAGAGAGAGGAGGAGAGGGAATGGAGAGATAATGAGAGAGAGAGAGATATTGAGAGAGTTTGAAAGGGTTTTCTTCAATATTCATCAAAAGTTGAATACAAGAGGAGAGATGGGGCCTATATATAGGCAACCATTCTTTACATGACCAAAATACCCTTGACAATAAGATAAAAGACCGAGCATATCCTAGACTCAATCCTATGGGCCCATAACTAAAGTAATAAGGCCCAATTAAACATAACAAGGGAAATGGACTAAAACCATATGACTCAATAAAGGAAAATACATAAGATAGGACTCAATAAAAAGAAAATACATAAAATGAAACTTGGGAAATGAAGATAACAAGTGTAGATCATGATCAATCCATATCAAGAGTGTGCAGGCGATCAAAGCTAGAGGGGTGTCGGGAGATGCCCTCATCAAATCCCCCGGGGTGGGGAGAGCTCGACCCTGTCGAGTATGGGTCTGCCTGGCTGTCGTACTGCTCCATCATGTCGGGATCCAAGCATATCAAATCCTCCCTGACTCACCCATGTATCCTCGATCGGGGGACGGCTCTTCCACCTAACCAGATAGCGCTGATACACCCTGTGCCTCGTAATGATACTCTGCTCATCCAGTATTGCCTCTACCTGCTCTCGTCGGTCTCTCAAGCTAGAAAGTGGAGTCCCTCCGGGAGTGTCTCTCATAAGGGGGGGTAAAGGCTCAAGCTCCTCACAGGGTTCCACCGCGGGGCCTTTGTGGGGTACCAGGTCTGCCACACTGAAGGTAGGGTGCACCCCATAGCTTTCTGGTAGGTCAAGCTCATAAGCATTGCTGTCAAGTCGTCGTAGAACTCGAAAGGGTCCCGAACCCCATGCCCTCAACTTGGAGGCAGGTCCCGGAAGGAGCTGCTCCGTCCTCACCATCACCGAGTCTCCCACTTGGAACTCGTAGTGGCGCCGATGAGCATCTGCCCGCCTTTTGTAAGTCTCATTGATCCTTCCTATATGCTTGCGAGAATGCGTATGCCAAGGTGGACCTGGGCAGCCAAATGTAGACCGATCACACTTTGATGCTATGAAGACTGTGGTAGTCTTAGGAGGGCCGGGTCATCCATAGATGAACCTTTTATGCATGGGTGTGATAAATGTCGGGGGACCCGGACATCCATGTATGCTCCTATCATGCTTAAGACTCATGATGAATGAAGGTGGGCCAATACATCCGAATATGGTCCACTTATGCTGCCTACTTGACATGTGGGTGATGTGGATGAATGTATCCGACTTATGAATCATGTCAAATGGTGTGGTAGGCCTGGACACATGCATGTTTATCCCAAAGGTGACTTCCATGTGCATAGATGTGGGATGACTTTTGAACGTCCACGTGAATGGGTCGAAGGGATCTACGAACGTGGTTATGGGGTGGGGCACTTCATCAATCCTAAGGTGTTTGTTGCCTAAGGTCAAGGCTCTCATGTTGTAACCCGATTCTAGGAAGGGAGGAGTTTGGGTCGACATGGGCGATGTGGGTAAGGTGAGGTGGCTGGTGAGTAGGGAAAGTGGGTCACATGGAGATTTAGGCTCCCATAGAAAAGGGTCAAAGGGATTATGGTAAGGGTCACCTAGGTAGGGGTACTCCATGTTCTCAAGGTCCTCAAATGGCGAATCATCTCTCTCTAAGATAATTGGGCCAAGGTTGCTATTGGGTTGGCTAATCAAAGTACTTGGGATCTCAATGGTTGGGGAGTAGACTAGGATGGGTTCCTCCTCCATGGGAAGAAGGAGTATGATCTCACTTGTAAATTGGCCATTGGTGTAGATGGAAGTGATGGAGCCAATGGTGGGGTAAGCTAAGCTAATGGTGCTAGACTCTGATGGCCTCATGGCTAGCATATCGGTCAAGTGGACTTGCCAATGTAGGTAGGCCACTAAGTCTCCCAAATCTTCTACACAATAGGAGGTTTGATAAGTGACATGAGGCTGAGTGGGAATGAGTTGGGATTGATGTCCCATGAGTAGGTGGCTTGGTTGTAAACTAGGAATGGTGAGGCCTCGCTTGAGCCATAGGAATATGGACTTATCTATGGTGATGGTGTCATGGGGAAGGGTGTATAGCTCTTGATGAACTAGGTTAGGAGGGGTGGGTGAGTTGTATGGCCTTTGGATTTCCTTGATTTTGGGAGGTGGATCCGAATTGGTATCCCTCTCCACTTGGGTAGGTGTGTGGGTTGCAACTCCTAAGGACAATGGGGTAGGAAGGTCTATGGTGGGTGGGTTGGTGTTAGTCGAGGCATGGCGCACTCGAGGAGGTGAGCAAGGTCGGACATGGGTTGGACTTGGGAGTGGAAGTAGTGGAGGCCTAATTTGGGGTAAGATTGGTGTAGGAAGCTGGAGGTGGATTGGGTGAGGGGTTTTGGGTTTTGGGGTGGTGGCCATTATGGGCCTTGGTGGAGGGGTGGACATGGTGTCCACATGGTTTTTAATGGTGAGGGTTGGATGAGTGGTGGTCACCATGGAGGGAATTGGGTTGGTTAGGGGTCTCTTGCCCTTGGGATCACTTGGGGTGGAAGTGGGGGCTAAAGGGGCTTGACTAGTGTAGGTTAGGGAAGGGGGTTTTGGTTGGGATGTGGGGGACCTCATGGGGTTAGGTGGGGAGGTGGAGGTCTTAGGTACTTGGGTTTTAGTGATAAGGGTTTGGACGGGTGGGGTGGGAGGAGTGGGAGTGCTCCTTGGGTTTTGGTGATCCGAGTGGGATGGGGACACATACCTAGCCCTTAGTTGATCCTTCATGTCCTCGCATGTGGTGAGGGGAGCTTCCCGTCTAATTATCCTTAAGCCCTCAATTTTACACCAATGAGTTTGAGCCCTTTTGGTTAGTTGTATTTTGGCAACCCATGCCTTTTCATCCTCGGAAATATGATACCAATTGAAGTATTGGTCCATTGTAGCTTCCCAATCTAAATATTTGCTAGGAGAGGTCCCATCAAAGGTGGGAAGTGGGAAAGGGGCCATCCTATCGTCCGTCCTTAGGGCGGGCCTATTTTTTCCAAGTTGGTTGAGTCGGCCCGATATGTTATCAAGTCGCTCATTGGCATAGGTCAAGGCTTTCATGAAGTAGTTGAAGTCATGAGTGTTAGTGGTAGGCATCCCTTGGGGTTTTGGATTCATTGTGGGATTGGAAGATGTAGTATTGGGTTGAAAGCGAGTACCACTACGAGTGGTCATGCAAGGTTGGGTGGGCTATGCAAGGGTGTGCGGATGCACCTATGAAAGACTTAGTGTGACCCAAGACTAGACTTGTAAGGACAAGCCTATGACCGCTCTGATACCACTTGATGTGGCACAGCCCAAAGATCACTAAATATGATAAGGTGACACTAGGACTTAGACCCGCAAGCATACAAGCGCCACTTGATGTGGCACAGCCCAAAGACCACTAAATATGATAAGGTGACCCTAGGACTTAGACCCGCAAGCATACAAGCGCTCAATGATTCTCACAACGACGATTTCTGCTCACTCGGTTCACACGTTCACCCGGTGGGTCCGGGAGATGATGGTGAGGGTCCGAGGCGGGACCCAATTGTCCTAATGGACTTACAATGCTAAGGCTGACCTCCAATGGGCCTGGGAGTCCCAACTTTGTGGGTGGCTGGCCCGCAAGGCGGGGTGTGGGGTGGCACTCACTCACGGGCCGCGGTGGGCACGATATTGCTTAAAATGAATTCCGAGCACTCTCTTACCGTCCGACGGGCATTCAAGGGAATACTACATTTGCAGAAATGAAACTACAAGGGTGTGATCAGAAGCTCACCTGATCGGTGTGAAGACACCGATCCCGTTCGGAGACGAGGGCGCGCCGGGAGGCGAGGGTATACACCCGATCGCCGCGGCGATGGAGCTTGACCTGAAAATGTGAAGAGGTACAGCACTACGCCCCTTGCAAGGGGGGGATCTTGGGGTGGGGGTTAATGTATTACAACCAAAAATTACCTCCACGCAGGGAGGGGCCTTCAGCCGGCCAAGCGGGGAGGGGAACGAGCGAGATAGAGTCGACTTTCGAGCTTTGCCGATTCTGCCTAGCTTCTGTAATTCTGGACAGAGGGCCGATGTCGATGCTGCCAATAATTCCACTGAACTTGGAATCTCATGAAACTTGCGCCAAAAGCTTGCTAACCGGAGAGGGGTGTGGCTTGAATTTTTTGGACGACGTTCTGATCTGGGGGCTGACTGCTCCAGCGACTGGAAGATGGATGCAGCTCTGGTCTCTGGCCGAGATCAGTCTGAAACAGCAGGTTGCAGAAGCTGCCACGATCGCTCCTGAGCTCCAAATTTGGCACCGCTAGACTCGTTGGAATCGTGGACGAGTCTACTTTGCATCAAAACAAACGGCGAAGTCTTCTGATGTTGGAGATGAGCTGGGTGTCCAGAGAAGTGGACGGTGGTCGGTGCAGACTGTGAGGAGGCAGACCGGCGTGGGTGTGGTAGAAAATTGGTATCTCTGGTTGTAGGATGCCGAACGGGGTTCCGCCTTCTGTTCCTGGACGCTGACAGGGGGAGGAAGAACTTTGTAGAAGACCTCGAAGACTGGTTCCTTCAAGGTTTGTCGTGGGAGAGTCTTCTCTGCTGCTCTGGCTCCTGGTCTGAGAGGTTCTGTGCAGTCGGGGAAGAACAGCCTTCACGGACGGCCACGAACTCGGAATGGAGTGATTCCACCTCGCCTACGAAGAGTACAGGGAGGCCTTTCCAGAAAGTTAGGCCACGCCACCAGCAGAACCAGGATGCAGTCGTGGACGTCGCTGCAACAGAGTGCTAAACTGCAGGTCGGCCTGCACACAAAGGTGGAGTGGAGAAGAGAGGAGGGGGTGAACTTGGCTTGAGGGGAGAGGAGGGGTGCGACCTAGGGAGCAAGGAGGGAAGGGGAGATTCGAATTTAGGCTTTGGAATGAGTTAATTCAGCCTTGGGAAGGTGGAGATATGCTTAGGGAAGTGAAAGGGGTAGGTGGTGGTTGGAGGGTGGGGTTTTGAGTGGTGGAACTTCCTTGGGACTAGGTGAGGATTAAAGAGGGGTTGTGGGAAGTAGTGGGGAGTTAATGGAGGTAGGTGGGGGTTGGAAGTGGTTGAGAGGGGGAGGAGAGAGAGTGAATTTCGAAATTTAGAGAGAGGAGGAGAGAGAATGGAGAGATAATGAGAGAGAGAGAGATATTGAGAGAGTTTGAAAGGGTTTTCTTCAATATTCATCAAAAGTTGAATACAAGAGGAGAGATGGGGCCTATATATAGGCAACCATTCTTTACATGACCAAAATACCCTTGACAATAAGATAAAAGACCGAGCATATCCTAGACTCAATCCTATGGGCCCATAACTAAAGTAATAAGGCCCAATTAAACATAACAAGGGAAATGGACTAAAACCATATGACTCAATAAAGGAAAATACATAAGATAGGACTCAATAAAAAGAAAATACATAAAATGAAACTTGGGAAATGAAGATAACAAGTGTAGATCATGATCAATCCATATCAAGAGTGTGCAGGCGATCAAAGCTAGAGGGGTGTCGGGAGATGCCCTCATCAGTCCGCCTTCACAAAATTGCATGAAAACCTTCGCAAGCACATCAGCAAGGAAAATGAGATTTATAAAAGGTAGGATGACTCCCCTCGGTGTCACCAAGAATTCCACGTGGGTGACTTTGTGATGGTGAGGTCGGAGAGGCTCTCCCCGGGAGCCATCTCCAAATTGAGGCCTCGTGGGGCTGGTCCCTTCCAGGTTCTGAGGTGCATTGGCACTAATGCCTATGAGTTAGATCTTCCCTAGGAGTACGGAGTGAGCACCACATTCAACGTGGCCGACCTAGTGCCAAATAACGGTCCCACGGTGGTACCTACTGAGGATATTGAGCCCACTCCCCTCATTGAGAGAGCACCCACCCGTGAGAAAAGTCCACTAGCCAGGAGTGCTCAGCGTGAGCGAATTGAGTGAATATTGGATGAACAGGTCACTGCCACTAGGAGCAAGGTGTATGAGCGCTATCTCGTCGGATGGATGGATCGGTCTGCTTCGGAAGACTTGTGGATAGTGCCACTTCTACACCCTCTTAGGAGGGAAGGACTCTTACTCGAAAGAGTCGAGTTCTCCGCACCCCGGGAGTATGATGGGGACATCACCTCCCATGCCCACACTCACGGATCGTCTCCTCGCCCCGGAAGCATCCGACATGGTCTAGTCATTTATCTTGAGTCATATGTTGTATTTTCTCATTTTTATTTGAGTCATATCATTGTAATTTTCCTTTTATTTGAGTCATGTAACTAGGTTAATGAGTCATCTACCTAAGTTAAGTGTCATAGGGTTGATTAGTTTGGTTATTGGGCCCAATTCTATGGGCTGGGCCCAATTCTATGGGCTAGGCCCAGGGGCGCCCCCTACCCCTTGGTTATTTGTCATTGTAGCAAGAGTCGGGGACTTTTTGTAAATGTGGGTTGCCTATATATAGGACCACATTCCCCCCCATTTGAAGTTAATGAATGAATAAATATTCAAATTTTCTAGTGTCCAACTTAAATCTTCTTCTTTTGGTGAGAAGCCAATTGAGTGGGTGAGAAGCCCTACCCCCCTCTCTCTCTACCTCTCTCTCTAGGAAGTCATTTTCTCTCTCCTCCACTTTCTCTCTACTCCCCTCCCAACCACCTTTCTCTCTCTTCCCCCCTCCAATAACTCATCCCCAACTCCCCACTACCCCACCTTAACTCCACCCCAACCCCAAGAGAGATTCCACCACTCCCCACTCCACCCTCCAACCACCAACCACCCACTCCCCTTCCCCAAGCACCCTCTCACCTCCCAAGAGAGAATTCCCACTCCCCAAGCCCCCCCTTTACCTTCCCCACACACCCTTTCCCATCCCCAAGACCAGAAATTAATCCCACCCTTAAACTCATTTTCAAATACCCTTTCCCTCTCTCCCTTCCAACCAAATTCGCAGCTCCTCTCTCACCCACTGCAAACACCACCTTTCAGACCCCATTCTCCCCCTCCCACACCTTGGAACACCCCCTCCTAGACCCCCTCACAGCCAGGGGTTGCCCCCACACCCATCCACCCCATTTCCCATACCTTCTACCCCATTACCCCACCACCATTCACCACCTGCAATTCTTAGGTCGCATGCAGCAGAGTATGAGCAGCTTGCACTGTCGGCCCCGACTTCATCCTAGCGTCCCTGGAAGCCCAAGAGGTACCGTTGGAAGCGTCTCTCCATCCTCTTCGCAACGGCAGTGGTCCCATCCCTTTCTGAGCTCGTGGTCGCCCGGGGGAGCCGTTCTTCTCTGACTGCGCAAGACAGATCCGATCAGCAACTTGAGGTCACTTTCATAAGTTCCCACGGCCACATCCCTCTGCTTCTTGAGGCGCCACTTGGCCGAGATCTTCTACAATGAGTCGCCTTCCATCTCCAATAAGCGGCATCCCGTTCGGCGTCCGGAGCTAAGATTTCTCAATTTTCTTCCTCGAGTGCGTTGTTCTGTCCACTCGAGGACTGAACAGACACCCAAGCGTTGTTCGGACTGTCCCTGTCTACTCCGACATCATCTGGTGACCCCGTGGGTCTCCGCTCAAAGAGGACTCGGCAATGAAGCCGATAACTCTTGCCACGCCTGAATCAGCGCTCTGGAGCGGCCTTAGTGATTTCATCTTCCTGCTGTTGAGGTCTTGTTGCAGTCAAAACCAGAGATCTGCGTCCCTGTTCGTGCCTCTGCCCCGACCAGCACCGACTTCCCTAAATTCCAAAATTATTTGGACGACTTCCTGGGTCACCTACGAAGACTCTCCAGCTCGGCTCATCTCCAAACAAATTCGGGAGTGGCTGCAGCATTAACAACTTCAACTGTCTATCCTCAGTCACAGAGAGCGGGCAGAACCGGCATCATCCAACCGTTCGACTTCAATTCCAGTTTTTCCCCTTCCCGCCTGGCCGGCTTACCGCCCCTCCCTGTGGGAGGTAGTGTTTGGCTGTAATCTTTGGCTTCCCTTCCCCAAGATCCCCCCCTTGCATGGGGCGTAGTGTTGTAAGATCATAAACAGGGCAAGCTACTCCGGCGCGGCGTGTGGGGAACCCACGCTTCCCCGCTCGCCCACGTCTCCGAGCGGGACCGATTTCTTCAAACCGGTCGAGTAAGTGCTCCAACCATAGCTCTCTTTAGTACTTGTTCTTTCAATATTAGCTTATAAACTCCGCTGGTCTGTGAGAGTGAGCGCTCGATCCTCAAGTCCCATTGCTTCGAGTGACCATCATGGGAGAGAGTGTACAACCCATGCCCTCGACACGACGTCGGCTCCATTGAATTGGGCTGCCTTACTCTTGGGGAATAACCTTGGCCTTGCTGGCCCTCTACCAGCAAGGGCCCAGCCCTCACATCCTCCACTTGGCATCACCAAGTTACCTCGGGACTTGGGTGCGCGTCGGGTGAGTGGTCGCCAATATCGGTCCGTTTTGATTGTGAATTATGCTTGCTTGCTTAAGTCCAAGGTTGTGTCACATCACAGTTTGAAAGGTATATAGAGATCCTTCCCTCCTCGCTATTGGCTCTGGTTTAGAGTTTATAGCAGGGTGTTGACGTTATTGTGTTATGAGCCAGGACTGGGATCTGAGGGGGAGCGCGTGCCGGCTCCTGTTGAGGATAACCAGGGAGAGCCTTCCGTCTCCTCGATGACCACTGAGGACGACCGGATTACGGAAGAGCCTTTGCCCTCCCCGACCCCAACCGGCAAGATTGCTGATGTGGGGGAGCGATTTCCCTCACCGACCCTTGCAGGACAGACTACAGGCATGGCAGGAGCTACACCAGGTGAGGACTGAGACTTTTCTCAGGTTTTCCACCTTGTCTTGTTAGATGAGCTTTGGATGTTGTGTATTTCTTTCTCATGCTGGATGGGATTGTGTAGGCTTTGCTGGTGTGTTGGCTGAGATGGGCCACTCTTCCCTAGACCTAGGGGTCGAGTGGCCTACGTCCGCTTCCCCGCCCGAGCCGCTGCTAGACGCGAGCATGGGTGCGGCTTTGCTTCAGTGAGCTCGAGGCTACCTAGGAGGTGACCCCCTGCCTTCTCCGGAGGAGCTTAGGCAGCGGTTGAGGGATTGCACCCAAGGCTACCACAGCCTCGGCTTCCCGTGTGAGCTTTGGATGTCTGGCTTGGCCGGCATCTGGGCCTGCGGCTTCTGGAGGCTCAAGAGCAGAGGGCGCAGCGGCTGGCGGTGATCCGAGAGGCTCAGGAGCAGTGAGCCCAGCTCATGTTAGCCTGGCCGAGCAGAGGGGACATGCTGACATGGCCACGTCGCTTTCTCGAGATCGCACCATGCAGCTGGGCGAGGCAGAGAATAAAGCTGAGGCCTTACAGAAGGCCTTGGAGGAGGAGCTGCAAGCCATGGAGCTTGCTAGAGCTGAGTGGCGGGCTGCCGAGACTGCGGCAGAGGCTAGCATCCAGCTAGCGTCGACCTTAGAGGCGGAGCTTGCAGCAGTTAAGTCTCGTCTGGCGGCACTGGAGGGGATCGAGGTCGGGGTTTGATTGTATTTGTTTTCCCCCTTTTTGTTTTGTGTCATCCGGACTGTATGGATTTTGTCACCCCAAGGGCATGTCTTGGGCTCCTTTTGTAGAGTATTAATGACAAACTTGCCGGATCTTTGGTTGTTTGCTGGGTTGCTTCTTCCCCTCTCCAGTGGGATGGTGTTGTGTGTATGGATTGGCGACCACTTGCTGTTAGCCGTGCTTGTTTCTCCCACTGTGTACTGATGAAAGGGATAGGGGACTGGATATACCCACTTTCGGGCGTCAGAGTAAAGGGGGTTGAGTATGGAGAATAGTGTATTTTCATGGCAGGTATTGGGTTCTGGGGACAGTGTGTTAGCAACTAGAGGCTAAGTACTGGGTACTAGGGGAGAATGACTGGGTGTTGGGGCTAATCCTATAGAAGGTTAAAGGCATGTGTAACACAGAGCCGACATGGACCCATAGGGTATGATGGTTACATAGTTTAGGGCTACTGGGGTGATTTTGGGGTGTATCGGTCACAAGCCGAGTAGTAGAGTGTCCGCTAACATCATGTTGTCAGCCGGAAATGTAGCGTACACCTGCAGGGAAGACTGCGACCGAGCCGGTTGGGTGGCCTGGGGGACATAGCGGCCAAGACTGGGACTGGGAGGGGGATTAGAGGTTGAGACTGGAATTATGACTGGAGATGGTGACCGGAGCCGGGGCCAGCCGGCTGGCCTATAAAGGCGTTGTAGCCGAGACTAGGGTTGGAGGCTGAGCGATTGGCCTGTGAAGGCGTTGTAGCCGAGACTAGGATTGGAAGCTGACGGCTGGCCTGTGAAAGCATTGTAGCCGAGATTGGTACTGGAAGCTAGAGGCTGGCCTATGAAGGCGTTGTAGCCGAGACTGGGACTGGAAGCTGGGGGCTGGCCTGTGAAGGTGTTGTAGCCGAGACTAGGATTGGAAGCTGGCGGCTGGCCTGTGAAGGCATTGTGGCCGAGAATGGGACTGGAAGCTGGCGGCTGGCCTGTGAAGGAATTGCAGCCAAGACTGGGACTGGAAGCTGGCGGCTGGCCTGTGAAGGCGTTGTAGCTGAGACTGGGACTTGAAGCTGGCGACTGGCCTGTGAAGGCCTTATAGCTGGGACTGGGAGGCTAGAAGCAGGCGGCTGGCCTGTGAAGGCGTTATAACCGAGACTGGGACTGGAAGCTGGCGGCTGGCCTGTGAAGGCGTTGTAGCCGATACTGGGGCTGGAGGCTGAGCAGCTGGCCTGTGAAGGCGTTGTAGCCGAGACTGGGACTGGAAGCTGGCAGTTGGCCTGTGAAGACGTTGTAGACGGGACTGGGACTGGAAGCTGGCGGCTGGCCTGTGAAGGCATTGTAGCCGAAACTGGGACTGTAAGCTGGTGGCTAGCCTGTGAAGGCGTTGTAGCCGAAACTGGGACTGGAAGCTGGCGGCTGGCCTGTGAAGGCGTTGTAGCTGAGACTTGGACTGGAAGTTGGTGGCTGTCCTATGAAGGCGTTGTAGCCGAGACTGGGACTGGAAGCTGGCGGCTGGCCTGTGAAGGCGTTGTAGTCGGGACTGGGAGGCTGGAAGCAGGCGGCTGGCCTGTGAAGGCGTTGTAGCAGAGACTGGGACTGGAAGCTGGCGGCTGGCCTGTGGAGGCGTTGTAGCTAAGATTGGGACTGGAAGCTGGCAGTTGGCCTATGAAGGCGTTGTAGCTGAGACTGGGACTGGAAGCTGGCGACCGACCCTGGGGGTGCAGTGGTCACCATTGTTGTGGAATGGTGTTGAGCTTGCCATCGGCGAGGTGTCGCGGTCGATAGCTTTCATTCGCGAGGGGTAGAGAATCAGAATTTTTTTTTTCACTTTACCAGCTCTAGCGCCCTTACGGGTTTTCGCTGGAGCTAGCCCCTTCTTACTTTTTTTGGCGCACCTTTACTGGTTTTCACACCGAGGGGTTACCCGATTTTGCCCGAGATGCCCTTTCGGGTTTTCGTCTCAGCTGGGTTGGTGGCAGTTTTTGCCCCCAGTCGCCTCTTTGTAACGAGGCCGGCTGGGTCCACGGGGTTTCTCTATTTTTAACCCCATTTTTGTTATTATGGGTATATAGATATATTTGAAAATACTGTCCATAGCATGCTGCTGTCAGAGGACATAATCTGGAACTGGAGATTGTAAATGACCGGATATTGACCCTTCTTTGATATGGGTTTTCATAGGTTGCCAAGTCATGGTGATGGGGGTCATTTTGTTATGGCAGGATGCAACCGGAGTTGTGGCTGGGAAGAGTCAGGGATTACTGGGGGGGACTGGAATTATAATGAGACTGGGGGGCTATGGATTTATAGAAGGTGTAGAACGCAGTGGTGTGGACTGGTAAGAGTCTGGAGATCGGCTGGGACTGGGATTTGCTGGGATGGCATCTAGGATGTCATACTACAATAGAAAGTCGTCGACCCACAGCATCGAAGCGAGGGCCGAAGGTGGCATGAGCTGGCAGAGTGATGTAAAGTTAACTGGGGGTTATGGGGTTAGTGCTCTAGCGATGTGAGTTGATAGAAGGTTGATGTTCGGTGGGGCTAATGACTTGCCAAGGAATGGGTGGAACGCCACCCCGACAGGCAAGGATAGGGAGATTTTCTCGTTATCGGCTCTACCGCCCTTTCGGGTTTTCGCCAGAGCCGACCCCCTTTAGCTTTTTCCGACGCCCCCTTGCGGGTTTTCACGTCGAGGGGTTTCCCCATTTTGCCTGAGGTGCCCTTTCAGGTTTTTACCTTAGCCGGGTCACTGGCCTTTTTGCCCCCAGCCGCCTTTTTGAAAAAGAGGACAATTGAGTCTACCGGGGCATCTCTATTTTTAACTCCCTTTTTGTATTTTTTTTTGACTTACCTAGGAGCCTAACGGCTAGACTGGTGCCGGTGCAGAAGTGCCCGTGCTCTCTTGATGACGGGAATGATGGCAGAGGATTAGTCCCCAAGAATTCCTGGCGGCAGTTCTAAGGAGCTTGGGCGGGCCTGCTGCTTGACTGGGAATTGGAGACTGGAGAAACTGGCTGGTCCGACCCTCCCCGGGGGAGGGGCGATCTCACTGGTAGTAACTGGAACACGCACCTTAGTCTGGCTGGTGCACGAACTCGTGTTCAGGTGCATATTACAGCTTCATATACTTGCCATTAAGAGGCGGGAAGGGTTGGTGACCTTTGTAGTTGACGACCGTGTAGGCCCCACCTTCGTAGATGTTACGGATGATATATTGGCCTCACCAATTCAGCTGTAATTTCCCACTAGGGCGCCCCACCATGACTCCCTTTTCTTTGATCATGACAACATCACCTTGCTTGAAGGCTCGCTGCTTGATGAGCTTATCATAGGCCCGGACCATACAGGCCTGGTATACTTGCAGGTGTTTGTAGGCTTCAAGCCGTTTGCCTTCTAAATCGGCCAGCTCTGCTAGCCTTCTATAGTATTCATTTTCATATGGGCTGGCGAGGCCGGTGTGGATCGCCATGCGATAAGAGGCTAGCTGGATTTCAATGGGGATAACGGCTTCTGCCCCATAGGTGAGGGAGAACGGCGAACACCCCGTAGGAGTTTTGTAGACCATCCGGTAAGCCCACAGTGCTTCGAAGACCTTCTCGCCCCAGTCACGCTTCCGGTGGCTAACTATTTTAGCCAAGAGCTTGCAGAGGGTGTTGTTGAAGGCTTTCACTAAGCCATTGGCCTGGGGGTTATAGACCGAAGAAGTTCTCCAATCGATGTGAAACTTGGCCGCTAGCTGGTACATAGCCCTATTCTTGAATGGTGTCCCATTGTCGAACACGATGCGGCTGGGGGTACCGAACCAGTAAATAATGTTGTGCTGGACGAATCTGGAAACCACCTCGCCGGTGACTTCTCGCAAAGGGAGAGCCTCCGCCCAGCGAGAGAAATAGTCAGTGGCATTCAAGATGTATTTATGGCCCTTGGAAGATGGCGGGAAAGGACCTGTGATGTCCATGCCCCATTCAACGAAAGGCCAGGTGGGGGCTGTAGGGCGTAGTGGGTTAGGAGGTCTTCTGGGCACTAGGCCGAAAGCTTGGCACTGATGACATGTACGAGCGTACTGGACGTAATCCACGTACATGGTTGGCCAGTCGAAGCCTTTGAACTTGATGTTGTTCTTCATTCTATCTCCGGCCTGGAGCACGCCGCACAATCCGGAGTGGACTTCCTGCATGATGGCTCGAGCCTCCGCGAGAGAGACGCATCTCAGGAGAATTGACTTGTCCTTCTCATGGACGAGTCGATACAGGGAGTCATCAATCAACTCATAAGAGGTTGCTCGATGGAGTAGCTGGACCCTTTAAGCTCGGTCAGGAGGGAGCCACCCTTTCTTGAGTTTTATGATCGACTGTCGCCAATCTTCTTCTTCTGGAGGTGTGTTCTAGTCAAGGTCATGGACCTCATAAACGGTGAGACCGGTGTTGTCTTTGAGTAAACTCGGCATCAGTCTTCTATGTTTGATGACGATGTCAACCTCACCCTCGGGCGTGAGTTTGATAGCCGCCGCCAATTTTGCCAAGGCGTCTGCCTGAGCATTGCTGCTTCTGGGGACATGATCTATCTCAAAAAAATAGAACTTTTGGGTTAATCTTGTGACGACGGCGTGGTACGGGACCAACTCCAGTTTTCGCACGTCATAGATGCCGAGGACCTGCCGGACTATCAGCTGGGAGTCCCCGTAGGCTTTAAGGCATTTGATACCCATGTGGAGAGCCATCTGGAGCCCAATGAGCAGAGCTTCATACTCCGTTTCATTGTTGGTTAGGGATTTCATGAGGGCACAGGAATTGTACAAAACTCCGCCCTGAGAAGTCAAGAAAACAATGCCGGTGCCTGCCATGGTGGCTGGATACTGGTTGCTCCGGGTAATCCCTCGGGAAGCGCCATCAAAGTAGAGCTCCTAACAGGGTACGCTGGTTGTGAGAGCGCTTTGCTGTCAATAATGCAAGACATCTCTGCTCTGTTCAACTGGTTGCTGTGATTGAACATCAAGGGACTCCTCGTCCGGGAGCTCCGAGCTGAAAGGTGAGTCGTCTGGCACTGGATGGGCTGCCAAGAATTCAGCCATACCATGTCCCTTGACTGCTTTTCTGGGAACATAAGTAATGTCGTATTCCATCAACAGGAGAGCCCACCTTCCTAGTCTGCCTGAGAGGACGGGTTGTCGAAGGAGATATTTCAGAGGGTCGTGCTTGGATATAAGCTCGACTTGATAGGATAAGAGGTAATGCCACAGCTTCTTGACGGCGAACACCAATGCCAAGCAGACCTTCTCGAGAGGGGAATATCGATGCTCGGCACCGATTAGCTTCCGGCTGAGGTAATAGAGGTGCTACTCTTTACCTTCCTCATTGACTTGTGCCAAAAGAGCTCCTAGAGAGGCATCCATGGAAGCAATATAGAGGATGAGGGTTTTCCCTTAACTGGTGCCCCCAGAACTGGAGGAGTAAGGAGGTACTCCTTGATTTGCTCGAAAGCCACCTAGCATTCTGAGTCCCACACAAATGGGGCATCTTTCTTCATCAGCTTGCCGAAAGGCGTGCATCGATCGGAGAGGTTAGAGATAAACTTCCGAATGTAGGTCAGCCTCCCTTGGAAGGATCTGAGCTCAGTGATATTGCTGGGTGGTGGAAGCTCCTGGATTGCTTTGATCTTGTCGGGGTCCACTTCAATTCCTCGGTATCGGACAATGAAGCCGAGAAACATGCCACTAGATACGCCAAAGGCACACTTCGTGGGTGTTAACTTGAGCCTGTATTGCCAGAGACGCTCAAAGACTTGGCGTAAATTACGCAAATGGTCTTCGCACCTTTTAGTCTTGACGACGAGGTCGTCGACATAGCATTCGACGGTATTATGTAGCATCTCGTCGAATATTTTGGTCATGGCCCTTTGGTAAGTAGCGCCGGCATTCTTCAAACTGAAGGGCATGCGCTTGTAGTTGAAAATCCCTTTGGGGGATCTGAAGGCTGTGTGGTTCTTGTCTTTGAGGGACATCCGGATCTGGTTATATCCGGACGACCCGTCCATAAAGGACAAGGCCTCATGTCCAGTGGTCATATCGACCATTGTTTCTGTGATTGGTACTGGGAAGTCATCCTTCGGACAATCTTTATTGAGGTCCCGAAAGTCGATGCAGACTCGGACTTTACCATTTTTCTTCTTGACTGGGACTATGTTTGCGAGCCAGATCGGATAGATACATGGCTCGATGAAATTGACCTCCGCCATTTTATTGACTTTGGTCGCAACCTGGAGCTCCAGTTCACGGCGCATGCGCCGCTGTGGCTGTTTGACTGGAGTGACCGAGGGAGCAATGGCTAGCTCGTGCCCCGCTACAGAGGGGTCTAGCCCCGGCATCTCCCTGTATGTCCAGGCGAAGCAGTCTTTATACTCCAACAGGAGTTGCTTGTAATCCCGCCTCTCTACCTTGGTGAGCAGAGCGCTGACGAATGTGGGCTGGGGGGCTTCATCTTCACCCAGGTTGATTTCAACGAGCTCATCTACGGTCGCTTGGCCGCCGTCCTCCAGTTCAGGAGGAGCGGGTTGGAAGTCGATGAAATCCTCATCGTCGACGTCGGCTTCGTGCATTTCTTGGTTCTCGAACCCGCCGATTGACGTCGATGGGACTGGGGAGAGGTTGTCGCTGGGATCCACCATGGATTGATCTGCGCCACCGACTCTTGGCCAGCAGTTGTCAACCGAGGCTACTGAGGTCTCCCCGGGGTTGCCTAATAAAGCTGATGATCCTTCGCAGCTAGTATCAGGGATCTCCCCCTCCTCAAGAGGGTTTGTTGAACTGGGTTCTTCGGCAAGCTGAGAGACCGGAGGAGCTTCTTCGGCCCCTTTATCTTGGCGGGGAGGCGAGGAGGGTTCCTTGACTGCTTGGACTAGGATGCCAGCTTTGACGGGGATCAGGATCAGGATCTGTTCTTCCTCATCCCCGGAGCTGTCGAATTTCGCTTCGACTCTAGCTTGGTCGTCGGCTGGTTACGCCAAGGCTATGACGTTGACTGCATAGTGGACGTGAAAGTCTGGGTCTTGGTTGTATCCAAGTCCTCTGATATCTTTATAGAAAGATGGGGGCTGCCCCCGGACCTGAGAAGGGGTCCACAGTTGGTGAAAATATTCACGTCGAGCGGCATCTTACCATTGAGGGATGTGTTGCTTTAGACACATTTCTCGAATGTGTGGCGGTAGGTCATCCAGTACTTGGACTGCTTCAGGAGTATCATCGGCTTGCTTGGACCAGCCGAAGTCAACCTCTGGTGGGGGTTGAGGGACCATGTCTCCCTTATAGAAGACAATGGGTTTGTCCCTATTGGCATTCTTCTTATTTCTGCGTTGTCGCTTGAAGGTGACAAAAAATGTTGTCAACGGCTCAACGCTGTGTTCTTCGGAGGCACATGAAAATTGGATGGAGTCTGGGAGCAAGCATATACTCTTTCCAATAGCTCCACTAATGAGGTTGGCCTCAAAGTCGATTTTTCACCTTTCAGGGTGATCTGGGGTTGACTTTGTCACGCCCGGAGCCTTTATGACAACGGAAGACTCACTCGAGAAACGTGAACAGTCTGCATGGTAAGCCTCTTGCAAGCAAGAATGATCAGAGCGCAAGACAATCACACACATAAATGCAATTGCATAATATTTTTAATCAAACTCCAACTTATTTCATTGATAATCAATATTCAAATACAACCACTAATTCAACTTATCTTCATCATGCTAGACTCAAGAAATGAGAAAATTACATAGACTCAATCTAAACATTGTAGACTTCCTAAGTCTTCACTCTCATCTTGATAACACTTTCATTCGCTCTCGGACCCGCTACTAGTATAACCCGAATCCGAATTCGAATCACTTTCATTTCCTGAAAAAGATTGGGAATAGGTAATGAGCACACTTGCCCATTAGGTATCTTCGCATCAACATGAAGGCATCATTAAAGTAATTAACATTTTTGCTCTAGAGAAATAAGGTAAAATCATACGAATGCGATCAATCATGCGATTAAACCAAAGTAACAAAACGATCATGTAAGATAGGATGAACGAGTATGAACTAGCAAGATCAAGAATGTAGCATGGCCTTTCATGAACAAGAATACACTTTCACTTTTCACTTTCATATCCATAAAGGTTGCGCACGAGAACGTCAATCATGTAGCAATTCACTAGATTTTCACGAGTGCTCATGGATTTCACTTATTTATAAAGAAAGTACTCCCAGTGCAATGCGAAGCCAGTAGCATCATACCCCATGGTTTATAATAGTATACTTTCGACAATCAGCCGAGGGGACTAGCATAGAGCCTTTGGACACAATCAGCACCCAAACTGCATCTTCACGTATAAATCAAGCTACTTCCATGAGTGTAACAATAAAGTATGGCCAAGAATGTAATCATTCAATCAATAAGCTCATGACAACAATTATCAAAGAACGAATGCTTCTATTAAGAATATGAAAGATCAAGAATGACTTAAACAAGGTTATGCTTATGGAAATAAATCGGCAGCATAACGATACATTTCTTATTTTTCATTCATTATATTAGGTTTCTTGATCAATATGATAAGTTCTAGATCATCAAGAGTCCATCTAGAAACCTTGAAAAATCAACCCTCGGGTCAAACCTTGGGTTAACATACTTAAGCTTTGTGACGGTCTTGTACTGAGCCGTTACATAACGTAACGCTCCAGTGTTGGGCCGTTACATTAGTCTGACTCTAGAAACAGTAAAATAGACTCAGTGAAATGTGACGATCGTATATTGGGCCGTTAGATGATCCTGACGGTCCAATATAGATCCGTTACATTGTCAGAACCAGAAAACATCGATAGTGCTTTCTAATCAATTTGGTTTTAATGGTACAACCAACTCGGCGTCCTAGTGGGAATCCCAGGCTCGCAGAGAATTACGGAGGCCTTGAAACAAGATTTCCTAGTCCTTTGGAAGGAATATCTAATAGAGAGGTCCTCATACCCAAGAATAATGTTCCTATAGTGCAAAGTGAACTAATGGACATATACCTGAATATATGCCATGTACTTAGAGAAAATGACTCTATTGATAGAGAGGATGTGTAACAATAGGGAATCATGATAAAACTCCGTCAATACATCTTTGGAAAATCAGGATTTAGATACAAAACTATAGAATTTTGGCACATGAAATTAACATAACTTAAAATAACTTAAGATACCTTAATCATGCAATTTCTATTATGAATCAGTAAATAATCTTAAAGACATGAAATCAGGTCAAAACATAGATAACTAGGTTTATTTATAAGTTAAATTAACTAGTTTCTCATTCTATCTATAGTTACACTGACGGTCTAGAATGGGTGCGTCATAGTGACTGTGACGATTTATTGTGAGGCCGTTACAGTAATGTAACGCTCCATAGATGGTGCGTCAGAGACAACAAAGAACTTCAAACACCAAAGAAGGTGTGACGGCTTATAGTAAGGCCGTTACAGTCTGTGACGGTCTAAGTATGATGTGTTAGAGTCCCTACTAATAGTATAAAGAAATTAAACGACTATGATTTAAAACCATGTCATGTTTGAAAAAGATTTAACTACTCCAATCATGACAAAACAAAGTGAAGGTCATCTAGATGCATAGGTTGCACTGAATTGACAAGATAATATCTTTGATCTTTGATTAGGGCTAAGAATATGTATGTATGCATGAACACACTAAAACATGGAATTCATAGTCTATAATGCATGAAATCAAGTACAGTCAGAGGGCTTTTTTCCCTAACAAGATGTTTTTTCCAATCATGAGATAACCTACCTCTTAACTAGGCTTTAAGCTTCTAATTTGAATCTAAAAATCGAGCCCTAGCTCTCCTTTCCCAGCGATTTTTCTAGCAACTTCCTACTGCTCTATCTCTCCAACCTCTTGTCCTAAAGATGTGAAATTTTGAGGGTACGAATATGAAACTAAGGTGATCAAAAAATTCTAAAGGATTGAATTCTAATTACCTCGTTTAGACGTCCTAATCTCTTGATCTTCAGGGGTCTTTTGCTCTTAATCCTGAGTTGCTATGACTGAATCACTGACTTTAGAAGCCCATATCTCCTTGGTTGGTTGATCTCCTAGCACGAAATTTGGAGAGTATTAATCTAATGTATTATAAACAAAATCTTCTAAAGAACTTACCCGAAATTGGGACTCCTTACCTTATTTTTTCACGAGCCAAAAGTAAGGGTTGTTCAGTTCAGAACTAGGTCCTATTTATAGGGTTTTAAATATTAGATCGATTCTAGAGTCCTTAATTTGCCAGAACCTAATCCCTAAGAGTCCTTAGTAATGTTATAAACTCTCCCAAGTCGATCTCTTGTAGATATGATCCCAAAGTTCTAATCTTTTTGCTCGTTCTTTCATTCACGGAACTGACAGAATGTAACGCATCAATCTAGGTGTGTTACGTGGCTACGGCGGTCACACGATAGACCGTTACATCCAACGTGAACAGAGTTCAACATAAATCAAACTCTTTTGTTAATTATGCATATTATTATCAAAAAAATGATATTTATCCTTAAAATACATAAATAGGCTAAATAACCTTCTAGAATATGGGCCAAACTTAATGGGCTTGATCCTTTAACCTATTGGGTTTCAATTATCAAAGCTATATTAATTACTTAACATAAATTGGGCTTTATGATGATTTATTTAATTCAATATTTATTTATTAATCCATTTTCGGTCTTTAAAATTCCCAAAAAATAATTAAATATACCAAAAATATTTTATAAAAATTCTGGGGCCTTACAGACTTGGAGCTTAGGCGTAGCCGATGAAGCTTGGCCTTCTCTTCGTCCACGGAGAAGAGATCATCATCGTCTTCCTCTGAGAGCCAGCCATTGCGCCTGCTCTTGATCACAGGGTATGGACTAATCCCCTTGAAGTAGAGCGTAGCGTCTGCCAAGTTGCATTCTGCTGGTGTGAATGGTGACAGGTCTGCAAAGACCGTGGGTTACTCCCCGTCCTTGCCATACTTGATGCATTGGTGGAGAGTTGAGGGGATGACCCAGTTTTCATGGAGCCAGGGTCTACCCAGTAGCATCTTATAGGACGTGTTAAAGTCAATGATGTAGAACGTCACCTTGGAGGCGAAGTCAGCAAGCACCAGATCAACATCCACCCGGCCGAGGACATCCTCGGTGTTTTCGTTGAAGCCGGATATCTTGACCGCTTGAACCTTCTGAAGGTATGGGGTCAGATACAAAGTCTTGAATGTTTTGAGCGGCATGATGTTGACGGCGGCGCCAGCGTCCACCAGAATTCGGTTCACATCGTGCCCATTGACCTTTCCTTTCATGTAGAGAGGATGATTATGGCATGGAGGGGATAGCAACATATCCTTCTCCGTGAAGGAGACGGTGGCTGTGAAGGCTTCATAGGCAGTTGTCTTCATTTTTGTGACATGCGCCTCGTAAGCTTCTCATTCCTTAAGTATTTTGATGATATTTTCTCTCAGGTCTTTACTCTAGGTGATGGCTTCCCAGATTGTGATGCTGGCAGGGAAGCGCTTCATCTGGTGGAGGACCTTCCGATCGGCTCGGGCTCGAGCATCCTTTAAAGAAGGTAGTATGTCGGGCTGGGCTTTCTGTGAGTTGTCGTGCCACTCTCCGTCGAGAAGTTGCACTACCTTGCCTTTATTATTGAGATCAGTCTGACCTTGATCGCCGGTGGACTCCTGGAATAGGGGTGCCAAAGATGGCTCTTCTAGGGGTAACTGGAGGGCTGGCCCGTCCTTGCCGGACGGTCCCGCTTGTTCTACAGAAGAAGTCGGGACTGGTACAGAGATAGGGAGGCTGGCAGAAACCTCTTCGATACCGGCAGGATCGAAGATATCGGGTCCCTTTCAAATTTCTATCTCCGGAATGGGGGCAGGTTCCTCTCCTCGAAAGAGGAAGATTCGCTCCGGGTCGAAGGTGGACGGAGAGAGGGGTAACTCAGGAGTTCTCCCATGACCTCTACCATGTCCCCAGCCACGACCTCGGCCATGGCCTGTGTGTTCTCGAGCTGGCTGTAGCCCAAGCGGGACAGTTGTTCTTTGTCTGGTTCGGGAGGCCACAGGCTCGCCCCGTCGAGAAGCGTTGATATTGTCAGAAGGTAGGATGGCCACCATGTTGCAGGTGCAGCCTCGGAGCATTTCTTCTAACTGCTCCGTTGTGATCTCCTTGTCCTTGTAACACAAGGAGAGCTCATCTGGGATCAGGAGTCTTTCGTCATTTTTGAGCTTTTGGATCATCTCTTGGACCCAATTTCTGAGGCGGGCTCATTTCTGCATTTCTTCCCACAGGATATAGTTGTCGAGTGGGAGAGCCGTGGTAGGACGAGGAGGAACGTATTCCTCCAAGTCATCAATGAGCCGCTGGAGCCTTTGGAGAGGCGTTGGCTCAGTTGGTGATTGTAGGGCGGCTGCTTGTTCAGCTTGTTTCTTGAGCCGCCTTCTGAGGTTCTTCCTCCTATTTTTCTCTTGTCTCTTGGCGATAGCTGCCTCCAAGGGAGTAGGAGGGAGAGGTGCCAGGGTCGGAGTTGATAAATTCCCAGGAGGGTGTCCCCGGTATAGTGCCTTGGTGGGGAGAGGTCGACGACTCTTCTTCGCCCGAATTTTAATCCAGGCGCCTTCCACTTGTTATATCTGGAAGGTGGCATTGATCGCCTGCTCGATTACCTCGAGCGGCAACTCCTGGTATGTCGGAATACTGGGACTGGTGTCCGAAGATGTATGCGCGGTTTGGTGCCTTACCCGCGGTGGTGACAGGAGCTTACGAAGAGTGGGTTGACAGGTGCTGGCATCCGAAGACATATGCGCGGTTTGACGCTTTAGCCGCGGTGGAGACAACTTTTGTTGAGAAGCGGACTGAGAGATGTGCTTGTTGTCCTGCTCCTTGGCTTTGCCTTTGTGATCAAGCTGAGGGCCTGGTCTAGCGACAATCGAAGGCGTCACAGGATATTGTTGCTCTGAGCAGTTACCCCAGCTCTGCGGACTAACTAGGCCTTGTAGCGGTAGGCCAGCCGCTTGAATCGAAGCCACTAAAGACTCCGAAGATGTCTTCTTCGTACTTCGGATTGTTCTAAAGGGTAGGCAGAGAGGACCCAACGGCCCATCAGCTGAGGGGGCATGACATGGCTGGGCCGGGACCTCACCCTGCTTTTGCTTTCCCTTCCTATCCACGGATGCCGGAGATGAAGATAGGACGGGAGGAGGACGAGAGAGAGCTGAGGAGCCCATCGTCGTCTCAGCCACCAGAACGTCCTCTCGGCCAAGAAGGACCTAGATGAGCCTAGCAGTCTCTTCTTCAGGGAAAGGGAGAGATTCTAGCTCTTGCCAAGACCTCCACCGCACAGTCAAAGTGGCTGGGGTTGGCTGGCCGGATGTCGGTGTCGGGGAGCCCGCAGGGGCCGGAGGGGCAAGAGAATGGATGACGTTGACCGAGAAGTCGGTCAGTTCCGTCTCTTGACTGGCATCCCACTCTCTATGCCTTTGCAATCGCTCGAGCGCTTCTTGGTTGTTAGCCTGGAACTCGAGCCATTCTGGAGGATGCTGGTAAGGCAGCCCGTGCCCATTTTCTTGAGGGGAGTCTGGCCACTCTGGCGCATCCTTGGCGGTGCTCAGGGATTCTTCAACAGCTTGCCAAAGCCTGACAAGTGACATGGAGTTTCCCTCCGCATCGATCTGCTCCCACTGGATTTGTTCCTGGATAAGGTATTGAACTTCCTCACAGGACTCGATCGGGTGGTAGATTCTAGCGTGGAAGGGGTAGTCTTGGGGGTGACTGAGGTCCTAATGGGTGTAGTTTGTCGGCGAGTCGCAGGGCATGATTTGCCTCCTGTCGATGAGGATATCGAAGAGTCACCGGGTTCTCTCCTTGGGGAAGGAGAGGGGTCTGTCATCATGCCAAGGCCTCCTTTCTGGATACTAGAGCAAATGTTCACCCAGACTGGTGCTAGGCTCCCCTTCTTCGACATCAGCGAGAGAGAACGCAGCCATCATGTGGATCACACTGGCCAGGTAGTGGACCACACGTGCTGCCTTAGCTGGTCTAGACCAGGTATGTGGTTACGGAGGATCAACGAGGCTGCTCTTCATTTTAACAAGGCCATCTTGGATCAACTTCTGCGCCTGGGTCTTGAAGACATAGCAATCTTCAATTGTGTGGCCCAGCATGCGATGATATGGGCAATAGTTGGGATCATCGGTCTTTAGGACCTCGTCCGGCTTGCAGATTTCTGGCAACTCGACAATCTTCGGGGCCATGCAGAGGTCGAAGAGCATCTTCGTATGTTCCTTCTTGAATGAAAAGGGTGTCTTCATGCGGTCTGAGAAGGAAGGAACGGTCGGCTTGTCCGCTTGCTTTTTTTCAGAACCGCTTGGTTCGGCCTCTATATCGGTTTTGGCAGCAAGGGTGAATTCAACAATCTTCACCTCCTTACCAGACTGGTGTTCTCGCACTTACTTACCCTTTGCCACTGTATAGCACGGGCTATCGGCGAAGAACATCTCTATTTCGGCGACTGTCGAATAGAGTTGATCGAAGCCTTTGATGTTGGCGCCGAGAAGCTTCTCTCTGACCTCAGCTGCCAAACCCCGTCGGCATATAGTAATGTCATCTTCATCGACTGGCGGGTTGACACACCTCATGCTGAGGTCTCGTCATTTCTTGATGAAGTCAAGGGCGCTCTCGCCCTTCTTTTGTCGGAGAGAGCAGAGCTCGGCCAAGGAGATCTTCCGCTCGGCCGTTTGAAAGCCGTCGAGGAACTTCTTCTGGAGATCTACCCAGTCGATGACTGAGCCGGGCTTCAGGCGGGAATACCATTGAAAGGCCGTTCCTGTAAGTGAAGTAGCGAAGTAGCGGAGAAGGTACCACTCATCCAACGCTAACTCACCCATGGCCATAACATAGTAGGCCAAATGTTCATGTGGTGACCCCTGCCCGTCAAACTTTTGTAGCTTCGGGGGCTTGGTGTACTCTGGGGAAAGCTTTTTCAGCTCGTGGTGAAGCTGGTAGGGTGCACTGTAGAGATCTATTGTGACAACCCCTTCACCATACTGGGCGAGCTTTGTCTCAACAATACGCCGATCATCTGGCATTATGCCAGGAAATTTTATGGCATCGGCGTATTAGATGCTCGTGGCTGAGCCTCAACCGGGGGTGTGCCAAACCCAGGTGCCAATGGGGTTCGAGCGATTGCCGCTGAGGTGTTGACAGCCTCGCGGGCAGCTGGCGGTGTCGGTACCTCGGCCAGAGGCCTGGCAGGTTGCTGAGGATGAAGGTCCCGTTCCTTGAGGAGGTCTTGCAGGAGGGCCTTCAGATGCTGGTTCTCCTTCATAAGTGTATTGAGAGTCACTTCTTGAGCCTCGTTTGCAGGAGGGTCATTGTTGACCAGCTCTGCGTTGATAGGAGGGTCGCGGTCTGTCACATGGGCCTCTTCCACGCGTTCCGACAACTACGGTCCGGCAAAAGTACCGATGTGACCTGTTGGGGGAGGCAGTGGAACTTGATGGCGCGGCCTTCTGAAGTGGGACATGGGCTGATTCCGGTCATCAGACTGGGTGTCCGGCTGGTGTCCGGTGGTGTAGCACACGAACACTCGAACCGCGTGGTTGATGAACCGTGCCATCCGCTTCCTGCACGGGTGCCGCTCGGGGCGAACAGGCACCCCTAGTCTGTCAAAGATTGAGGCGCATTGCAGAGGGGCCTCGCTCCCGATATCGATCGGAGGAGATCCCGGGATAGGCTACTGGAGGGCCCGGGAGTGGGCTCGCCTATGCCTCCGCTTGCTTGTGTGGGGGACATTAGATGACTGGGCGTCGTCAGATGGTTCTACTATGAGACTAGTCACATCCTGCCTGATGCCGCGTCTGAGTGCTCGGAGGGGGTTTCTAATACGCACCCTTCGAATGGCTTGAGCTTCCTCTGGGGTGACCCAGATTCTCCTCAAGTTGGATTGCTGGTCTCCCTTGTCGCCATTTTTCCTACGAGTTGTCTTGGGAGCCCGTGTATCGGGCTGCGGTGGGTGCCGCCAGACTGCTGTCGAGGAACCCGCTTCTCTAAGCTTCGCCTCGTCCTCTCACATTTGTCGCAGGAGGTCGAAACGGTTGGAGGTAGAGATTGTGGGAACGGTCCTACCTGGGGTATGATTGGTTCACCCCCATCGAGGCGAATCCACAAGTCACCGACAAGAATAGTCCTACCGGAGTTGCTGGTTGTAGCAGCTGTCGGATGTAAATGTAATCTACCCCGCCCCGAACTAAACAATATAAGCATGCATATTAAACATGAAATTGCATGAAACGAAAAGGGGCGACAAGGAATAGAGAACTAACCGTGATCGCCACCAAGACTTACAGCACCAAAATGATGAAGAAAGGATGAAGATGGCGCCGTGTACCTTGAAAAATATGGAGGAAGACACGGCCAAACGGGAAGCCGCTACAACATGTGACCGCGCTTGAAATGGGAAGCGGGGAGCCGATGTGGGTGCACCTCCTCACCTCCTAGCCGGCTAGAAAGCAAGGGCCTCATGTTCTATCAATAGTCTCCTGCGAAACAAAGCCACAAACATAAGAGAAAACCCATTAGAAACATGTGTATCATATGTCCCGAAATGATGAAGTAGCATGAAAGAAAGGGGGAGAACATACCGGGGGAGGGTTTTTTAACCCCTATAAATGGGTGCAAAAGAGAGGTGGGTGTATTGTGCATGCATAGGGTTTGAAATCATGAAAATAATTGAGAGAATAAGGAGAAAAGTGATGTGCAAAATGGAGAAAAATGCATGAACGTGCAGGAATAATGCAACTTGTGATGATTTTAAAAAAGTAGGAGATGAGAACTAAGGATTGGAGCAATGAAACCGAGCCCAAAGAGATGGATATCAAAGCAAAAACTTCCCTCTTCGCAGTGGGGTCGAAGATGTTAGTCGAAAATCCAGCATGGCTTCGCCATCGCCTTGAAAACACGCCCCCATCGCACAGGAAATCTAGGCAGGTTTATATAGAAAAGTGGTGAAACCCCAACTTTCTCCCACGATTCCAGAAGATAGAGTCCACCAAATCTCGAGATATCTGGATCAATCTCAAGATAATAGATAGGATAAGAGCTAGGAACAAATGGGACTCTTTTTGGTGGAGGGATCTGGAAGATAGAGTCCATGGAAGGTGGCCCCGGAGCCTAATATGCAAGGTTTTTATTGTACGAAAAGTAGAAAAACCTGATATTGCGGCCAAGATTCCAGGAGATATGGTCAATTAAAAACCGTGCTCCGTATACCAAATTCAAGATAATACAAAGGGGAAGACACAGTAACAAACAGGGCCCAATTTAGTAGAGTATTCTAGAAGATAGAGCCCTAACAAGGAGGCCCCGTTGCATAGGTTTTGGCCTTAGAATCCGGCGATGAAGAAGATGGAGTTCAGGACTTTTTGGACTCTCTGTTAGTTGGACGGTCGCACGATAGACCGTTTATTGAATTGGGTGGTCTAGAAGTAGACCGCCTAGACCTGGGGGCGACCAGAGGACTTTTCGCACAAAAAATAGATAAACGGTCATCCACGTACCGTTTTTCGAGCGAGGCAATCTTAAGAAAATCGTTTTATGACATTTTAAAAACAATAAAAATAAAATAAAAAATAAGATATTTTAAGAAAGTTACTGTTCATGGGCGGTCAACTGTTGGCCGTTTTACTGTTGGACGGTCACCATGTAACCGTTCAACTCAAGGAACGGTCAACTGTTGACCGTTTAGCTCCCAAGCTCGTGCGACTTTAGAAATTGAAGCATATCTTGAAAACTGTGTTGAATTAGCAAAAGCGGTAGAAGAAGAAATTGTAGATAACTTAAAAATGAACAACTTTCATGAAGAAAGTAAGATGAGAAAATGATCATAAGAGAGAGATAATTGGGCTAGAACAGAGAGAGTGAATACCGGGACATAGGTGAATAGTGTAGTCTGCTAGAAAAGTGTAAATAACTTGAAATCAGTGCAGAACTGGCCAATGACGTAGAAGAAGGCATTGTAGGGATTTGGAATATGAACAACTTTTGTGAAGGACACATTTTGAAAAGAGGAAAGAAAGGGGATAAAAAGGGACCGTTTTCAAGACTGCGTAGCGAAAGGGGGCTGAATGCTTGAGGGAAGCCGGCCTAAATGGGCTATAAGTTGACTTGGAAGGCCGACAGGTGATAAGGTAAACTCCAGGACTCTATGAAATCATGATCTCCAAGGCTCAAAAAGAATGGAACAATGAAATGGGCTCAAAATTCATCCAAGGAAGGCTCCAAAATAATGGGTAATTCGGGGCATCAAAATGATGACTAAGAGAAATGACTCAACTTGTGGGCTAAAAACAGGTGTCAACAGCGGCGAGCCGTCTGCCTTTGCGGCCATGGCGACGCTTCTTCTGGAGAGTGAAGGAAGACTCCGCCCCGAGATGGTAGATCGAGAAGACCTAACCTGCGACGACCGGCAGCGCAGAGCTGTTAGTGGACCGGCCCCCAAGGTACGAGACCAACGCCGGGGGTCGATGGCTGGGCGACTCTGGTATAAGCCCTTGCCCACACCGATAGAAGTGTTACCGATGCTCGAGATGAGGCACTTGCACTAGGAAGCGATGCCGTCGGAAGTGCTGAGGTGCCGACGGCCCTAGGTCAAGGACCCGCGGTGAGCGTCGACGTAGTTCGGACTAGCGTGGGGAGGCCCGAGGAAGGTGCTAAGGAACCTTGCCCTCTGGGTATGAGGCCCGCAGGGTGAGCCGGTTCAGCTGGAGCTCAGAACCGGGATCCCGAGTACAACACCAGAGAGCTGCGGACCCGGGGCTGGGAGCCCATATCGAGAGTCAGCTTTGCTGGGGCTCGGGGTTGGAAAAGCCATGGACATGGGGATGAGAGCCTGTGTTGGGTGCCGACTTTGCTGAGGCTCGAGGTTGGAGGCCCGAGGAAGGTGCTGAGAAGCCGTGGACCCAGGGCTGAGAGCCCATGTTGGATGTCGGCTTTGCTGGGGCTTGGGGTTGGAGGCCCGAGGAAGAGGCTGGGAAGCCATGGACCCGGGGCTGAGAGCCCGTGTTGGGTGCCGACTTTGCTGAGACTCAGGGTTGGAGGCCCGAGGAAGAGGCTGAGAAGCCGTGGACCCGGGGCTGAGAGCCCGTGTTGTGTGCCGCCTTTGCTGAGACTCGTGGTTGGAGGCCCGAGGAAGGTGCTGAGATAGCGACTGAAATCTGGGGCGCGAGGCCCGTGCTGGAGATCGGACGAAGCTGGCCGCGGGAGCTAACGCTTACCCGGGCCGGTGATGATCTGGGGCCCCTACAGGGGCCAGTGGTGGCAGTCTGGTGCCTGGCACTCGGGCGGGACACCGGTGTTGGAGGTGCGCGTGGCGCATTGGCCACAAGAGCCAGTGGAGAAACTGGGGTTGGCTAAGAAGCAGCCACAGGGATGACACCCAAAAAGTAGGGCTGTCAGATGACAGGGGTGAAACTGCCAAAAGCGATCGACGTCGCCAAGTAACCCACCTGTGCATGGGTGCCAATGACAAGGGGACCGTAAGTGATGGCCGCCATACTTGCTAGAGTGCTGCTGAGGCGGTTGCCGACAGTCGCCAAGCGAGGTCCGACTGGGAGCCGCTAGGGAAGGCGCATGCGAGCACCCTCCTCTGCCTCTCCCTCAAGGATAGGAAAAGGGCACCAGGGCTTTAGGGCTGGCATAGGCTTTTCTTCAGCAAAAAGAAGGAAGGTTGGAGACGTCCCATCGGGCGTGCCATCCTCTCTGTTATCGGGGGTTTTTTTCTTTTTATGCCGATGACCAGGGTGAAGGTAGGAATACAGTTGGGAAAGGAAAATATGGGAGTTTGATGTTTCTCGGATATTCTCCCTTACGGTTGTATGCCTTTCACGGCGGTACCAGGCACTCTCCTTTTTACGGAAAGCCGAAAAGGGTCGAATGGCACGGGAATATAGGGGCATAAGTTAACCAAACAGGGTGCAGGCGTGCCAGTCGATTTCTCGACAATCACCTATGGAACCAAGGGTTAACGGGGGAAGCGCCACCAGGACACGGCACGTGGGCTCGAGTGGTCGGGTGACACATGGATCGAGGGGGTTCCACGGGTGCGAGTGCGCAGGCGATTGTAGGAATCGTGTACTAGACGTCTTTCCCCACCGACCGCAAGCGATCGATGTTTATTTACATCGGATTGAATCTGAATACCTTCGTTCTATGTTGAAGAGAAGCCTATTTGTATCTAAATTCCTGGGAGGAGAGCAGGGGGTACTCAGCTGTTGTGGGTTTGCACCAGACAGGGCGATGTTGGCTAGGGTTAGAGGGGCGGTGTATTTGCACTGGGCGGCATACAAAGGGACTGAGGGCCCGAACGTGGATGCGAGCGAATTCGTTCAAATGGCAGCATGATTTCTAAGAGACATATGGCTTTACAGGAGGGCCGCAGGGGCCGAGGTACAACAGGCGCAAGCAGCAGGACAATTCTGACGTGATGGTCGGTCCCCGGGTCAATGCGTGACAAAGCGGGTATCTGCATGTTTTAAAGAGGGCCCCTCTCGTGGCATGGGCCAAGTTTGCTTCGTCAAATGAGGGGCTATGACTGGATAACTGGAGAAAACATCGGGCTGGTGTCCGGGCGAGGGTCGATCACGGCCCGAGTCGAGCGGTCGAACGTGGCCTCGTGACTGCGGGGAAGCGTGACGTCATGCTGTGTGCGTAGTTGCGGTCGGTGGGCATGCGAGGGGAAATCCCGGCATGAGGGAGCGTTCACCCTTGTCATAACATCACACACGTGGCGGGGGTAGACTTGTGTGCCATGGCGGAACATCGTGTGAGGGATGTATAAGCGACATACCCTAGGAATCCTTAGCCGACGACCAAGTCACCCACACACAATTTGTAACACCCTGGAATTTTAAAATAGAAATGTACAATTTTTTTTTTAAAAAAAATTATATATCTATATATTTAACTATTGAACTCATATTCTAATTCTATTTGATTAACCATTTAAACCATTTAATTAACAATTCAAAAACCAATAGATTTATTAGAAGATGCCAAATTATATTTTAGGAATGTCAATTTATATTTTTAATTTTTATTTTTAATCACTTAGGGAATTAATAATACATCTTATTACACTATTATAAAGAAATAGGAAATAGGTTATATAGATAGGGTTTTAAAGGATAAACATCACTATTACAAGATGCCAAATCATATTTTTATAATTTAGAGAATTTCATATTTCAACTTTTACATTATATCATTGTTTTGAAGAAATAAGGATATATAGATGAAGTGTTGAAGGATAAACCTAATTTAGGAAGTAAGAAAGGGTATATAGATAATTTTGGTTAAGTATATGGTGAATACAAAAATCTCAGTTCAAAATAACGACCGTTGTTAAGTCGTTACTTGTGAAATAACGACATATAAGGTGTCGTTATTCGAGTAAAGTAAATACACAAGGTTTAAAAGGACATATCTATAATTTCGGTCCTTTGAGGGGGATGGGAAAATGCTCCAAATAAGAAACGACGTCGTTATTCGTTAAATAACGACACATATTAAGTCACTATTCATATAACGTGAATAGTGCCACTTTTTATTTAAAAAGAATTTTTTAAAAAACATTATATGTAAAAATAAAGAAAAATGTAAGGATCTCACCCATGAAATTTCATAAACTAACTCCATCAAATTTTAAAGATAAAAATCATTGAAGTTTAAGGGAGTTTAAGCATTAAAAATTTAGAAGTGAATCACATCTGGGGCAGGGGCGCCAATTTTTAAAATGAGTGTGAGCCTAAGGCGCCATTTCTTTTCCGACAACTTTTGCGATATTTTCATCACCAACAGCCTGTTTGAGTTGGCATCCCACTCAGATTCTATTATTCCGGATCTTGTTTCCCCTCCTGTCGACCCTAATGCTATAATATATCCCTATATTCCCCTTTCTATTCCGTTAGCTCTAATGCTTGCTGGGGGAAACACTCTCTGAAGGTTGCAGAGAGGCTCTTAAGGTTGCAGTGGGTTGTCTGCAACTCTGTCATCCCAAAAGAGGTAGGTGTTCTCAACTTTTAACTAAACTAGTTGCTAATCTAGGATGATTAGTCTAGGCAGTTAGTCTTAGGCTCATTTCCATGCGATATTTAGTGTTTACACGGCATGTGTTAGTCTTATACCCAGGATAATTAGCAAGTATTAGTCTCATACCTACAATAATTAGCATGTATTAGCTTCAATCTAGGATAATTAGCATGCATTAGCCTCATACCTAAGATAATTAGCATGTATTAACCTTAATTAGCATGTATTAGCTTTAATCTAGAGTAATTGGCATGTATTAGCTTCATATCCATGTGATATATCCTGTGTAACTCAAGTTTTATCGTGTTTTTATGTAACCTGTTAGTTAAGCTATTAACTAATCTGTTAGCATACCTTATTAACCTGTTAGTTGATCTACTAACCAATTAGCATACCAAATTAACCTGTTAGTCTACCTAATCTATACACCATATTAGATATAGATAGAGTTCTGCCTATCTAGAGACCCTATCTCCATTTAGTTCCTGTAAGATGTAAACTAGTATGATAAGTCATGTTAAAAATTTGATATTTGAGAAACTAAAGTATGAAACGAGTGCATGAATACAGATCTGTAATCCTCACAATATTCTCTATCTGTCAATGTCATCAATTTTTCATAAATCAGCCTAAATTGAAGGGCGTCCTTGACACGGACGCCATTCACTGAACAGCGACTGTACAACCGCCGCTTAATCCAAACAGAAAATGGGCAAAAATGCCCCTCTGTGAAGGGCGCCCCCCCTATGGCGCCTATTAAAAATTCATGGCAGCCCCTAGGGCTCCTTCTAATAGAAGGTGGCAGCCCCTGAGGTGCCTTCTTCTGATAGGTGGCAGCCTTATGGACGCCTATTATTAACCTATAGCTAATTGATCAGTTAAGTTAAACCCTAGCTACTTAGCTTAGCCAGTGCTTAATAACCTCTATCATTAGTTAAACCTAGATTAGTTAAATCTCTCTTTAACCAATAAATCATCTAGTTTAACCCCTATTGTCATTAGTTAAACCATTGGTTAAACCAGTTAATCGCATAGTTAACCCTCAGCCATTAGTTAACCTGGACACATTTTGATAGGCGCCTGACCCTTGGGCTCCTATCAGTGAAACATGGCAGCCCGCAGGGCGCCATTTTATAATAGATGGCAGCCCTCAGGGCAACATTTTCTAAGAGATGATAGCCCCATGGGCGCCTACTAAGCCTGACCCTATAAACCTGTTAAAATGTGGCAGCCCCCTGGGCGCCAATTTCAAGAACATGTAAGCCCCCTGGGTGCCAATTTCTATAACATGGCAGCCCCCTGGGTGCCAATTTCAAGAAGATGGCAGTGACCTGGGTGCCTATTAAACAGACCCTAAGTTTTGGTTTTTTCGAGACCTTAAACCCCTGAATGACGCGCCCTGGTGTCAGGACGCCATTCACTGATAAATGGCAGCCTCAGAGGCGCTATTTAACCCCTGACAGGGTTCTCTAAACCTTGTATAGTTCACATGAAGGGCACCCCGTTGTGAGGGTGTCATTTCTGAACATGTCAGGTAGCCTACAAGGCACCGATCTCACCTAGTTTGTCCGCGTATCAAACGTCACTAGTTTTTACTCCTAGCTCGTCCCTTCATAACAATACGCCTTGGATTCCATTCTATAATCTACCTTATATACATCCTACATGGTCAACCCTTGAAATTCCATATTAGCTATAAATGAGGGTGGATGTCGAAAAACATGACCAATGCTGTGCATATAGGGCCCGGTCTGGTCCTGGGAGGAGCAGCCGAAGGTACTTGTGCCCATGGGAGTTTATTGACCATGGTGTTTGGCATTGCACCGGAGTACTTGCTTGCTAGACTTTAGGCATTCCACTCCTTCACGTGATATTACTTGATTGATTGACTTGAGGTCCGCAGAAGGGTAAAGGTATTTATTTAAATAAATTGATAAATAGTCAATTCCAGTTATACATGCTTGAAATTACATTGCTTTCTTATGCTTGCTTGATACGAGTTCTTACAATTCTTGGAAAATTTATTGTTAATTCCAGTTATTGCTTGCTGGATATCTCTTGCTACAGTTGTATTGAAGTTGGAATCTATATACTCTCACTTGTTATTCCTTTACTGCTCTTGTTGATTTTACAATTCTTGATATCTACTTGTATACATGTATAGATTTACCTACATTAATTGAACTTGTAAACCACTTAAAGCATGTTAAATCTTGAGATGTAAATCCTACTGAGTGATTCACTCATCCAATTGCTTCTAACATTTTCAGGTGATTTGGATGACAACCGACACTCGGAAGGGAATGAGACTGAGTGATGAGTGTTAGCATTGAGTTATCATATTGTCAGTTGTATCCAGTTATGTCAGATGTCAGTTGTATTAGTCCAATTGATTAGAATTGTATTAAGGGCTTGAAGCCTAGTAGTTGGACTTGGGAAATGTATGTAATTTGCCATTTGGATGGTTGTAATAAATGTCAGCTAGAATTATTCGTAAAAAACTCAAGCAAAAACCTTCGTTATTGTGCACTCTATTAATTGTCAAAGGAAGAATTCCATCAAATAGCTAGCTTGTTTTAGTTCTATATAAAGGACTGTCGCGCCACGGATAATCTTCCGCGCTCGGGATGTGACACAATTCTCCTTGCTCATTGCCTGGAGACGCTTGAAGCTTGGAGCATTTGATTGCTAGAAGCCTTGATTGTTGTATATCCCCTATCTCCCAACCCTTGAGCTTCTAAGGGGCTTTTATAGAGAATTTGGAAGGCCATGGAAGGGTAGCCTAGGGTGAAGGGTTCAACCTAGCCTGGGTAAACCAATTGAATAGTGAGGGGGAAGGGTTTAGGCGGAGCAGCCCTGGTCCGCCTAAACCCTTCCCCCAGGGGGTTTAGGCGGGCTGGCTGGCTTCTTTATTTATTAAAAAAACATTTTTTTATTTTACGGAGGAGTTTTAGGGGGACCAGCCTAGGGGTCCAAGCTGGTCCGCCTAAACCCCACCCTAGGGGGTTTAGGTGGACTGGGTAATGGGGGAGAGAGGGGGGCGGTCCCCACCCTATAAAATCCTATTTTTGGTGTTTTTCTTTCTAAATTAGACTAAGAAGAAAAGGACAGGTGCTGGGAGGATACGTGGAGCCTTGTGAGTGTGTTGACTATTGAGGACCACTCCCCTGTGTTGTTGCTTTGTGCTTCCGCATGTTACTCCCACGAACTGGTACGGATGAACAATGCGAGCCCTTCCCCCCGGATTAGGGAGTCGGACAAACGAAGATTGAGAATCGGACGAACTGGGACTGAACGGGGCCGTGGGGCTGGAGAGAGGGCACGGCCTTTAGGGAGTTCACCCTCGCTGGGGGTGCGCGGCCGTGCCCCGAGGTGAACTGGCCACGGGCGCGTCGCAACCCCGAGGGATGGCCCCCGGGGGTCTTCTTTTGTCATTTGGGAGTGTCCTTTAAGGGACACTGGGCTTCGGGATACTGGGATGGTGATGGGGACATCAGAGCAAGGCCACCCACATTTTTTTTACATTTGTGTCTTTTTAGTTTTCATTTATATCCTTAGGAAAGTAGGTTTGCAATTGTAAAGCTTTATAAGCCAATTTGTTATTCCTTAAGGATCTTTGGGTTTTTATGTAAAAGTCCATGTAGGCCCTGCAGGACCCTCCACCCCTTTCTCATTGGTTCAAGTGACATCTTGGAGTCCATGTGGGGCTGGTCAAATGTCCTAGGTGACTTCTAGAAGGGCTTGACCATTCAAGGGGACAATTGGATTAAAAAGTCCAAGTTGGAATGCCTAAAAGTCCAAGGGGCGCCCCCTTCCACTAGAACATATTCTATTTTTTTTTCACCGCATGGGATTATATGGGATGTTCCTTGAATACCCCTCCCTAATCCTAGATCTGAGGTTAGTTAGGGTCATTTCGTATTTCATATAAATACCATGTATTTCCCATTTTGCTAGAATTAATGATAAGAATTTTCAGAATTTACTTGAAGCAAAGAAGGGTGCGCCATCTCCTCTCTCCTCTCTCCCCGTTGCTGAAGAATTTCTGCAGATCTTCTAAGGTGTGAAGCCTCCCTTCTAACCCCCTTCCTGAGTGTGAAGCTCAGTGCTGCCACCGTCGCCACCATCGAGCCGCCACCGCCATCGCTGGAGTTCTGTCCAAATCAGGACAAAGGCCCATTATCCAAATTTTAGTTCGCAATCCATGGATTTGCTTGTGCCCAAATTTTGAGAGTAGGTTCCCCACGCAAATACCCTCTCCCAAAAAACTTTTCCTATTTTCCAGCCTTCGTTTTCTATTTTTCCCATTTCGTGTTTCCCAGCCTCCCAGATCTACCTATGTTCTGTTTTGTGTCATAGCAACTCTTGTTTCCATAGTTCGACCCCTTGTGTTTCCATAGTTCGACCCCTTTCCCTTGTTTGTTTGAGTTGCCAATTTAATTGGGAGTTCTGTCCACCTAAACCTTCTTCCACGTATTTTTTTGAGAATTTTGGATCTCGTTTACATTTTCTAAAAATCACTGTCAAATCCCAAATCAGTTCTATCCCTATTGTCCAGATCTGACCACCCAGTGTTAGAAATTCTGTTTCCCCTATCACTCGCAGCGTGGAGGTATCATGTCCGCTCCTCATCTCGGCATTTGCTTACTTCATATATTTTCTTACGCCGCTGCGAGTGATAGGTTCCTGGCTCGTTATATTTTTATATCGTCGTTGCGAGAGAGAGAGAGAGCGAGACCAGTCCCGTGACCCGATCCGGGTACGAGAGAGAGCCGATCACCCTAGCTCACTGCCAGTTTCTCAACTGCGCACATCCGTACGCTTCCCTTGCTAAGGGACGATTGCGAGCTTGCTTAGAGTCCAAGGATTACATTTCAACTTGGAGTAGAGTCCACTGTCCATCCCGCATCAGTTTGGTATCAGAGCGAGTCGAGTCTAGGGTAGTCTTGTTTAAAAACAAAAAAAAGAGTCATCTAAGTCTAGGAGTCTAAGTCTAAGTCGGTCGTTGCATTTGCATTCCTTTATTCAGTATATCAAAAGGTGTTGCCCAAACGTTAGGTTACGCCTATCGGGAAGGTCACACATTTGCGAGAGTGAATCTTCGGATCCCGTGACTCTGCCACGTACCGTCTATTGGTTGAGTCTAGGTGTTTTAGTTTGCATAAGCTTTTGCATATAACAACAAAAACCAAAAAAATGCCATTGCATGCCCATTCCTAGGGGATCCACTCCATCTTTGCCACTATGGCCAACCCATGCACCTCGAGTAGGCCCGACCAAGGCAATCGGTGCGTGTTAGAGTACATTACGGACTTCGAAGCAGTGTATCGGTCAAGATATGGATTTGGAGAGTTGAGCACCACGACTGCCTTTCAGTTCCGGAGAGGTTTGCGGCTTCACTTCCAGTATGAATGTCTTATTCGCGACGCATTCTCTCTGGCGCGGTCTTATCAGGTCGCTCTATAGGTCGAGCCATTTGAGTCATGGTTTGATGCTACCCTATGGCGAGCAGACACTGCCCTACGGCACGCATCTGCCTCCCAGCCGAATCTCGAGCCGGTCGGACAACCTACCCCATGGTCTCCCTCATCCCAGTCGGGAAACCTCTCCCCTAGAGCTCCATTGCCATCTACGTCCGATCTTTATTCGGAAGCACCTTATTTGGAGCCACCTCAGCCAGAGCCACCTGTGTCTCTAACGGGAACGCTATTCATTGCCGAGCCCCTACTTAGCTGGCTCAAGAATGACTTGGTCCCACCTTCCTATCCATCCATAGACCCCACCCCACCTTTAGTGTCGGTCAACCCATTCCATACCACATTCCGATCTAGTCACCATGTTGATACACTAGATGACCTTGTTATGGGATTAGACTCGCAAATGAAGTTGACTTATATGTTGGCACCACAAGTCGTAGCTTCACCCACCCCGCCTTAGGGTCCATTACCTCCGTGTGCACCGTGGGTTGTGTCACCACGGAGATTCTCCTATTCCTTCCCTTGTCGGCCGAGCCTAACTTCATTCCATTTACCCCGAGGGAGGAACCCTACCTCCTATATGAGATCACCACCCCCTATACCCTAGTGCACGAAGGTGACCACCTACACCTTCAAGATTTTCAAATGTGGGACCGTGACTTATGGGAGCCCAGTTCGAGGGGTCATACTTTCTTTGATCCCTTCGACCCATTCCTTAGTGAACCCCTTGACCCACCATATTTACTCCACCTTTTCGAGGGAGTCCACTATCACACCTCTCCCACTCGGGCCTGGCAACCTCCACATAGCAATGGGTTCAAACCATCATATGGGGGTAATAAAGACTTCGGCCCACCTAAACCACCCGAACCTCCCAAACTTCCCACACCCAAGTCCAAAAGGGGTTCAATGCATGACTGGTTTAAACTTGGGTGTCTCGGAGTCCCCCATCACGTCGACCTCCGGTTACGTCAAGTGCATGCATGGCACATATTCGGATGTCCTGGTCCACCATTTCACAAGTATGGATAGGACTAACCGTAGGTTTGTCTAGGGTCTTATTTGAGTCCATGTTTTTCTTTCTTGTTGAGTGCATAGTGAGTCTGCATGCATCGAGTCTAATCAGTCTTTGTACGCTCGCGTTGTCAGTCCCTTTCGAGTGCAAGGTAAGTCGGATCTATTGCGTACGTTGTAGACTTGTCAGCATTTGGGATCGGCTCGACCATTCTCTATCTCGGATCTAGTCACATTTAGGGACCCAGCGGTGATTCCTAGTGACTCTTTGAGCCGCCTCCCTCCTTTGAGAGTGACCCCACCTCGGAGTGTCCACCTCTAGCCTCATTCCCCAGTAGCGAGCACATATCGAATCTATACGGGATGAGCAGGTGTCGAGTACTTGGAGTGGAGCGTACTCCACGCTTCCTAGTACGATGACGGATCTGCCGGCGTCACGAGCAGCCACATCCTTACTCGACGGGGTCAAGTTCTTCCCACCCGAGGAGAATTGATGGGGACATCAGAGCAAGGTCACCCACATTTTGTTTGCATTTGTGTCCTTTTAGTTTTCATTTATATCCTTGGGAAAGTAGGTTTACAATTGTAAGGCTTTATAAGCCAATTAGTTATTCCTTAAGGATCTTTGGGTTTTTGTGTAAAAGTCCATGTAGGCCCTGCAGGACCCCGCACCCCTTCCTCATTGGTCCAAGTGGCATCTTGGGGTCCATGTGGGGATGGTCAAATGTCCTAGGTGGCTTCTAGAAGGGCTTGACCATTCAAGGGGACAATTGGATTAAAAGGTCCAAGTTGGAATGCCTTAAAGTCTAAGGGGCGCCCCCTTCCACTAGAACATATTCTAATTTTTATTTTTTGACCACATGGGATTATATGTGATGTCCCTTGAATACCCCTCCCTAATCCTAGATCTAAGGTTAGTTAGGGTCATTTTATATTTCATATAAATACCATATATTTCCCATTTTGCTAGAATTCATGATAAGAATTTTCAGAATATGCTTGAAGCAAAGAAGGGTGCACCCTCTCCTCTCTCCTCTCTCCCCCTTGCAGATGGATTTCTGTAGATCTTCTGAGGTGTGAAGCCTCCCTTCCAACCCCCTTCCTGAGTGTGAAGCTCAGCGCCGCCTCCGCCGCCACCATAGAGCCACCATCGCGCCGCCACTGCCATCGTCGGAGTTATGTCCAAATCAAGACAAAGCCCCCTTGTCCGAATTTTAGCTCCCAATCCACGGATCTGCTGGGGCCCAAATTTTGAGGGTAGGTTCCCCACGCAAATACCCTATCCCAAAAATTGTTTCCTATTTTCCAGCCTCCGTTTTCTATTTTTCCCATTTCGTGTTTCCCAGCCTCCCAGATCTACCTGTGTTCTATTTTGTGTCATAGCAACTCTGTGTTTCCATAGTTTGACCCCCTTTCCCTTATTTTTTTGAGTTGCCAATTTAATTTGGAGTTCTGTCTCCCTAAACCTTCTTCCATGTATTTTTTTGAGAATTTTGGATCTCGTTTATATTTTCTGAAAATCACTGTCAAATCCCAAATCAGTTCTATCCCTGCAGTCGAGATCCGACCACCCAGTGTTAGAAATTCCGTTTCCCTTATCAATCCACCTCTAGAAAATCCACAAAAAGTATACCTATCTTCCTTACTTCCCCTCTCCAACTTTCATGAAGAGCCCAACTTCCAGATCCGAAGTTTGAGCCGTGGTCAACCCACGTTATCAGGAAAATCTATTTCTGTCCTGAGTTTCCTGAGTCTGTCAGCCATCGTGTTCAAAAATCCACCATGAAAAATCCAGTCCCATGAAAATTCCTGCCACAGCCCTTGGTCGAAGTACTTCGAAAGAGCCTTCCAACAGCGCCAATTTCGTATCGATCCGACATTGGGATTGATCGCAGCAGCTGTTCTCACCGGGTCGCGCACTGTAAAAATTGAAGTTCAGATCCGGGGACAACAAGCTCCACCTTGACGATCGGAGCCGCCTCGCCTTCCACAAGGCGATCCAGGGAGTCCCACTTCTAGGACGGCCCCTTCAGTAGTACGCAACACAGCGGGACCCACCCGCCCAGTTCGGAGGTCCGAGCAGTATGTGGGCCCCACAACCCGCAGCACGCGTCATCCGGACGGCACCGACGGAGCTGTCCATGTTGCCGCCCGTCAACCCAACATCGGTCCTCCCGGGCCCACTGTTGCCCTTTACCTCCCTGCGTGGAGTGGGCAACAAATTAACTTCTGTAATTATTGAAATTGTTTATACCGGGAGTTACCGTACTTGGCCGGGGTCGTCTTCCCTACGCCCGACATGTGGACGTATCGTGTCCGCTCCTCATCTCGGCATTTGCTTACTTCGTATATTTTCTTATGCCGCTGCGAGTGATAGGTTCCTAGCTCATTATATTTTTATATCGCCGCTGCGAGAGAGAGAGAGAGCAAGACCCGTCCCATGACCCGATCCGGGCACGAGAGAGAGCCAACCACCCTAGCTCACTGCCGGTTTCTCAACCGCGCACATCCATACGCTTCCCTCGCTAAGGGACGATCGTGCGCTTGCTTAGAGTCCGAGGATCGCATTTCAACTTGGAGTCGAGTCCGCTATCCATCCCGCATCAGATGGACCGTGGGGGCCGTTGTTCTTCGAGTCATAGTAACCGCTTGCAAGATATTTGGGTAAATGCCCGACACACCCCGAGTTGTCAAACGGCTTGGGTAACTGGCTGAGGGGCCTTAAGATGGGCCTTTGGCTGAGAATGAGAGCTCGTGGGAGCTAAGGAGAGGCACTTTGGGCTCATGGGCCGTGCCTCGGGCTATGTGCCGTGTTGCACAGCGGGTTGGCGGTGTAGCCGCGGGTTGGCCCGAGAGCTAAAGTTGAGTGGCTCTTCGCCACGTGTCTAAGGGCCGAGGGTGGCCCCGACTTGCTAGGGGGTCGTTGTCGGACCCAATTAGTGTGCTGGAACCGCGGGGCAAACCGCGGTTTGGTGTAGAATGGCTGAAATATATGCGCCCATAAGGTGTTCGAAAAAATGCTGAACACACGCGTGTGAGCTGTATATGCATGCGGCGGGCCTCCAAAGCCTGTGGTTGACCTAATTAGGTCTCCCTTTGACCTTGAAGGGTTGGAAGTAAGTGTCTCAGGGTGGGCCCTTGGCCCTTTCACTGGGTGCCACGTGGCATGGCTCGAAGTCGGAGCGCCCCCGAGTTGGCCCGGGCGTCCATGTGGAGTACGGAGAAAGCCCGTAGTTGAGTAGCCGAGATTGGTCCCGATTAGTCGTCCGTGTAGCCGCATGTCACGGCAAATGCGTTAGGGCCCCTGGTGGGGTCCCGGGAGTTGTAGGGATGGCAGGGTAGCTCATGCCTTAAAGGTGTTCGGGAAAATTCCCGAACCCTTATTTCTTGTTATTTTGCTGGGAAATCATCCGGGTACAACATCATCCATCTTGCAAGTGCACTTGATGGAGAAACAACTGGCTGGAATGGCTACAGAAAGGTACATAACATAAATCAACATTACAACTAGCATCAAATACTCATTATCTATTGCCTCTAAAGCTCACATACACTATGACCACTAGGAGGAGGAAATGCTCCAGCTTTAGGAATAAGGCCTAAAAGGGGACTATTGCCAGGAGGTGGTGCACATGCTCCTTTAGCAGAGGTGCATGAATGATCAGGAAATAGAGTTTTAATGTTAGGATTGGGGCGCAAGTTCTTGCCAAGTTGATATTCTGAGCAGACTTTGTGTCTTCATACCTGGAAAGCTGCACGTTTTGCCTTTAACGAAAGAGCACAATTCAGTAAGACTGCAAGCCGCATTTACCCATCAAAAAAAGCCAAAGACTAATCAAAAATTCCTGAAGTTCTCAAGCGTAAGCAACTATGTAATCTCCTTAAAGAGTTCTTTTTTGAAAGAACAGAAATACAGTTAAGCTGTAATATTGTCTTTTCATCAACCATCCAATAGGATGTGCCACAAATTTGATAAATTGATCATTATGAGTATACATAATATATACAAGTGATCACAGGATAATTACCAAATGTAGTACACTTCTAGGTCCCAACTTTATCAAACAAAAGAATGGCAATAACATACAAATTGTTTTACACAAAGTAACATCAAATAGATAAAAAAGGAAACGGCTGGTAGAAATTAGGTAGCTTAAAATCACTAATATATAGCAATGAAATCACAAAGAAAGTAAGTTCTACTTCATGTATAGTCACATAGAAAAATCAAGGGTCTAATCACATATTTCCATTAACAAACGCTATTAGCATGTATAAAAATAACTCATATTATCATCATCTTTGAGTTCTTTTCCTTTCAACCTGCAAAGAAAATGACAAATAAAAAGTAATAACTCAAATTACAAGAGTTTAACTTCATTCCTGAAATTAAAGTAGAAATGTAAAAGAGATGAAAGTCATTACATGTGTCCTTAGCCAGGCTATTATTTTACCGATGGCATCTCCAATTGTTCTGACATCATTGTATGGTCGAATAAGCGGGACTGATGGTTGTATAGGTATCTCAATAGACACTTCACAAAAAAAATCTGATGTGACACCACCTTGGGGTGATAGTCACAAGACCGATGCACCTTGGATCTTAACAAGCAAGCACAATTTGTAATAGAAATGGACCGATATCGGCGTCCACTCACCCGACACTCACCCAAAATCTAGGGTAACTCGGCGATGCCGAGGGGAGGTTGTGAGGGCTGGGCCCTTCCTGGTAGAGGGCCAGCAAGGCCAAGGTTCTTCCCAAGGGTATGAATGCCCAATTCAATGGGGCCGACTTTATGCCGAGGGCACGGGTCACACACTCTTTCCCACAGCGGCCACTCAAAAGCAACGGTGCTAACGGGACCCGGCGCACACACTCTCGGGCCAGCGGAGCTATGAAATAATATTGAATGAACAAAACACCAAATGAGAGCAAGGAATAGAGCACTTACTCGACCGATTTGAATAAATCGATCCCGCTCGGAGACGTGGGCGAGCGGGGAAGCGTGGAATCCCCACATGCTGCGCCAGTGTAGCTTCAACCTGTTTAAGGGATTACAACACTACTCCCCATGGAAGGGGGTTTGTGATGACCCGGATCCCTGATACCGGATATACCCGATAGGACTACCGACTTGACCCAATACGACTTGAAACCCGTGAAGCCTCCCAAGAGTGGTAAAGCTCCGAAAGAGATAAAAGGATTGTCGTGTATTACATTAAAGCCACAGAGATATAACAGTAAGCAATGAAATTTCATTAGATCGGTTTGCTAAAGTAGCAGAAATAAAATTACTTTTTAATTAACAGATTCAAGTTAACAATTATGCCAGAGTCCAGTCCAAAGGAAAGACAAGCAATACAGTCAACAAAAAAGGACGTACACTGAGGTTGGGGGAAGCTCGACGCAGGTACCGCTGGCAACTATGAATGCGTCACACCAGGAAACGCGGAAGCAGAAGACGCCACCCACCTGAAAAGCAGGGGTGAGCCTCGTGTCACTGGCCCAGTAGGGGTCATGCGGATCCCCACTGAAAAAAAACGCAGTAACACGGAACAACAACCAAAACAATACTAGTAGTAAAGCAGGAAAAGCAGGGAAAACTACTACTAGAAAGCTGTAAAAGAAAAATCGAGAATGGAACGAGTAGGAACAGCTAAAAGAAAAGGGAAAAGCCGTACCGAACAAGTGCGGCCACCGAACTAGCCTTGGCTCCCTGAACTACTCCGGGCAACAATAGGAAGGTGAACCCTGATCTGACAAAGTCAGGAATTGTAGATCTATCAGGCCCACAAAGATAGACAAAAAGCCTAGAAAAGACCTAGACAGACATAGACACCCTAAAGCATACACAACTCGATTGCCATGCACGCTCTTCTAGACATGACAACACACACACGACGCAACACTGACCTCGGGCAAGACCGCGAGAGGGCTAACCCGGAAAGGTCACGACGTGCAAGAAACACAAGAGTCACATGTCACGTGACGGAAGCACCTCCTCACTAGAAGAACAGGCAGCTGCATCCACTGATGTCTTATGCTGCGCCTCAAGTGTCTCATCTACTATGCCGCCTGAAACACGACAGAGACTAAGACACAGTTAGAACAAGATTAGGAACTACAGTCGCGAGTGACTAGACAGGGTAACGCCCGTCGACATCAATCCAAGCCCCTAACCACGTGTGCACACACAAGCTCAATGCCTTGAGCTAGGCCTCTAGCTAGATTTCTCCCCCAGCAGGACACTACTGCAAGGCAAGGGAGCCCACGGAAACTAGCCTAAAAACCATATCTCGGGAACTGCCGTACCACCACTCCCAGGTGGGCCAACACTGGAACGTGTCGATAGGCTATGACTAGTGGAGGCTCACTAGACACAGAACTCTGAAACAGAAGTGCTGTAGTACAGACAGGCGAGGAAGCACTGTCGTACGTACTATGAAGCACAGGACATGAGGTAGCATACCAGACTGCTACCGGACATAGGACAGTCAACTAGACCTACTACTACAACGATCCTTGAGTCTCACGACTCGAAGTCAAGATCGTTGTGCAAAGCGGAACAAGCCGCCAATCGATCGAATCCAAAGCCATAGGAAACGACATGCCCACGTAAAACAACACACGGGGACATGAGGGAACACGAAGACCCTCAGCACACCTTGACACGTGAACCAAGGCAAGACAACACCACAAGGCGTCCAGAACCATGTCTACGGCTGGACAGAACCATCGAGACACACAAGGTTACCTGTCAACCACTGGGTCACCCCGGGTTGACTGGAACCAGACAATGACGATTCTACACTAGGAAAGAAAATCCTACTTCAAGCAAGAAAACTCCTGGCTACCTCCTAACGTGGTCTTAGCCCTCATAGGACATCAAAAGATATCCACGGGAACAGCAAACCACAAGGGCAAGTCAAGATACACGGAAAGCGAAACGGCGGGAAATGACAGTCTGGGCATAAGCGATCCATCACTTAGCTGCTAGGGAAACCAAGCAGTAAAGGAGCAAGCCGCTATGTACACAGAGACAGGGACACTGGCGGTCAGGGGTAGAGCCACGAGGTGACTGTAGCGGTCAAGGATATGACCACTAGGATCAGTCAACTCCAGCTGACGTGCCCAACGAACCACCAAGCGGTCTATAGAAGATCCGCGACACGGACTAACTACCCATCCTATGACACACACACAGACAGAGGGACATGGATCAAGCCATCACGGCCAATAGACGCTACAACGGATGAAACACAACTGAACGGTCACTAATGGGCCGCTCAGGGGACTGAACGGTCCACAGGAGGGCGCCCAAGGACACTGAACGATTTAAACCAGGCCGCTCAAAGGAACCGACCTACTACAGAACGGTCAGGGAAGGACCGCTTAGATGACATGATGGTTAAGGGGAAACTGCCCCATGAACCGCCATAAACTGTTGACCCAAGGTCAACCAGGCTAAGCGGTCAAGCCCTGGCCGCTCAACACAACGGGGAAACAGAATGGCTGGGAGCCAGCCGCTCAAGTGGACTGGACGGCTCACACTTGGCCGCACCATCCACTGAGCGGTCTATCGCGCGACCATGCAGACGCCCATCGACTCACTCTAAATGGTCCAAAACCAGCCGCCCTAAACCTAAAGCAGTTACTGTTAAACCGCGTAGGTGTCACGACGAGTAAACCGCGAGATCTGCCCGATCGTGGCCTTTCCACGCCCCGTTCATTCCGAAACGAAGGGGATACATCCATAACGATGATATGCAACATTTAGACTCCAACGGGAGTCGAATCAGGCAAGAAACGGCGAGAAACGGGTGATTTCTTGAAATTGACCGAAATGGAGTCACCGGACTTCCCGGGCTCCTAACGGTCCCGAATGACCGCCAATCGCGACGAAATCAATGACTATGGAATGCAGACGTTCCAGGGAGTCCATTGACACTAACTGATCTAAAAACCGTCACTATTTTTCAGTGAACCCTACGAACTCCACAAAACTACAACGAGCCCAAACTCGCTTGTTCTCGCATCGTTTGACGTGAAATTGCGAGGAAGGGTGCAGGAAGGGTGGGTGATCCATCTCCCTAACTCCACCTAAGAAATCATGCGCCGAAGCGACTAATTCGCGCTGAAAATGCCAAAACATGAATCGCGTCGATCTCATAATCCACCGAGGGATCGCGCCACGCCACGCTCAAACCGTCGCTCCATCCCGGGTCCCGATCACTCCATCGCGTCCCTGTCTCAGCAAACTCCGCAACGGTGCGCGCCCCGCGCCGAACATGCCAGAGAGGAGAGAGAACGAGAGAGAGAAAGAGATGAGAGAAATGAGGGAGGAGAGAGGGGGTTGAGGGTTAAATAGAAAGGAAATTAGGAAATTTTCCTAATTTCCAAAAATCAAAATTTTGCCAAAAATCCACTAATTCAGAAAAATACGTAAAAATAGTCGAAACGATCCTCTCAAAGAGTACATCGCTGCTGTAACGTCCTTGTGCCGATGAACTGAGAAACATACTCACCGTAGGGTTCCATAACTTGTACGGGAGCAAAACCCACACGGATCGTAAAACTCAACTTAGGACCCACAAAAGCGATCCAAAACTCTCCGAAAAGGATCCGATAGACCTAATAAGAATCCGATAAGAATCCAGGGCATTACATCCTCCCCTCCTTTAAGAAATTACGTCCTCAAAATTTAAGGACTAGCAAAGGAGAAGCAGGGAAGAACAACCCTAAGACACAACTTGAAACAACGTGAATCTCCAGAAACACAATTCAGAGGGACATAGTCATATCATAATCACAAGTACACGCTCTAGATCGAGCATGACACAAGTGAACACAAGTCTGACACCTCTGAAACAGGGCAACGTCGCTTACATCTCGCAGGGAAGGAGACACGACCCATGCCACGATAATAGCTATCGAGAAAACAAAACGACAAGGAATCACGAAACCTACGCCAGCGAAAGACTGTACTGGACTTTTAGGACTCTGGAAACTGTATATCTCAGATTCCCATGTACTTTTACACAACAATGCTCTGATACCAGCTGTGACGACCCGGATCCCTGATACCGGATATACCCAATAGGACTACCGACTAGACCCGATACCACTTGGAACCCGTGAAGCCTCCCAAGAGCGGTAAAGCTCCGAAGGGATAAAAGGATTGTCGTGTAGTACATTGAAGTCACAGAGATATAACAGTAAGCAATTAAATTTCATTAGATCGGTTTGCTAAAGTAGCAAAAATAAAATTACTTTTTAATTAACAGATTCAAGTTAACAATTATACCAAAGTCCAGTCCAAAGGAAAGACAAGCAGTACAGTCAACAGAAAAGAAGGACGTACACTGAGGTCGGGGGAAGCCCGACGCAGGTACCGCAGGCAACTACGAACGCATCACACCAGGAATCGTAGAAGCAGAAGACGCCACCCACCTGAAAAGTAGGGGTGAGCCTTGTGCCACTGGCCTAGTAGGGGTCACGCGGATCCCCACTGAAAAACAACGTAGTAACATGGAACAACAACCAAAACAACAGTAGTAGTAAAGCAGGAAAAGCAAGGAAAACTACTACTAGAAAGCTGTAAAAGAAAAACCGAGAACGGAAGGAGTAGGAATAATTAAAAGAAAAGAGAAAAGCCGTACTGAACAAGTGTGGCTGCCGAACTAGCCTCAGCTCCCTGAACTACTCCGGGCAGCAACAGGAAGGTGAACCCTGATCTGACAAAGTCAGGAGTTGCCGATCTGTTGGGCCCACAAAGATAGGCAAAAAGCCTAGAAAAGACCTAGACAGACACAGACACCCTAAAGCATACACGACTCGATTATCGTGCTCGCTCTACTAGACACGACAACACACAAATGACTAGAACGTCGGGCACATGACACAGCACTAACCTCGGGCAAGACCGCGAGAGGGCTAACCCGGAAAGGTCACGATGTGTGAGAAACATGAGAGTCACGTGGCACGTGATGGAATGTCACGCCCCGAGCCTTTATTACAGCGGAAGACTAACTCGGGGAGCGCGAACAGCCGGCATGGTAAGCCTCTTACAAGCAAGAACGATCAGAGCGCAAGATAATCACACATAAATGCAATTGCATAATATTTAATCAAACTCCAACTTTATTTCATAAATGATTAATAGTCAAATACAATTATTTTTCCATCATCTTTCACTCTACTAGACTCAAGAAATACGAAATTACATTGACTCGATCTAAACAATGTAGACTTCCTAAGTCTTCGCTCATTCTTTATTCACTCTCGGATCCACTACTTGAACCTTCCGAATCCAAACCCGAATCACTTCCATCTCCTGAAAAGATTGGAAATAGGTAATGAGCACACTTGCCCAGTAGGTATCTTCGCATCAACATGAAGGCACTATTAAAGTAATTAATAATTTAGCTCTAAAGAATGAGGTAAAAATTATGCGAATGCGATCATTCACGCGATTAAACCAAAGTAACAACATGATCATATAAGATAGAATGAGTAGTAAGCAAGAATATAACAAGAACATGATATTGGTCTTTCATGAACAAGAATGTATCGAGAATGTATTAGCAAGCCACATAATCATCACTCTAGTATCTTTTGCTTATGAGCAAGTACCTCGTGAATTTCTGTGGAATATCAAGCAAGAAAGTCATGTACAAGAATTAATCATGCCACGTCGTGTTGTGAATTTTCACTTCACGAGCCGTGGATAATTCACTTATTTATAAAGAAAGTACTCCCAACGCAATGCGACGCCAGTAACATCATACCCCATGGTTTATAAAATAGTATGTTTCCGACAATCAGCCGAGGGGACTAGCATAGAGCCCTTGAACACAATCAGTGCTCGATCGCATCTTCAAGTATAAATCAAGCTTTTTCCACGCATGACAATAAAGTATGGCCAAGAATATAAGTTCAAATAAATTCAAGATAATAAGAATCAATGAATGAACGCTTCAATTTGAATATGAGGAATCAAGAATGACATTAAACAATGTTATGCTCATAAAATAAATCGGTAGCATAATGGTATATTTCTTAACTTTCATTCATTATATTAAGTCTATTAAGCAATATGATAAGTTCTAGATTATCAAGTGTCATCTAGAAACCTTGAAATATCAACCCTTGGGTCAAACCTCAGGTTAAGTACTCAAGTAGTGTGATGGTCGTGTACTGGGCCGTTACATGATGTGATGGTCTAGTTCTGGGCCATTACATTAGTCTGAATCTAGAACTAATAAAATAGACTCGGTGAAGTGTGACGGTCGTATAGTGGGCCGTTAGGTGCTCCATACGGTCCAGTATAGGTCCGTTACATAGTTAGAACCAGAAAACATCGATAGTGTAATCTAATCAAATGGGTTTTAATGGTACAACTAACTCGGCGTCCTAGTGGGAATTCCCAGGCTCGCGGATAATTACGGAGGCCTTGAAACAAGATTTTCTAGTCCATTGGAAGGAATATCCAATAGAGAGGTCCTCATGTCTAAAAATAATGTTCCTATAGTGCAAAGTGAACTAATGGACAACATACCGGAGTATGTGCCATGTACTTAAATAAAATGACTTTATAGATAGAGGAAGAATATGTAACAACGTGAAAGCAAGATAAACTCCGTCAATACAACATTGGAAAATCATGTTTTTAATTACAAAACTATAAAGTTTTGGCATATAAAATTAATATAACTTAAAATAGTTCAAGATGCCTAGATCATGCAGATTACAATATGAATTAGTAAGTAAACTTGAAATAATAACAGGTCAAAACTTAGCTAACTAGGCTTATTTATAAGTTAACTTAACTGGTTACTATTCTGTCATGGGCTGACAGAACACAGTGCCTAACGGTCTAACAGGAGAGCGTCACAGTGCTTGTGACGGTCTATCGAGGGGACGTTACAGTAATGTAACGCTCCTGTCCTGGTGCGTTAGAGACAACAGTGAAATAAAAACATAACAGAGTGTGTAACGGTCGGTCGTAAGGCCGTTATATCATGTGACGGTCTTACCCTGATCCGTTAGAGCCTCTACTGACAGTAATAAATAAAAATGACCTAAGTTTCAACTTGCATCATGTCTGAAAATCATACATATAACTTCCAACATGATAGAATGAAGGCTAAACGAATATCATGCATGGGTTCTCTGTGAATTTCACAAGGAAGTTTCTTTTTAATTTAGTTAGGGCTAAGAATATAGATATATGCATGTCTCTACTAAAACATGAAATTCATGAGCTAACGTGCATGTAATCAAGCAAAATCAGAGGGCTTTTATCCCTAACATGTTGTCTTTACCATTCATGAGATAACCTACCTCTTCTAAGACTTTTAAACTTCGAATTTGATGTTAGGTGCTACCCTTTGATCCTTGCTCTTCTTGTGGTAAATCAACAGCTTGGGAAGCTTCAATCTCCTTGGTTGCTTGGTCTCCTAGCACGAAATTTGGAGAGCTATTAGTCTAAAGTATACTAAACAAAAGCTTCTAAAGAACTTACCCGAACTTATGACTCCTTACCTTGATTCTTCATGAGCCAAAAGTAAGGGTCGCTCAGTTCAGAACTAGGTCATATTTATAGGGTTTTGGCTAGGGTTTGAAGATTAGATCATTTCTAGAGTCCTTGTTGAAGCTTAGATCAACTTCTAAGAGTCCTTAACACCTCTATTAGTCTTCCTATCTCTATCCCTAAGAGATAAGTTAGCAAAAATCTAATCTTTTGGCTTGTTTTTCACTCCACGGAACTGCAGGATGTAACGGTCGTCCATAGGTGCGTCACATGGCTGTGGCGGTCGCCCGATAGACCGTTACACTCAACGTGTATAGAGTTTCATTTTAATAAAACTCTTTTGATAACTATCTATATAATTATTTTATAAAAATAGTATTTATCTTTAAAATACGTGAATAAGCTAATTACCTTCTAGAATGTGGGCCAAACTTAATGGGCTTGGTCCTTAAACCTTTTGGATAATAATTAGATAGACTAGGTTAATTAGTTCCATCCAATTGGGCTTTATAAGGTCTTATTACTTCAATAATACCTTTATTAATATATTTATGTCTTTATAAATTCTAGAAAATTATTTTGTAATTCAAAAATTATTTATATAAATTCTGAGGCACTACACCCTCCCCCACTTAGAAGAATTTGGTCCCCAAATTCAATACATGGATTGTGGAGAGTGTACTTACAGTTAAATAGTTCTGAAAATCTTTTCCGCATGGCTGCCTTGGTTTCCCATGTTGCTTCATATGGCCATGTTTTCTTCCATTGAATCTTGACCATAGGAATAACTTTATTTCTTAATTGACGCCTTCTCGTTCCAGAATTTTATTGGCGTTTGCTCGAACGTCATATCCTTCTGAATTTCAGATTGTCATAAGTGATAATATGGTCAGGATCATATACATACTTCTTCAGCATAGAGACGTGAAATACGTCATGAACTCCTGCTAGTTGTGGAGGTAAAGCCAATCTATAAGCCACTTCACCGACTCTTTCAAGAATTTCAAATGGGCCAATAAATCTAGGAGTTAGCTTTCCTTTAATGCCAAATCTTCGAATACCACGACCTGGAGAAACCTTTAAATATACATGATCTCCTACCTGAAACTCCAAGTCACGTCTTCGATTATCGGCATCAGACTTTTACCTATCTTGCGCCATTTTCATTCTTTCTTGAATGAGCTTTATTTTCTCTGTAGAATCCCTGATAAGGTCGGGGCCTAGAAATTACTTTTCCCCTATTTCATTCCAACATATTGGTGATCTATAGCTTTTTCCATACAGAGCTTCAAATGGTGCCATTTGTATGCTTGCTTGATAACTGTTGTTATATGCAAATTCTACCAGAGGCAAGTGATCATGCCAACTTCCTCCAAAATCAATGACACAAGAACTGAGCATGTCTTCTACCACCTGATTTGTTCTTTCTGTTTGACCATCAGTTTGTGGATGAAACGCTGTGCTGAAATTCAATCTAGTCCCTAGTGAATGTTATAGGCCCTTCCAGAATTGTGATGTGAATCGAGGATCTCTATCGGATATAATAGAGATAGGGACACCATGTAGTTTATCAATTTCCCTTATGTATAATGCTGCTAGAATATCCACAGACCATCGACTCTTGATTGGTATGAAATGCGCGGATTTAGTCAATCGGTCTATGATTACCCATATACCATCGTGTCCACCTCTGGTCTTGGGTAAACCCATAATAAAGTCCATCCCTATACTCTCCCATTTCCATTCGGGAATATTCAAAGGATGTAATTTACCTGCGGGTCTAAAATGTTTGGCTTTTACTTGTTGACAAGTGAGACAACGAGACACGAAATCAGCTATTTCTCTCTTCATATTGGGCCACCAGAAATTTCTTTTGAGATCTTGATACATCTTTGTTCCTCTTGGATGAATTGTGTATTTGGAATTATGTGCTTCATCTAGGATCAATTTATTCATAGCCTCATGATCTGGTACACATATTCGGCCCTTAAATAATAATCTTCCGTCATTAGAAATAGAAAAAGTTATCCTTTGTTCAACATTGGCCGTAATTTCTAGTAATATAGGATCATCATTTTTTAGCTTGACCAGATCTTCTATCAATGTAGGTTGAGCTCGGATATTAGCTATGAAACAATCTTTTTCCTTTATGTCAATATCTAAGTTCAACTGAGTAAATTGAGGAACAAGGTTAGTCACACTAATCATAAGACTTGATAGCATACCCATTGGTTTTCTGCTGAGTGCATCTGCTACAGCATTAGCCTTGCCAGGATGATATTGAATAGCAAAATCAAAGTCTTTGAGATATTCTAACCACCTCATCTGCCTCATGTTAAGCTCCTTTTGAGAAAATAAATATTTCAAGCTTTTGTGGTCCGAGTAGACCGTGAACTTTTCTCCATAAAGATAATGACATCAAATTTTCAAGGCGAAAATAACTGCTGCCAATTCCAAATCATGTACGGGCTAGTTTTCCTCGTGACGTTTCAATTGTCTTGAAGAATAATATATTACTTTTCCATTCTGCATGAGAACGCATCCTAAGCCAATGTCAGACGCATCTGTATCCACTTCGAATCCACCACCCTCCATTGGTAGTGATAAAATAGGAGCTGTAGTAAGATGATTCTTAAGAGTTTTGAAACTCTTCTCACATTCCTCTGACCAGACAAAAGGATTTTCTTTTCTTGTAAGTCTAGTTAAAGGAACTGCTATCTTTGAGAAGTCCTTAATGAATCTTCTATAATAACTAGCTAGACCCAGAAAGCTTCTTACTTTAGATATAATCGTTGGCCGACTCCAATTCTTGACGGCTTTTACCTTAGAGGGATCCACAGTAATACCTTCTTTTGAAATAATGTGGCCTAGGAATGAGACTTCCTTCAGCCAAAATTCACACTTATTGAGTTTGGCAGAAAGCTTGTGTTCTCTAAGTGTTTGTAAAGCTATTTTCAAATGTTGTTCATGTTCTTCCTTTGTCTTGGAATATATTAAGATATCATCAATGAAGACGACGATGAACTGGTCCAGATATGGCTGGAAGACATTATTCATAAGTTGCATAAATGCTGCTGGGGCATTAGTTAATCCAAACAGCATTACTAAGAATTCATAGTGGTCATAACGACTTCGAAAAGCTGATTTATAAATGTCCTCTTCTTTAATTCTAAGCTGATGATAACCCGATCTGAGGTCTATCTTAGAAAAATACTATACTCCTGAAAGCTGATCGAAGAGTTCATCAATATGCGGCAATGGATACTTATTTTTAATTGTGAGTTGATTCAGTCACCGGTAATCGATGCATAGCCTTAGAGAACCATCCTTCTTCTTGACAAAAAGAACCGGCGCACCCCAAGGGGATGTGCTATGTCTGATGAAACCCTTGTCCAGAAGTTCCTGCAACTGCTTCTTCAATTCCTTAAGCTCCGTGGGGGACATCCTGAAAGGGGCTATAGAAACAGGTGCTGCTCCTGGAATGAGTTCAATGGTGAAGTTCACTTCCCTCTCGGGCGGTGAATTGGGTAGTTCTGATGGAAATACGTCTGGGAACTCATTTACAATAGGGATGTCTGCTATGTTAATTTCTTTGGACTCTGAGATAATGACATAAGTAAGGAAAACTTCACATCCTTGCGAGATAAGTTTACAAGCGTGAAGTGGGGATATGATAGTGGGGTGTTTCTTGTACTTGATACCAAGAAAAGAGAATCTTGGAAGACCGGGCTTTCGAAATGATATAATCCTATTTCGGTAATTAATATAAGCATCATGATCTACAAGCCAATCTACCCCTAAAATGGCATCATAACCTTTCATGTCAAGGCATACTAAGTTTGCTGGGAGATTGTGACCTTCTACTATCAATTCGCTATCAGGATAATAGTTGGTAAGCTTTGTTGCAGAACCTAAGGGTGTGGAAATAGCAAGATCTGAAGGTAAGGGAACTGATGCGATTGGTAATGTCTTAGCAAAAGTAGTGGAGATAAAAGAATGAGAGGCACCCGTATCAAATAGCACAAATGCAGGATGAGAACAAATTCGAAGAGTACCTTCCATAAGCCCATCATCCTTGGGCGCTTCCTCTTCATCTAGAACGGCATTGAGGCGAGCCTGCCTCCTGCGTCCTCCACCAGATGACTGATCCTTCATAAGGGGGCATTCCGGCATGCGATGCTCCCTGCTCCCACAACGTAAATAAGCGCCAAGGCGCTTCCAACACTCTTCAGCCGAATGGCCGAATTTTTCACAAAACGTGCAAGCCGTGGCGACCTGCTCCTTCTCCTCCTTGACTTTCTTTTGCTTATGGGAACTTCCACCATTCCCATCCCTAGATCTTTTCTTACTATCACGGCTTCGATAGGGTTCCGTGATACTAAATTTCTCTTTCTTATAACGCCAATCCGATCGTCGGCTTGATTCTTCTCCTTTCCCTTTCAACTTATCAACCTTCTCTAAGGTCCTTTCACACAAATATGCCCGCTGAACCATCTCCGCATATGTACGGATGTTTTGGGTCTCGAGCTGCTGAATAAAGCCGAGTCGTAACCCATCCATAAACTGATTTGCCTTGAGTAGATCGATACTGATTAGATGCGGTGCGTAAGGTGCTAATCTTGAAAATTACAGTTCATATTCGGCAACCATCATCATTCCTTACCGAAGAGCGGCGAACTTCATAGCCTTCCTTTCTTTCACATGCCCGGAAAAGTATTTGGCACGGAATAAAGTGAGAAAACCGTCCCATGTATGAGGTGCATTGGCTGGAGGTGCCGGAACTGGCTTCCACCATGTGCGAGCATCTTTGTTGAGTTGAAAGGTTGCAAGACGCACCTTCTCCTGATCGGTGCATTGGATGACATCAAATATACGATTCATTTCGTCTATCCAGTTCTCTGCCTCGTCGGGATTAGACGAACCATAGAATCGCGGAGGATTTAAACTCCGAAAATTGCAATGTAGGTCACCAACCCTTGCCCCTGCGCCACCTTGCGCTATAGTTTGCAATGCCTGGGTAAGGCCGGCAACTGTTTGTTGCATACCATCCCAATCTACACGATGAGCCATTTGTAAGATAAGGTACCTGAGAGAAAATAACAACTTGTTATTTCTCATGAAATTGGAATGAACAAAATAAATCTTAAAGCTAATTAATTATCTTATCCCGAGCTCTACCCACCTCTCACATGGGTATGGAAACTTCTTCCTTAGTTCATAGGTAGGGGCCCTTAAACCTTGGACTTATCCTATGACATGATTCCTTCTTCCTAAGTCCTGAGACTTTAGGCTCTGATACCAACTTAAATGTCACGTCCCGAGCCTTTATTACAGCGGAAGACTAACTCGGGGAGCGCGAACAACCGGCATGGTAAGCCTCTTGCAAGCAAGAACGATCAGAGTGTAAGACAATCACACACATAAATGTAATTGCACAATATTTAATCAAACTCCAACTTTATTTCATAAATGATTAATAGTCAAATACAATTATTTTTCCATCATCTTTCACTCTACTAGACTCAAGAAATACGAAATTACATTGACTCGATCTAAACAATGTAGACTTCCTAAGTCTTCGCTCATTCTTTATTCACTCTCGGATCCGCTACTTGAACCTTCCGAATCCGAACCCGAATCACTTCCATCTCCTGAAAAGATTGGAAATAGGTAATGAGCACACTTGCCCAGTAGGTATCTTCGCATCAACATGAAGGCACTATTAAAGTAATTAATAATTTAGCTCTAAAGAATGAGGTAAAAATCATTCGAATGCGATCAATCACGCGATTAAACCAATGTAACAACATGATCATATAAGATAGAATGAGTAGTAAGCAAGAATGTAACAAGAACATGATATTGGCCTTTCATGAACAAGAATGTATCGAGAATGTATTAGCAAGTCACATAATCATCACTCTAGTATCTTTTGCTTATGAGCAAGTACCTCGTGAATTTCTGTGGAATATCAAGCAAGAAAGTCATGTACAAGAATCAATCATGTTGCATCGTGTTGTGAATTTTCACTTCACGAGCCGTGGATAATTCACTTATTTATAAAGAAAGTACTCCCAGCGTAATACGACGCCAGTAACATCATACCCCATGGTTTATAAAATAGTATATTTTCGACAATCAGCCGAGGGGACTAGCATAGAGCCCTTGAACACAATCAGTGCTCGGTCGCATCTTCAAGTATAAATCAAGCTTTTTCCATGCATGACAATAAAGTATGGCCAAGAATATAAGTTCAAATAAATTCAAGATAATAAGAATCAATGAATGAACGCTTCAATTTGAATATGAGGAATCAAGAATGACATTAAACAACGTTATGCTCATAAAATAAATCGGTAGTGTAGATTCTAAGAAATCCACTTAGAACAATTAAAAGGGAAAAAGAAAAAATGAATAGAAGAAGAATGGGAAAAGAGGGAGAAAAGGGGAGCATGCGAGGATGCTAAGGGGAATGTGATCGCCAGAGACGCGAGGGCCTCAAAGATATAACAAATAATAAAAGGGAGGGATCGCGAAAAATACCTTAAAAGCGCGGGATTGTGAGTGCTTTCCTTTCTCTTCCGATCGGCCGGCCGATGAAGAGAGTTCTTCTTTTTTGATTACCCTTGTAAAGATCAAAGACAACAACCAATAAAAATAGGAATTAGAACCAAGGTGAGTGTAGCATCAAATTCATAATAAAGATGAACATGAAAATCATGTATAAGAATACACCTTGTGGGTGTTGGCCCTTAAACCCCTATGCAAAAGGGTATGGGAGATATGATGAATGATATGCAAATAGGGAGGTGTGCAAGTGTTGCACTAAGGAGATCTCAACATGGAGATAAAAAGAAATAAAAGGAAGAGATGGAATAATGATGCATGCAATTAACTAAAGAAAAATAAGAGATAAGAGGGGAAAGCTTAGTGGTTTCTCCAATTGGCTTCAAGATCTTCAATAGAGGAAGAAGAGGATGTAGAATTCCATGGATGTAGAGGCTCCAAATCTTCAATAGAGGAAGAAGAACTCCATGGATGAAGCTTTTAGGTGCATGGGAGTCTTCCTCCTTGAGCCTTTGGTCCGGCAGCACCTCCCCTTGAATTGATCTTGATCTCCTAACACAAGGGAGAGAGGAGTCCTATTTATAGGGTTGAAATTCGAAATTAATTCCAAGGGAAATTAGGAAAACATGTTTTAGTGGGATTTGGAATGAGATAAACATTAGGCAAGTGTCCCTTCAACCTTGGAAAGTCATAGGAACCCTTTCCTAAGTGGAAAAAGAGATTAAATGAGGAAAGGAAGTGAAATTCGGAATTAAATCAAGAGAAAATAAGAAAACATGTTTTAGTTGGAATTTGGAAGAGATAAACATTAGGCAAGTGTCCCTTCAACCTTGGAAAGTCATAGGAACCCTTTCCCAAGTGGAAAAAGAGATTAAATGACGAAATGAAGTGAAATTCGGAATTAAATCTAAGAGAAAATAAGAAAACATGTTTTAGTTGGATTTGGAAGAGATAAACCTTAGGCAAGTGTCCCTTCAACCTTAGAAAGTCATAGGAACCCTTTCCCAAGTGGAAAAAGAGATTAAATGAGGAAAGGAAGTGAAATTCGGAATTAAATCAAGAGAAAATAAGAAAACATGTTTTAGTTGGAATTTGGAAGAGATAAGCATTAGGCAAGTGTCCCTTCAACCTTGGAAAGTCATAGGAACCCTTTCCCAAGTGAAAAGGAGGTTAAATGAGGAAAGAAGGGAAATTCGGAATTAATTCCATAAAAAATTAGAAAACTTAGTTTTGGTAGGATGGAAAGGGGGATCCTTCCTCCAAGTGTCCTTTCAATATTAGGAAGCCATAGGAACTCTTTCCCAAGTGAAAAAGGAGTGTAAGTGAGGAAAGGAAGGGGTGCTTCTGGAGTTAGGAATTGAACAAGAATTGACGACCGAACAGACGGTCGCTAATTAAAGAAATGACGCCCCCTGACGGGGCGTTACTTAAATGACGCCCGGGTCCCTTCCCCCATTTGATTTAAGGCCCGAAAAAATGGAGAAATGGCTCAGAAAAAACTGGAGAAAAATGGAAAAACATGTGGAAAGCTTGGGGAAGTTGGATATTCAATAAAAAGGAGGAAAATCACTCAAATAAGTCGATTTGAGGGTCAAATGGGGCATCACAGTGTGATAGGAGATATGCTCAAAATGATGTCAATTTTAGTGTGTCTACAGCTGCCCCGCCTTGGCATCTGCTTTGCAAGGGAGTGACACGGAATGAAATAGAATAGAATGAAGTGAAGCAACATGGAATGGAATGGAATGAAGTGAGAGCGAACTGAAAAGTAGATGCCAAGGTGTGATGAGACACGCAATCAACATCACTTGATGAGAATGAAATCAAAAGCTCGAGATGAAGTAAATCTCGGGAAATCCAACGAAATCAACAATGTTTGGATAAAAGGGGAGATGTGCACGCGGTGCACGAAGGAGATAAAATAAAATGATCAACTTCCAGCGCGGTGGAAGTACCCCAGGTCACAAACCTGTAGATTTCACCATTGGGGAGCGGTTACCAGCCAATGTGGACGTGCTGCAGCCAAGGTGGATCAAGGGGAATGATTGAAAAAATAAGATGATAAAAATCCAAACAAGGAGTTCTCGAGAAAAGACCCAAAACAGCGATAAAACGAACTGAGGATCCAATTCGGCAATGAAAATCTCATATCGAGAAAGATTAAGATCAATTCAACTCTTAATATCAGCTTATCAGAATGATTTTCCAACGTTAATTCAAAGTCCTACATGAATGCATGCTGGGCTAAAGGGAAAATAACAAATGAAAATATAATATAATCAAGGATAATATTGTTAAACTGCCCAGACTGGGTCAAGAAACCAATTCTGCGAGCTGATACTAAGCCGAAGCCCGTTTATCCACGCACCAACTCGTAAAAAGGGAACCATCGTCCCCAGTCTTGGACGGCTCAACGGCCTATCCGTGTGACTAAGACTTCTCTGGAATCATCATTGTTTTTGATGAAGGGGAACTCAAATCCCAGATTTACCAAAGCCACAAGGTCATTGATATAATCTAGTAACATATGTAACATATAGTAGAATGCATACAGGGAGATGATGATATCAATAAGCATGGGAACTGAGAAATGAGCTGCAAGCACCGTGGGACTTTGATGATGATGCCCAGTCGGTGGGACCAAGAGCTTCTTATCCTGCGCTCAAAAATTCATTAGCCAAGATATAAAAGATAACAAACAATGAAGAAGGCATTTAAGCATAGCAATCATCAAAGCATCAATTATAGCATGTATATGGCATGAATAGCATAAGTCAAATCATAGCATTGTTTGTTGTTTTATCATGAGGAGACAATCTGGCTAATCAAGATTTGGAGATGAATGATCAAGATCTGATATAATGCCCATCGGCGGAGTGATCAGATGAAATTAGCAGGAGTTGATTAAAAAAGATTTGGAGATGAATAATCATGAGATATGATAATCAGAATGATATAGGGAGATGATAATCAAAAAAAATGCCCCTGGTGGCATGTCATGAAAATATCGAGAAAGAATCAATAGATTGATAGCAATAAGTAGAGAGAGGACCCATCCCGTGTTTTTGGTCTCTGCAAAGCTGTTCCTGCAAAACACCATCAGAAAATACAATGCAAATTTTTAGATTTTGGAAATATGTAAATTTTTATGAGTTTTGAAAAATATATGAATTTTTATGTGGATTTTGAAAATATTTTGATTTTTTATGAATTTTTTGAAAATATTCAATTTTTGTTGGATTTTGATCAGGAAATATTCAATTTTTGTTTGATTTTGGCTTAGACATTGTTAATGCAGCATCAAAGGGTGTTTTGAACCACTGGCTAGGGGTCCTTGTTCCTTCCCTTTTCACTAAAAATTGCCCAAAGCTGGACGTGCATTGAAAGTGGCATCCTATAACCGACCGTCTTTGATCAACGGTGCCCCTACCAAGGCCATACCCGAGAAACATTCGGTCTTGGAGGGAGAAGAGAAGAATAATTGAGGATAAACTTTGTGCAGGATGGGAGATATCGGGACTTGAATTCCTTCCAAGGTGTTCCCTTCAAAGAGGTAGTCTGTTGTGCCGGGACTTTGTGCCTTTAATTTTTAGACCCTTGACATGCATACGACCAGGGTTTTCCCTGCGGGGACTTTACCACTCTTGACATGCCATAATTCATACTTTTGCTTTTATCGAAATTTTGACTTGATTTTCATAATAGCCCTTTTGGCGAAATATATATCATGAAAACTCATTTAATTTGGGTCAAGACTGCCCCTATTTGAGACTCCTCTCGTATTGGGGATTATCAAGGTTGGTCATCTCATCCGTCAACCTCTTGCCCCTGCATGCGGCCGAGTAAAGAAGAGAAAAGACTTTCAGATATACTCATGGCATGGTCAAGGTAGCAACGGTGTTTAACCAAAGGAGCCGGCTAAGGACGCCGTGAAGTGTGTGGAATGCCCAGCTAAGGGTTACTCTTAACAAGCGGGGAAAGAATGTTGAATTCCCAGCACGGGTTTTTATTAACCAGAGGTGCTGCAAAAAAAATAAGCCTAAAGGACTCTTTTGAGAATGATTTCAATTAAACAAAAGCTTAAGATAAAGGTTTAAAACACCACTCTTAATCTCGTTAAGAAGCACTTGATTTTGAAAATCATGCGTGAAGTAATGAGAAAATGATATCATTAAAATGCGTACTTACGCCAATATGTTACCTTGCAACCTTTGTAGAAGCAGCTGTCAGAGGCGAGGTTGATCATCATGGGATTTGTCCTCTTTGGCAGTCAAAAGGATTGGAAGCAAAAGATTTTGGGAGTGGCTTAACAAGAATGAGTGGTGCTCAAACCAGACTCAGACGAATAAGGAGAAAAGTAAAAGAGGCGAGGGCTAGAACTCCCTCACTAAGGCGCGGAGACCCTGATCACATGGAACAGTCTACATAAGAAGCGGAAAATCAAGAAGAGGGGTGAGGACTAAAGCCTCGGAAGCAATGGGAGAAAGGGCAGATGCCCAAGGCAGTGGATGTGGAAGAAGTTGGGTCAGACCCAGAATTAGGAGGAATCAGAAGAAGAAATTGGTAGATGGAAAGAGGTGGATCCGGAGGGTCCGGAGGCAGAGGAGGAGAATCATGATAGGAGGAATCCGGAGGCTCCGGAGGAATATTGAAAGAAGGGATGCGATGCCCTGGGGAGAAATAGGGAAAAAGATGATGGAAAAGGAAGAAGAAAATGAAGGATGTGATGTCCCGGAGGAGTAGAAAGATGAATCGGAAGAAAGATGGAGGGTCCGGAGGTTCCGGGGGAATGAAATCAGGAGGGTCACGATGCCCTGGAAGATGATAGAGAGAATAAGACGGAGAATTCGGAGGTTCCGGAGGAAGCAAATGGAAAGGGGCACGATGCCCGGGGAAAAGATGGAGACAATCAGGTGGAGGATCCGGAGGTTCCGGAGGAAGAATATAGAAAGGGACGCGATACCCAAGAGAGAGGAATGAAGGAGGATCAGGAGGAAAATCCGGAGGTTCCGAAGGTAGCAAATGAGAAGGGGCGTGATGCCCAAGGGGAAAATCTGGAGGTTCCGGAGGAGGAAGGTGGAAAGGGGCGCGATGCCCGAGAGAAAGGTCCGGAGGTTCCGGAGGAGGAGAATGGAAAGGGGCGCGATGCCCGAGGGGAAAGTCTGGAGGTTCCAGAGGAAGAGAATGGAAAGGGGCGCGATGCCCGAGGGGAAAATTCGGAGGTTCCGTAGGAATAGAATCAGAAAGGGCGAGATGCCCAAAGAGGAGGGATAAAATTCCTGGAGGTTCCAAGGAGATAGCAGGAAAAGGGACGCGATGCCCCAGGGATAGTGGATAAAAAGATGAAGATGAATAAGATGGGAAGTGCGGAATATCCGGAGGTGCCGGAAGGCGGGGAAGATACGGGTTTGGAAACCCGGGAAGCAGGAGGTGCAAATGCATGCAATGGGATGGATGCGATGAATGCAATGAATGCGCGAATGCAATGAGATGCAAAGAATATGGAGAATATGAAGGGCGAGAGGACGAGATCCTCCTCCTAACCCTGGGAATGGCCCATGGAAAAGATGTGATAGACAAGAAGGTGGATGAAATAGCGGAAGGCCTTTCGGCACCAAGATAAATGCCCCTCCACGGCAGTGAAAGAATATAGCCAAATGGCCTAATGGATGAAATACAAGCCCATGACGAAGCTTCAATAGTAAACGACAACTCCCTTGGAGGGTGAAAAGTAATGGTGTGAGGGAGTTGGAAAGTAGGGCTCAGAAGCATCATGTTGCCCGGGGGTTCAAGATTTGGAAGTTGGAACAGAGGGTGCCCTGCCCGGCCCTTACACAGCATCAGTGCTTGGCATGACGGTGACTTGGCCTCTTCAATCATGCCTGGCACAATAACCCGGATTGGCATCCGGCAAATGAACTCTTGCATTTTGAATAGCGCAGCCATGGCCAAATTCTTCTTTCGCAGCTCTTGATCATCCTCGGCACAAGTGTTTGTAGAAGCACTCCCCTTCCGAGTAGTAGAGGGAGGTGAAGCAGAGGCGGAAGGCTCCATGAATGGTGGGGGCGTAATGAAAGGCATTGGAGAAAGGATAAGTGGAGGCGGAGGTATAAACACGTCGAGTTTCTCCCTTTGCTCGGAAGCAGTTGGGATTGGCTCGAGTGCAAAAAAGGGTGAATCCTGCTCAGGATTAGCCACGGGTAAAGGTGAAGGGTTATGTGGTGGAATAGGTGTTATATGCATAGTGGAGGGTTTTGAGGTTAAAGGGGTAATGGAGGTTTGAAGTGGTGGGATGTTAATTGGGGAAGGTTTAATGGTGGGTTCAATGGAGGCCGATGGTGTGAAGGTTAATGGTTTAATGGGTGGAGGTGTCATTGGTGGAGGTTTGATGGAAGGTTCAGGGGAGGGTGATGATATGAAGGTTGATGTAACTGGGGGAGGTATAACTGGTGGAGGTTTGGTGCGGGGAAAACTCCGGACGGGGCGAGCGGTGTTTGGAGTGGGAGGAGACTCAAGATGCGCCGGTGTGGGTGATTGGAGTATCGAACCATCATCGTAACACCAAGAGGTCTCGGAAACGGGGGTTGGATCAGGGATGGTAGCTTCGTCCTGAGCAGGGGGTTCATCAAATGATAGTGGAGGAAGCGGGAAGTTAAGGAAACTCGGAAGGGGCGCCTGCGGAGCTTCACCATCATATATTGCCTCAGATTCTTCAATCACCGGCTCTTGATCGCTTGAAATGCCGATGCCATAATCATCCATCCTGTCTTTCCATTCATTCTCCATCTTCGTAATATCATCCAGGAAAGCGTGTAGAGGATTGACTGGAGTAGGAGGAGCGGGTCGCGGGCTCGTAACCCTCTTTAATTGTTCCTCCATAAGAGTGATTTTATCAAGAAGAGTTTGCTGGAGGGGTGTAACCTGAGCAACAGAAGGTTGGCGGGGCCTTGAAGGAGGAGGGGCCGTATATAAAGGCCGTGGAGGGAAATTAATGGGCCGACCCATGGAAGAACCCGGATGGGCCGGATTGCAAGGAATAAATGGGCCTTAGTGCCGTGATGGAGAAATAGAAGGAGGCGGGTGATGGGTCACCCGAGGAGGAGGATGAATAAAAGGAGATGGGTGATGGGCCACCCGAGTATGAATAGAAGAGGGAGGAGGAATTGGGTGATGGGCCACCCGAATAGGATTAGAAGGAGGGGGAGAGGAATGAGATGCACCCTCAACAGCGGCCTTAAGGGCTTGGATCTGTTGAGGGGTGAGATGATCTAATGCATGAATGATTTGGGAAACCTTCTCATCATTGGGAGGAGACGGTCCCGAGGGAATAGTGGCTCGCAATTGGATTAAAGGACCATTGGATTGGACATTGCCCATGGGTCGGGCAACACCATAAGAGTGAGGATGTGGTCCTTTGAAAGAATTATGGTGAGAATTATGTTGAACATGTTGGAATTGAGGGGAATAAGATGTGCTAGGTTGATCACCCTCATGAACATTAATTGAATTGAACATGTTATTTTGTCTATCAAAGTAAGCCATTATGTAAGTAATTTAATGTGCAAACAATTTGCAAAGAAGCACACAAGTTGGAATGGTTACCTTGATTTTTTTTATGTTTGAACCTTGGTGAATTAATGATTTTTTACAAAGATTTGGAATGATTCACACAAGGGAGGAACCTAGTTTCAATATGATTACTTCAATGCCAACTAGGAACACTCTCTCACCACGTATAGGCCAACTAAACTCGGGAACTTCAAGGGTACAACCAGCCCGGCGTCCGTGAGGGAATCCACGGGTGCGGGGACTTATGGAGGCTTGGTTTAGGAATTTCCAATCCAAAGAGACGGAATGCTCAATGGAGGGTCCTTCCTTCACCAAGGGGGTGTGTGAAATCCTAATGTAGAGAGAGGAGGTCTCCCAAGCCAAATGCCCTAAATGCAAGTCCTAATGCAAAAGACAAAGAAAAGAAAGTATGAACCATGATATGAGCCAAACCAAAGAAAGATAAGGTAAAACACTCACATGGCCATACAAATCATAGCAATCAACATAATATGAAGCATGGCATCCAAAAAAAAATTTTTTAAAAGATGGAGAGATAAGAAAGTGGAATTTTTCAAAAACCAACAAGTTAGCAATCACATAAGGGGAGGGGGATGTGCACGCGATGCACAAGTGATAAAACAAAAAGGAAAGTGCTATGTGGAGCACAAAGGGAGTTGCACCGAGGGTGCAAAGGGGGAAGGGTAATCAAAGAAAAACAATGGTTGTCCCACCGTGATCGCCAATTTGTAGATTCTAAGAAATCCACTTAGAACAATCAAAAGGGAAAAAGAAAAAATGAATAGAAGAAGAATGGGAAAAGAGGGAGAACAGGGGAGCATGCGAGGATGCTAAGGGGAATGTGATCGCCAGAGACGCGAGGGCCTCAAAGATATAACAAATAATAAAAGGGAGGGATCGTGAAAAATACCTTAAAAGCGCGGGATTGTGAGTGCTTTCCTTTCTCTTCCGATCGGCCGGCCGATGAAGAGAGTTCTTCTTTTTTGATTACCCTTGTAAAGATCAAAGACAACAACCAATAAAAATAGGAATTAGAACCAAGGTGAGTGTAGCATCAAATTCATAATAAAGATGAACATGAAAATCATGTATAAGAACACACCTTGTGGGTGTTGGCCCTTAAACCCCTATGCAAAAGGGTATGGGAGATATGATGAATGATATGCAAATAGGGAGGTGTGCAAGTGTTGCACTAAGGAGATCTCAACATGGAGATAAAAAGAAATAAAAGGAAGAGATGGAATAATGATGCATGCAATTAACTAAAGAAAAATAAGAGATAAGAGGGGAAAGCTTAGTGGTTTCTCCAATTGGCTTCAAGATCTTCAATAGAGGAAGAAGAGGATGTAGAATTCCATGGATGTAGAGGCTCCAAATCTTCAATAGAGGAAGAAAAACTCCATGGATGAAGCTTTTAGGTGCATGGGAGTCTTCCTCCTTGAGCCTTTGGTCCGGCAGCACCTCCCCTTGAATTGATCTTGATCTCCTAACACAAGGGAGCGAGGAGTCCTATTTATAGGGTTGAAATTCGAAATTAATTCCAAGGGAAATTAGGAAAACATGTTTTAGTGGGATTTGGAATGAGATAAACATTAGGCAAGTGTCCCTTCAACCTTGGAAAGTCATAGGAACCCTTTCCTAAGTGGAAAAAGAGATTAAATGAGGAAAGGAAGTGAAATTCGGAATTAAATCAAGAGAAAATAAGAAAACATGTTTTAGTTGGAATTTGGAAGAGATAAACATTAGGCAAGTGTCCCTTCAACCTTGGAAAGTCATAGGAACCCTTTCCCAAGTGGAAAAAGAGATTAAATGAGGAAAGGAAGTGAAATTCGGAATTAAATCTAAGAGAAAATAAGAAAACATGTTTTAGTTGGATTTGGAAGAGATAAACCTTAGGCAAGTGTCCCTTCAACCTTAGAAAGTCATAGGAACCCTTTCCCAAGTGGAAAAAGAGATTAAATGAGGAAAGGAAGTGAAATTCGGAATTAAATCAAGAGAAAATAAGAAAACATGTTTTAGTTGGAATTTGGAAGAGATAAGCATTAGGTAAGTGTCCCTTCAACCTTGGAAAGTCATAGGAACCCTTTCCCAAGTGGAAAAGGAGGTTAAATGAGGAAAGAAGGGAAATTCGGAATTAATTCCATAAAAAATTAGAAAACTTAGTTTTGGTAGGATGAAAAGGGGGATCCTTCCAACAAGTGTCCTTTCAATATTAGGAAGCCATAGGAACTCTTTCCCAAGTGAAAAAGGAGTGTAAGTGAGGAAAGGAAGGGGTGCTTCTGGAGTTCGGAATTGAACAAGAATTGACGACCGAACAGACGGTCGCTAATTAAAGAAATGACGCCCCCTGACGGGGCGTTACTTAAATGACGCCCGGGTCCCTTCCCCCATTTGATTTAAGGCCCGAAAAAATGGAGAAATGGCTCAGAAAAAACTGGAGAAAAATGGAAAAACATGTGGAAAGCTTGGGGAAGTTGGATATTCAATAAAAAGGAGGAAAATCACTCAAATAAGTCGATTTGAGGGTCAAATGGGGCATCACAGTGTGATAGGAGATATGCTCAAAATGATGTCAATTTTAGTGTGTCTACAGGTAGCATAACGGTATATTTCTTAATTTTCATTCATTATATTAAGTCTATTAAGTAATATGATAAGTTCTAGATTATCAAGTGTCATCTAGAAACCTTGAAATATCAACCCTTGGGTCAAACCTCAGGTTAAGTACTCAAGTAGTGTGACGGTCGTGTACTGGGCCGTTACATGATGTGACGGTCTAGTTCTGGGCCATTACATTTGTCTGAATCTAGAACTAATAAAATAGACTGAGTGAAGTGTGACGGTCGTATAGTGGGCCGTTAGGTGCTCCTGACGGTCCAGTATAGGTCCGTTACATAGCTAGAACCATAAAATATCGATAGTGTAATCTAATCAAATGGGTTTTAATGGTACAACCAACTCGGCGTCCTAGTGGGAATTCCCAGGCTCGCGGATAATTACGGAGGCCTTGAAATAAGATTTCTAATCCATTGGAAGGAATATCCAATAGAGAGGTCCTCACGTCCAAAAATAATGTTCCTATAGTGCAAAGTGAACTAATGGACAACATACCGGAGTATGTGCCATGTACTTAAATAAAATGACTCTATAGATAGAGGAAGAATATGTAACAACGTGAAAGCAAGATAAACTCCGTCAATACAACATTGGAAAATCATGTTTTTAATTACAAAACTATAAAGTTTTGGCATATAAAATTAACATAACTTAAAATAGTTCAAGATGCCTAGATCAGGCAGATTACAATATGAATTAGTAAGTAAACTTGAAATAATAACAGGTCAAAACTTAGCTAACTTGGCTTATTTATAAGTTAACTTAACTGGTTACTATTCTGTCATGGGCTGACAGAACACAGAGTCTAACGGTCTAACAGGAGAGCGTCACAGTGCTTGTGACGGTCTATCGAGGGGCCGTTACAGTAATGTAACGCTCTTGTCCTGGTGCGTTCGAGACAACCGTGAAATAAAAACATAACAGAGTGTGTAACGGTCGGTCGTAAGGCCGTTATATCATGTGACGGTCTTACCCTGATCCGTTAGAGCCTCTGCTGACAGTAATAAATAACAATGACCTAAGTTTCAACTTGCATCATGTCTGAAAATCATACATATAACTTCCAACATGATAGAATGAAAGCTAAACAAATATCATGCATGGGTTCTCTGTGAATTTCACAAGGAAGTTTCTTTTTAATTTAGTTAGGGCTAAGAATATAGATATATGCATGTCTCTACTAAAACATGAATTCATGAGCTAACATGCATGTAATCAAGTAAAATCAGAGGACTTTTATCCCTAACATGTTGTTTTTGCCGTTCATGAGATAACCTACCTCTTCTAAGACTTTCAAACTTCGAATTTGATGCTAGGTGCTACCCTTTGATCCTTGCTCTTCTTGTGATAAATCAGCAACTTGGGAAGCTTCAATCTCCTTGGTTGCTTGGTCTCCTAGCATGAAATTTGGAGAGCTATTAGTCTAAAGTATACTAAACAAAACCTTCTAAATAACTTACCCAAAATTATGACTCCTTACCTTGATTCTTCACGAGCCAAAAGTAAGGGTCGCTCAGTTCAGAACTAGGTCCTATTTTTAGGGTTTTGGCTAGGGTTTGAAGATTAGATCATTTCTAGAGTCCTTGTTAAAGATTAGATCAACTTCTAAGAGTCCTTAACACCTCTATTAATCTTCCTATCTCGATCCCTAAGAGATAAGTTAGCAAAAATCTAATCTTTTGGCTTGTTTTTCACTCCACGGAACTGCAGGATGTAACGATCGTCCATAGGTGCGTCACATGGCTGTGGCGGTCGCCCGATAGACCGTTACACTCAACGTGTATAGAGTTTCATTTTAATAAAACTCTTTTGATAACTATCCATATAATTATTTTATAAAAATAGTATTTATCTTTAAAATACGTGAATAAGCTAATTACCTTCTAGAATGTGGGCCAAACTTAATGGGCTTGGTCCTTAAACCTTTTGAATAATAATTAGATAGACTAGGTTAATTAGTTCTATCCAATTGGGCTTTATAAGGTCTTATTACTTCAATAATCCCTTTATTAATATATTTAGGTCTTCATAAATTTTAGAAAATTATTTTGTAATTCAAAAATTATTTATATAAATTCTGGGGCACTACACGGAAGCACCTCCTCACTAGAAGAACAGCCAGCTACGTCCACTGACGTCTTATGCTGCGCCTCAAGTTTCTCGTCTACTATGCCACCCGAAACACGATAGAGACTAAGACACGCTCAGACCAGAACAGGAACTACAGTCGCGAGCGACTAGATAGGGTAACGCCCGTTGGCGTCAGTCCAAGCCCCTGACCACGTGTGCACACACAAGCTCAATGCCTTGAGCCAGGCCTCTAGCTAGTTTTCTCTCCCAGCAGGACGCTACTGCAAGGCAAGGGAGCCCATGGAAACTTGCCTAAAAATCATATCTCGGGTGTTGAGTGGTGATAGGCAGATCTAGAGGGGAGGGGTGAATAGATCCGCCCCTTTTGCCCTTCTTTGCAAAAATAAAAACTAAGACTAACACAATAGATAATGAGGTAGATATTAGTTAATATCTAAGAAGCTAGATACACACAAGATGCCTAGAAACGGTCCTATCAAGCTTCTGCCGTTGGAATATGAGTGAAGGCAAACCACAAGACAAGATCTTTAAGGTGGTTCAGTCTCAATCTAGAGACCTACATCCACCCCTCACACAACACAGTGAGGCTTCACTAGTGCCAACGCACAACAGCTGATTCACAGCTTCTAACTGAGGGATACACTCTCACACACCGCTGTCACACAGCTTATGGGATCACAACCCAAACCACACAGACAGGCGACCACACCTTCTGTCTTCCTACACGCAGGTAGGGATCTAATGATATGAAGTTTGTTTAGAAGAAGAGAAAACTAAAAATGAAATGGCCAGACATAGTATCGTAATGAAAATGCTATGACAAAGGAGTCTCCTGTCTGGGAATGAGCTTGAGAGATCCTTGGCTTCCTTCTTCTCGTTGAATCTTCACAACTACCCTTGTGAGAGAAGGACGATCAAGCTCGATGCTTCCACGGATTATAAATGGAGCTTCACTGAACCCTTCTGCTTGCAAGGAGATCTCTCGTCGTGAGGAAGAGAAAAGTCTTCTTCTTGTGTCACTCATGCCAGCTGCATCAGCATGAAGATTGGCTTGGACAGCAAGCTTTTTCCTTCTTCGTATTCACTTCAGCGATCTTATCATCTCTCCTGCTTGCTTGCCTTTTCAACTAGAGCTCATGATCCTTATGTATATTGGTGTCCTAGGTTGACACCAACGTTGTCCATTTTTCAAGCAACACCCAGAATGTCACATCCACATTATTTGATCTGCTTCCACATGCATAATTGACTCCATTTCTGTCTAGTCTACAGGAATTTGGGTAGGTAGGAGACCATAGCAGAAAAGGTACAATTTTCTTCAAAAAATATCTCTGCCAAATCACAGTCTTCTGACACCGAAGCAATCTGACGGCTTTTTCCAAAGCAAACGGATCCTCTGGATTAAGTTCCGGATCTTGACATCAGCTTCCGTCAGATTCAGATCCGTTCTGGTCGAACCAAGTGTGTCGACACTTTCCTATCAGTGTTTCGAGACATTCCTTTGAAAATTTTGGAGAATCATTCTGGTTGATTGTAGATGTGTCGACACTTTTCTGTCAGTGTGTCGAGACATCGGTGAATCCAGATACTTGTCAGAACGGCTTCAGCTTGAATTCTTCTGAATGTGTCGAGACATGAATCAGATGTGTTGACACATTCTGTTATGCCGGAGCTCAATTTGTTGGAATTTTAACATAATCTCTTCTGGATGTGTCGAGACATCACTGGGCCGTGTCGAGACATCACTTAGTGAGATTCTTCTGCACTTGTTTAATCAATTCATCAAGCCAAAAATAAGTTAGATATTTCTCAACCATCTATTAATGATTTATGATTTGTTATTATCAAAACCAAGAGACACAACATTCTCCCCCTTTTTGATGATGACAACCATGAATCACTAAATCCAAGCATTCATATATCAATACAATCAAATTGGTTCGAGGAGCCATCAACCAAGTAAAATTAATCCATTCACACAACCACTGAATGTTAGCATTTTTCAACATATAGCATTTTCAACAGCAACAAGAAGGCTTGATTCATTAATCAACCATAGTTTTGTACAAATCAAGCAAGGATGTGTGTTCAAGTAGTTACACTGCAAATCTACATGCAAAATCTAGATGACAGAGCTAACTACATGCTGGATGCTTGATGATGTTGGTCTTCAGTACTTCTCCCCCTTTGTCATCAGCAAGGAGGGGGTGAAGGAGGAGGATGCTGTGGTGGAGGCATGGTGCTGGTGCTGGCCAGGTGCAGGATCTGTGCCTCTTGGAACTCATGTTGCAGGTGGGAGATGGTTGTCTGTAGAGAGTCAATCCTGTGATTTAACTACTCATCCCTTTGACTGATAAAACGTTGTAAGTTTTGGACATTTTCTTTGATGTCCTTGAGCCAGGTATACATCATCTCACAAATGTATTCTGTTTCAGCCCTCGGTTGGGAGCCTTGTGGTGGAAAACGAGAAGAGGTGGCTTCTATTTGAGGAGGAGGACACCATTCATCACCTACGTCCTGCAGGGCTGGTTGGAGTTGAGATTTATGCAGACGTATGAGCTCCAAGATTTCACTACCAACCATATCCAGTTTCTTATATACAACGTCCATCTTTGCCTCAGCTTTGGTGGTGCTACTGACTGCCCTAGCTGTGTCAGTATGAACTGTGTCGGCAAGCCTGGAGGAGGCATCAAGTATCTTATTGGTGTTAGAATACAGTTTCTCTTTCAACCTTTGGGAAGCATCCAATAAGCGAGAAGTAGTGGCATTGATGGTTCTTTTTAGATTGGAGGTGGCATCAAGAGATCTGTTGATCTCAGCGGTCACATGTGCCCAGATGGATGTAGTTGTGCCAGCTGCTTGTGCTCTGATGGATGTAGTGGCACCAGCTACTTGTTCAGCTAGCTGATTGGAGGACTCCATTAGTTCGGCACACTTAATGTTGAGATTACCTTGATCCTCTCAGATGTCATAGGCATGCATGACCATTTCAGCAGTTTTCTCCTGGGTTTCAGTGTGGATCTCTTGTAGTCTTTTCATGATTTTTCATGCTCGTTCACATACATTTATCAGGGAGTTCATGAAGCTTTTCATCCTTTCATCTGACTTATGTTTATCTTGCACAAATTTCTCCCATCAGCTGTTCTGAACTTGCTCATAATGGAGTTGTCTAGCTTCCAGTCTATCCACTTGTAGATTGATCTGATGACAGGAGGAATTCAAACTCCCAAATTGGGCAGTGAGAAATTGAATGAGCGCAGGATGAATATCCATTAAACTGCCAGTGGCACCAAATGCAGGACCTTGTGAGGTGGAGGCCTCGGCATGAAAGTCAGGAGGGGCATCCCTTGTAGTGAACACTCTAGGCTCATTTTCTGGAGACAAAGGAGGTTGGATACCAAAAGCCATCATCATCCCAGGCTGGTCCATGGATCTGCAAACTACTGCTGCTGAGGAGCCTGCTCAAAGTGGATATCTGCATGAAACAGGGGGGTCAGGTACATGACCAGGTAGATTCCTCACCATTTTCTCACCTTCTTTTTTGAAGTGCATATAGTTTTGGATGAACCTCAGGGTGTAGACATTACTCTGGGGAATATTTATGGATTTTTCCTTATCAAGAGTGATGCCAACCTTCTGAAAGATGGCAGTAAGGTGTGCAGCATAAGGCAGGCTACGCCTATTGACAGTGCAACTGTCTATAACCTGAAGCATGATTTCTAGAAGACAAACATGGTATTTGTTGAATAGACAGTAAAAAAGGAATCTATGTGTCTCAGTAAGTCTGCTTCTGTCACCCCCTTCTGGGGTAATCATGGTAGTGAAGATATGATGCAGTAGACGCTGCAGTGGGGGAAACCGATTGGTGTCAAAGGATTTGACCAAAAGTTGGGTGTTATCCTGAGGATTTCAAGGCTTGCCAGTCAGGAGGGTGTAAGCAGTAGATAGGTCAATCTGAACCTCAGATTCTATTTCCCCATCCCGGGGTATGTGTAAAGCTCTGTTAAGAAGCTTAGTTGTGAGCTTGATGGAAACCCCCTTGACTACAGTCAGAAGGACTTTCTTTTTCTCATCAAAAAATAAGTTCATGTAGAACTGCTGAACTAGAAATGGATAGTATACCATGTGTTCAGACATAAACTGTTTCCAACCTTGGAACTCGAACAACGGTAGTAGTTCAGGAAAATACACAAGTATCTCTTGGTCACTAAAATCCACATACCTAGGGAAGAGTATCCGGGAGGGATCACTTTCTTATTCCCTGGCGAAGACAGCAGCACTGGGCTTCGGAGGAGCTGATTGAACTTTGGCCTTCCCTTTTTCATTGGCGGACAGCCGCGGCCGCTTAGCCGGGTTTTGCGGTGGCAAACCCTTGTCAGTGTTGGACCCCTGGGCTTCGACGACCCTTTTTCTGGCTGGTTCTGTAGTTGTGCGGTCCTCAATATGCTTGGATCTCCCTTCAGAGGGAGCTTTCGAAGCAGCGGCCGTCTTGGAAGAAACCGCCTCTTTCTTCTTGCCGCAGGTGACCGGTGGAGCCATGGAGAGTGGATGGAAAGGTGGAAAGGAAACGGAGAGCAGCTAGGGCTAGCTGGGGAGCTGGCGCAAGAGGCAAAGAAGGATGGAGCTGGGCGTCGACCTCCACGGCGTGGATTTGTAGAGTCACCATAGAGAGAGAGAGAGAGGTCGCGAGGGAAATAGAGTTGAAAGTGAAGAAAGGGTGAGAAATTGGTTTTCACCGTCGAGTTAAATGGGGAAAGTTGAGATTTTTACTTTTGAAAAAAGGCAACCTGGAAATTAGAAATGGTGTATATGCCCCTATGTTAAATTCAAACGGTTTAAAGCTTATAAGCTCATTTTTGAGTAACAAATGTTTGAGAAAAAACATTTTTGCAACAGATAATATGACTTAAACATTTGAGAAAGTTAAGAGAATAGAACCAAGCCCATTTGACTTACTCATCACATTCATTTGGCATGATTGGAAAAGAAGATAAGCAAGTATTGAAAATAAACAATACCCCTTTTTGTTTTGAAGTAAGTTCTAGAGTCAACCCCAAACCTTTTTTTAATTAATTAAATAGTCCGATATAGCATTCACTTTTTGACACAAGGAAACACGTTGTTTAGACGCCAGAGTCCCTGGTTACTCAGTGTAGCTTATCTTTCTGAATTCTTTTGAACAGAGGTGACTTTCCTCATCATGACTAGATTAACCTTCATTTCATTGATGGAGGATCTAATTTCTCTGAAGAGAGGTCATTGCTCTGAAATTATTGCAGCATGGTTTTTAGAGGCGTATTCTCTAATAGACTTCAAGAAGGGAACATGTTTAAAAATAATACATGCCAATCATTTCAAAAACCAAGGAGCCAAGTTACTGTGAAGTTTCAGACACAGGGGTAGGGGTTATTTTCAAGGACTTAAGAAATGTTTCAATCCTATTATGAATGCAAGTTTGGTAAAACTCAAAGCAATGATTCACGAAAATGAGAATTATAAACAAGAAACTATTTCTTTTACAGAAGTAATACAACAAGACTCACCCAGGGGCTTCTTTTTACTTACCAGAGGCTTCTTTTTAAGAGCCAGAGGCTTCTTTTTACTTGGTCCAGCTTTAAGAGCGAGAGGCTTCTTTTTACTTACCTCAACTTCTTTATTTTTCAGATTCATCTCATAGGTCATCAGTGGCCCTATGAGTTCTTCTACATTAATGGTGGTTAGGTCTTTTGATTCTTCAACCACAGTGGCCTTTGTATTCCAGATGGGAGTTAGTGATCTTAGAATCTTTCTTACTATCTCCTGCTCAGTGTAGGTCTTACCTAGCTCAGTCAAGCCATTAGTGAGCGAGGTTAGCCTAGCATACATGTCCGAAATGGACTCATCAGATTTCATTCTAAACTTCTCATATTTAGATACCAACATATTAGCTTTGGTTGCACGTACCTGCTGTGTCCCTTCATACATTACCTCAAGGCGATCCCACATTTCTTTTACAGTTTTGCAAGTTGACACCCTTTAGTATTCAGTTGGATGAAGGGAGCACTGCATGATATGCTTGGCACCCCAGTTCAGAGTTGATTGCCTGATTTGTTCTTTAGTCTAAGTATCTTCATCCGGAGGCAGCTCAAATGGTCCCTTGCTGATCACTCCCCAGACTTCATGATCTTGGGTTCTAATGAAGACCTGCATGCGGTTTTTCCAGGAAGGATAATTTGTCACAGTGAAAAAGGGAGGCCTATTTACAGAATGTCCTTCAGCCATATGACCTTAAGAAGCCATATCACCAGTTCTCTCAAGGTCGTTAGACCACATACAGAGAGACTAGCTCTGATACCACGTGTTGAGTGGTGATAGGCAGATCTAGAGGGGAGGGGTGAATAGATCCGCCCCTTTTTGCCCATCTTTACGGAAATAAAAACTAAGACTAACACAATAGATAATGAGGCAGATATTAGTTAATATCTAAGAAGCTAGATACACACAAGATGCCTAGAAACGGTCCTATCAAGCTTCTACCGTTGGAACACGAGTGAAGACAAACCACAAGACAAGATCTTTAAGGTGGTTCAGTCTCAATCTAGAGACCTACATCCACCCCTCACACAACAGAGTGAGGCTTCACTAGTGCCAACACACAACAGCTGATTCACAGCTTCTAACTGAGGGATACACTCTCACACACCGCTGTCACACAGCTTGTGGGATCACAACCCAAACCACACAGACAGGCGACCACACCTTCTGTCTTCCTACACGCAGGTAGGGATCTAATGATATGAAGTTTGTTTAGAAAAAGAGAAAACTAAAATGAAATGGTCAGACAGAGTATCGTAATGAAAATGCTATGACAAAGGAGTCTCCTGTCTGGGAATGAGCTTGAGATATCCTTGGCTTCCTTCTTCTCATTGAATCTTCACAGCTACCCTTGTAAGAGAAGGATGATCAAGCTCGATGCTTCCACGGATTATAAATGGAGCTTCACTGAACCCTTTTGCTTGCAAGGAGCTCTCTCGTCGTGAGGAAGACAAAAGTCTTCTTCTTGTTTCACTCACGCCGACTGCATCAGGACGAAGAGTGGCTTGGACAGCAAGCTTTTTTCTTCTTCGTATTCACTTCAGCAATCTTCTCATCTCTCCTGCTTGCTTGCCTTTTCAACTAGAACTCATGCTCCTTATGTATATTGGTGTCCTAGGGCGGCACCAACATTGTCCATTTTTCAAGCAACACCCAGAATGTCACATCCACATTATTTGATCCACTTCCACTTGCATAGTTGACTCCATTTCTATCTAGTCTACAGGAATATGGGTAGGTAGGAGACCATAGAAGAAAAGGTACAATTTTCTTTAGAAAATATCTCTGCCAAATCACAGTCTTCTGACACCGAAGCAATCTGACGACTTTTTCCAGAGCAAAAGGATCCTCTAGATTAAGTTCCGGATCTTGACATCAGCTTCCGTCGGATTCAAATCCGTTCTAGTCGAACCAAGTGTGTCGACACTTTCCTGTCAGTGTGTCAAGACATTCCTTTGAAAATCTTGGAGAATCGTTCTGGTTGATTGTGGATGTGTCGACACTTTTCTATCAGTGTGTCGAGACATTGGTGAATCCAGATACTTAGTCAGAACGGCTTCAGCTTGAATTCGTCTGGATGTGTCGAGACATGAATCGGATGTGTCGACACATTCTGTTATGTCGGAGCTCAATTTGTTGGAATTTCAACATAATCTCTTCTGGATGCGTCGAGACATCACTGGGTCGTGTCGAGACATCACTTAGTGAGATTCTTCTACACTTGTTTAATCAATTCATTAAGCCAAAAATAAGTTAGATATTTCTCAACCATCTATTAATGATTTATGATTTGTTATTATCAAAACTAGGGGACACAACATCGGGAACTGTCGTACCACCACTCCCAGGTGGGTCAACACTGGAACGTGTCGACAGGCTATGACTAGTGGAGGCTTACTAGACACAGAACTCTGAAACAGAAGTACTATAGTACAGACGGGCGAGGAAGCACTATCGTACGTACTACGAAGCACAGGACACGAGGTAGCATACCAGACTGCTATCGGACTCAGGACAGTCAAGTAGACCTATTACTGCAACGATCCTTGAGTCTCAAGGCTCGAAGTCAAGATCATTACACAAAGCATAACAAGCCACCAATTGGTCTAGTCCTAAGCTAGAGGAAACGACATGCCTGCGTAAAATGACACACGGGGACATGAGGGAACACCAAGACCCTCAGTAGACCTGGACATGTGAACCGAGGTAAGACAACACCTCAAGGCATCCAGAACCATGTCTCAGGCTGGACAGAACCGTCGAGACACACAAGGTTACCTGTCAACCACTAGGTCACCCCGGGTTGACTGAAACCCGACAATGACGATTCTACAGTAGGAAAGAAAACCCTACTTCAAGCAAGAAAACCCCTGGCTACCTCCTAACGTGGTCTTAGCCCTCATAGAACATCAAAGATATCCACGGGAACGGCAAACCACAAGGGCAAGCCAAGATACACAAAAAGTGAAATGACGGGAAACGACACTCTGGGCATAAGCGATCCATCACTTAGCTGCTAGGAAAACCAAGCAGTAAAGGAGGAAGCCGCTATGCACACAGAGACAAAGACACTAGCAGTCAGGGGTAGAGCCATGAGGCGACTGTAGCGGTCAAGGATATGACCACTAGGATCAGTCAACTCCAGCTGACCTGCCCAACGAACCACCAAGTGGTCTATAGAAGATCCGCGACACGGATAACTAACCATCCTATGACACACACACAGACAAACGGACACGGATCAGGCCATCACGGCCAATAGACGCAACAACTGACGAAACACCACTAAACGGTCACTAATGGGCCGCTCAGGGGACTGAACGGTCCACCGGAGGCCGCCCAAGGACACTGAACGGTTTAAACCAGGCCACTCAAAGGAACCGACCTACTACAGAACGGTCAGGGAAGGACCGCTTAGACGACAGGATGGTTAAGGGGAAACCGCCCCATGAACAACCACAAACAGTTGACCCAAGGTCAACCAGGCTAAGCCGTCAAGCCCTAGCCGCTCAACACAACGGGGAAACAGAATGGCTGGGAGCCAGCCGCTCAAGTGGACTGGACGGCTCACACCTGGCCACACCATCCACTGAGCGGTCTGTCACGCGACCGCACAGATGCCCACCGACTCACTCAAAACGGTCCAAAACCAGCCGCCCTAAGCCCAAAGCGGTTACTGTTAAACCGTGTAGGCGTCACGGTGAGCAAACCACGGGATCGGCCCGATCGTGGCCTTTCCACGTCCCGTTCGTTCCGAAACGAAGGGGATACATCCATAATGACGATATACAACATTTAGACTCCAACGGGAGTCAAATCGGCCAAGAAATGGTGAGAAATGGGTGATTTCTTAAAATCGACCCAAATGGAGTCACCGGACTTCTCAGGCTCCTAACGGTCCCGAATGACCGCCAATCACGACGAAATCAGTGACTATGGAACGCAGACGTTCCAGGGAGTCCATTGACACTAACTGATCTAAAAATTGTCGCCATTTTTTGGCGAACCCTACGAACTCCACAAAACCACAACGAGCCCAAACTCGCTCGTTCTCGCACCATTTGACGTGAAACTGTGAGGAAGGGTGTAGGAAAGGTGGGTGATCTGTCTCCCTATCTCCACCGAAGAAACCGTGCCCCGAAGCGACTAATCCGCGTCGAAAATGCCAAAACATGAACTATGCCGATCTTGCACGCCACGCTCAAACCGTCCCTCCATCCCGCGTCCCGATCACTCCATCGCGTCCCTGCCTCTGCCAGCTCCGCAACGGTGCACGCCCCACGTCGAATAGGCCAGAGAGGAGAGAGAACAAGAGAGAGAAAGAGATGAGAGAAATGAGGGAGGAGAGAGGGGGTTGAGGGTTAAATAGATAGGAAATTAGTAAATTTTCCTAATTTCCAAAAATTTGATTTTTACCAAAAATCCACTAATTCAAAAAAATACGCAAAAATAGTCGAAACGATCCTCTCAAAGAGTACACCGCTGTTGTAACGTCCTCGAGTCGATGAACTGAGAAACAAACTCACCGTGGGGTTTCGTAACTTGTATGGGAGTAAAACTCACACGGATCGTAAAACTCAACTCAGGACCCACAAAAGCGATCCGAAACTCTCCGAAAAGGATCCGAAAGACCTAATAAGAATCCGATAAGAATCCAGGGCATTACAGGGTTGAACAAGGGGAGGGGAAGCAAAAGTTACATCCAAACATTACCTCCCACAGGGAGGGGCGGTAAGCCGGCCAAGCGGGGAGGGGAAAATGAACTAGGAAGTAAATGAACGAAAGATGCTGGTTCTGTCCGCACCCTGGAGCAGGGGATAGGCGGTAGGTGTCGGCGCCGCTGCTGTAGATGTGGAAAATGTGGATGTGTATATGCGTACCGACCCCACAAATCACATGAATAGGCATGAAGGCATATGTTCACCAATCAAGTGACTAGCATAAATATGTGACTACATGAACATGGTAGCATGATCATACAATAGAGAAAAGGCGACAAAGATGTAGAAGAAATACCGTGATCGCCACCAAGGAATAACAACGCCAAAGGATGTGAAAGAGGAAACTAAGTGCGTTGTGTACCTTGGAAAAAGAAGATGATTGCGCTCAATATTAAAGATGCGGGGACTATGTGGATTACCTCTCCTTGCCTTCCATCCGGCTAGAAGGTAAGGCCCTCACTTTCCATGCTTTCCTGCGACACAAACACAAAACAAGAGGCAAAATCCATTAGAAAATGCTAAGTGTGGAAATCTGCCCAAGTACATAAAGTAGCATGAAAGATTGAGGGCAAACTTACTGGGGGAGGGTTTTTAACCCCTATGGAAGGGTGCAAACAATAGGTGTGTATATTGTGATGAGATTAGAGTGAAGAAATTGATTTAATATGCCATGATTAACAAAGATAAACAAGGTGCAAAAGTGCATGTCACAAGAAAAACTGTGCAAACAGTGTAAAGTGAGTGCAAAGACTGATGCAAACAGTAGGGTAAACGAAGTCCAAATGGGGAAAAATTTGAGATGACAGAAGACTTGAGTATTGTAAAGAAGCAGGAACAAGAATCACTCCAAAAGGAGGTCGGGACAGAAAGTTATGACACCGGAGATTTGGCAAAAAATGTGAATTGTGCAGAAAATATAGAACAATGCACAAAATGGACTCAAAGAGTGATGAATATCTCGCAAGATAGAACACCAAAAGATGAAAGAGTGGATGCTATGGAAAGGTGGGAGTATTGTGGTGAAACTAGGGCAAAAAGTAGGGTTTAAAACGGGGAAGAGACCAGTAAAAAACGGGGTGGAAAATATAAGAAAATAGAGGGGTGCAGAACGTGGGAGAAAAATGACTCTAGCATAAAAACAGAATGAACGTGCAAAACTCATGGATAAAATATGCATGAAGATGATGAGATAATGAGCCCAAAACTAAGGAACACAAATATTATACTTCCCTCTAGAGCCTGGAGTTAAAAGGACGGATTAAGAGTGCCCCATGGCCTCGCACCGGCGACGTAAATATGCCCCCGTCGTAAGAAATCTGAGTTTCAGCAAAGTGCATAACAGTATGGTGAAACCTCAAAAGTAGGGGCTTGGAAGAGGGGGAAAAGATATGAGAAATAAGGCAAACATATAATCAACGTGAAGCTAATACTCCCCTCTTCAAGATGGAGTTGAGGGAGGATGAAAAGGATGAAGCGTGACTCCGTACCGGCTTGATGAACAGGCCCCCGTCGTGGACTTTGTAGCAGAAATTAGCAAACTGTGATGATTTGCCAAAAGTAGGGGCGAAGTTGAGAGGGCAAACGTTGATGAAATTGAGCAAGCGAGGAACCAAAATGAAGCTTATACTTCCCTCTTTAGGCTAGGGTCGAAGGGTTGAGTCAACAATCCAGCATGGCTTCGCCGTCGCCTTGAAACGCGCCCCCGTCGCACAGGAAATCTGGGCAGGTTTATATAGAAAAAGTGGTGAAACCCCCAACTTTCTCCCACGATTCCAGAAGATAGAGTCCACCAAATCTCAAGATCTATGGATCATTCTCGAGATAATAGTCAAGATAAGGCGTAGGAACAAACGAGACTCTTTTTGGTTGAAGATTGTGGAAGTTATGGCTCTTGGAAGAAGCCTCTGGAACCTAATATGCATGATTTTTTGGTTGCACGAAAAGTAGAAAAACCTGATATTGCGGCCACGATTGCAGGAGATATAGCCCATAAAATTTTGATTTCTATGAACCAAATTAAATATAATACAAAGGGCTAGAAGTAGGAAAAAACGGGGATCAATTTGGATAAGTATTCTAGAAGTTATGGCCGCCGCAAGATAGGCACATCGCGCAGGTTCGTGGAGAGAGTCCAGAGCAGGCTGGACTCTTATTGGATAAACGGTCGGACGACCGACCATTAAGGGTTAAACAGTCGTCAACCGACCGTTTGCAACAATGAACGGCCATTAGCACGACTGTTTAAGGTAGACCTTGCGTGACTTTGGAAATTGGATCATATCTCCCAAACGGTTCAGAATTAGCAAAAGTGGTAGAAGACAAAATTATAGATAACTCAAAAATGAACAACTTTTATGAAGAAAGTAAGATGAGAAAATGATCAGAAGAGAGAGAAAATAGGGCTAGAAGAGAGAGAAAGAATATCGGACATAGGTGAACAGTGCAGTCTGCCAAAATATTGTAAATAACTTGAAATCGGTGCAACATTGGCCAATAACGTAGAAGAAGAAAATGTAGGGATTTGAAAGATGAACAACTTTGGTGCATGACACATTTTGAATATAGGAAAGGAAGGGGGTGAAAAAGGACTGTTTTAAAGACTACGCAACGAAAGGGGGCTGAATGCTTGAGGGAAGCCGACCTAAATGGGCCGTAAGGCGACTTTGAAGGCCGGAAGGTGACAAGATAAGCTCCAGGGCTCTATGAAATAATGATCTCCAAGGTTCAAAGGGAATAGAATAATGAAATGGGCTGGAAATCTATCCAAGAAAGGCTCCAAAATAATGAATAATTAGGGGCATCAAAATGATGAATAAGAGAAATGACTCAACTTGCAGGTTAAAAACAGGTGTCAACAGCTGCGACCACTCCCAAACTCGGTTGTCAACGAGACCAGTGACAAAATCTTCGGGATTGAATCAGGATGATGTCCAATTTTTGGGGAATTTCCTGGTTCGCGATGCTAGTCGGGGAAGAGCTGCGAACAGGGTCCCTACTTTCTGGATCTGTCTGCTCCGGTACCACTGCAGCAGAATGGCGGTGCCGCCACGAGCGCTCCCGAGCTCTGAATCAGGCGTGGCTGGAGTCATTGGAATCGTTGATAAGTCCTCTTCGAAAGAGACTCGTGGGGACGCTGAAGGAGGTCGGAGTAGGCAAGGGATTCCCGAACAGTGATCAAGTGTCTGTTCAGTCCCTGAGTGGATAGAACAGCGCACCCAAGAGAAAAAATTTGAAACTCACTTATCTGGGGTCCAATTGGGGAGCTGCTTCTTGGATCTGGAAGGTGACTCATTTTAGAAGACCTCAGCCAAGCCCCTCCACCAGATTTTTAAGAGAATGGCCGTGGGAGCCTCTACAAGTCACCTCAGATTGACTGTCAAGAAGTTGATGTGCAGTCCAGCGATGACGGCTCCCCCGGTCAGTCACGAGCTTAAAACAGGACGAGACCACCACCGTTGCATAGATGACTTGAGGACGCTTCCGACGGTGCCTCTTGAGCACCCAGGAATGTCGAGATGAAGTCGTGGTCGGCTCTGCAAGTTGCTGGTGCTCTGCTACCTGCGAATTGGGAAGTGCAGGCTGAAGATGGGAGGTGGGAAATAAGGTAAATGGGAGGGGAAAGGGGGTGGACGGGTGTGGAGACAACCCTTAGCTGTTAGGGGGCCTGGAAGGGGACAAACCAAGTTGAGGGAGGGGGAGAATGGGGGCAGGAAGGTAGTCTAGCAGGTGGTGAGAGAGTGAGCTACGAATTTGGGACTAGGAGGGAGGGGAAGAGGGATGATGGTTTCCCTATTTGGGGTGGTCTAGGGCTTGTGGGAGGAGAGAGTGGAGGGGAAAATATTTAAACTTCTCTTGGGAGTTGGAAAATTGCATGGGGAAGAGGGAGGATTGTGTTGGGAAGACCAAGATTCTCCTAGGGAGGGAAGAGATTTGGTGGAAGTTGGTGGAGGGGTAATGAGTGCACCTAGGGAAGTGGGAGGTGGTGGAGGTGGCAGCTTAGGTGGGGGGAAAAGAGAGGGATTCTCACCCTAGGGCTTCACACCCACTAATGGATTCTCTCCACTAAGAAACTTGAATTTTGAACTCAAAGAAATGGCAATTTCATTGACATAAAATGGGGGGAATGGGGTCCTATATATAGGCAACCCACATTTTACAATAAGCCCCTGACCTTTGGTTCAATGACAAATAACCAAGGGGGTAGGGGGCGCCCCTGGGCCTAGCTCACTGAATTGGGCCCAATAGCTAATCTAATCAACCTAATGACACTCAAACTTAGGGAAATAAATCAAGGACCTTGGGAAATGACTCAAATAAAAGGGAAAATACCACAAATGACTCAAATAGAAAGCTCAAAATGGATAATTGGGCCCACATAGAGTAAAGCCCGAGCTCAAACAACTCCGGGGTGTGTGGACGACCTGAGCTAGAGGGAGTCATGGGTGATGCCTCCATCAAAATCTCCTACTTCTACTCCTCCAACTTTCTTTTCTGAATCTCTACTAACAACGATCCCAGAAACTACCACAATATCAACTTCAGTCCAACTCTTTAAAAAGACATCTTCGACATTCTATAAAAAAATCTAAGTTAATAAAATGAAATGATAGATTCCAAGTATAAAAATTCAAACATTAGAAATGTAATAAAGCAATGATCTAAACTATTGTTAACTTACCTTCTGATTACATGCTTGAGGACCCTTTCCTCTACTTATTGCCAAAGAGGGTATCTTAAATTTAGATTAAATAATATTAATAAACATTTATCTAAGAATTCTTATTTTAAATAATTGAGAATGTTGGCAACTATAATACAAGTAAGCAATCTTCTATATATACATATTTTACCTCTTCATTTTGTTCTATGTTGCCTGCTTGAGAGGATGAATGCTCATGTGGGGATCAAATATCATTCATATTCGTGGTGGAATTTGAATCCTATTAAATCAACATAAAAGAAGTGAGCTATGTTCATATTAATATATTACATTCAAAAATATATTTTCAAATTACCTGCATATTAGTCATTGGGAAATTCAAAGCACCTAGCATGTCATTGATATTGATGTTACTTGTACACTCTCCACCATTTTGTAGTACTCCCATCAAACAACGGCCAAGGGACTGTACTGTAGTTTGCAATAATTTCATCTCTTCTCACATTTTCTATATTTCCTCTATATTAGTAGAAACTCTCTCTCTAGTTGTAACACGACTGATTTTATCACCAAACATCTTTGATGGTGTAGGGCCCATCCCAATTGTCCTAACCCAACTACGTCCATCCACTCTCATGACTTGAGAAAATACATCATTCCTTGAGACTTTTTCCATTATTTGAGATCCCTCAGGTTGTTCAGAATATAATTCTTGGATACGTGACTTATAAGATTAAAGAAAATAAATGAGTATTTAAAATAATAAATTAATTGCAACGCAAACTTAAATAAATCACAACCAATGAAATATTTAAAAAGATACTTACAATTATTTCAGTAGATGCCTCGTCCGCGGGATTCCTATTCTTACGTGTATGAGTTACCATAAATATATGAGCTCTAGGAGGATCTTCACCATTTGGCATCTTCTTTTTCTAATAAAAAAAATCAATAGTAAAATAGATCATCACTAAACCAATTACTAAATGGTATGTATTTGGTAGCCACTAATCATATTCACATTGGCATCATTTATTGGCTTAGTTCACCACATGATTTTGGTTCACGGAAAAATGTAATAAATATTTACAAATATAAAGTGCATACCTCTAGCTCTCTTACCCTAGCAAAACTTCTGGTACCTGAGGTGTGCGAAATTTTGTTGTTGTGCACGGTTTACCTTATTCTTTATACTAATGGCCTGATTCGGAAAAAGTGAATAGATTAGCAATAACTCTTATGGTTATTAAGAACATTGTAGTAGATACCTGTCCTTTCTCTGAATTCCAAAAATCAAGCGCTTCCTTTAATTGATCTAAATCAATCCTACTATCTTGACAAGCTCTCACTCTATCCTCATCATTCTCAAAGAGATTATAATAGTTTGACTTAATTGTTACCTTCTAAGCTCTTCTTTTCTTTGCAATTGACTTTAAAGTCAAGTCTGCATATGCTTCTTGTACATCGAATCTGAAGCTTTCTTGCATATTGTTGTCAAAGCCATCTTCTATTGACACAGCTTCCATATCAAAGAAGTCACGAGGATCTATTCTTCTCACAAAATGCCAATCCACATCAAGAGGGTCTTCTATGTAGAACACTTGCTGAACTTGATTAGCAAAAACAAATGGTTCATCTAACAATTATTGACCCCCATAACAAAGCCCTCTTAAGTTCACAAGAGTGTGGCCAAAATCATCTTTTTTCACTCCTCTTTCTGGATTTAAAACATCAACCCAATCACACTTGAATAATACAACCCTTCCAGCTTGATTATAGTTGAGTTCTATTATATTCTTCAGCACACCATAATATGTTACATCTCCCACGATAGGGTTTCTATCTGAGGCACTTGAAAAGCTTGATGTCTTTGCCGTTAAAACAACCCCACAGTTTTGAGTTTTCTTATGCATCTCATGACTTTTCGTATGGAATCTGAAACCATTTATTATGTATCCATCGCATCTCCTAGCAATATCACTTGGACCACGAGCCAAACATGCAATTAACTCAGTGACATTTTGATTATTTGAACTCCGTAACTTTTGAACCTATTACAACAAAAGAAAAAATATAATCATTACTCTCTCAATGACATAGTTTACAATAAATTGTTTAATGGCACTCCTGAGGTCACTTACATGGTCTTTAAACCATGTAGAGAAGTTTTCATTATCAATGCGCTCTAACACTTTCGGACGTATATGCCGTTGTTGACATTTTATGATGCTTTTATGCTCCCTGTATAGTAAATGCATTAAGTAGGACTTGGACAAATATATGTAGAAATAAATGGAATAATAAAAACTTACACAAGATATGTTGTAACTTCTTCACAATTAAATAGCACATATCTATGTGCTTGTTTTAGATCCATTTTATCTAGAACAATAGCTTCACACTTCCCTAATGGACGACCTTTTTGTTTAAAGAAAGATGAACTTTCAAGCACATTTGTCTCAGGTGTAGCATCATCATTACGGATTGGCCTATTAAACTTGGTCTCCCCACTACTTAGATATCTTGAACAAAAGGTTAAACATTCTTCCACAATATAACCTTCAGTAATTGAACCTTCAGGATGACTTCTGGTATGAACATATGACTTTAATTTGGAGAGATACCTATAAAAAAGCACATAAAATGATTATATTAGTATATATAATCAATAGATTACATGTGTAACTATATATTCAACTAACTTTCTATAGGATACATCCATCGATAATGCACAGGCCCACCAATACTTGCCTCTCTTGCTAGATGAATGGTTAAATGCACCATAACATCAAAACAAGATGGAGGAAAAATCCTCTCCAACTGACAAAGTGTGAGAGCAATTCTTTTTTCTAGCCTTTGAAGATCATGCACATTAAGAACTTTTAAGCATAGTTCTCTAAAGAACTTACTTAGTTCAACTAAGATTGAGCTCACATTTCTTGGTAAAGTCCTTGTGCTTATCAGAGGAAGAATATGTTGCATGACAACATGAAAATCATGACTTTTGAATCCAGATATCTTGCATTGCTTTACACGTACACATCTTAAGATGTTCGCTGCATAACCATCTAGAAATTTTATTCTTTTTAAGAATCTACAAAAAAGTCTTTTTTCTTGATCTTCCAATGTGAAACATGCAACAGGCTTTATAGTTTTATGGCCATCTGATACAAAGTGAAGAGCATGCTTTATGTTCAGAGCCTGTAAATCTAAACGAGCATTCGAGTTATCCTTCGAGCCATCTTTATTACTAAATATAGTATTGAGCAAACTTTTGCAAATATTATTTTCAATATGCATCACATCAAGATTGTGACGTAATAAATTATGCTCCCAATATGACAAATCAAATAAGATACTTCATTTTTTCCAATTATAAAATGGATCCACATCTTTACCATGCTTCTTTTTCCTTTTTGATTTATTCTGACAAGTCTTCCCAAATGTAAAAGTGAATCTTTGCAATTGTGCCAAACAATCAGAACCAGATAAAGGTTTAGGCGCACTTCTATACTCCTGCTTACCATCAAATGATCTATACTCAGATCTAAATCGATAATCATGATCTAAAAATCTGCGGTGACCCATATAATAGAACTTTCGACCATAAGTCAAGAAATGAAATGAGACCATGTGTCTTTATTGCAATGAGGGCATGCATATTTCCCCTTGGTACTCCAACCAGATAAGTTTGCATATGCAGGAAAATCATTGATTGTCCACAATAATGCAGCACGCATTTTGAATATCTCTTTTCTCGATGTGTCATATGTTTCAACCCCAACTTCCCACAACTCCTTCAACTCCTCTATAAAAGGTTGAAGGTATATGTCAATATCATTACCAGGAGCCAAAGGGCCAGGAATAAGCAAAGACGTGATAAAATAAGGTTGTTTCATACACATCCATGGTGGTAGATTATAAGGCATTAGAATAACTGGCCATGTACTATAAGAGATACTCATCGTCCTAAATGGATTAAAACCATCAGCTGATAAACCAAGTCTCACATTCCTACTATCTGAAGAAAAATCAGGATTAAGATAGTCAAAAGTCTTCCAAATAGGAGAATCAGCAGGATACCTCATCATGCCATCTTTAGTGCACTCTTCATCATGCCATCTCATAGATGGAGATATTTTTGATGACATGAATAGTCTTTGAAGCCTTGGTATTAAGGGAAAATGACGTAATATTTTGGCTGCAATATTTGATTGTTTCTTGGATGATTCCACCTCATTTTCACCATTTGATTCAACTTGTATCCATCTTGAAGCACCACAAGTGCTGCATGATTCATCATTAGCCTTTGTCTTCCAATATAGTTGACAATCATTAGGGCAAGCATGAATATTCTTGTAATCAAGTCCTAAGTCCTTGATAATCTTTTTGATCTCATATAGAGAATTTGGCAATGTTTCTCCGTCAGGCAACACCTCTTTCAACAATTCTAACATCATAATGAATGAACTATCACTCCATCCATTGAGACATTTGATCTGATATAACCTAACAAGAAAGGATAGCTTGGTAAATCTTTTACATCCTGGATATAATTCTTGCTCAACATCTTTGATCAATTTAAAAAACTTTTCAACTTCAGCATCTATTGTTTGTGGAGAATTTGATACTTCAAATGTAGACGAACTCAGATTTGGGAAGACAAAAGTGTCATTCACCATTTCATGCATTTCAGTATCAGGATTTGAATTACCGGAGTCATTGAATGTAATATTTTCTGAAGCATCATGTGAACCTTCCCCATGAAAAATCTAATGAGTGTAGTTGACACTGAAACCATGACAAATTATATGCTTGAAGATCTCTTACCTAATCATCCTAAAGTAATTATTACAATTCACGCAAGGACACATGATCTTCCCATCACTAGAGACTTTTTGAAATGCAAAATCTAAAAATTGAAATGCTCCATCCACGTATCTCTTGCTCACCTTACAACATTGAATCAAATATATAAGTCATAGTTACGTATTTTTTCCATCATAGAAAAGAATAACCATAATATCTTATTATGTATATATACCTTGGTTCTTGAATCCAACTCTTATCTAACATTTTCCCAACAAATTTGGCTATCAAATGGTGTGAAGAAAAAAACTTGATCACTACGAAAAAGGTAACGAAAAAGTTAGTGTAGTGATGGTTGAGTATATAATATACATTCTAAATTATGAACAAATAAAAATATATGAATCTAGGCGATTCTTTAACAAGTTTTAGTTTAACTAGATACCTTGCTGAGGACGGAATGATAAATGTGATTGTAAATTGTACGAAAATAAATCAATCACTAGGCACAGATGTGATTAGGGCGAGCAAGTACTGCATAAATGAAAATCAAATGAAAATGCGACTACGTTAAGCAAGTTCATAAAGTTAGAAAAACTTTATTCTCTACACCATGCTTGAAGGAGAAGAAAAATAAATGAAACTATTTAAAGAGAACATGAAAGTAATTTTCGTCATACAGTGTGCAGTGTTTAATTGTTCTCATAAAGTGTCATGAGCCTATTGAGCATCCACTTGAGAACTAATGTAAATGACTTTTTAAAAAATGAAAGTTAATGGTTTCAATTTTCTTCTTTTACATGTAATTCTAAAGACAATATATCGATGATGCATTGACAATATATCGTAGCATGCATGGATTGAAGAATCAATTGAGTCAATTGATATGGTTAAAGTCAGAAATTGGGTGGGTAGATCTGATTGTCATGTGTTCCACCGAATTGAGTCAATTGTCTTTTTATATGAATATAACTAGATTTAGTGTGAGGAAAAAATAAACAAATTGAATAGGAAACAAATCTGAAGCAGGATATAAACCATTTCTATATTTGTATGATCTTTCCAAGCATGGACAAATAAGTAGATAAACATGCACTAAATTATTACTTACATTCCCCACTTGCATGCTATGCAATGCGTGTATAAGGCTTATTTGCATTACCCTGGCAAGTTGCAAATGTCTTTACATGGGTGTAACTTGACAGGACATAGAACAAACTGACACCAGCTCTCTATATTCCTAGTCAAAACCCAAATGCACTAACATAGAACAACCCGATGAGCCTGCTTTAGCAAAAATTTAATTTTTTTTCATGAATCAAGTCCCCATACTACATGCAATCCCCAGATCTTAAAATTATCTAACTTTAGGTCAGGCATACCAAACAAAAAACATTTTTTGAGAATCTAAAGATTGGGCTCCAGGAAACCTTTTTATGAAACCAGAAGCACAGTTATCAAGGAAAATGCCAACTGGAGATTGAGGTTGAATAAAGTATGTGCAAGACTCGCATATAGAGCCATGTTTAAGAAAATAGAAAAGACAATGCACTGTGCAATATTCCTTCTTGAAAATAGATGATAGAGGTCAAGTAAGATCAAGGCAAAATAAAAAACAAATAAACTTTACTGAAGCAAAGATTAAAGAAGATTATATGCTATGCATGTACATGTACTTTATATTTATTTGCAATTTTGCATTCACATGGAGCCATCACAGTGAGCTATTCATATGGCACATCACTCGAAGAAAATGGCAATCCCCGAAGTAACAAAATATCATTTTGGCAATTTGCTAAAAATCAAAGACCTATTGTCATTGTCCTACAAGCTAAGGTCCACGTCCCAGAAAGAGCAAATTCCTTTGATGTGCTCAACAGTTAGCATATGCAAGAATTTTGTAGTTAGAAGTCTGGCAATGTTATATACCTAGATACCTAATAGCTGCTACATAAAGCTAATTTTGAAAGTTGATCTCCCTACCACTAGTCTAATTGGTTTCATCTAGTGCCAGAGAACTAATATTGTAGGCATTTCAATCAATTGTTTGCTATGGACATAAGCATCATTCGCCCTAGAATTCTTGACACATAAAAAGTGGAACATATTGTTGCTTACAGAACTTATTTTATAGGATCGCCCATATCCTAAATCAGAGAAATCTGATAGTGAAACACATACCATAGCCTAGTACTAAGCTGAAAGATTAAATGCCATTCACATTCCAAAGAATGGATTTAGTCATTAAATAAAAAGGACTACGAAGACAATATCTCATCAAAACACCTGCAATAAAATAATAGATACACAAAATGACGAAAAACATAAAACCAAACAACAAACTAAAAATAAAAGTAATGTTTTTCCAAGAAGGTAGAACTAGGGTCCCCGACAACCTATAGCCTCAAGAAAGATAACATGGAGACCAACATTTTCTATAGACAACAATAAATAACAAAGAAAACGGGGCAACCTTCATCACTGGAACTTTTTTATATATAAAATTTGAAATCAATTCTGATGAACAATGATGCTAAGGAGCTCTTGTAAAGCCATGCAAAAGGACAACGGATCAACAACTTTAAATTAGGCAGATTTTTTTGTAAAAATGTAAAATCTATATAGCTACAATAGGACAGTATGAATACAAGAATCACAAGAATGGTAAAGTACATAAAAGAGACCACTCAGTATTCTGAGCAATAAAATATCTAAAAAATATTTAAGTAATCTGCATCTTCTTTTGTTCAAATTATCCGAGAGGGAAAGATTTGATTCATAATGATATTAAGTTCTGTGGTTGAATGGTGGACTCCTTTGAAACACATATAGTGACAACCAATACCTAAGGTGACTGAATGTTCATTCTTAGCCAAAAGAATGACAAAACATTAAATCATTACTGCATATCTTTGCTAAATTCACACATCAGAATTACATGAAAAGATATAAACCTAAGTCTTTAAGGAAGGGAACAAGAACTGCAAAAATTATTATATCATGAATTGAAAAGGATGCCAAAATTCGGTTGATTGCTTGATTATATGTTGTTGAACAAATATACCGAGCATTTGATGTCTCCTCTTGAGGCACAACAAAAGTATACTGAAATGCAATCTGTATGATAGGAGGTTCCATGTGTCTGCAAGTAAGAGTAAAATTCTCCCAGTTACAGCAAAAGAATATTGATATCGCAGTGCTTAATGTTGTAGCAAAATGATGCTAAAAAAATTGATCATACAAATTTATTGCAAAAAGATGTGATATTCAGGTTGTAAATATGATGTAGCAAAATAGATAACTCTAGGTGCCACAAGATCAGAGATTTAGTTTACGAGCCACAAAGTTGAACTATTAATATTGGAGATGGGAGAAATATTAGAAGGCAACTCAAGGAAGAAGGAATTATCTCCATCTACCCTATACTCATGATAGTAAGACAAGACTTAATATTTCTATCTATGGCATGTCAATTTGGAATTGAAGAACTTAGCATTGCAAGCAACCATATGAAATAGGGCATCCCAGTTGAACTCCTGATAGCGAGCATGTGGAAGTAGTAGCTGGGTGTGATGCTCTTCTCTTTGATAGGTATATGTGAATTGCATTTGAAAAGTGATAGAGACAATTTATGCAGACAGATGCAAGTATGAAAGTGCACCCATATGTACAAAGAAGTTTCCAACAAACTTCAAGATAATCAGTTGATACATCATCAATAAAATGTACATAGGCAACAATATTAAGCCAAGGTTCATTAAGGTAGAGTACTGGACTGGCTGCTCTGGAATGAAAAGCAGATCAGAATTCCCCATCATCTGACCCTTAGGCAGGATGACCTGATCCTTGCAATCAGCAGATCCCTATTTGAATCAGAATTCCCTATCATATAGATAGCAGGATAAACAAGTTAATTCATAGGCTTTTTGCATATAAACTATTGTTAAAATGAAAACAATATTTTTATCACTCCTCATTTCCATTTGTACATATAACATTAAAAATGACACTAACGTGAAAGAAGACCACAAAATGGTCATTTACATCTTTTTGTATGCAAAAAGAACATTCCATGGTCCTACAATGCAGCAGCCACAGTTTAAACCTAAAGAAGTCTAAGATGGACTATCAATAAAGAAAAAAAAAGATAGATCGAGTCATTCCATTGCTCATCATTCCCGAAGCCTTTCCATTCAATCTGGAGCTTGATGAAGGATTTGGCCAAGATTCGGATGAATTTAAACGGATATGTATGTCACAAAGCATATAACATGTACTGCTCACTTCTAGTTGTTCTCAAAACAGTCAGCAGGGTGTGCTTCCATGAAACATCATAACCCAAAATAGCTTTTCTTAAATTTTGAAAGTAGGAATATAGAAAATTGTGACCATTTTCTATGAACTAGATCTTCATGTGTCCTTACAAACAAATGCCATTAGCTACAGTGAAACCACACCTTGAAAGTAACCCGAAAAATGAAGTGTCACCTCGCCTTTTCACTCCTTTAGTGGACACGAGATCTTTCAACTTTTTCCCTAAGGCAGCTTTCTTCGATTCAATTTCTCGAGCACGAGCATCCTTGGCAAGGCGTTTCTGAGGATGAAAAACCACCAAAACTTGTCATCAGTCTGTATTCAAATGCTACTCATCCAGATACGGTAAGGTGAAAAAATGCTTCATTTAGTTCGAGCCCACAACAAGTTGGGAGATCAAATGTAATATGTAGATACATTAAGAAAAAATAGCCCAGAGCATCCTGTACCTTCACAGTCTCGTAGGTGAGTAGGAATCAGTGCTGGCGGGTTAGGAGTCGGTGCTGGTGCGGGGGTGACGGTGAGTAACACAGTGGCATAGCAACAAATCAAGAGCAATGCGGCAGTGTTTGGGGAGCGTCGCCCAGCGCCCATTGCAGCAAGGCCCTGTAGAGGTGGGATAGGCTCATCGGCTGCTACGGCTAGGCCCAGCGATTGCTGTGGCTAGTCCCGGCGAGGAGGCAGAGGGGTGGATAAGAAGATGGAGGAAGAGTGGGGGTGCTGGTGCAGGGGCGATGACGAGCAACGCGGTGGCGTAGCAACAAATCAAAAGCGACAGGCCAGTGGTCGGGAAGCGTCACCCCACGCCGGTTGCAGCTCCTGTGGCGCTCCTGCGGAGGTGGGCAACTGTAGTTGATGTGAAGAATGTCGGGAAACTCCTGTGGCGCTGCTGAGGAATAGTGAGGGGGGAGAACGGGCCAGGGGGTGATGAGGCAGAGGAGTAGAGGTGAATATGTAGTCCGCACCAGATTTGAGGAGGTGGAGAGGTGGATGAGGAACAAAGAGTCTGCGGTGGAAAGGGGGATAGGGAGAGGCGAGAGGAGGTGGAATGGGTGAGGATCAATCAATCGCGAGGAAGACTCCACGTTCTGCGAGCGCGGGTGGTTACGTTCACGCGGGAGGAAGCGGCGGCAGGCGAAAAATAGTTGGGGGCATTTTAAATGAATTATTGTTTTTCTTTTATAATAATTAGAGGCAATTGTAAAATGCCCCGATACATGATTTTACATAAATAAGATACTTAAAATATTTTAAGGGCAATATTAAATATAAAATGCCTCTAATTATGATTATATTGGGGCAATTTTAATAAATGTCTCTAAATAAATTGCGCTTATATCTCCATTTTTTGCAGTGTCAAGGCGGGCTAAAGCCTCGAAAACAACATGAAAAAGGATGACGACCCTGAAAGGGTGAGGAAGAAGGAATAGAGAGGTGATGAGTAGATTGTGACAAAGATGAGGAAGAAGGAGAGTGATCATCCGACAGGGTCAGAGAAGGAGAATGTTGGTCATCTGACAGAGTCGAGGAAGGATCAAAAGCAACACCCGAGAGTCCCGGGGATGAAGAATTAAATGATGGCCCGAAATTGGGACGAAAAGATTACATAGGCCGAGGCCTAGAATCATGAAAGGGGGGAGAATCCGGAGACTCCGGGTGGGAAGAAGAGGAATTGGGGTTTGCGGACCCCAAAAAAGAGGAGAAAATCATGGACATTGGATCAGAGAAAGGAAGATAAACCACCCAAGGGTGGGAACTGAGCAGGAAAAATGATGACGGGAAAGGAGAGTAAGAAGAAGTAGACCCTGGAGTGCACAACTGACGGCCCTTATACTCGTGCCGCCACCTCTTCTTAGTTGAAATCTTTTCGTGATGGACCCGCCTGGCACGGATTCAGACCTTTGGTCTGTTGAGTTATGGTTTTGATGATTGTTGTGATTGTTAAGTTATAGTTTTGATGATAACTAAACTTATTGTGTGATTAAGTGATGATAACTAAACTTGTGGTTGCTTGCTCATGCTCTTGTTATCTATGTATGGCTGAGATGTCAAATGGCAACGGTTACATGGTCTTGATCCTTGGTTTGCATATGTTGGTTTTACAAGACGCAAGAGGTTTCATAACCTCTTTAATGTGAACAAGCATGGTATTAACCCTGACTATCTTGCTTGCAGGACTAAACTCATGGCAGTCACCTGGTGAACCAAACGTGTGGATACTCACCCTGCTCCTCTATAATCTAAAACAGGTGGTATATGTCATGTACTGTCAAAGAACCATTGGTGAGACTCTTACCTTGTCTTAGCATCGATCTCACCATGTGTATCTCATATACCTCTCCTTAATACAGCTCATTCATGCATATTAAACATGAAATCCTTCTGGACATCGTTCGCCCTCGCCCGCGGATCGACCTGCTCGGTCAGGTCGCGGGGATCGACCTGCCCGGTCAGGTCGCGGGGGTTAAGGGGGCAACGCCCCTTGCGGGGGTTTCCGGGGGCGGAGCCCCCAGAACAAAATTTAGAATTGCTCAAATGGTTTAGACATTTCAAATGCATAAACCAAGTGAATCCAATCCCAAAATGCATGGATTTGATATGGACATGAAGCCCTTGAATTATGGACATGTTTCTTTGAGCTAACACTTCAATTTTGCAGGTATAGGTCTTTCCGGTCGACCTACACGCCTTGGCCGGTCGACCAGAATTGTCAGAGCCTAAAAATTCCAGATTCTGCAGGTAGACGTCGACCGCCCCTAGGCGTCCGATCGACCGGTTTTCCCAGCAACCAAAACTTCGAAACCTGTAAAATTTTGGTCGACCGCCCCATGACCACCGGTCGACCGCCAGCCTCGAACTGCCCATTTTGTTGACTTTTTGTCACTTCAAGGAAAGCCCTTCCTCTTGCTATTGTTTAATCCCAAAGCCACCAAACCCTCCAGATTTAGTGGATCTGGTCTGGGGATTGTCCATAGACCTTCCAAGGGTTATAAAACCTCTCCTTGAGGTCATAAACCCTAAGAGACTCCAAGAGAATAAATCAACAAAGAGAGAGATCAAGGTGGCTCAAGGAAGAGGAGAATCACTATAGCCATGAACAGTGATCCATGGGCAAAGCTTCATCCATAGCTGAGGGTTCAAGGTCCATTTCGAAGCCTTCATCCTCCCAAGAACTGAAGAAGCAAGAAATCAACAAGGAGAGATCAAGAGGAAAGCTATCAAATGAAGATTGCTGCAACGTTCGTGAACAACATTCCTTTCAACAAGTTCATCATCTGATCGAAGCCGTTCTAGCATCAACTGAAGCCATTCAAGCATCTTCCCAAGCCAAGGAGTTCCAATCAAGCAATGGTCTTAAGAAACGCTTAAGAGAAGGTTGTTCAAGTGAAAGAAGAAAGAAGTATTGTAGCAGTGAACAGTACTCCGTGCAAGAGGATCTACATCAAATACAAGGCCATTCAAGCTGGGTCTCAAGCCATTCAAGTAAAGAAGGAATCAATGCAAACATCCGGAGCATACACTCAGGGGGAGCCTAAATCAGGAGCATTCTAAACTGTGTCTTATTGTGTTTCAAGTTCATATTCGTGTTTTGTATAAACTGTGAACTTGTGTGTGTGTGTGGATCGTTGTTGGATCCGTGGTAGTGTGTGTACGTGTCATTTTTGATTCGTGTGTGTATAGGTCTTTTTACATCTACGTGTGCGTGTGGTTTTATCCGGATCTTAGTGTTTGTGTGTGTGGAGTGCTGCACGTGTTGGAGCGTGTGTGTGTCTTGTTGATCCGCTTGTTGGATCGTGTTGGAGACCTTGTCTCCGTGTGTGTGTGTGTGTGTGTGTGTGTGTGTGTGTGTGTGTGTGTGTGTGTGTGTGTGTGTGTGTGTGTGTGTGTGTGTGTGTGTGTGTGTGTGTGTGTGTGTGTGTGTGTGTGTGTGTGTGTGTGTTGGGGTGCGTCCCCGTGTGTGTGGGCAGGCGTCGTCCTGCGTGTGTGTTTGGAGCGTCGTCTCCGTTTGTGGTTTTTTCCCGAGTGAAGCCTCACCGAGTTTGGTGAGGGATGGACGTAGGATTGCCGATGTTGCATCCGAACCACCTTAAAATCGCTGTGCATTGTGGTTTGGGTTGTGCATGTGTGTGGTTTGATTGTTTTATTTCGTTACATGCTCGTGTGGGAACGAAGAGTTTGAGAGAATTTGTTTAACAACTTTCAACTTCCTAATTAGTGTTTATCACATATTTGAAAAGGATAAAAGTTTTCGTAAAAATTATAAACACCCAATTCACCCCCCTCTTGGGTGTCATTGATCGCGGGACTTCATGGTCTTCTCCACTTGTGATGTCTTCTCAAATAGCGGGCCCATCTGGTAGACGACCTGGCCCGGTTATGAACATGCAGCTTCGCTGGGGCGGTTGCCTCTAGACACCCGGTGCTAACATTATGTGGACATTCTTGAACAACTAACTCCTTAGATGGATGAGCGTCAGAAAGCCATGGAGTTTTGTCCTTCGGTACAAAGAGCATAAGGTTCAGCAACTCCACTTGACACTCTGTCTTGAAGCATAACTCCCTTAATAGAAGAACAGGATGAGACCGAGGGAGAGTAACGCGCGGCGTTGACGTGGCCGACTTGATAAACCAAGGGAGATAACATAGAATGTGCATAATGTCCTTGGAAAGTGCAGAACATACAGCCAATTTCCCCTTGAACATGGAATCCAACAAACCTTTGGTAGCCGTATGAGTTAGCATGATCCGAGTGGAGGACCCCTCCTGACCAGTGAACTGAATGGCAACAGAGCGAGAAGAAATAACAGCATCAATGGTGAACTTCCCGACAAGCAATGAGATTGCCACCGGTCTCGCACTTGAAGAAACTAGCATCAGTGCAAGGGAACTCTTCTTAGCAACCGTCATCGGGAGTACAGGCACATCATCCCCAAAATAGCCAGGGACCAAGATGCGGATCGGCATCCAACAGATGAAATCTTGAAACTTGAAATGCAGAACCGGCACTGAATCATCCTGACTTGGCACATCATCTCCCCAGGGACCAAACCCAAGGGGCACCAGAGGTAATGCACACCCGCTCCGTGGGGTTGAGGTGAATGGAGAAGTGGAGGGAATGGGCTCAAATGGCGTAGGTGAAGGCATGGAGGTTTCAATGGGGATGGTGATGTCGAGTGGCGGTAAAGGTAACGTGGCAATGATAGGCTCGGGTGTAGGCGGAAAAGGCAAAGGTGAAGGCGTGGCTTGCTCAGGCTCGGGTGGCGAGGAGGATGGAGGAGAGGGTGGAGATGGTGATGAAGGCACTGGTGGTGGAGATGGAGGCGGTGATGAAGGCAAATGGGAAGGCCGTGGCACCCATCGTTGACTTATCGACACGACGCGTCGGGTGGCGTTGGGAGTGGAAGCGGGGGTAGTGGTGGAAGAAGGGGAGGCACTAGCCTGAGCAAGGGCTTGGGTAGGTGAAGGGGATGGAGCCGGCATAGGAGGTGGTGATGGGGAAGAGGTAGGTGGAGATAGAGATAGAGATGAAGGTAATGGAGCGGGTGCAACACTAGATAAGGAATCACGGGGGTGCCTCAGGTCTTGCAATGACGGAGATGGCTGCCTGGGCGGCGCTGCTTACTGTTGTTGCTTGCTGCAGAGATGTAGAACCACCTTGCGAATTACAGGCCAATCAATCCTTTTCTTACCTTCTAGATCATAAACAAACCCCCAGAACTCGGGGCAATCCTCGACCAGATGCCCCTACTGATGATGATATTCACAAAATTTGAGCAAATCCCCGGCCGCGGGTCGGCAAGGCACAACCAGAGGGAGTTGCAACGAGTGAGTGGCCATCAACGCCTTGAAAATATATGTAAAACACTCCGGTAATGGAGGAGGAGGATCCCGCTTCAAGAAAGGCGGATGCCAAGGAGAAGGTTGTGGAGACAGAAGTGGAGGTTGCATGGGCAAAGGCACATGGCTAGTGGGAGGACTAGGCGTAGACACATGTGGAGCGGGATGAGGGGGTATATAGATGGCATCCACCTGCTCGGGGTGTGGTGTTTCCTCGACCGAAGGGGAAGACACAGGTGGAGACGCAGCAGCGGAAGGCTGACTCGTGGAAGGTGGACTCATGAAGGGTTGATATGCGGGAGCGTATGGATTCGGGGAAGGTTGGCGTGTGGGAGCGTACGGGTATTTAGGAGCGGTAGGTTGACTCGTGGAGGGCGGATATGCGGCGGAAGGCTGACTCATGGAGGGTGAATATGTGGATGGTGAGGTGTATGTGGGCGTGGAAGGTGGAGAAGACTCAGGGTCAAGGGAACCTTGGAGTTGTTGGCAGACGAAGCGGGCTCGGCTATAAAATTGTTTCCAAGAGATAATATCATTCAAGGTTAAGATGAACCAGTACTTGGGTGTTGCATTGGATATTAACATCTTCATTTGCTCTCCCTCCGAAATGTGCCCCGGGACTTGCACGGTGAGGCGACGCCAACGGTCGATAAAGGTTGAGAAATCCTCGTCGGGCTTCATCACCTCATGGGCCACATCCGCCATAGAGTACTTGGGCCTAACTTGGTCGTGATACTGTTGAATAAATCTCTCTTGCACGGCTTTAAAATTCACAACTTGCTCTTGCGGAAGAGAAAAGAACCAATCCCGAGCTGGGCCTTCCAATGACAGACCAAATAAATAAGCCATCAAACTTTGGTCATGTCGAAATTGGGCCGACTCATAAACGAACTCCTTCAAGTGCACAAAGGGATCACCAACTCCACCATAGCGGCGATATGCTGGAATTTGTGAAGATGGGGGGAGTCGAAGATCCTGAAAAGTGAATGGAACACTTAAGGAGGATTTGAGATCAATTCGGCGTTGGAGTTCATCAAGTTGGCGATGGGCTCGAGAGATCATCTCCGGGGTAGGGAGAGATCGAGAAATATGTGGGCCAACTTGAGCAAGAGGTTGTGAATTTGGACCAGGATGGGCAGGATGAGAGGATCCGGACTGAGAAAAATATGGGCCCATTCTAGGAATGGAAGGGTATGTAGGCCTAGAAGAAGCATTAGCATAAGGACCCATTGGGCCAGCGGCATGAGGAGACAAAGAATGAGGCCCATTAAGAAAATAAGGCCCATGAAGGTGAGATTGGACATTAGAAACTGGGCCAACAGTATGGGAAGGAGAAGGCCCATCAAGTCAAATTTGTCCCTTAGAAGTTGGGCCAGCCGCATGGGAAGGAGAAGAAGGGGGCCCATGAAGGTAAGAAGGCCCATTATGAGGGGAAGGCCCATTATGATGATGAGGCCCATTAAGGTGATTCGTAATAAGATGTTGGGGTTGGGCCGGGCCCATTTGGCGAACAAGGGCAGAGACATGGGCCATAAGGTTGGTTTGCCCCTCAGATGGGTCAGGGGGGCCACGGGAAGATGGGCCCACGTGGGAAGAGGATTCCACGCGGGAATAAGAAGAAAATGAGGGAGAAGAATGATACAAGGGGTTGGAATGATGCTCCATGAGGGCAAATGGAGACCTAATACAAGGCGGGAAGCAAAGGGCGCGATGAGCAGTGGGCCAAGGGAGAACTAGACCTAGAACAATGGGACTGGACAATGGACACACAAAATGGGTTAACGTAAATGGGCCTATCAACAACAGAATATGTGGATGCAAGATAAAACACCACAAATGGGCCTAGACAGGCCTAAACAACACAAAATAATGCGAGAGTTTCCACCCAAGTCAAACAAGTTAATATGATGGAAAATATTTTTATTTGTCAAAGTTTTGATGGGCCTTTTAATATTTTAAATTAAGCACAATTCCCTCAAGATAGGAATCCTATGGGGAATAAGGTCCAAATTTTGGTTTGACTAAGGTTAACTCCATCACACGTATGCAAAAATGCGAGCCTAAGGGGTGGAAAGGTACAACCGACCCGACGTCCGTGTGAAAATCCACGGCTCACGGGGACTTACAGAGGTCCCGGATAACATCACCTAGTCGATCCCAAGGAATATAGAGATGAGAGGTGGAGAGGGGAAATCTCATCACCCGTACGGAGAGGTCTAAAGAGGTCCAACTAGACCGAATGAGGCCCAACTCCTTGAAGTGGTAGCCCCGGGGCCCACTCAATATAAGCCCAATAACTCACTCGGAACAAGCGCTTCCTAGGTGGCCTTCGGGTTGGGAAGTCTGAGCATCAGTTTGATCAGGAAAGCTCCCTCGGAGCCCCCTATTCCCTGTCCCGACCGTGCACTCATTGCTCAGGAGATCACTCTTGGGCAAGTGCCTATCGCTCGGGCTCACTGATGGAAGCAAATTGGTACGGCCGTTGCGAGTCCCTTAATGGCAGGAAGCTCAAGGGAATAGGGGAGACCAGAGTTCGCGTGCTATAAGGAGTCCGCATGAAAGACGTAACCCCCCCTGAGACTCCTCCGCTTACAGGGATCAGTCACACAACGGGCCACTATTTAAACTGGAAATGCCCTACTATAAAGAGGTAAGCCAGAGCCAAAAATCTTGAGCAGGAACGACTTCACCTTTTGGTGGAGAGGGATCTCGCGCTCCCATCTTCCTCCTAACTATTCCCTTCGCACCAGAGCTCTACTATTTTGCTGACTTAAGCATCGGAGGGTCTTCCCCGGGAATCTATCATTGGGCACCTCTGACTCGTTTCACTTCTTGCAGTTCACACTTCAAGGGTATGTGGTCATCCTCTTCCCCGCTCAGGAGCAGTGTGAGATCGCCCCTCTTCATCTGGCGCCGTCTGTGGGAAATGAACAAAGAGCCATCATGGTGCGAAGAAGTTCTGGCAGGAGGATTGTCGGCAACCTAGGGAAAGCCCTGGTGACGGAAGAAGGTGCACCTTTCCTCCCCACGGAGAATTCCCCGTCAGGCAACCACGCCAACGAGATACCCCCATCAGTAGTGGGGGAACAGCTTCCCGACGGGAGCACCGACGCCCTCCAAACCCTCAACGTAAAACTGGATGTCCTCGTGATCTCATGAGGGCCCAGGCGTCCAGGGAGGAGAAGTCGCAGCTCCCCCGAAAGAGCCCCCCACGTGGAGATGCCTCCCAGTAAACTGCTGGAGGCCGTTTCACTCTCTGAGGGCGGCGGCTCATTCGCAACCTGTCAGGAGGACCATCGCATGCCCTTCCCCCAGAGTAGGAAGCCTCCTCAACCCCGAGGAGGGAGAAGACCGGAGCACACCGACCATTTTCAGAAGCCGAGTCCCCCGAGGAGCATTGGGATAGCATGCAAGTGCGGCCCCCCAGGCCCTCGGGCCAATGACAACCGGAGTTGTCTCTCCGGCTGTGAGACTTTGAGAGGCATTTCACGGAGCAAGAGTGCACCCTCCGCTCCTTGCAGAAGACCTCTCCTGTGGAGGACGAGGAGCGATCCCCATTCTCCGACTATATTTTGAAGGTAGAGATATCCCCCAGGATCTCACTCCCGACCTTCAAGTCGTACGATGGCCAGGGAGACCCGGCCGACCCCTACGACAGATTCGACGCCCTAATGGCCTTGCATGGGGCGTCCGACGTAATCAAGTGCCGACCGTTCGTGGCCACTCTGGTCCAAGGTGCTCAGGCTTAGTTCAGGGCCCTCGCCCCTGGCAACATTCACAACTTCAAGCACTTTGGGCGAGTGTTCAAGGAAAGCTTCGCCGGCAGCGGTCCACCCCGGTCAGTGGCGGGATTATTGGCCCTCAAGTAGGAACAGGGGGAGAAGTTGCGGGCTTATATCAACCGATTCAAATCGGAAGCCCTGCGCATCCCCCACTTGGATGTGGCCTCTGCCATCACTGCATTGACCGGGGGTACTCACGACGAGAACCTGCAGCGCGAGCTAGTGCTTCATCCTCCCACCTCCCTTGCCGAGCTAGTGACCCTAGCCTTGCGCCGTGCAGAGTGCGAGGAAGTCCTCAACGCCTGCCGAGGCACGATAGGCTCGGGTCGGGAGGGGGACAAGAAGCGACCGTCCGAGCAAGGGACGGGTCAAGGAAAAAGGAGGAACCAGGACGGAGACCATAAAGAGCCGTCCCGGAAGTACGAGCGGTATACCCCCTTACCGCCCCCATCTACCAAATTTATGAAGACATCAAAGTCTCGGGCCTCCTCAACCAACCCGAGCCTATGAAGACTAAGCATCGCAATCGCCGCAAGCATTGCCTATTCCATAGCGATCATGGGCATCACACCAGCGATTGCCATCAGCTTCAAGATGAGATCGAGTGCCTCATCCGCTAGGGACACCTATCTCGATATGTGTCCGGGCAGAAGGAAGACCGAGGTGCCCCTGAAGAGATCGACAATGCCCCCCACGGAGTCCACATCAACGTCATCAGAGGTGGCGCAGCATCAGGTGGAGATATCAGCCGAGGAAGAAAGCGTCACGCCGAGCGGGCGAGTCGAGCCTCTATTGAGCACTCTACGGCCCCGCAGGCAAGTGAATCGCAAGCCCTGGTATTCTCCGACCAGGATCTGGAAGGGTTAACCACCCCGCACGATGACACTCTCGTTGTATTGGCTACAATAAACCATTGTAACGTAAATAAGATTTTAGTCAACAATGGCAGTGCCCCAGATGTATTATCCTATGAATGTTTCCTCAAGATGGGAGAGAATCCATATAAACTCCGCCTGATCCGAACCCCCCTCTGTGGGTTCAATGGCCAGGCAACTTATCCCGAGGGAGCCCTGAGCTTGCCAGTTACTATCGGCACCCCGCCCAAAACTGTTACGGTTATGGTAGAGTTCATTGTGATTAAGGGGATGACAGCATATAACGCCATCTTCGGCCGAGGCATTCTCAGCCGAATGAAAGCGGTGCCCTCTACCTTTCACCAAAAAATGAAGTTCCCAACCAAACATGGCGTGGGGGAAGTCCTAGGTAACCAGGCATTGGCTAGACGGTGCTATATAATCTCGATCAAAGCAACTAGGCCGGAAGGGAAAAATAAAGGAGTAAAGGGAGCCGAAGAGGGACCCGCAACATTTGAGCCTGGTGGCGAGTTGCTAACGGTCTTCCTTAACGGTGACCCGACTCTAGGAGTAAAGATCTGAGCCGAGCTACCACTTGAGGAATAGGAAAAATATAAGGATTTCCTTACCCGGTATATCCGAGTCATTGCATGGTCTGATGAGTACCTTCCCGGGAAACGTGGTGATGCACAACCTCAACCTCGACCCAACGGTGAAGCCAGTCCAGCAACGCAAGAGAAAGCATGCCCCGGAGAAGCAAGTGGTCATCAAAGAGCAAATCATCAAGGGGCAGAAGACTGACCTTTTTCGTCGGGTCTTGTACCCTACGTGGCTCGCCAACGTCGTCCTGGTGCCAAAGGCTTCTGGGAAATGGTGAATGTGCGTAGACTTCACCGACCTCAACCAGGCTACCCCGAAGGATTGCTACCCACTGCCGAGCATCGATCAACTGGTCGACTCAACCTCTGGCAACGAGCTACTCAACTTCCTGGATGCCTACTCCAGCTACCGTCAGATAAGGATGGACCCGGAAGACATCGAGAAGACTGCCTTCATCACCGACTTCGGCGTACATTGCTACACCCGGATGCCGTTCGGGTTAAAGAACGCCGGAGCGACATATCAGAGACTGATCAACCACATTTTCAAAGGATAGCTCGGTCAGAACATTGAGGCCTACATTGATGACATGCTCATCAAAACACCGAAGGCCGAAGACCACCTCGCCGACTTAGCCAAGACCTTCGACACCCTCCTGAAGTGCAACATGAAGCTCAACCCTGCCAAATGTGCCTTCGGAGTTAGATCTGGGAGGTTCTTAGGCTTCTTGGTAACTCAGCGTGGGATTGAGGCCAACCCCGACAAGGTCCAGGCCATCCTGGACATGCGGCCGCCCACCTGCATCAAGGACGTCCAACGCCTTACGTGGCGCATTACTGCGCTCAACCATTTTCTATCCCGAGCGATCGAACGATTCTTACCCTTCTTCAAATTGTTGAGGGGACCCAAAATGGCATCTGCTATGTTCGCCTAGGATGAGGAATGTTAGAAGGTGTTCACCGAACTCAAGAAATTCTTGGCCTCGCCCCCGGTACTGTCCAAGACGGTCCAAGGCAAAGCTCTATACCTCTATCTCTGGGTGACCCCTTTTACAGTGAGCTCGGTCCTGGTCAGGAACGACGTAGGGGTCGAGAGACCAGTTTACTATGCCAGCAAGGTGCTTAATGAGGCTAGGAAAAGGTACCCCGCAACTGAGAAACTCGTGCTAGCGTTGGTTACCTCGGCCAAGCGCCTCCGACCCTACGATCAAGGGCACTCCATTGTCATATTGACCGACGAACCCCTGAAGAAGATTCTCTTTCACCCTGAAGCCTCGGGACGCCTCATCAAGTGGGCCATCATGCTCGGGGCCTATGATATCTCGTATCACCCTCGCTCGGCTATTAAAGGACAGGCTCTCGAAGACTTCATCGCTAAATGCACGGTCCCAATTAAAGGACAGGCCTACTTGGGATCTGTTCGTCGACGGATCCTCCAATTCAACATGAAGTGGTGCCGACATTCTCCTCAAGTCCCCCGAAGGAGCGGAGCTACGGTACGCCTTAAAGTTCAACTTCCAGACGTCCAACAATGCCTCCGAGTATGAAGCCGTTATCTCGGGAGCCAGGATGGCTCGAAGACTGGGGGCCGAACAAGTCAGGATCCACACGGACTCCCCATTGGTCGCTAGCCAAGTCAACGGTGAATACAAAGCTCGGGAAGGACAAATGGTCAAGTACCTCCAAGCGGTAAAGAGAATGGCCCAACTTTTCGAGAGCTTTGAGGTAGTCCGAATAGCTCGGGAGGAAAACTCCCGAGCGGATGCCCTCTCTCGACTGGCCTCCTCGCTCGACCCCGCTGGTACACGATCAATCTTTCTCGAAGAACTCGAGCGACCGAGCATCGAGTCCGAGCTTATGATCGTTGACTCGGCACCCCCGAGCGACTGGTAGACCACCTACATATCCTGACTCCAGGATTCTCAAGAGCCCCCCGACCCTCAGGAGGCTCAGAAGCTCAAGTACCAAGCTCGACGTTTCGTCATGATGGACGATGCCTTGTACCGCATATCTTTCTTCGGTCCCCTCCTCAAGTGCATCAGTGCCGACGAAGCCAACCGAGCGGTTCAGGAAGTACACGAAGGCACCTGCGGAGCGCACCAAGGAGGAAGATTGCTCGCCAGATCCTGCTCCGGTAGGGTTACTAGTTGCCCACTCTCCAGAAGTGCGACCGATGTTAGCGCTTCGACCACCTGATCCATCAGCCCGTCGCGGAGCTCATCACCCTTGCCGAGCCATACCCTTTCGCTCGGTGGGGGATCGACATCTTGGAGCCATTCCCCACGGCTCAAGCGCAGAAGAAGTTCATCATCGTTGCCATCGACTATTTCACCAAGTGGATCGAGGCCGAAGTCACCACCAGGATCACCAAGTCGGTCGTATGGAGTTTTGTTTGGAAGTCGATCATCTATCGCTACGGTGTCCCCTGAGTGATCGTGAGCGATAACGGTCGGTAATTTGATTCTCATTACTTCAGAGACAGATGTGCCGACCTAAGCATTCGCAATCACTTCACTTCGGTAGCCCACCCTCAGGCTAACAGACTGGTCGAGAATGCCAATAAGACTATCTTAAAAGGCATCAAAACCAGGCTCGGCAAGGCCAAGGGAAGCTGGCTTGAGGAATTACCAAGCGTACTGTGGTCGCACCGAACTACTCCGAGAATGGCCACCGGTGAAACACCTTTTCAATTGGTATATGGCAAGGAAGCCGTAATTCCGTTGGAGGTCGGCAATCCCTCTCTCTGAGTCGTCTACTTCAAACCCGAGGTAAACGAGCAGAAATTGCGAGAAAACCTCGACCTAGCGGACGAGATCTAAGAGATTGCAAAGATCCGAGCAATGGAATACCAACGGCACATCACTCGATACTACAACTCCAGAGTTTGAGATAGACACTTCCAGCTGGGAAACTCCATCCTGAGGAAGGCCGAAGCATCTCAACCACTAGAGGTGGCGGTGAAGCTGGCCCCTTCCTGGGAAGGCCCCTACCGAGTGGTCGAGACGCTCGTGAAAGGAGGATACCGATTGTCCACCATGGAAGGAACACTCGTCTGATGGGGACATCAAAGCAAGACCGCTCATATTTTGTTTGCATGTATGTCCCTCTATATTTGTATGTATACCCTTATGTTATATGGGTACACAATTGTAAGTCTTAGTGGGTTTTTGTGCAAAATATCAGTAGGACCAGCAAGGGGGCCCTCACTCCTTCCTCATTGGTCTAAGTGACACCATTTGGGCCCATGTGGGGCTGGTCAAAGTCCTAGGTGGCATCTAGAAGGTCAATTGGACACATGGGAGACAAGTGGTAAAAAAATTCAAAGATGCCACCTACCTTACCTACCTAGTCAAGGGGGCGCCGCCCATTTTGGTCCAATTTTAATTTTTCAAAAAATAAGTCTATTAGAACTAATTAGTTCTATACCTTGTATATCTCTCCCAACCCTAGATCTGAGGGTATTAAGAGAATTTTTTTCATTTCATATAAATAGTATGCAATTTCCATTTGTGTGAATTAATGAGAAGAAAAAATTGTGTGTGCTTTAGAGCAACCTGCGCCCCCTCCGCTCTCCCTCTGGTTTCCTTCCTCCTCCTTCACCATTTCAGGGTATAGACCTCTTCTATCTTAGCACCTCTACATCCGGTTTCTATCTCTGCCGCCGCCGCCACCGTTCGTGCCGCCAACGAGCCACCGCGAGCATCCTTCTGAAGTGCTGTCCAAGTTCTATTTTGCTGGACAGAGGCTTACTCCAGGAATTTTAGCTCCCAACTCTGATATCATCTAGAGCTGAGATTTTCAGGGTTGGTTCCCCTCTTGGATCCCCACCACCACAAAACAAATCTCATCATTTACCTTTCTTTTTATATTTTTCCATTTTCATGCTTCCCAATCCACCAATTTTGTCTGCAGTCTGTCCAGTTTCACAGCAGCCCTGAGTTTCACCCTTGTGTTCACCTTCTAGATTTTTGCTTGAATCCCCAATTTTACTGGAGGTTCTGTCCACCATTTCCATCCTCCACAAATTTTCTTCGAATTTCAAAAGCCCGCTACCGATTTTTAGAAATTGTGTCTTTCCCCCAAATTCAGTTATGTTTCTGCTGTTAAGATCCGACCACCCGGTACTAGCAAATACTTTTCCCCAGTCAAATCTCCACCAAACCTTTCATAAAATATATCCCCGTTTTCCTCTCTTCGCCCTCTACAAGTTTTGTGAAGAGCCCAACATCTGAATCTGAGGTCTACATCACGGTCAATGCCAACTCTCAAGAAAAAGCTCTTCTGTCCTGAGTTTTCAGATCCTGTGAACCAGCAGCTTGAATATTCGACAAAGGCCATCAAAAGGAAATTAAAATTTCTTTCTCTAGTCATAGATCTAAGGATTTTGAGTTAGCTTTCCATCGGTACCTCTTGTGCGTCGATCCGCGTCAAGGCCGATCGCAGCATCAATTTCCATCGGGACGCGCAGATTTGAAACAGAATTCAGATCCGTGGGCAGCAACTCAGACGAGTAAAGATCGGAGCCGCCCAGTCTCCGACCAGTGAACCAGTGCGCCGCCTTCCCAGGGAGCGCCCCCCCACCCCCGGGCGTCCCCACCACAGTGGTGCCACCCGGTCCCACTCGGCCCCACTGACCAGCACGTGGGCCCCACGATCTTGCATACGCGTGCAGCCGAAGCTACGCAAGAAGCTACCCGTCAACCTGAACCCACTACTCCCGGGTCCCATTATGTCGCCCTTTACTTCCCTACGTGGAGTGGGCATTCATATTCATTGCTGTAATTTAATTACTTACTGTTTCGGGAGTACGCGATCGGCCGGGGTCGTCTTCCCCACGCCAGGCGCGTGGAGGTATCGTGTTCGCTCCATTACTCGGCATTTGCTATTCTTGTATATGCTTTTATATGCCACTACTAGAGAGCATGTGGTAGGGCCGTTAGCTCGATATATTGTTATTCACCGATGCTGCAAGAGAGAGCGAGACCGTCCCGTGACCCGACCCGAGCACGAATTTGTGAGTTGACCACCCTAGCTCACTGCCGGTTTCTCAACCGTGCACGTCCGTACGCTTCCCTTATTAGGGGCGATCGCGAGCTTGCTTAGAGTCCAAGGATCGCATATCCAATTGGAGTCGAGTCGCGTGTCCATCCCGCATCAGTTTGGTATCAGAGCCCAGTTGAGTCTAGGGTGTTTAAAATAAAAAAAAGTGTCATTTACATTCAGTCATCGTCTAAGTCGGTCTAGGTTGCATTTACATCCCATTAATCGGTATATCAAAAGGTGTTATCCGAACGTTAGGCTACGCCTATTGGGAAGGCCGCACACTTGCGCGAGTGATCTTTGGATCAATTAACTCCGCCACGTACCGAGTCTTGGTTTAAGTCTAGGAGCATCATCCTTGCATTAGTCCGTGTCTCCTAGTCCTTGTGTCATTGCATGCCCACTCGGCGAGGTACCCAATACCATCCCCCTACACCCATGACCAACCCGCGAGATACCATCTCGGGAGACCTTCACGCCATGCACGAGGCGATCATGGCCCTCGTAGCCCGTATGGGCCAATCCGAGGCCACCTTTAAGAGCTTCCCGGACCGCATAGATGGCCAGTTTAATGCCATGGAGGAATGGATGGAATCATCCGACAGATCTGTCCAATGTCTGGTCAGACGGTTGGATAGGATGTCACACGGAGACCCTCCTAGAGTGTCCCAAGGCCCACGCTCACCTGCTCAGGCGGCTGCCCAAGGCCAAACCATTCCCATAGCCCAGGCCCAGCCTGCCCTTTTGGTCCAGGACCCGCCCGCACATGCTCCTCAGCCACCACAAGCTCCTCCACCCGTCCCTCCTTAGGTCCCCGAACTACCGCACCATGACGTTGGTCTCGAGGACTATGGGTCCGACAATGCCTACGAGGGGTATGGTCAACGCCGTCGTGGCCTTCAGCCACAGAGAGATGAGGAGGATGATAGGGTCCTTAAGACCGTGCGAGCGGACCCTCCCATTTTTTACGGGTCTTTGGATCTGAAAGTCTATTTAGATTGGGAGTTCGGCATGGACCGATACTTCGATTGGTATGATATGTTGGAGCATCGAAGGATCCGATTTGCTACCATGAAGCTCATAGGACATGCACAAACCTATTGGAAGAATGTAGAGAGCCTGTTATTTCAGCGGCTACAGCCCCCGATTGATACATGGGGTGAAATGACGATTAAGCTTCGGCAAAAGTACCTTCCTCCCACATACCGTCAGCGACTCATCGATAGGTGGTAGAGTCATAGCCAAAGAGACTGGTCTGTCTCTGAATACATCGCTGAATTTGATGAGTACTTTCTGCGATGTGGTGTCACGGAGGAGAGCACCATGCCCGTTTCTCACTTTCGATGTGGTTTGCGGTCACACTATCAGTATGAGCTTTTCCGCCGTAATGCCAAAACGTTGGAAGAGGCATATCAGGTTGCTCTCGAGTTGGAGCAATTTGAGGGAGAGTTCGAGCCTAGCCATCGGTCGGGCCCCACCCCTCTTCGTAGTATCGAGCCCCGTCACTCTTTAGGCCCACCTCAGTGGGTCCCCATGGCTCGATCTCAGGAGCCCACCCATCAGGAGCATTTCACTCCGCGGCCTCGCCCTCCCCCACTCCGGGATCTACCTCCAACCCAACCCCCGGCACCTATTTCCCACCCTCAGGCACCGGCACCCCCACCCATGTTGCCCACGGCACCTACACCTCCACCCCTGTTGCCTACACCCCCTACCCGTCGGGAGGGTAAGGGTAAGGGCCCTCTTATCGGAGAGACCAGTAGGTCACGGGTGCAGTGTTTCCACTGTCATGGGTTTGGCCATATCGCCAACCAATGTCCCACTCGTGCCACACTAGCCCTAGGGGTTGGAGAATCTTCATCTTCTGGGCTTGTGACTGTCCACTACGAGGCCGACCCAGAACTCGCCGATGAGTACAAAGGTCTGGAGGAGCCTACCGATGTTCAAGATGTAGTCACCTAGTAGGGTTATTATCGTTGCAATAAGTCTAGGTCATGCATGAGTCAATTTGTTACTTTTTTGTGTGGTTTGTTTGTATGGCTTGTTTGCGTGGTTTGCATACGTGTGTTAGTACATGGTAAGTCTGCATGTGTCTTGTGCAAGCTCGTTGTCGGTCTCTTATATGTGAGAGGCAAGTGGACTTGCTAGAAGAGTATGGGATCAGTTCTACATCTATGCCCCGGATCTAGTCACCTACAGGGACCCAGTGGTGATTCCTAGTGAGTCTTCGAGTTGCCTCCTTCCCCTTGAGAGTGACCCCACCCCAGAGTGTTCCACCACTAGCCTCTTTCCATAGCAACATGCGCATATCGAGTATATACGGAATGAGCAGGTGACGATCACTTGGAGTGGAGCGTACTTGCGCTACTTGGTACGGTGACGGATCCGTCGGAGCTACTCGAGCAGTCAACCCCTTTACTCGACGGGGTCAAGTTCTTCCCACCCGGGGAGAATTGATGGGGACATCGAAGCAAGACCGCTCATATTTTGTTTGCATTTATGTCCTTCTATATTTGTATGAATACCCTTGTGTTATATGGGTACACAATTGTAAGTCTTAGTGGGTTTTTGTGCAAAATATCAGTAGGACCAGCAAGGGGGCCCTCACTCCTTCCTCATTGGTCCAAGTGACATCATTTGGGTCCATGTGGGGTTGGTCAAAGTCCTAGGTGGCATCTAGAAGGTCAATTGGACACATGGGAGACAAGTGGTAAAAAAATTCAAAGATGCCACCTACCTTACCCACCTAGTCAAGGGGGCGCCCCCCATTTTGGTCCAATTTTAATTTTTGAAAAAATTAAGTCTATTAGAACTAATTAGTTCTATACCTTGTATATCTCTCCCAACCCTAGATCTGAGGGTATTAAGAGTCTTTTTTTCATTTCATATAAATAGCATGTAATTTCCATTCGTGTGAATTAATGAGAAGAAAAAAGTGTGTGTGCATTGGAGCAACCTGCGCCCCCTTCTCTCTCCCTCTGGTTTCCTTCCTCCTCCTTCAGCATTTCAGGGTATGGACCCCTTCTATCTTAGCCCCTCTACATCTGGTTTCTATCTCTGCCGCAGCCGCCGCCGCCGTTCGTGCCGCCAACGAGCCACCGCGAGCATCCTTCTGAAGTGTTGTCCAAGTTTTGTTTTGCTGGATAGAGGCTTACTCCGAGAATTTTAGCTCTTAACTCTGACATCATCTGGAGTTGAGATTTTCAGGGTTGGTTCCCCTCTTGAATCCCCACCTTCACAAAAAAAAATCCCGTCATTTACCTTTCTTTTTATATTGTTCCATTTTCGTGCTTCCCAATCCACCAGTTCTATTTGCAGTCTGTCCAGTTTCATAGTAGTCCTGAGTTTCACCCTTTTGTTCCCCTTATTGATTTTTTATTGAATCCCTAATTTTACTGGAGGTTCTGTCCACCATTCCCATCCTCCATAAATTTTCGTCGAATTTCAAAAGCCTTTTACCTATTTTTAGAAATTGTATCTTTCACCCAAATTCAGTTCTATTTCTGCTGTCCAGATCCGACCACCTGGTACTACAAAATACTTTTTCCCAGTCAAATCTCCACCAAACCTTTCATAAAATATATCTCAGTTTTCCTCTCTTCGCCCTCTACAACTTTTTTTAAGAGCCTAACATCTGAATCGGAGGTGTATATCGCAGTCAATGCCAACTCTCAGGAAAAAGCCCTTCTATCCTGAGTTTTCAGATCCTTTGAACTAGCAGCTTGAATATTCGACAAAGGCCATCAAAGGGAAATTCAAATTTCTTTCTCTAGTCATAGATCGGAGGATTTTGAGTTAGATTTCCATCGATACCTCTTGTCCGTCGATCCGACGTCTGGGTCGATCGCAGCATTAATTTTCGTCGGGATGCGCAGATCTGAAATAGAATTCAGATCCGTAGGCAGCAACTCCGACGAGTGAAGATCGGAGCCACCCGATCTCCGACCGGTGAACCAGCGTGCCGCCTTCCCAAGGAGCGCCCCTCCGGGCGTCCCCACCACAGTGGTGCCACCCGGTCTCATGCCGCCCCACTGACCAGCACGTAGGCCCCATGATCGTGCATGCGCGTGCAGTCGAAGCTACGCAAGAAGCTGCCCGTCAACCCGAACCCACTACTCCCGGGTCCCATTGTGTCACCCTTTACCTCCCTACGTGGAGTGGGCATTCATATTCATTCCTGTAATTTAATTACTTACTGTTCCGGGAGTACAAGATCAGCCGTGGTCGTCTTCCCCACGCCAGGCGTGTGGAGGTATCGTGTTCACTCCATTACTCAGCATTTGCTATTCTTGTATATGCTTTTATATGCCACTGCTAGAGAGCATGTGTTAGGGCCGTTAGCTCGATATTGTTATTCACCGCTGCTGCGAGAGAGAGCGAGACCGTCCCGTGACCCGATCTGGGCACGAATTTGTGAGTTGACCACCCTAGCTCACCGCCGGTTTCTCAACCATGCACGTCTGTACGCTTCCCTCATTAGGGGCGATCGCAAGCTTGCTTAGAGTCCAAGGATCGCATATCCAATTGGAGTCGAGTCGCGTGTCCGTCCCGCATCATCATCCCTCGGACATGGAACGCGACAAATCTTCGCAAGTTCTACTTTTGATCATTTGGCAAGCATGCACATGTAAGCAAAGTAGAATAAATGCAATTCTTCTTATCTTATTAATCTTTGATGTACAACAAGTAGGCCGCAGCCAATACAGTATACATGTACAAAAACTACACCCTCTGGCACTATAACGCGAGTAGAACGCTCGACCAACCCGATAAGCGCTCCTACGTCCAGCCACTGACTCTGCCGCGTATGGAAATTGGCTCGGACAAAGGATCGCCGGCCTCGTTGGTTTGAGAAAGCTAGGAGGAAAGAAGAAAAGGGAGGGAAGAAAAGGAAGGAATACAAGTGAAGGCCTCCTCTCTGCCAACTCTTTGGAAGGCAGAGAGAGCAGGCATCCTCCGAAGAGTGAAGAAGGAGGGAGAAAGAGAAAACGACAGAGATGGACGAGGAGGCAGGGGGAGGCCAAGAAAGGAGGGAGCTTAATGAGCTCCCCCCTCCCCTTGGGATGGCGTCGGCGAGTTAGGAACAGGAGGGCGACATGCTCCGGCATGACGAACCCTCTCCCAGAGTGACCCCCGACTGACGAACCCTCTTCCAGACTGAAACAGCAGGAGCTTCCCTCCTACTGCCATCTACATCATCGTCTTCCGAAGCGCCTTCCATGCCCCGCCAAGACCGACAGCACAATGCCTCACGGAAGGGAAAGAAGGAGAAACTGCCAGGGATGGCCTTAAGCGATGAAAGGAAAAGGAGACGCCCCTCAGACCTTTTATAGGCCGAAGGGGGAGCTGATTGCCTTAAATGACTCTCCCCTTACAAAACACGAGGCTTTCTCTGAGATGGTTACCTCATTTCCCAAACATCCCGCCAACGAGACGCGTGAAGCGGCAAGTCATTAAGGGCGGTATGGAAAAATGGAAAGGTGCCAGCGCCATGTCAGTTATTTGACAGATCGGCACGCGCGATATCTGTAGAGAAAATCGATGCTTTCTCCAACAACTACAGATCCGATAGTCAAATCACACCAAAAGTAGTAAGAAACAGTCAATTCAGCATTTAATATTGCCGCTATTATATTTTCCAAAAAAAGCCTTACCCGGCTACATAATAGAAAGAAAAAAGAAAGGGAGAGTTATTACATTAGGCCTCAGGCCCATCTTCAAGCTCGGCAGGCAAGGCTTCCTCAGCACCAGATGATCTGCCCCCAGTATTCTCGGCGACGGCCGACCTAGACACTGACCCCACCTGTGTGGGAACTGTCTCGGTCGTGCGCTCTCCTGAAGATGCTGGAGTTGGCAATCGCTCGGACGAGGACTCCCGACCCTCCTCTTCACTTGAGGTATAATGAGAAGAGTCGGTCGAACCCCAGTCCAAGTCATAGCGCTGCCCGGAAGGAAAAACGAGCTCCTTCGCTTGGGCCTCAGCCTCTATGGCGGCCCGATCAAACCTCTGGGAGAAGCCCTTCTGAAGGCCCCAGCGATAGCCCGACTCATAATAAGGGAAGGCAGCCTGGAGAAGAGCCGCGTGATAGGCCTCTGAGCACTTATGTCACTCGAGTGACTCCACCCCGACCAACTCCGCCTGCCTCTCGAGCTCGGATATCCTCTGTTCTGACTTAGACAGCCTTCTATCGGCCTCAGTTAGTGCATCCTCAGCCCCCCAGACTCGGCCCTTGAGCTCCCGCCCCTCGACCTTCCACTACTCGCCGCGCTCGACCTGAATCATACGCTCCGCCTCCAGGAGCTCATTCTTCCGGTCGACCATACAACGAGCCTGGGCCAGCTGCTCCGCCAACGATTGACCCTCTGCTTGGCTCGACTGCACCTGAGCCCGAAGCAGGGCCACCTCCCGACGAAGGTCACCAAGATCAAGGGTCAAACGCTCAACCTTCCGATCAAGCGCACCACGGGCCCACGAGAGAGCCTCCCGCTCCAACTCCACCCGAGCATACGCGCCTACTACCTCAGCCCCGAGCTGAGCCAGGATCTGGCTACCTTCCATAAGCTACTCGAAAAGCGTGGAGGGGGGACCCCTCTAGAGCTTCTCTCGCACAACTCCCGAAGCAATAGAATGGCACCTCCGGTACAGGGAGGCTCGGACGCTGAAGGAACTGGTCGATGGAAGGGAAACTTTCTCCGAAGCAGTCAGGATTGGGGCACCTTCCCCGAGCAATCCTACCTCGGGGGCCCCACCGGTTGACTCGGGCTGAGCGGACTCGCCGTGTACTTCCCTTGCCTCGGTCCGCTGCGATCGAGCCGCTACATCCTGCGACCCTCCAGCCTCGTCAGGCTCGGACCGGGATCCTTCGTCCGGCGCCCCCTCTACTTCGCTCGGTGCCCCAGCATCGGCCACGATCCCTTCGTCAATTTCCCCCTCTTGCACCATAGAGGGAGGAGGCAACAGGGGAACCTCATCAACCGAGTGGGCGGCCTCCGCCTTCCTCGCCCGCTTCTTCTCAGCAGACTGAGCCTGCATCGAAGATCGCAACAACTTCGCCACAGGATCCTTATGCTTGACCCCCCGGCATTCAGAAGCATCATCCCGGGCGACCCCCTTGACCTTTTCCCGGGTGGGGGATGAGCCCTCCGAAACTGGGAGATCGCTCGGAGCTGACGTATCATCCACATTGATGACCTCCAGCTTGACTGACGATGCCTCCTCCTCGTCCTCCTCAGCCGCTCGCCGCAGATCTGCGCGAAGAAAAGCAAATTAAGAAGAGGAAAACACTCGCTTGAAAGATGACAAGTTCCTGAGAACCTTACCCGTCGGCAACAGTAGTCGAGAAAGATACTCCTCGATGTTAGGAGGAGTCACCAACTCAGCAGTCTCTAGGCGGTCCCGCTGAAGGATAGCAGCATCGCTCTCCACCTCCGGAGAGACCTATGTTTGCTTCGGAGGGATGTTCAGGTGAAAGTTGGGCGCCGTCGGGAAATCCCAGACCACGCCGACTGCCGACGGGCCCACCCAGAAATATTGGGTCTTCCACCCCTTATGAGAGAAATCCTTCACAGAAAGGGACACGCAACTCCTCTTCCACTTCGCCTGAATGAAGAAGAAGCCCTTCCCGGCAAAAGGATTCTCCTTCAACTCAAAAAAATAGTGGAAGAGGTCCACCGAGGTGCGCACCCCTCTCTTGCCACAGAGAAAGATGAAGGAGAAAATAAGGGTATAAGAATTGGAGACCAGTTGGACAGGAGCCAGCCGATAGAATCGAAGCAACTCGGCGATGAAAGGATGGAGGGGCAGCCGAAAGCCTCACTTCCAAGCTAGGAGGAAAGAACAAAAGTGGCCAGAACGAGTGGCCAGACTAGATTCATGAGGCTCAGGTGCGAGGAACTTTAATCGCCATGGCAGCCCATACTGATTCTCCAGCCGTTTCACGTCCGCCTCACCCAGCTCGCTGCGAAGAGGCTCCGATGGCACCAAAAAAGTCCTCGAGGCATGTTCTCCCTCTCGGCTCTCGGCCCCTGGATTTTGGTCCGCCATGGAGCAGAGAGAAGAACTGGAATAAGGAAGGGGAAAGCTCTGAATCAGAGGACTCTGAAGCTGATGAATCACTACCTCAGGATGCTCCCCTAGCTCCGATGGCCGCAACGATTCTCCACTCTTCCGAACTGCTCTCACAGCACAGGAGCCCCCCTCAAATATAAATGCAAAGAGAGGCAAAACCATAAACCTCGGAGATAAAGGGACACAAAAATGCGCAATGCTTAAACCGGAGGCGGCGCGGCGATTCGATCTCCCGAGGAGGGGCCTTCTCTTATTCATCATGACGGGCATATTTTCAAGGCAAGCCACATCATGTGGCCCCTACCAGAGAGAAATCTCTACCCAACCAGAGCCACAAAAAGTCCAGCCTAAATGCTACTCGTCCGAGCCTAATTTTGGCACGGGAGTAGGAGGGGGACAAGTGGAGAGGGGAAATCTTGTCGCCCATACGGAGAGGCCAAAAGAGGTCCAACCAGACCGAACGAGGCCCAACTCTTTGAAGTGGTAGCCCCCGGGCCCACTCAATATAAGCCCAATAACTCACTCCGAACAACCGCTTCCTAGGCGGCCTTCGGGTTGGGAAGTTGATGCGGGACGGATAGAGGAACCGACTCTAAGTGATGCGGACCTTGGACTCTAAATGTGGATGCAACCAGCAACATACGAATAGTGGAGACACTTTGGCCCGACACTAAGAGTTCCTATGGGTTATACGTCGCTAACAGAACGCAAGCTCACTCATCGTCCCAAGCGAGGGAAAGCGTGGATCCGTGCGGTTGAGAAACCGGCAGAGTCAAGGGTGGTCGACTCACTTCCGTGCTCGGATCGAGCCACGGGACGGGTCACTCTCTCGCTCACAGCGGTGAGATGAACTCACAGGCTAGGTTCTTATCACACTCACAGCGGCATATGGTCAAATACTAGCTAAGCAAATGTAATGCCAAGAAGTTAAGACCGTACCTCCACGCTCCCGGTGTGGGGAAGACAACCCCGGCCAAATCCGTACTCCCGGTTAACAAATTTTACTACAGTACAAATGTTTCGACCCACTCCACGCAAGGAGGTAACAGGTCACATGTGTTGCCCGGGATCATCGGGAATTGGGTTGACGGGCAGCATCTTAATGTTGCTCCATCGGTGCCGAACCCCGCGTTTTAGTGCTGTCCGGACAGCACGATCTGCGGGTTCGTGGGGCCCACGTGCTGCTCAGTCCTCCGGACCTGGGGGGGTGGGTCCCATTGTGGATGGGACACCTGGAGGGGCGATCCCCTGGATGGTGGCCGGACTGGAACATCGGGCGGTGGTCGATCGGCTCCGATCTCCAAGTATTGGAGGTGCTGCCCACGGATCTGATGCTTCTATTTTATAGCGCGTAACCCGGCGAGATCTATTACTGCGATCAGCACCGACGTTGGATCGGTACGAAATCAGCGCCGTTGGAACGCTGACTCGAAACACTTCAACCCTATGTGGTTCCTGGAATTTCATCGGGGTCGTAATTCTGATGGCAGATTTTTGAATAGGGCAGTGCTCAGTCTCAGATCTGGTCATCCAGATTGAGATCTGACTGAGAACTAGCGTTGACCGCGATTTAGACCTCCGAATTAGTTGTTGAGAAATTCATGAAAGTTGTAGAGGGGAGAGAGGAAGATGGGGATACTTTGTGTGAAAGATTTGGTGTAGATTTGGATGGGGAAAAATATTTTCTACCACCGGGTGGTCGGATTTGGACAGCAGAGATAGAACTAAATTTAGGATCTAACCATGATTTTTAAAAATAGGTAGAGGACTCCAGAAATCCCAAGAAAATTCGTGGGTGATGGTGGTGGTGGACAGAACCTCCAATTAAATTGGAGATTCAAACAAGTAAGGGGAAGGTGGTCGAAATGGGGAGACATAGGGTTGTTGTGACTCAGGACAGGGAACTGGCCGATCTGGAAGGAGGGGGAGCACGAAAATGGAAAAATGGAAAATAAAGGCTCAAATTTTCACCAATTTTTTTGGGATGTGGGTTGAACATCTATAACGCACCCTGAAAGTTTGGAACACAACAGAGCTCTTGGTTGAGAGCAGAAATTCTGAGAAAAGGGGGCTATCCTGGGTGGACAGAACTCCGGCGACGATGGCGGTGGTGCGACGGCAGCACGATGGCGACGGCGGTGGCGGCGGCGACGACGCTCTTCACACCATATAGATGAGGCTTCACACCTCTGATTCACATCCTTCCCAGCTGTAGAAGGGGGAGAGGGGGGAGAGATAGGGGGCCCTTGCTCCTTTAGAGGAGATTCGGATTTTCTTTGCATTAATTCCACTCAAAATGAAAATACAAGGTTCTTAGAGAAAATATAAAAAGACTAGTTCTATCCCTAGATCTAGGATTGGTGGGGAGTAAAAGAGGGAGTCCACATTTTATTCTCCCATGTGATTTGGAACTAAATAAAATAAACTAAAAATCCTAATATAATATAGTAAATGGGGGGCGCCCCCTTGACCTTCATGCCCCCTTCTTGGACTTTTTTAATCTCTTGTCCCCCCCTTGGTCCAACTCTTCTAGAAGCCCACCTTGGAGGGTTGACTGACCCCACATGGGCCCAAGAGCTGAGGTGGATCAATGGGAGAAGGGATGGGGGGCCCGCGGGACCCGGGTGGTCCCAAATTACAAATAATCCCCCTTTACAATCTGAATTACAATCTAAATAAAGCCAAATAAACACACATTACACACAAATAAATCCCAGTAAATATGATAAATACTAAGACTCAAGGGGGAGTCTCCAGACTGTCTCCGAGCCAGATGGAAGTCGATGTAGCTCGGGTGGTCCTCCGCGTACGTTACAGACGGTTCACCGGTTCGTGCTTCTCGCTCGCTCTGGTGTCCGCACCAATTCTCCCCAGGTGGGAGAAACTCGACCCTATCGAGTAAGGGTCTGCATCGCTCTGGTAGCGCTCTAGTAGATCCGGATCTATCCACTGCAACTCTCCACGGGTGATCCAAGTATCCTCGGTGGCGGGTCGTCCTCTCTAACGCACTAGGTAGCGCGGGTAGGATCCACTCCTGGTAACTGTCACCTGCTCATCCAGTATATGATCTATATGCTCTCGCTGCCATGGAAATGGGGCTGGTGGTGGACACTCAGGTGTGGGATCACTCTCAAGGGGAGGAGATGGTTTGAAAGGCTCACTAGGGATCACCGCTAGGTCCCTATATGCAACTAGATCCGACACATTGAAAGTAGAGCTTATACCATATTCCTCGGGTAGGTGCACAATATACGCATTGGATCCAACGTGTTTCAACACTCTAAATAGACTGGCTCTGCGAGCTTGTAATTTCCTTACGGTTCCAGAGGGAAACTATTCAGGTCTTACCCTGATCATGACATAATCACCCTCTTGGAACTCACGGTGGTGTCTATGGGCATCGGCTAGCTCCTTATACCGTGCATTGCTGGCCTCAATGTGACGACGGATGTCGTCATGTAGACTCCTAACATGCCTAGCAAAAGACTCGGCAGACTCAGACACTCGAGCATGAATGGGCATGGGAACAAGATCCATAGGTTTCATAGGCCTACGACCTGTGACAATCTCGAATGGACTCATACCTGTAGACATGGTGACCAAATCATTATATGCAAATTCTGTCAGTGGTAATATGAGATCCCAATCCCCTACACGGTCCCTGACAAGACACCTCAAAAGATCGCCTAGACTCCTATTGACCACCTCGGTCTGACCATCTGTTTGGGGATGATATGCAGTGGAAAACTTGAGGTGAGTACCCAACATATGCCACAGTGTCTTCCAAAAATAACTGGTGAACCTAACATCACGGTCAGACACTATGGTACGAGGCAACCCGAACTTGCACACCACATGAGTAAGGAAAAGGCAGGCTACCCTCGAAGCATCCGAAGTCTTCGAGCAGGGAATCAAAAGGGCCATCTTCGAGAACCGGTCAACCACCACATAGATCGAATCATGCTTCCTAGAGGTACGTGGCAATCCCAAAACAAAATCCATGCTAACATCACGCCACGGAGCATCAGGCACAGGAAGAGGCGTATAAAGGCCCGAGCTTTGTTTCTTCATTTTGGCCGTAGCACATGTACGGCAGTGGGCCACAATATGAGCAACATCACGCTTCAAGCTCGGCCAATAAAATCTGTGCTCAACAGCCTCGATAGTCTTGTTCCGACCAAAGTGGCCGGCTAGACCTCCCCCATGTAGTTCTCAGACTAAAAAGTCATGAATCAAAGTTCGGGGAACACAAAGCCTGCCTCCTTGAAAGAGGTAATCCTCCTAAAGCACATAGTCATCATGGTCCCTTGAGGGTTCAGCCTGGAGAGTGGTATAAATCTGACCAAAGTCAGGACAGTCAACATAGGCCTCTCTCATCTTCTCTAACCCTATGACTTTGGCACTCATGCTAGTTAGCAGACATGCACGCCAACTCAAGGCATCAGCTACCTTGTTCTCCACTCCAGCCTTATGTTTAAGTACAAATGTGTACTGCTGGAGATACTCAACCCATCTATTGTGACGCGCATTAAGCTTCTTTTGGGAATGGAGGAACCTCAAAGCCTCATGATCAGAGTACAAGACAAACTCCTGATGTAAAAGATAGTGCCTCCAATGCCTAAGAGCCTGAACAACTGCGTAGAATTCTTTATCATAAGTGGAGTATCACAGTTTCGCGTCATTCAGCTTCTCATTGAAGTATGCGACCGGGTGGGCCTCCTGACTCAACACTCCTCCAATCCCTACACCCGACGCATCACAAGAGACCTCAAACACCTTCAAGAAATCTAGCAATCGAAGGATCGGTGTCTGGGTCATGCGCTCCTTGATGTCCTTGAAGGCAGCAACAGTGGCCTTCGTCCATACAAACGTGCCCTTCCGAATATAGTCCGTGATCGGGGCAGTGACAGAGCTAAATCCGTGGATGAAATGACAATAGAACGTCGCGAGGCCATGGAAGCTGCGGACATCATGGACCGTACGGGGTTCAGGCCACTCAATAATGGCCCGGACCTTCTCCGGATCAGTGGAGACCCCAGTACTAGATACAATAAAACCCAAGAAGGTAAGCTGAGGTGTCATGAAGGCACACTTCTGTGGGTTCGCAAACAACTGCTCTCGCCTTAAAAGCAGACAGATCTGCCGTAGATGATCCAAGTGGTCCCCTTTAGTGCGACTATATATAAGGATATCATCAAAATACACAACCACAAAGACTCCAATGAAGGGTCGAAGGACCTGAGTCATGAGTCGCATGAAGGTGCTAGGGGCATTAGTCAACCCAAAGGGCATAACCAACCACTCATATAGACCATCTTTTGTCCTAAATGCGGTCTTTCACTCATCACCTGGCCTAATCCTCACCTGATGGTAGCCACTCTTTAGATCGATCTTCGAGAAGTTAGTGGCACCAGCCATCATGTCTAGCATATCATCCAGGCGGGGAATAGGGAACCTGTACTTAACAATGATTTTATTGATGGCACGACTATCAATGCACATTCTCCACGTGCCATCCTTCTTTGGGGTGAGTAATGCGGGAATAGCACACGGACTCATGTTGTCCCGAACAGACCCTCTCTGCATCAGCTCATCGACCTGCCGCTTTAGCTCGGGATGTTCCGTGGACTCATGCGATAGTGAGGAAGATTGGGCAATGAGGAGCCCGGAATCAGGTCGATAGCATGCTGAATATCCCGCATGGGTGGGAGTCCCTCGGGAAGCTCCTCGGTGTAGATTGTTTTAATTGGATTCCTATCTCGCCCCCTTTAAATTAATACAAGTACAAACATGTGAATCAAAGACAAGGGGGATGAAAGGATGAGAAATACTAACCGTGATCGCCACCAAGGTTCCAACAATGCCAAAGGGTGAAGAAAGGAGAGGAACGGCGCCGTGTACCTTGGAACTTAAAGACTTGATCGCGCTTGAAACGGGGTGTGGGGAACTTGTTGAATTAAACCTCTTCTCCTTCCAGTCAACTAGATGAAGAAGGCCTCACGTTGTGTTCATGCTCTCCTACAAAACAAAGCCAAAATAAGGACAAAAAATCCATTAGAATATGCATGTGTAGTATCAATCCCGGAGTGATAAAATAGGGGTAGAAATTAAGGGAGAATGCACCGGGGGGAGGTTTTTAACCCCTGTGAAAGGGTGGAAATAATAGGTGGGTGTGTTGTGCATGCATAGGATTTGAAATCACTAGATATGATGAAGAGAGTAGAGAGAAATCATTGATGCAAAATGGGGAAAATGCATGTGCAGCAGAAAAGTGCAGGGAACTGTGATGATTTGTGATTTTGAGAGGAAGAGAACTAAGTGTATAGACCACCAAATTAAACCTAGAAGGATGGAATTGAAAGATAATACTTCCCTCCTCAAGCCAAGGTCGAAGTTGTGAGTTGGAGTTGCAGCATGGCTTCGCCCTGAGTCGAGAAACAGCCCCTTATAGAGTTTTGCAAGAAAGCCCCATCTTCTTATCACGATTCCCAGAGATATAGTTCAAGATAAATCGACTTCTCAGGATCAAACTTGAGATAATACTATGGATAAGAGATAGGAACAAACGGGGATCAATTCGGAGGAGGATTCTAGAAGATATGGCTCTTGGAAGGTAGCCCCGTCGCACTAGAAAACAAAGTTTTAGTTGTACCAGGATGCTTAAATCTCGATCTTACGACCCAGATCCTGAGAGATATAGCCAATGAAAATTTGATTTCTATGAACCAAATTCAAGATAATACAAAGGGCTAGAAGTAGTGTTGCATCCCCTAGTTCGTGTTTGGTTTCAATGATATCAAAATGATTGTGTTTGTGTGTGTTTGTGTTACATTGAGCAACATGTTTTATATCTTGTTTTGATGAGTTGAAAGATGGAGTCAATGTTCACTCTTGAAAGCCATGTGAACCCTTGGTGTTTAAGGAACTAATGTTATATTTATGATGGTTTGTAGGAACACAAATTCATGGCTCATACTTGGAATCTAAAGGAGTCCATCAATGAAGCTCTTCTTCTAAAAGGGAGTTAACTCTGTTCATATTTGAAAGTCATATGAATGATTTGTATTTAAGGATCTCATACTTTGAATATTTTGATTTGCATGATAAAAATCCATGATTCATGTTTGGAACTCAAAGGAGTGCATCAATGAAGATCTTATTGAAAAAGGGAGTTGACTCACTCATTGCATTGCGTTGACTCTTCTATATTTCATACATTTCATCAAATAACTTTTCAAAGTCTTGGTTGGATATTTTCATGCATTTTTCTCATAAGATTTTTAGGCTATAAATATTCATACAAGACTTCATGAGAGTTGGTTCCATATTGCTCATGCATTACATGAATGATTGATCTTGTGTACTATGCACTAAAAGCTTGAGTTAATGACTTACTGTGTGAAAGAATTGCATGAAGATGGCTTTTCTGAAGATGGCTTCATTTGGGTCTCAATCAAGAAGATTGTGTTCACTGAACACACCTTTCTAATTTAATGATAGTGACATATCATTCATAGAGTTATTGTGATTTCAATGTATGGATTATTCAAAAAGATCCCTTGTTTATATCAATGCTCCTCGTGAGATAATGCTTCATGAATGTTAGTTTTTAATCAACAAGAATGCCATTTGAATGAATGTCATTTCATGATATTATGCATACTTTGCATTTGGCATAATTGTTAACACTTGTGTGATGAAGCATTTTGTTGTTGAAGATTTGGTTGCCTTGTAATTGAATGGTTGAGCTCCCATGTCATTATTTTTGGTTGATTGAGAGGTCCATGTGGTCATAACAAAACCTTGTCATTTGGTGGAATGTATTTTTGTTGATTGATTTGAGAAGCCAAATACATGTTTGAATGAGTTCAATGATATATTTTGATGAGAACAAGTTCTAAGTGTTAACGCTTGATTGCATGGTTGTGGAGAGTTGAATATGAGCCACATCATGTTTCTAGTATATTTCATTGAGCTTCATTTGATATGAGTGAAAGAATTTCAAGAAGATGGATTGTGTGAAAATAGCATGTTTGGGTTCCTCATGGAAGCATGATAATTTCATATCCTTGTTTTAGACAACACAAGATGGTGTGCATGATGTGGTTGAAATGTTAACTTGATACATTTTTATTTTGAACTCACCTTTTCACTATTGAGATCATAGCATTTGAGATGATGGTGTTCCGGGTTGATTTGCATTCCATATTGTGCTTATTCATTCTAGAAATGCTAGTTTTAAGAGAGAAGTTCATTTGCTTTTTAAATCCATACTCATTTGGTTTTTATATAGTTTTGTAGGTTCAAACCATCCAAATCAATCATCCGGAATCAAGGGACATTGGTCACATTTATTCCATTGGTTTTGCATAGCTTAAAGGGGCTAAAAATGGGTTTTTCTATCATTTACCTGCATGGGTCGACTCCATGGGTCGACCCTCAGTGTTTCTGGGATGAACAGAAAGCTTTTTTTGAACCCTGCCTACAGGGGTCGTCCCGTGTATTCTGGGTTATTTTTTTGTTGTCTGTCCGCCTCTGTAAGCCCGAGGGTCGACCCCAAGGGTCGACCCTTCCAGAACGTGATTTCCGGAAGAGTTTAAAACCTTATGAAAACATCTCTAAACATTACCATACTACCCCCCATTAGTTCCCATTGTTATTAAGGTGTTTCTAACATGTATTTGGAAGGTTTTATGAGTCTTTTCCCCACCCCTTGAGTTGTATTTATAAGAGTTACGATTTTGTGAGAGGATTAACCCTAATGCTCATTCGTTCATTCTTGTAGGTGAAGAAAAGGGAGAAAACGTGGTGGTGCTCTTGCAAGATGGTTTTCATCTACTTCCATGGAGATTTGAAGCTCATGGTAGAAGAAGAAAAGAAGCATCTCGAAGAGAGGAACGTGAGGACGTCGAAATCGCCATCATCCGACATCAAACCAAGAAGAGCCGGAGATTCAATTGATGGGGGAGCCTTGTGCTTGTTGAATCTTTCTTGTTTTAGTCTTTAGCACATGTTTTGGGCATAGAGCATTCATTTATTAGCTTGTTACAAACCTATAAATGATTTTCTGTGTGTGGATTCGGAGAACGGTTTCTCCGAGTGGTTTGTGTTGACGCTTGTGCGTCGTTTGGTTTGGAGCATATCGGCATGTGTGTTGGGGTTTTTGCCTCGTGTGTGTGGGGAGAAATCCCCGTGTGTGTCTGCTACTTTTGTAGCATATTTGTGTTGGGGTTTTTATCCTGTGTGTATGGAGAGAAATCCCTGTGTTTGCTGCATTTGCAGCGTGTGAAGAAAGCCTTACCGGTTTAGTAAGGGGTGGACGTTGGGAGCCCGTCGTGGTCCTGAACCACCTTAAAAATCCTCATCTCATGTGGTTTGAATTGTGTGATTGTATGGTTTACTTGTTATACTTATTTGTGTGATCATGTGTGAACGGAGAGAGTGAGAGAATCTAGTTAACTTGTGTAGCATTAAATTCTTCTATCTTATCAATCTTGTTAATTCCGCTGTGCGCTAGTTTGTGTTTTTAATTGGACATGATTTTTAGTCGAAGGATCTATTCACCCCCCCCTCTAGATCCGTGTTCCTGCAGTACGGGACCCAACAATTGGTATCAGAGCGAGGCTCTACTGTCCATAGATCTCACGATCTACAGAGTGATCCTAGTGCATTCTACAATCATGAAATTTTCTGTTGAGCATATGTCGATGAATTACCTTACTATTTTTAATGGTTCTGATTTTACTTCATGGTTAGGTAAAATGTGTGGACTGATCAATTCAGTTAATCCTAATCTTTGGAAGTTGATTTATGATGGTCCTCACATATTGCCTCTAGATGAGACCAAGTGGTCTAGTCAAGATAAATTGAAGAACCATGAAAATATCATTGTCTTAAGTTTATTGAAAAGTGCCATTGATACTCATATGTTTCCATTTGTTTCTTCTTGTAGAACGGCAAAGGAACTTATGGATCAGTTGATCAAAAACTCAAGAGATGGAAGGATAAAATTATCTCATGGCCGACAATGATCATCAACTCAATGAAGAAAATTATGATGAGGTAAATTCTGAATCCGAAGAACTCTCTATTAAGGAATGGCAAATGGCATATGCTGAACTGTATGATAAATGCAAGAAACTCAAATATGAAAATAAAACCTTGAGAAAGAAGATTAATGAGAATGTACATGATAATCCTTCTTGTGAAAATTGTAAAACTTTGGAGTCAAAGATTGAGAACCTAGAATAAGAAAAAGAACTTCGGGAATCCAAAGTTGAATTATTTTCAGATGAGATGTCTTATATGAATAAAGAGCTTGAGATGTTTAGAAAATCTAATACTACTCTTGAAATTGATACTGATTCCCATGATTTATTTGATCAAAACAAACACTTATTGTCTAAGATTTCATTGCTTGAGGAAACAGAAAAATGTCTTAGAAACAAGTTAACTTCTTTATCTGATGATGATAAGTTGTTTGAGAAATTGCTTGATTCTAAAATTGATAACAAGGGCATCATGGATGAAAATGAAGATCTTAAAAAGAAAAATGGTGCTATGTTAATTCAGAATTCCTTGCTAGAGGGAAGATTGAGATGCTTTAATAAGCTTGAAAAAGAAATCTCATTGTTGAAACATGAGAATGAACAGTTGCTTGCTAAGATCTCAAAGCATGTTGAAACTGAAAAGGTTCTTGAAAAGCTTCCTGAAAAACTTCACTGCACAAATCTGGAAAATAAAAATCTCATGTAAGAAAATGAAAAACTCACATCAAAGAATTGTTTGCTTGATGATAAAATCCTTGCATGTGAAAAAGAGATCAATAACTTGAAGCTAGATTTGTCTAAATTTATCAAAGGGAATGAGAACTTAGACACATTACTAGGTGTTAAAGTGAACTTTCAAAAAGAGGGTCTTGGTTACATCCCGGTCGATAAAAAATCTTTTGAATCAAAAATGAAAACATCTTTTGTTCATGCCTCCGACATTCCTAGCACCTCTAAAACACCTCCTCCCGTTGCTCAAGTGAAAATCTCTGAAAATAGTTTTGATAAAAAGAATAATCTCAACAAAAAGTATTACATGTCAAATAGATCTCAAAAATCAATGTTGAATGCTTCTATTGTGGCATGATGTTTGATCATGAAATGAATGATTGTGGTATCTTGAAAATGGATGATCAAAATGCATGCAAAGATAAATCTTCCTTCAAAAGAAATAAAAATATCCCATGCTTTTATTGTCACAAACTTGGCCATGTCATGGATGATTCTTTTGTGAAACAAAATGATGATTATCGTGCCATGAATGCTAAGTTTAACTTTCAAAGAAAATTCAGAAATGAGCATGCTTCCCATGGCAAAAGGTTTGCATCCCATAAGAAAAATTCATTCACGAACACTCATGCAAACAATGGAAGGTCATTCCATAGAACCGAATCTCCATGTTATTTTCATTATGACAAGTACATACTGATGCGCGCAAAACGCACGTCGTTAATACGCCCCGCTACCAAATTTAAATATCCGGTCCATAAATTAAATAGAATAGTTAAGTGATGAGACCGAGTCAAATCCACAGAGAGGTTTAGATTTAAAAGTCAAAGACCTTGTATTTTTTTAAGAATTAAAAAACATAAAAATTGAATTGAAACTGTCTTAGGGAGATTTGGATGCAATTTAGAAGGGATGGAATGGATAGAAGAACAGATGAAAAAGTATAATGAAAATAGGGTGAGTTAAGAAGAGAAATAACTTTAAAACCAGATAAAATTCGAAGAAGTGACAGAAGATAAAGTTGAACATCTAAGAGTTAGGAAGAAGTTTTATGAAGAGTGCAAAGACAGAAAATGAGAGGAAGACAGTGAAAAATATGAAACACTGATATTTATCGGTGAGGATGAACAGTAAACTCGTAAAAGACAGAACCGCGGGAAAATAAAAATAACTTAAACATGAAGAGAAATTAGAGGGAGTAATAGAAGAAGTAAATCTAAATCTACCAGATAGGAACAACTTTCATGAAGAACTCAGAAAGAAAATAGGATCGTAAGTGCTTCAAAATATAGGAATAAAAGAAGGTATCAACTCGGATGAATAGTAACATGCCAGGACAGAACTTAGAAAAACGTGTAATAACTTAAAATGGAGAGGAATTAGAGGAAATGATAAAAATTAAAATTAAAGAACACTTAAAGATGAACAACTTTGAAGAAGACAATAAATTTAAATGAAGATCATAAAAATATGTAAATGACTAAGCAATGGCTAAAATCTTAAGAACTTTTAATAATTTAAATGGATAACAAGAGTGAAAGAAATTGTTACATGAAGGGGCCTCCTGCCCCTCTCTCTCTCCTTGCTTCTTCAATAATATCAAATGAACTTAACAAAACTCTCTCAAGAACTAGCAACAAAAGAAACCCAAAATACATTATGAAACTATCTCAAGCTATATCCCTCGAACCACACACCAACCCTTCTTTTATAGGCCTTGAACTAGCTCTATTTCTCTCTGTATTCTGCTTGTGTGAAGCCACTGGCCGCCCAATGTTTGGCCAACAACCATCGTCGCCCGTGTGAAGACTGCAGCTGCTTTGCCCATCTGCCGAGCCCAGGCCACGTGAGAATGAGAAGGCCACCTGCCTTTGGCGTGTTGACCCGTCCGCCTGCCACTTTTGCCACATGAAGAAGCATTTGGCCATCACGTGCTGCCTTTGAAATCAACGTGGAGGCTTTGAAATCTTGGCCCATCCGCATGGACCCCATGCAACATACGTGAAGAGCATTCACGTGGAGCCAAAGCACCTTGGCTGCCAACCTGCTAAGATATATGATATACATATGGCTGCCAACCTTGCTAAGATATATTATATACATCTTCTAAGCACCTTGACATCTTCAATCACGTGGATTGCAGAAACCTTGGCAGTTATATATATGGATCTATTATATATATTTTGTATATAGATATTATGTATATAGATATATTATATATAGATATGTTACATATAGATATATTATATATAGATATGTTACATATAGATATATTATATGTTATATATATATATATATATTATGAATATGTTATATGATATCTATATCTATAGGTAAATATAGTAAGAATATATTATATGAATATATATATATATTATATAAGTGAGTATTTATTATATAGAGGTGTTAATGTTTTGCTTTTGATTTTTTAATTATTTTTATTTTTTTTCTTTTCGTTATTTGAATTATAGATATATATATAGTATGATATATATATAAATAGATAGATAGAGATATATCTATATATATATAAAGATATATATATATATTATTCAAACATAGAATATATATAAGTATATATCTATTTATAGTTTTTTCTTTTTCTTTTTGAATTAAGATTGGGCTTGGTCGGCCATGGGTTTTGGCTCATTTTTGCGCAAACTTGTGGAGTTCTTGTCGAGTGCCTGTAAAATAACATATTTATTGCTCAAATTATAATAATTTCATCAAACTAAGTATTTTGATCGAAAATTGATATTAAGTGTGATAAGTGTATAATTACTAACATTAAAGCTCGTAAAAAGTGTGAATATCATAAATTAACTCATACAAATGCACACTTATCACACACCCCAACTTACTCATTGCTAGTCCCTTAGCAATGCAAACAATTTTGAATTTAGGACCAACAAGAGTTTAAAATATTGATACCTCATTTCCAGAGTATCTTTCATAGAGTCAACTAAAGATTAGGAATATGGAAGCATTAACACACACTAGCCTTTAGATTTGAAAATTACGGCACATGATCAAAAATTCTAATCAAAATTCAGTAGCACTTGTGCATGTGAAATGGATGCTAAGTTTACAGCAAAGATAATTGCATCCCTCATTTGCTATTCCGAACAAGTGCCTTTCAACCCTGCACTTCTTAATCAGAGCATTAAGAATACTAGCTTTTTATCTGCCTTATTGGTTTGTCCCTTAGGGATTTATTTTTCTACACCCATGATGCTGCACTACCCTTCACTGTTTAACGCGAACCTCGACTCTTGCCTTAGGAGAAGCAGGCCCGGTTTCACAGATCAAGGTTCCCTTTTCCTTTTGACGCGAACCTCAACACGTCTTAGGTGAAGTAGGCCCGGTTACTCAGATTTGGGGTATTTTTCATGGTGCCTTTTTCTCAAAAAAAAATCAATTGTGCTTTTGCACTAATTTTGATAGATAACTTAGCAGAAAGCTTATAAAAGATCTCTTCTTCAAGAAGTGCTGAATATCAGACAATATAACCAAAATAACAGAAGGCTTGTCCTACTTATGTCATTAGCGTGTAAAGTGATTCTATTTTTTCTAAAGTGCACATGAACTTTAAAGAGATTCTTTAGATCAGTTTTCCATGGCTAGGTTAAATCAATTTTCCACCATCCTTCTCCTAGTCGTTTCTATTCCAGAATTACTTTCAATGAGAGCATAAATCAAGAAAACTCAATTGGGTGTTATTTTTTCATATTTTTTAAAAAATGGAGGTTGTATATGAATGCACATGAAAAAATGGAAGTTGTATATGAATGCACATGTGCAACATGATTTCCGTCCCCCCAACTTAAATAACATTGTCCTCAATGGCATGAACAATAGAGAATAATGAACAATGTAGTCATGAAATATGTGAAGGAACGGGACAACCTGATGTGTACTTCGACGGCCGTGGCATTTGAGAGGCGGTACTTGGCTTTGAAAATCAAAGCAACAGAGTAAGCAATCAGTTCTCTCCCCCCAACTTATCCTTTATTCAAACCTGCAAAATAAACACAAAACCACAATAAAAACTTGGGTTGCCTCCCAAGAAGTCATTTATTAGCACACAGAAATCATAAAAAGTTTATGTTGCCTCCCAAAAAATGTTAAGTTTAACGTCTTCGGCCAGACACAGTGTAGCTCACTAACCAACGGCTAGCATTCAGAATGAGCCACCAAGTGATCTTATCCTCCGATAAATTCCAGCCCTTGTACCATTGGAGGAAAAGATGATATGCATGTGCATGTGGGTTAGAAACATGCCAAGGTGGGTCAAGAAATTTGGATGGACCCCCTTGGTCAGAGAATGCTAGAGGAAATATCATATCTTTAATCATAAAATATTCCTATGCATTTTTAAGATCTTTATAAGTATTAAACACATCAATGCGGACCTTAATCTCCCATAGCTTTTCTCCTTCATCCTCACTCTTAAAATTTTTAAGCACAACGTTGAGGTGAGAAAGAGTAGGAGTGGGAGGAGCTCTGAAGGATTCCATAAAAGGGTGAGTGTCTAGAAGGCAAAGGGTAGTAAAAGAGACGTGCTCCTCAACACACGGATGATCATGAAGTGCAAGTGGAATCGACCGATCGGCTAGTTGCAAGATGTATGAGATTTTTATAGAAGTGTCGAGGTCAGGAACAGGTAAAAGATCAAGATTCTCCCCAAAATCATGAGATTCCCAATCAGAATAAGTTTTAAATGGAGTACCCGGTTCCTCAATTACCGAAGAAGAAAGGTTTATGGCCACACTTAATTCTCTCTCCACACTCACATATTCTTCATCATTGACTTAGAATAAGGACTCATCCATTTCAGGAAGGGCAAGAAATGGAATTTGATCATGGATTGGCAAATCATCTTCCTCTTCTTCTCCCCCCGACTCAAGATCATCAGATTCATCATAATCCTCTTCACAATTCTTAGGCTGCTCTTCCTTTAAGTCCTCATCATAAAATTCCACTATTATCCTCTCAAGATCAAAAGGGATATAAGTGTTAGACTGGGGAATCATAGATTGATCATATGGACTTTTATTGTCATCAAATGCAGGAAGTTGGTCCTCGAGACTTATAGTGGAGTTGCTAGGCATTGGATCCACTTCCGTTTCTATGATATTTTTAGTAACCCTACTCAATTGAGCCTCAAAGTTTTACAGTTGTTCCTGGAAGGCTTGTTGTTGAGTTTGGAAGAGCCGTGTCAATTGATCAAACAAATAGGGTTGATCATAAGAATCATTTAGGTATGGAGCCCAATTTGAAAAATCTTGTTCTTGAGGACTTTGGGATTGATTCTAATAAGACTCCCAAAAAGAATTATATTGATCTCTCCAACCAGAATTAAAGGTATGTGGACATGGGTCAAAATAAGGTGTGGAGAGGTCTTGAGGCATTGGGGCTTGCCTTGCTTGGTCCATCCAAGATATTGTTGGTTGATCATCCCAGCTAGAGTTATAAGTATCGGAAGATGATTCATAATCGGGCTGAGAAAACGGTTGGACATATTGAGCTTGCTCCGGAGTAAAAGGTAGATCATGGCCCCCTTGACAGAACTAAGTGGTTTGAGCCTGGTCCAGAGTAAATGATGGAAACTGGGCCATCATAGGTGATGGTATCTCATTTTGGGCCGACCACGAGTATGGACTTTCATAATAGGTCGGGCTGTTTTGGGTGACAAATGAGTGTAGATTTAGGCAACCACCTACATAATGGGCCGGGCTAGTCCACATGTGATCATTATCATGGTGACTAGGTGGTATGAAGGGGTCTTGATCCATGGCTAGAAATTGATCAAATTTATAAGCAAACCTGTCTAATTGGTGTGTCCAATCCATAGATGAAAATTATGATCTCACCATTCTTTTGTATATTTTTTTTATTCCTCCCCCCCTTTTTTGAGTTTTTTTTAGATAAATAAATTAGCAAACAAAGTCCAACTTAGATCCACCATCAAACTTGTCCACCGGCCAGGTAACAGGTGTGGAAGTGGGACGCTCTCTTGCTTTCACAAGGTCCTAATTAAGAAACCACTTTCCCGCTTATAGCGTTTGCCGTTGACCTCTAGCCTTAGACACCAGTTTCAAAGATGATAGTGAGCCCAAGTTATGCTTTTTGTGTGTTTTTAATTTTCTATTTTTTTAATTAGTGAACTGAGATAGTCCACCATATTTTTTATTTCTTTTTTTTATTTTTTTAAGAACATTTCTAAGCATGAAAACTAATTACATATTGAAAGTAAAAACAAAGAAACTAAATCTATGGAAAGAGGGTAAGAGTACTAACCTTAATCGCATTCTCTCGTTCTTTATTTGACAAACAAAAAATAACAACATTAAAATATAAAGAAGACTTACCTCGAGGAGACAGAACATTTGTTTTTGTCATTTTCAAAATTTTCTATTTTTTTATGCTTTTGTGGATCCTTTTGTTTTTCTGTAAAAATAAGAGTAAGCAAAAATATATACAAAAGAAAGCACAAAGTTATCAACTTCAAATTCAAACCTCCCCAGCAACGGCGCCAAAATTTGATGCGCGGAAAACGCACGTCGTTAATACGCCCCGCTACCAAATTTAAATATCTGATCCATAAATTAAATAGAATAGTTAAGTGATGAGACCGAGTCGAATCCATAGAGAGGTTTAGATTTCAAAGTCAAAGACCTTATATTTTTAAAGATTTAAAAATCATGAAAATTAAATTGAAACCGCCTTAGGGAGATTTGGATGCAATTTAGAAGGGATGGAATGGATAGAAGAACAGATGAAAAATTATAATGAAAATAGGGTGAGTTAAGAAGAGAAATAACTTTAAAACCAGATAAAATTCGAAGAAGTGACAGAAGATAAAGTTGAACATCTAAGAGTTAGGAAGAAGTTTTATGAAGAGTGCAAAGACAGAAAATGAGAGGAAGACAGTGAAAAATATGAAACACTGACATCTATCGGCGCGGATCGAATGAACAGTAAACTCGTAAAAGATAGAACTGTGGGAAAATAAAAATAACTTAAAAATGAAGAGGAATTAGAGGGAGTGATAGAAGAAGAAAATCTAGATCTACAAGAGAGGAATAACGTTCATGAAGAACTCAGAAAGAAAAGAGGATTGTACGTACTTCAAAATGTAGAAATAAAAGAAGGTATCAACTCGGATGAATAGTAACATGCCAGGATAGAACTTAGAAAAATGTGTAATAACTTAAAAATGGAGAGGAATTAGAGGAAATGATAAACATAAAAATTAAAGAACACTTAAATATGAACAACTTTGAAGAAGACAATAAATTTAAATGAAGATCATAAAAACATGTAAATGGCTAGGTAATTGCTAAAATCTTAAGAACTTTTAATAATTTAAATGGATAATAAGAGTGAAAGAAATTGCTACATGAAGGGGTCTCCTGCCCCTCTCTCTCTCTCCTTACTTCTTCAATAATATCAAATGAACTTAACAAAACTCTCTCAAGAACTAGCAACAAAAGAAACCCAAAATACATTATGAAACTATCTCAAGCTATATCCCTCGAACCACACCCCAACCCTCCTTTTATAGGCCTTGATCTAGCTCTATTTCTCTCTGTATTCTTCTTGTGTGAAGCCACTGGCCGCCCAATGTTTGGCCAACAACCATCGTCGCCCGTGTGAAGACTACAGCCGCTTTGCCCATCTGCCGAGTCCAGGCCACGTGAGAATGAGAAGGCCACCTGCCTTTGGCGTGTTGACCCGTCCGCCTGCCACTTTTGCCACATGAAGAAGCATTTGGCCACCACGTGCTGGCTTTGAAATCAACGTGGAGGCTTTGAAATCTTGGCCCATCCGCGTGGACCCCATGCAACATACGTGAAGAGCATTCACGTGGAGCCAAAGCACCTTGGCTGCCAACCTGCTAAGATATATGATATACATATGGCTGCCAACCTTGCTAAGATATATTATATACATCTTCTAAGCACCTTGACATCTTCAATCACGTGGATTGCAGAAACCTTGGCAGTTATATATATGGATCTATTATAGATATATTATGTATATAGATATTATGTATATAGATATATTATATATAGATATGTTATATATAGATATATTATATGTTATATATATATATATATTATGAATATGTTATATGATATCTATATCTATAGGTAAATATATTAAAAATATATTATATTAATATATATATATATTATATAAGTGAGTATTTATTATATAGAGGTGTTAATGTTTTGATTTTGATTTTGATTTTTTAATTATTTTTATTTCTTTTTCTTTTTGTTATTTGAATTATAGATATATATAGTATGATATATATATAAATAGATAGATAGAGATATATCTATATATATAAAGATATATCTATATATTATTCAAATATAGAATATATATATAAGTATATATCTATTTATAGTTTTTTTCTTTTTCTTTTTGAATTAAGATTGGGCTTGGTCGGCCATGGGTTTTGGCTCATTTTTGCGCAGATTTGTGGAGTTCTTATCGAGTGCCTGTAAAATAACATATTTATTGCTCAAATTATAATAATTTCATCAAACTAAGCATTTTGATCGAAAATTGATATTAAGCGTGCTAAGTGTATAATTACTAATATTAAAGCTCGTAAAAAGTGTGAATATCATAAATTAACTCATACAAATGCACACTTATCACGGACATGTTATGAAAGAGTGTTGGTTTTTTAAAATAGAAAATTTTTGTGCTTCTAGAATGCATGCTAGGTCTAATTTTGTTAAACCTAGACCTTTGAAAAATAGAAGATGGAATGGATTTGAAAATTCCTTTACTCCTAAAAGGAAGTCTTTTGGTAAAACTGTTTCTCCTCAATGTCTTTATTGTGGAAACCATGGACATATTATTGAGGATTGCAGGATCATGGAAAGTGATGATAATGTGGCAATAAAAATGTCAAAGAAAACTTTTGGAAGAAATGCTTCTAACATCCAAGGACCCAAGAAGGCTTGGGTGCCAAAATCCGACAAATGAGTCGGTTGTGATGAAGGTGTGCCTTGAGGTAAATAAAGAATGAAAGGTGTTCCAGTAAAATAGAACAAGGCACACTCATATGGTAAAACCTAAACTTTGCTCCTTCATTGTCAAACTTGATGGTTTTGATATTTTGGAATGAGATTTTGGTGTGTTCTCATGTTATGCTCTAAATTCTTCACAAGCCATACATGTCTTTATTGAATGAATATTTGGTATATCAAATGGTAATGTGTGAAATGATGGATTAAGTCTGTCAGGAAGCTAACATCATGCGTGAGGTGATCCTTAGATCAAAACTCTCCGCCTTGTACCAAAATTCAGAAATTGAATTGTTTGGCTAATGTGGAAACATGTTTTTTTAAGGAAATCAATTTGCCTTGAAATTCTGAAATACCATGTGCGTTCAAATTGATTCTGAAATTCATTCTTGCTTCAAGAAGGTAAAATTTCTGTAATGCAGAATATTTCATTTAACAGATATTGATTCTGAACTTGATCTGTTATTCTTGTACTCTACTATGATGAACATGTCTCATTGGTTGAATGAATTTAAAATTTTTGAGGTATAAGCATGATGCCTTTGCCTACTGAATACTTTTCAATCTGAAATGTATGAGCATCCGAGTGTAATTAAGTATCTGGTATATCAAATGGTGTGTAGTGGAAGGGTAGATTATGTCCACCTAGAAGCTCTCACTATGTGTGAGTTGGGTTTTCAAACCTTCACCTCCACCTCGTACCGGAACCTATAAAATCTGTTTGGTTTGTGGATGATACTCTAAGCTCTTGAAATGTTATTGAAAATCTATTTTTGAATATTTCTGAAAATAATTTGGGTTCACTGCTTGATTTTGATCATTTGTGTACCCTTGTTCAAAAAGGGCAAGTCTTGGAAAATGGTTGCTGCTCATCATTTGAATATGTATGTCTCCTTCTACAATCTGTCATGATGTTCTAAAATAAAAAAAAATTGCATCCTGCATTGCATTCTCATGCTTTTATAAGTTACATGCATTAGAAACTTCATAAGGTGCATTTAGATCATTCATATGAAAAATTAAAAACTTACATCTTGCACCCATATTGAATTTTGCAATGCATTTAGAACTTTTAAATAAAAATCTGACATTCTGCATCGCATTGGCATCTTTACATATCATTCACATGCTATGCATTCAAAATGACAAAAAGATGCATATTGCATATTCATGCATATAGAGTATATGCATATATTTCATGATAATCGCATATCTTGACTCATGAATGCTTGCATGAATGGTTCATGAATCCTTGCATGCTTGTAAGTATTTACACTATGAAATCATTTCTTGATCTTTCTAAGGCCTTACCTCCTTGCTAAACAGCAATGCAGTGACTTTATTCATATGTGATACATGTCATATATTCAGGGGGAGGATTTGACTCCGACCGTGCATACATTTAGGGAGAGTCATAGCCGTGTCTTATTGAATTCATTTTATTCATACAAAATAAAAATTTACCCCCACACTCTTGCACACAATGAATTTAATGACTTTACTTGATAAAGATTTAAGAAATTTCTTCCAACACTTTAAAGGGAACTTGAATCTCTACATGGACATTAAAGAGTAATCGTGAAGAAAAAGCTGCATACCCCACAAAAATTAATAAGTGATATGTGGATCCGAGTAATCAGGAATCCCCCCTGAAACAAAAGAGGAAACTCATGTCGAAAGGAGAAACAAAAATTCATATGTGTGATAAATCCAAGTAGTCAGGAATCCCCATTGAGACATATGAGGAAACTCGCGCCGAAAGGTAAAGTCTATTAAAAGAAACAAAATAGGGATTGTGCGAAGCTACCGATAGTCAAGAATCTAAAGTGAAAGTGTAGAGAGGAGATTACCTTCTAGTGTTCTTTAGAAAATCTGAAAATCCATATGTTTTAAAGCTCATTAGTCATTACCTCACATTTCACATGGACATTTTTGTGATGTATATATTTTATGAATTTGCCTACATTCATGGTTTATGTAGTACTTCTAGTTGTGTATGCACAAATCTCTTAGTTATACTTCATGCCTTACATTCTTGAATTTAAATCATATGCTCTTTTGTTAACCCGTGCCTCATATAGGGGGAGTTACTATATGTACTATATGTGTGCTTGACGATTGTGCTTGTGTGCTTGCATGTTCATGCATTCCCCTTGAGTCTAGTTCTGAGCATAAACCTTACTTTTGAAGGATACAAGTCATCATGTGCATAGCTTCATATCTTGCATGATTAGCATTCACATAGTGCATATTCATTACATTTGAAAGATGACGCTCATCGTATACATATTTGCATATTTGACATTTTCAGCATGCATATAGTTCATTCATGTTATCATCTTGAACAAATCCATACATTCCAACAATTGGCATAGTTCATTTTAAAATGCATATTCTGAACACTTCAAGTTGCATAAATGCCAAAATGAGTTCAACCAACAAATGGTATCTTATCTTCGAGGCTCTCTCTTCGAGAATTGAAATTGCCTATGTTTGTGCCTCTATCTTGATCAACATTTGGTATCATATCTTTGAGCCCCTACATAACATCTATTGGTATTTAAATTGGAATCATATCTTTTGGCCTAACATGTTCATTTCATGTCACATAACCCCCTGTCTTTTTGTAGATGACAAAAAGAGGGAGAATATTTGGTGTGTGCTCAATGCTTTATGAATGATGTTATCTTGGGGAGAATGGGAGAATTGGTGTATGCTCAATGTTTGCAATGTTCGTAAAATATGTATTATCACACACATTATTTTATCATCATCAAAAAGGGGGAGATTGTTGTATCCCCTAGTTTATGTTTGGTTTCAATGATATCAAAACGATTGTATTTGTGTGTATATGTGTTACATTGAGCAACATGTTTTATATCTTGATTTGATGAGTTAAAAGATGGAGTCAATGTTCACTCTTGAAAGCCATGTGAACCCTTGGTGTTTAAGGAACTAATGTTATATTTATGTTGGTTTGTAGGAACACAAATTCATGGCTCATACTTGGAATCTAAAGGAGTCCATCAATGAAGCTCTTCTTCTAAAAGGGAGTTAACTCTGTTCATATTTGAAAGTCATATGAATGATTTGTATTTAAGGATCTCATGCTTTGAATATTTTGATTTGCAGGATAAAAATCTATGATTCATATTTGGAACTCAAAGGAGTGCATCAATGAAGATCTTATTGAAAAAGGGAGTTGACTCACTCATTGCATTGCATTGACTCTTCTATATTTCATGCATTTCATCAAATAACTTTTCAAAGTCTTGGTTGGGTATTTTCATGCATTTTCCTCATAAGATTTTTAGGCTAGAAATATTCATACAAGACTTCATGAGAGTTGGTTCCATATTGCTCATGCATTACATGAATGATTGATCTTGTGTACTATGCACTAAAAGCTTGAGTTAATGACTTACTGTGTGAAAGAATTGCATGAAGATGGCTTTTCTGAAGATGACTTCATTTGGGTCTCAATCAAGAAGATTGTGTTCACTGAACACACCTTTCTAATTGAATGATAGTGACATATCATTCATAGAGTTATTGTGATTTCAATGTATGGATGATTCAAAAAGATCCCTTGTTTATATCAATGCTCCTCGTGAGATAATGCTTCATGAATGTTAGTTTTTAATCAACAAGAATGTCATTTGAATGAATGTCATTTCATGATATTATGCATACTTTGCATTTGGCATAATTGTTAACACTTGTGTGATGAAGCATTTTGTTGTTGAAGATTTGGTTGCCTTGTAATTGAATGGTTGAGCTCCCATGTCATTATTTTTGGTTGATTGAGAGGTCCATGTGGTCATAACAAAACCTTGTCATTTGGTGGAATGTATTTTTGTTGATTGATTTGAGAAGCCAAATACATGTTTGAATGAGTTCAATGATATATTTTGATGAGAACAAGTTCTAAGTGTTAACGCTTGATTGCATGGTTGTGGAGAGTTGAATATGAGCCACATCATGTTTCTAGTATATTTTATTGAGCTTCATTTGATATGAGTGAAAGAATTTCAAGAAGATGGATTGTGTGAAAATAGCATGTTTGGGTTCCTCATGGAAGCATGATAATTTTATATCCTTATTTTAGACAACACAAGATGGTGTGCATGGTTTGGTTGAAATGCTAACTTGATACATTCTTGTTTTGAACTCACCTTTTCACTATTGAGATCATAGCATTTGAGATGATGGTGTTCCAGCTTGATTTGCATTCCATATTGTGCTTATTCATTCTAGAAATGCTAGTTTCAAGAGAGAAGTTCATTTGATTTTCAAATCCATACTAATTTGGTTTTTATATGGTTTTGTAGGTTCAAACCATCCAAATCAATCATCTGGAATCAAGGGACATTGGTCACATTTATTCCATTGGTTTTGCATAGCTTAAAGGGGTTAGAAATGGGCTTTTCTATCATTTACCTGCATGGGTCAACCCCATGGGTCGACCCTCAGTGTTTCTGGGCTGAATAGAAAGCTTTTTTTGAACCCTACCTGCAGGGGTCGACCCCTGGGGTCGACCCCCCTGCAAGGGTCGACCCGACCCCTATATTCTGGGTTGTTTTTTTGTTGTATGTCCGCCTCTGTAAGCCCGAGGGTCGACCCCAAGGGTCGACCTTTCCAGAACGGGATTTTCGGAAGAGTTTAAAACCTTATGAAAACCTCTCTAAACATTACCATACTACTCCCCATTAGTTCACATTGTTATTAAGGTGTTTCTAACATGTATTGGGAAGGTTTTATGAGTCTTTTCCCCACCCCTTGAGTTGCATTTATAAGAGTTACAATTTTGTGAGAGGATTAACCGTAATGCTCATTCGTTCATTCTTGTAGGTGAAGAAAAGGGGGAAAATGTGGTGGTGCTCTTACAAGGTGGTTTTCATCTACTTCCATGGAGATTTGAAGCTCATGGTAGAAGAATAAAAGAAGCATCTCTAAGAGAGGAACGCGAGGACGTCGAAATCGCCATCATTCGACATCAAACCAAGAAGAGCCGGAGATTCAATTGAAGGGGGAGCCTTGTGCTTGTTGAATCTTTCTTGTTTTAGTCTTTAGCACATGTTTTGGGCTTAGAGCATTCATTTGTTAGCTTGTTACAAACCTATAAATGATTTTCTGTGTGTGGGTTCGGAGAACGGTTTCTCCGAGTGATTTGTGTTGACTCGTGTGTCATTTGGTGCGGAGCATATCCGCGTGTGTGTTGGGGTTTTTGCCTCGTGTGTGTAGGGAGAAATCGCCATGTGTGTGTGCTACTTTTGTAGCGTTTTTGTGTTGGGGTTTTTATCCCGTGTGTGTGGGGAGTAATCCCCGTGTTTGCTGCATTTGCAACGTGTGGAGAAACTCTTACCGGTTTGGTAACGGGTGGACGTAGGGAGTCCGTCGTGGTCCTGAACCACCTTAAAAATCCTCGTCTCCTGTGGTTTGAATTCTGTGATTGTATGGTTAGCTTGTTATACTTATTTGTCTGATCATGTGTGAACGGAGAGAGTGAGAGAATCTAGTTAACTTGTGTAGCATTAAATTCATCTATCTTGTTAATTCCGCTGTGCGCTAGTTTGTGTTTTTAATTGGACATGATTTTTAGTAGAAGGATCTATTCACCCCCCCTCTAGATCCGTGTTCCTACACTACGGGACCCAACAAGTATGAAAAAATGGAGATCAATTTGGATAAGAATTGAAGAAGTTATGGCCTCTATAAGATAGGCCCGTCGCACAGTTTCGGGGCAGAGTCCAGCACAAATTGGACTCTCGGCTATGTAACGGTCTATCGTAAGACCGTCAGAGTCATGTAACGGCCTAGGGTAGCTCCGTCAGGCTCTGGAGGTCGAACGGGGTGATTTCGGGCAAGTTTGGGTGTGACGGTCTACCATAGGACCGTCACATGGCTGTGACGCACCACTAATAGACCTTCACACCAATGAAGGAACATTTTGGGCAGATTACGCGCGACTTCAGAAATTGAAGCATATCTCTCAAACGGGGCAGAACTAGCGAAAGTGGTAGTATAAGAGAGGAACAACTTTCATGAAGAGAGCAAGTTGAGAAAATGATCAGAAGAGGGAGAAAATGGGGCTAGAACAGAGCGGAATTCTAGGACACGGGTGAACAGCACATCATGCTGGAAAAAGGTGAATAACTTGAAATCGGGGCAGAACTGGCTAACGGCGTAGAAGAAAAAGTTGTAGATCATTGAAAGAGGAACAACTTTGGTGAAGACAACTTTTTGAATAGAAGAAGATGAAAAAGGACCACTTTCAGGACTGCGCAGCGAAAGAGAGCCGATTACTTGAGGGAAGCCGACCTAAATGGGCCGTAAGTCGACTTAGAAGCTGTAATTTGATAAGATAAGCTCCAGGACTCTATGGAATCATGATCTCCAAGACTCAAAAGATAGGGAACAGTAAAAATGGGCTCAAAATCCATCCAAGGAAGCTCCCAAAATAATGGCTAGTTCGGGACATCAAAAATGATAAATAAGAGAAATGACGTAACTTGTGGGCTAAAATGGGTGTCAACATATGCCCCTCCTTAATGTCCGCTTTGCAAGGGAACAAGCGAAAGTGACGCGGAGGTGAAATGGAAAGGAGATGGAGCGAAAGAGATAGCGACGTGAAATGGAGATGAAGCGGAGATGACGCGGAGAGAACTGATAAGCGGGCATCAAGGCAAAAGACATCTGTCACAACTAACAAGCGACGGGAATCCTCCTGAAAACGCCGAACTAACCACCCAGAATGATTGACAAGGATGAGACATGTCTGGAGAACTAACTAAGGGAGGAAAGGAAACACGACCAACCTCATTGGGGACACAATCTACAGACAATGAGTGAGTCGGAAGGAACACAGCATAAGAGCTGGAAAAGGAGAGATAAGACTGAGATAAAATCTAGACAGGAATCACGCTGGCCAACCAGACCAAGCGGGATGATCAGAGAAATCATTCAAATTTAGAGTGGAATGAGGATCTCTCATCCAAGAGAACTGAGGTGCAATTAACCATTGCTGAGGATAAATCTTGAACGGATCACGAGACGTGAGTGCTCAAAAAAAAGACATGATGCATGCTGGGCTAAAATAAAGAAATCATCATAATGAATACAAAGAAAGCTAAAATAGAAAGTACTCAAGAATAGTATTGCTAAACCGGAACAATCAGGGTCAAGACACTATCCGCAACCACGGCGTGCGTGATAGAACCATCGTTCTCTAATTTTTTCAACCTAACGGCCTATCTGATGATTAAACATGTGCATCTAGATCATCATCATTTTTGTTAGAGGGGAACGTCAGATCCTGGAACACATGAATGACCAGCCGGTTCTCGAGATAATATAAAATATAGATACCATACAGTAATGCAACAATGAGTAGGGATAGAGAGACATACCTGACTTACCTACGCAGGGGAAATGGCATTTTTTTGTATTTTCTACTTTTTTTAATTTTTATGGTCTTTCATGTATAAGACAAACATGACAAACAAGCAAGTATAAACATAACGAAGATAACATAACGATCAACTGAACGATAAATAACATGACATAACATAATGATCAAATGAAATGGGAGACAATGCAACATAACATAACAAAGGTAAACGACCACATATGCAATGGCATGAACAAACAACATGCATGTATGAACACAGCATAACAAGACAACAACGCGGTGGGACAACACACGGTTGGGACAAGAACATGACGGATGATCACACAGTTGGGACAACACATGGAACATAGAGGGATGACTATCAACATATGCAAGTCAACCAACAACATGCAATAAGGGACAAAATAACATGTGTGGGACAACATGGTGGGACATAAACACGTGACAAGGACACGGCGGGATAAAAGACATGACAAAATACGTCCTTCAATCAAAACCCAAGATCAGAATGAAGCAGAACCGCCAGGTTCATAATCGTGAGGCAAAGCCCTCTCATATATATATAATCATTGCAAACACAAATTCAGAAGGACACAGGCTTCAGAATAGATCGAGAGATATGATTGAAGAAGGAAAGAACAGATCAAATATGTGGACAGGAGACATAGTACAAAGATATAGCAAGGAAAGCTTGAGTACCTACAACCTACACACTTAGCAAACAGATTACGTATATGTTGTCAAAATAAAATGTAAAAGATAAATATTTTTAGATTTTTTAATTTTCTTGATTTTTTTTGGATTTTAAAAATATTTAATTTTTTTTGTTTTTTCAACAATATCTCATTTTTTTAGATTTTTGATAATATCTCATTTTTTGGATTTTGAAAATATCTCATTCTTTTTGAATTTTTGATAATATCTCTTTTTTTAGATTTTTGACAATATCTCATTTTTTTAGATTTTTGACAATAGCAATCCGCAGCACCCAAAGACAGGCTCGAACTACTGGCTAGGGATCGCCGTCCCTCCCCTCTCATTAAAGACTTCCCTTGAGCAGGGCGTACATATGAGGGTGGCTTACCACAACCAATCGCCTCTAAAGAACGGTGCCCCTACTAAGGCAATACCCGGGATACGACCCAACCTAAGTGGGAGAAGCAGAAGAAAAATTGGAGACAAGCTTCGTACAGGATGGGAGATATCAAGGCTCGAATTCCTTCCAAGGCACTACCCCTCAAGAGATAGCCTATTGCGCCGAGACTTTATGTCTTTGATTTTTAGACCCATATTTATCAGGCACGCATGCGACCGGGCTCATGACGTCCCGCGGGGAACTGTACTGCCACTCTTGCCATGCCTTTGATTCATAATTTTGCATTGATTTATCTTCTCATTTTGGTAGCCCTTATTGGCCAGATATAGCCTGAACGCTCATATTCGAGCGTCAAGACTGCCCCTATTTGAGACATCTCCCGTATTAGGGAGCGCCTAGGTTGGTCATCTCATCCATCCATCTCTTGCCCCTACACTTAGCTGAGCAGAGAAGAGAAAAGGACCTTTGTGCATACCCAAAGTATGGCCAAAGCAGCAACGGTGTGCCTTAGAGAGATCGGCCATGGCTCGTCGTGTAGTGTGTGAAAACCCATACTCAATGGTCACCCTTAACGATCGGGGAAAGGAATTAGACTCCCAGCGCGGAGCTATCACCAGCCTATGGGGTGCTGCAGAAGCGAACTCATTTTACTAAGCTTAACTAAGCAAATTTCTAAAAGCCACTTAACCATGTTGAGGAATAGCATTATAAGTATGTGCAGGAGTAAGAGAGATAATAGCGATGATAACATTTTCTTGCACAAAATAAAAATAACTTTGCAAATCTGTGGAGTGATCTTGACCATCAGGCTTTCAGGAGTGCGAGCTTTATTTTCCTTGCTTGACAGGAAAAAAGGGAGAGGATAGCAAAGGGATTGAAAGATTCCTCTACACGGAGGAGCGGCAGACACCAAACTGGACGAATAAGGATAAAAAGGAAGAGAGATGAGGGCTAGAACTCCCTTGTTAAGGTGTAGAGACCCTGATAACAAGGAACCAAATACAGAAGAAACCAGATCAGCTGAGATGAAGGTGGGCTAAAGCCTCAAAAATAGCAAGAAAAAGGGCAACGCCCCCGAAAGGGTGAAGAGGAATGAGTAGAAAGATGAGAAGAAGAATCATCCGACGTGGTTGGAGAAGAGGGATGAGAATCATCCGACAAGGTCGGAGAAGGGGAATGAGAGACACCCGACAGGGTCGAGGAAAGAGAACTAGAGACGGAACCTGGAGATACTAGAGAAGAACTGGGACATGTCCCAAGATCGGGATGAAAAGACATAGGCCGAGGCCTAGAATTATGAGAGGAGGGAAAATCTAGAGGATCCGGAGAAAAAGGAGAGGAATGGGGACGCACGGACCTACGGAAGGAGGAGAAAATGATGGAAATAGGATTAGATGGAGGAAGGTACACCACCCAAGGGTGGGAACTGAGTAGAAGGAAGGATGAATGAAAAGAAAGGGCGGAAGAGGTGGACCACTGAATGCACAACTGATGGCACTTGAACCTGCGCCGCCGCCTCTTTTTAGTAGAAACTGACTTGTAATGGACCCGCCTGGCGCGAGCTCGTACCTTTGGCTTTCTCGACTTGCAATGTCTTAAATAACAGGCCCATCTGACAGATGGCCTAGCCCAATTATGAATATGCAGCTTTGCTAGGGCGGTTGCCCCTAGACACCCAATGCTAACAACAGTAGGTGGACATTCTTGGACAAGTAACCCTTCAGAGTGATGAATATCACAAACCCACGGGGTTTTGTCTCTCGGCACTAGAAGCATGAGATTCGGCAACTCCACTTGGAACTCAACCTTGAAGCACAACTCCCTTGATAGAAGAGACGGGTGAAGCTGAGGGAGAGTAATACATGGCATTAACATGGCCGGCTTGCTAATAAACCGAGGAAGATTGCATAACAAGTGCAGAATGTCCTTGGAAATTGTCGAAGATAAGGCCAATTGCCGCATGAATGTAGAATCCATAATCTGCTTTGCGGCCGTATGCGTTAGCACAATTTGGGTAGAGGACCCTTCTTGGCCTGTCATCTGAATGACAATAGAGCGAGGAGAAATAATAGCATCAATGGTGAACTCTCCAGCGAGCAAAGAGATTGCCACCGGCCTTGCTCGGGAAGAAACTGACATCAACTCAAGGGAACTCTTCTTAGCAACTGTCATCTTTGAAAGTAGAGGCACATCATCCCCAAAATAACCAGGGACCAGGACGCAGATCGGCATCCGACATATAAAATCTTTAATCTTGAAATGCATGGCCGGCACTGAATCACCTTGACTTGGATTATTGTCTCCCTGAGGATTAGACCCAAGGGGCACCATGGGTAACGCGCACCCGCTCCGTGGGGAGTAAATGGATGGAGGAATGGGGATTGGAATTGGTTTGGATGGCGTGGAGGTTTCAACGGGAGTTGTGATGTGTTTAGGTGGAGGCAAAGGGGTTGAGATGATGGCAAGCTCTGGTGCGGGCAAAGGTGATGCCGGAGGTGAGGGTGGAGGTATAGCCTGCTCAGGCTCGAGCCACGATGGTGACAGAGATGGCAAAGGAGGTGGAGATGGTGGAGGTGATGGAAGCACTGGTGGTGGAGACGGAGATGATAGTGATGGCAATGAAGAAGGTGAGGATGGTGATGAAGGCGATGAGGTTAATGGGCATGGAGGTGGAGAGGGTGAAGAGGGAGGTCGTGGTGCCCACCGTCGATGTGTCGACACAACGTGTCGAGCGGCGTTAGGGATAGAAGTAGTGGAAGTGGCGGCGGGAGAAGAAAGGGATGCACTGGCCTCAGCAGAGGCTTGGGTTTGTGGAGGTTGCAGAGATTGGATAGGAGATGGCGAAGGTAATAGGGTAGGTGACGGAGCAAGTGTAGCACTAGACGAGGAATCACAGGGGTGCCCCTGGCCTTGAAATGGAGACGACTGCTTAGGCGGCGCTTCTTGTTGCTGCTGCTTGCTACGAAGATGTAAAATGACTTTGTGAATAGCAGCCCAATCAATCCTTTTCTTAGCTTCCAGATCATAAACATAATCCCGGAACTCGGGACAATCCTCAACCAAATGCCCCTGCTGGCGGTGGAAATAACATAACTGGAGCATATCCCCGACCGTGGGTCGGCAAGGCACAACCGAAGAGAGCGGCAACACGTGAGTGGCCATCAAAGCCCGAAAGATATCGGTGAAACACTCCGACAATGGAAGACAAGGAGCCTACTTTGGGCAAGGTGGATGCCGAGGGATATGTAATGGTGGAAAAGGTTGTGGAGACGAAAGTGAAGGTTGCATACGCAATAGTGCTTGGCTAGCGGTGGAGAGATTTGGTGAAGGCATATGTGGAGCAGGATGAGGATGAGGGGGTATACAAATGGCATCCACCTGCTCGGGATGTGGTGTTTCCTTGACCGGGGGTGGAGACATAGGCGGAGACACATGTGGGTATGCGGAAGCGGAAGGCTGACTGTGAATTTAAAACTGCCTTAGAAAGATTGGGATGCAATTTAGAAGGGTGGAATCGATAGAAGAACAAATAGACAATTATAATGAAACTAAGATGAACTAGGAAGAGAAATAACTTTTAAACCAGAAACAATTAGAAGAAGTGTAAGAAATGAACGTTGTATAGAATGAAAAGATGAAGAACTTTGATGAAGAACACAGAAACAGAAAACGAAAGGAAGACAGTGAAAAACTTGAAAATTCAAGACCTATTAGTTTGGGTGAACAGTAATATGGCAGAAATCAGAACAGTAAAACATTAATTCCAACTCACAAAATAAGAAGAATTTTGAGAAGTGGTAGAAGAAGCAAACTTAGCTCTACAAGTTAGGACCAACTTTCATGAAGAACTCAGAGTAACATTATGACTGGAAAGACTTCAAAATGAAGAAATGGCAGGAGGTATCAACTCGGATGAATAGTAACCACGTAGAACAGCACTTAAGAAAATTGGAAATAACTTTCAATCTAAAAGGAATTGGAAGAAATGATAGAAAGAGAAGTTGAAGAATACTCAAAGATGAACAACTTTTATGAAGACAAGAAATTGAAATAAGGATCACACAAGCTTGTAAACGGATTATGAAAAACCAAAAATGGCTAAGAGTACAATGAAAATATTCAATACAAACTAATACCAAACTTCAAAACTTAAACACAAAGCTCTCAAAATCTCTCCTACTAAAGCCACAAAGCAAGAACTTCAAGAACACTTACAAATCTTAGCAACCCATAGCTTACAACTCGTTGCTATCTCTCCTCTTCACCTCCTTCATTTCATTTGAACCCCTTTATATAGGGTTTACATAACAACCCCTTAGATAGTGTGAACATTCTTACCAATGTGAACATTCAATTGCTGCTATTTTTGACCCAATATTATGTGCCAACATGTGTTGCTCAACTGGGTATTTTTTTCTGATTTTTCTGGATGTTTTTATATTTTTCTAGGCCCTTTTCTTCCTTCTCTTTCTCTCTCTTTCACTCTCCTGCGGCCGCGTGCGCCCGTCCATATGCCGCCTTAGCGCGCCGGTGCACGTGCTTCCGCGTGCGCCGCCCTGCCGCGTGTGCGCCGGGGCCGTGGGCACTGTGCGTCCATCGGACCGGCCTCCTCCTTCCCGCGTGCGCGCCAGCACGTTGACCGCGCGTCCAAGCCCGCCTGGCCACGGGCTCGAGCCCGCCGACCTGAAAAACACAACGCACACACACATTTATTATTGTTAGTAATATATATATATTATATACATATAATACTTAGATATCTCATAAAAATCCAAAAAAATGTCAAATAATTTTAATTTTTTTCTATGTTTTTTTCCTTTTATTTTTGAGCAAGGCCAAAATTATATTTTTTATTTTTTTTATTTTCATAATATAATATAGATATATATACATATGTATATATATATTATGTATATAGCTTATTAAGGCCTCTAAAAATATCAAATAAATTTATTATTTTTTCTTTTTTTATTTTATTTATTTTTATTTTTATTGAACAAATCCTTGGGCTTTTGGCCCAATTCCACATATATATATTTTTTTGTATTTTCTATATTTTCTTGTTTTTATTATTTTAAGTGCTTGTTAAATAAGGAAATATCTTTATTAAAATCATTTAATTACAGAAAATTAATTATTTCACTCTAAATTAAAAGTAAGCGTGATAAGTGCATATTTATTATTCTTTAAGCTCATAAAAATATGTATAATTATGAATTAATATGTAAAAATACACACTTATCACACCCCCCAACTTACTCATTGCTAGTCCCTTAGCAATGCAAATAATCTCTAAATGTAAGGACTAACAAGAGTTTTAAATATTCATGCCTCATGTTTAGATCATCGTTCATAGAATCGACTAAAGATTAGGTATCTAGAATAATTATCACATACGAACCTTCTGTAGGAAATTAAGGTACATGATTAAGAATTCTAATCAAAATTCAGTAGCACTTGTGCATGTGAAATGCTAAGTCTACAGTGAAGACAATTACGTCCCACATTTGCTATTGCAAGCAAGTGTCCTTCAATTCTGCACTTCTGAATAAAAGCATTAAGCATAATAGCTTTTTGGCTGCCTTATTGCTATGTCCCTTTTGGGATCTTTTGTATTCTTTTCTTCTAAAATTTTTTCTTTACACACATGATGCCGTACTACCCTTCACTGTTTTACGCGAACCTCAATACGTCTTTAGGTGAAGTAGACCCGGTTACACAGATCAAAGTTCACTTTTCCTTTTGACGCGAATCTCAACACGTCTTAGGTGAAGTAGGCCCGGTTACTCAGAATCGGAGCATTTTTCATAGTATTTTTCTCAAAACTTTTCAATTGTGCTTTTGCACTACTTTTGATAACGTGGCAGAAAGCTTTATAAAAGATCTCTTCGTCAAGAAGTGCTGAATATCAGACAACATACCCAAAATAGCAGAAGGCTTGTCCTACTTGTTTCTTTAGCATGTATAGTGATTTTCATTTTTTTACAGTGCACATGAACTTTAAAGAGATTCTTAAATCAATTTTCCATGGCTAAATTAAATAAATTATCCATCATCCTTTTCCCTAGTCTTTTCTATTCTAGAATTATTTTCAATAGAAGCATGAATCATGAAACTCAAAATGAGTTTATTTTATTTGTTTTCCAATTTGCAAAAAAAAAAATTCATAGCTAAAGGAGATTGTATATGAATGCAACATGTGCAATGGCATGATTTTCGCCCCCCAACTTAAATGACATTGTCCTCAATGGCATGAACAATAGAGAATAAGGAACAATGTAGACATAAAATTTGTGAAGGAACGGTACAACCTGACGGAAGTGAACTTTAACGGGTTGACTTGTGATGGCTTGGCAGAGGTGTTGACTTTGAAAATCTGAGCATCAGAGGAAGCAAGTATTGCTTCTTCCCCCAACATATCATTTATTCAAACCTACAAAATAAAAACACAAACACACAAGAAAAGCTTGGGTTGCCTCCCAAGAAGCGATTTATTAGCAAATAGAAATCACTTAAAACGTTGGGTTGCCTCCCAAGAAGCGCTAAATTTAGCGTCGTCAGCCCGACGCATGGCAGTTCATTAACCAACATGTGGCATTCAGAATGAGCCACCATGTGATCTTGTCCTCTTTCAAATTCCAGCCAGTATACCATTGGAAGACAAGAGTATATGTATGTGCATGTGGGCTAGAATCATGCCAAGGTGGGTCTAGGAATTTGGACGGACCCCCTCGATCAGAGAATGGTGAAGGAATTATCATATCTTCAATTACAAAATATTCCTCTGTATGTTTAAGGTCCTTATAAGTATTAAACACATCAATGCGGACCTTAATTTCTCTCAACTTTTCTCCTTCATCCTCACTTTTAAGATGTACTTGCATATTGTTTAGGTGAGAGAGGATAAGGGTGTTATAGATTTTTGGAGAATTTACCACATGGCCAGTGTCAAGGAGATAAGGAGGAGTAGGAATGAAATCAGTGCGCTTCTCAACACAAGAATTCTCAGAAGGCTCATATGGATCTAACCAGTTGGTGAGTTGTATAATATTTGGAATGATTATGAAGTCACCAAGGTTAGGGATGGGTAAAAGATCCACATCCTCCCCTAAATCAGGAGATGCCCGGCTAGAGTGAATTTCCAGTGGAGTACCTGGTTCCTCAATTACCCAAGAAGATGGATTTATGTATACACTTAATTCACCCTCCACACTCATATTTTCATCATCATGTACTTGGAAAGAATATTCATCAAATTTAGGAATGGCAAGTAATAGAATTTGGTCATTGACTGGCAAATCATCATCCTCTTCTTCTCCCCCCAACGACTCAAGATCATCATAATCCTCTTCACAAATGGAATGGGGTTTAGGATTCTCAGGCTGCTCTTCCTTTACGTCCTCCTCATAAGACTCTTTCATGATCCCCTCAAAATCAATAGTGATATGAGTGATAGATTGGGGAATCATAGGTTGAACATATGGATCCCGTCCATCAAATCCAGGAAGTTAGTCCTCAAGACTTATAGTGGAGTTGCTAGGCATTGGATCGACTTCCATTTCTATGATGTTTTTAGCAACCCGACTCACATGAGTTTCAAAGTTTTGTAGTTGTTCCTAGAAGGCTTGTTGTTGAGTCTGGAAGAGCCGTGTCAATTGATCAAACATCTCCTCCTTATACAAATCTGTGTATGGAGGAGATAGATAAGTGGGCTGAGAGTCAGATTGTGATGGATAGTAGTTTGAAGGGTACTCAGTCCGAGAATGAGATGGTGGAGAGTGTATGGGTTACCCTCCATAATAGGGTTGATCATAAGAATCATTTGGGTATGGGGCCCAATTTTGAAAATCTTGTTCTTGAGGACTTTGGCCTTCATCCTGATAAGACTCCCAAGAAGAATCATGTTGATCTCTCCAACCAGAATTAAAGTTATTTGGACATGGGTCAAAATAAGGTGTGGAGAGTTCTGGAGACATTTGGGTTTACCTTGCTTGGTCCATCCAAGAGATTGTTGGTTGATTTTCCCAGCTAGAGGTATAAGTATCTGGAGATGATTCGTAATCGGGCTGAGAAAACCGTTGATCAGATTGGCCTTGCTCCGGGGTGAAAGGTAGATCATGGCCCCCAAACTGAGTGGTTAGAATATGGTCTTGGGTAAACGATGGAAACTGGGCCATCATAGGTGACGGGATCTCATTTTGGGCCGACCACGTGTATGGACTTTCATAATAGGTCGGGCTGTTTTGGGTGACAAATGAGTGTGGATTTGGGCAACCACCGTCATAATGGGCCGGGTTAGCCCACATGTGATCATTATCATGGTGACTAGGTGGTATGAAGTGGGTTTGATCTATGGCTAGAAATTGATCAAATTTATGAGCCAATTGGTCAAACTTGTCTAACTTATGTGCCCAATCCATAGATTAAAATTTATGCTCTCACCATTTTTTGTATATTTTATTTTTTCTTATTTTTTTTATTTTTTTTATTTTTTTATACAAACGAATTCTCAAACAAAGTCCAACTTAGATTCACCATCAAACTTGTCCACCGGCCAGGTAACAGGTGGGGAAGTGGGAGGCTCCCCTTACTTTCACAAGGTCCTAATTAAGTAACCACTTTCCCGCTTATAGCGTTTGCCGTTGACCTCTAACCTTAGACACCAGTTTCAAAGATGATAGTGAGCCCAAGTTATGCCTTTTTTATTCTTTTATTTTTTTCTATTTTTTTTAGTGAACTGAGTTAATCCACCATATTTTTTTATTTCTTCTATTTTTTTGTTTTTGTTTTAGAACATTTCTAAGCATGAAAACTAATTACATATTGAAAGTAAAAATAAAGAAACTAAATCTATAGAAAGATGGTAAAAGTACTAACCTTAATCGCATTCCCTCGTTCTTTATTTGGCAAATAAAAAATAACAAGAGTAGAAGATAAAGAAGACTTACCTCGGGGAGACACAACATTTTTTGACATTTTCAAAAATTTCTATTTTTTTTTGTGCTTTTGTTGATCCTTTTATTTTTCTGTAAAAATAAGAGTGAGCACCAATATATATACAAAAGAAACCACAAAGTTATCAAAATTTGATGCACGGAAAACGCACGTCGTTAATACGCCCCGCTATCAAATTTAAATATCCGGCCCACAAATTAAATAACTAGAATAGTTAAGTGATGAGACCGAGTCGAATCCACAGAGAGAAGTAGAGTTAAAAGTTGAAAACCTTATGTTTTTTTAAGATTTAAAAATCAAGAGAATTGAATTTAAAACTGCCTTAGAAAGATTGGGATGTAATTTAGAAGGGTGGAATCGATAGAAGAACAAATAGACAATTATAATGAAACTAAGATGAACTAGGAAGAGAAATAACTTTTAAACCAGACACAATTAGAAGAAGTGTAAGAAATGAACGTTGTATAGAATGAAAAGATGAAGAACTTTGATGAAGAACACAGAAACAGAAAACGAAAGGAAGACAGTGAAAAACTTGAAAATTCAAGACCTATTAGTTTGGTTGAACAGTAATATGGCAGAAATCAGAACAGTGAAAAAGTAATTCCAACTCACAAAATAAGAAGAATTTGGAGAAGTGGTAGAAGAAGAAAACTTAGCTCTACAACTTAGGAACAACTTTCATAAAAAACTCGGAGTAAAATTATGACTGAAAAGACTTCAAAATGAAGAAATGGCAGGAGGTATCAACTCGGATGAATAGTAACCACGTAGAACAGCACTTAAGAAAATTGGAAATAACTTTCAATCTAAAAGGAATTGGAAGAAATGATAGAAAGAGAAGTTGAAGAATACTCAAAGATGAACACCTTTTATGAAGACAAGAAATTGAAATAAGGATCACACAAGCTTGTAAATTGATTATGCAAAACCAAAAATGGCTAAGAGTACAATAAAAATATTCAATACAAACTAATAACAAACTTCAAAACTTAAACACAAAGCTCTCAAAATCTCTCCTACTAAAGCCACAAAGCAAGAACTTCAAGAACACTTACAAATCTTAGCAACCCATAGCTTACAACTCTTTGCTATCTCTCCTCTTCACCTCATTCATTTCATTTGAACCCCTTTATATAGGGTTTACATAACAACCCCTTAGATAGTGTGAACATTCTTGCCAATGTGAACATCCAATTGCTGCTATTTTTGACCCAATATTATGTGCCAACATGTGTTGCTCAATTGGGTATTTTTTTCTGATTGTTCTGGATTTTTTTGTATTTTTCTAGGCCCTTTTCTTCCTTCTCTTTCTCTCTTTCTCTCTCTTTCTCTCTCCTACGGCCGCGTGCGCCCGTCCATATGCCGCCTTAGCGCGTCGACGCACGCGCTTCCGCGTGCGCCGCCCTGCCGCGTGAACGCGGCTACGCCGCGTGTGCACCGGGGCCGTGGGCACTGTGCGCCCATCGGACCGGCCTCCTCCTTCTCGCGTGCGCGCCAGCGTGTTGACTGCGCGTCCAAGCCCGCCTGGCCGCGGGCTCGAGCCCGCCGACCTGAAAAACACAACGCACACACACATTTATTTTGGTTAGTAATATATATATATATATTATATTATATATTATATACATATAATACTTAGATATCTCATAAAAAATCCAAAAAAATGTCAAATAATTTTATTTTTTTAAAATTTTTTTTCTTTTCTTTTTGAACAAGTCCAAAATTATATTTTTTATTTTTTTTATTTTCATTATATATATATATATATATATATGTATATAGCTTATTAAGGCCTCTAAAAATATCAAATAAATTTATTTTTTTTATTTTATTTATTTTTATTTTTATTGAACAAATCCTTGGGCTTTTGGCCCAATTCCACACACACACACACACACACACACATATATATATATATTGTATTTTCTTTATTTTCTTATTTTTATTACTTTTAGTGCTTGTTAAATAAGGGAATATCTTTATTAAAATCATTTAATTACAAAAAATTAATTATTTAACTCTAAATTAAAAGTAAGCGTGATAAGTGCATATTTATTATTCTTTAAGATCATAAAAATGTGTATACTTATGAATTAATATGTAAAAATACACACTTATCACACCCCCCAACTTACTCATTGCTAGTCCCTTAGCAATGCAAATAATCTCTAAATGTAAGGACTAACAAGAGTTTTAAATATTCATGCCTCATGTTTAGATCATGGTTCATAGAATCGACTAAAGATTAGGAATCTGGAATAATTATCACATACGAACCTTCTGTAGGAAATTAAGGTACATGATTAAGAATTCTAATCAAAATTCAGTAGCACTTGTGCATGTGAAATGCTAAGTCTACAGTGAAGATAATTGCGTCCCACATTTGCTATTGCAAGTAAGTGTCCTTCAATTCTGCACTTCTGAATGAGAGCATTAAGCATAATAACTTTTTGGCTGCCTTATTGCTATGTCCCTTTTGGGATCTTTTGTATTCTTTTCTTCTAAAATTTTTTCTTTACACACATGATGCCGCACTACCCTTCACTGTTTTACGCGAACCTCAACACGTCTTAGGTGAAGTAGGCCCGATTACACTGATCAAAGTTCCCTTTTCCTTTTGACGTGAATCTCAACACGTCTTAGGTGAAGTAGGCTCGGTTACTCAGAATCGGAATATTTTTCATGGTATTTTTCTCAAAATTTTTCAATTGTGCTTTTGCACTACTTTTGATAACGTGGCAGAAAGCTTTATAAAAGATCTCTTCGTCAAGAAGTGCTGAATATCAGACAACATACCCAAACTAGCAGAAGGCTTGTCCTACTTGTTTCTTTAGCGTGCATAGTGATTTTTATTTTTTTACAGTGCACATGAACTTTAAAGAGATTCTTAAATCAGTTTTCCATGGCTAGATTAAATAAATTATCCATCATCATTTTCCCTAGTCTTTTCTATTCTAGAATCATTTTCAATAGAAGCATGAATCATGAAACTCAAAATGGGTTTATTTTATTTGTTTTCCAATTTACAAAAAAAAAATCATAGCTAAATGAGGTTGTATATGAATGCAACATGTGCAATGGCATGATTTCCGCCCCCCAACTTAAATGACATTGTCCTCAATGGCATGAACAATAGAGAATAAGGAACAATGTAGACATAAAATTTGTGAAGGAACGGTACAACCTGACAGAAGTGAACTTTAACGGGTTGACTTGTGATGGCTTGGCAGAGGTGTTGACTTTAAAAATCTAAGCATCAGAGGAAGCAAGTATTGCTTCTCCCCCCAACTTATCATTTATTCAAACCTGCAAAATAAAAACACAAACACACAAGAAAAGCTTGGGTTGCCTCCCAAGAAGCGATTTATTAGCAAACAGAAATCACTTAAAACGTTGGGTTGCCTCCCAAGAAGTGCTAAATTTAACGTCGTCTGCCCGACGCATGGCAGTTCATTAACCAACGGGTGGCATTCAGAATGAGCCACCATGTGATCTTGTCCTCCTTCAAATTCCAGCCCGCATACGATTGGAAGACACGAGTATATGTATTTGCATGTGGGCTACAATCATGCCAAGGTGGGTCTAGGAATTTGGACGGACCCCCTCGATCAGAGAATGGTGGAGGAATTATCATATCTTCAATTACAAAATATTCCTTTGTATGTTTAAGGTCCTTATAAGTATTAAACACATCAATGCGGACCTTAATTTCTCTCAACTTTTCTCCTTCATCTCACTTTTAAGATGTACTTGCATATTGTTTAGGTGAGAGAGGATAAGGGTGTTATAGATTTTTGGAGAATTTACCACATGGCCAGTGTCAAGGAGATAAGGAGGAGTAGGAATGAAATCAGTGCGCTCCTCAACACAAGAATTCTCAGAAGGCTCATATGGATCTAACCAGTTGGTGAGTTGCATAATATTTGGAATGATTATGGAGTCACCAAGGTTAGGGATGTTAGTGTTGGTATGCTACAGGCCAATTTCGGGTCGGGTAGGCCCAATAGTTGTACGATCTTGTTCTTTAATAAAGTGGTGTTTGAGCGTAAATATGCGATTGTGTTACTTTACGTTGTCCCAAGGATATGTGGTTGTAAAGTCAGCTCGAGATGAGATCTCGAACATGAGACTTACTTTACATGAACACATACCTTAAACTGTTCATGGTTGGAGGGTAATCACTCGGGGACTTTGATTACCTATTAAACCAGTACACATGATGTGTCAGTGACCAGTCTCATGGTCATTGGTGCGGGGCACCAACACATATGTGTAGGTGTATGTCCTTGGAGGATGTGCACTGAACTGATCCGCTATTAGATCTTCAGATGGTTGATTATACCTAATGTCAACTGAAGATCCAACGGTCACAGTAGCATCGTTGGTCCTTTGACCTGAGACATTGATCGGATCTTACACAAGGACTGGAATGGTTTAATTACTTAGATAAGTGACTTTAACCATAAGTCATGAGTTGTCGAGTCATTAACCACTCCAGGAGACGTGTGAAGATCATCAATGGTCAAGAGGGGATCGCTCACTGTCGGGTATATATCAGACAGTTAATGGGTCATGACATTGACGCTCCGTTAAATCCCTGGCCAGGGTCGTGTGAGTTCGTTTAGAACGGACGTCATACACTTTAAAGGGGTCATAGTCAAATGGCACGATCATGGGGTTTGACAGAAACCATACCCTCGATCGTACCAGACTCATAAAATGAGCGAGGGATTATATCGATGCGGTAACTGTGGACTTACAGGTACCAGACAGGCTGGTTTAAACCCGGCGTCCTCTAGGATCACGCGGATTTGCTTGACCCAACGTGATCGAAAGGTTCGGAATAAATTAAACTATTATTCGGCTCTTGTAGAAGCGAAGAATATGTTTAATTTACTTCTAATTGGAAATCAGAAGTTAATGGGCCTTAAACTAGAGTGACTATGGGCCTAGAGGATCACACACAATGGATTCTTGGGTGACGGATTATTGTTATACAAGTGTATGTATTAATTCCTTTTAATTCCTTTTGTAAAGGAGTGTAAATGGAGCTTAATACATATGTATAATAATAGATAGGACATATGTACAGTTTTGGTCTTTTAGAATCCTTTTCTAAAAAGCCTAAACTCTATATATAGATCCTACGTGAAGCTCATTCGAGCTTCTTCTTTTTTCCTTCCCTTAAGCTAACCAAGCATTAAGCTTAAGGGAGAGGATTAGTCTCCCCCTTTCTCCCTCTTGCTCTCTCTCTCTCTAAAAGGTGATAGAGTCGGGGATAGTCGTGCCGGGGAGGTACCGTCGCTGCGCAAGGGTCCGTGCGGATCGTCTCTAAAGGCCGTACTATTGTGCGGCTCAGTTTTTCTGCATCGGGCTTAGCGGACAGCGTCGTTTCGCGCAAGGTGAAACATGCAACCCGTAATTAGGGTATTAGAAACACCGATTAGAGCATAGATTAAGCTTTCCATAACACCGGGATCGGGCAAATGAAATTTTTGTTATCCGCTGCGTCGCCCGTAGGTGCTGTGTGAAACCTTACAGTGGTATCAGAGCCAGGTTCGCGCTCTGGTCGGTGTTTTTATCGCCGTTTAGAACCATATTTGAAAGGGGTTTAAATACTTCAATTGTTATTGCTAGAAGGGGATGTTGGACATCCCCGTTCTTTCAGGATGCTGAGCATCCCTCGAGCAAATTTTTTTTTTTAAAAAAAAATTTAGTTGGCCCGTTTTGGGCGCACTGCGTCCACGGCGCTATGCGCCCCCGGGCGCAGCCGCGTGGCGGGCGCCCGCAGGCGGCGCCCGCAACGCGGGGGCGGGCGCAGCGTGGCGGCCCTCGCCGGGGCCCGCGTGGAGGGCGCCGCGCGCCCTGCGGGCGTGCGGGTCAGCGCCCGCGCGCGCGGGAAAGAGGCGGCCGCGCAATTTTTTTTTAAATAAATAAAAAAAATTGCTTATTTTTTTATTTATTGGTGCATATATTAATATATATATTAGATATATATATTAAAATGCTCAGTGAATTAATTAGAATTTTATCTATTAAGTTAAATAGTGTTACCTCAAAAGTAAATGTCGAATGGTAAATTTTATTTAACTGATTTGAATATACGGAGGTGAGATAATTACTATTTAATTTGAGATAAAATGATAATAATTGAAGTTACTTCAGTAATATTTAAGTTTTTGAATTTTTAATTATTAGATAATTAGGAAAATTCAAAATTTAAATTTTATTGAAGTTAAATGTAGAAAATTCAATCATTTGAATTTTAATTATTAGATAATTGTTAAATTCAAATTTTGAATTTTAGAAAATTACTAATTGAGGATAATTGCATTATTTTAAATTTATTTTCAAACAAAATTATTGGATAATTAGTTTGAATTTAAATTTAAATTATTGGCATGTTTAAATTTTGAATTTAAATTTCATTATTGGATAATTAAATCTAAATTTAAATTTAATTAATTATCTCAATTACATGCCCCTATAGAAAATGATTGTTCTTTACGTGCTTTACTTTATTTACCTTGTATTGGCCTGCTTGTGTGTTTAATTTTAGTTAATCATGCTTTGATTTTTAAAATTAAACAAAGCTAGCCTATTTTTGTTTGCACATCCCATTTTTAAATTCAAAAGTAAGGATTATTTTCAGAAAATAACCCTTGATTGATTTTATTTGAATGGGTTGGCAAGTGATCATGGATTTGGATTAATGTAATTAATTGGGGTCTGCGAACCTCCTTTCTCTCTCTGTTAAAATTCCAATGTACTTCTATCTTCCTTCATTGTTGTACTCGCCCTAAGGGCTGCTGGAATTTGAGTCACATGTAATTTAATTTTTCCGGCCTGCGTGCCGTGTAAAAGTTGTAATTGATGCGGCGTCGAAGTTTGAAAGCGCGGAGCACACCCGACGAGTACGATTCAGCTGCTTTGGAAGCGGGCCGGATGTCTTAGTTACATTAGGGTTAAAGTCCATGATCACTTGCGTTTATTTTTGCATTGGATGCATTTATTTTGTGCAAACTATTAGGTATGGTAAATATATTGGATATATTTATATTACCACCTAGGGTGAGATCAAGATAAAATTCAATTCCCTCGCATTTAAATTTTAGATCTGGTAAGCGTGGCTCTAGGAGTCGTCGTGGCCCTCCATCATTATGGAGTGAATGAACGTCTTCATTTCATGGATTTGTTGTGCTTTCCACAAGGTCCATGAGTTTGGGGGCGGGATTAAACTTCAAGGCTAGGCCTCAATGGGGTGAGGAATTGAACTCGGCCTTGTTGTGCTTTCCACAAGGGTCGGGTCATGAACTCATTGCTATGTAGTAATGATGGTTAGATCTAACCGAGAATATCCTTTGTTGTGCTTTCCACAAGGGGATGATTTCTCGGGGGCCGAATATCGGATATTGCATTAGATGCAAATGCATGTTGACTGCCCTTAAGATGGTGTATGGCTTGTTGTGCTTTCCACAAGGTCGTTCATCAGTCTCGTTGGGATTCCGACCCACTAGGTTGATCTCGCTGATCTCCCGTTCTATATACTGAGGGTTATATAGTTCGATCGAAAAATAGTGGGACTAACTAAGATAGAAAACCACATCTAAGTTAGACTCTGAACACATGCTAAGTTGTCTTTTATTTCTTATCCAGATTATAATGTCATCGTCCAACCCCCTCCGCGGCATCTTAGATGCAAATAGATTAACTGGACCGAACTACTCGGATTGGCTGCGTAATCTACGTATAGTCCTTACCGCCGAAAAGATTGCGTATGTGTTGGACACGGTTCATTCTGAGCCAGCTCTTGATGCCGACGAAGGCGAGTTACTAGCTTATGCCAAGTGGTCTGAGGACTCCTCCCTTGTCCAATGTTACATGTTGGCCTCTATGGCTCCCGAGCTGTAGAGGCAATTCGAAAAGACTGATTGTAGAAGTATACTTCTCAATCTACGCCAGCTCTTCAGGGAGCAGGGTAGGATTGAGAGGTATGACATCTCCAAAAGACTTTTCAGGACACGGATGTCTGAGGGTTCATCAGTACAGGCCCATGTACTGAAAATGATGGAGTGGATTGAAAGACTCAATGTATTGGGGTTCAAGTTGGATCTTGAACTATGCATTGATCTTATACTCCAGTCATTATCCGATTCCTTTTCTTCCTTCATCATAAACTTTAACATGCATAGAATTGATGCAACTCTCCCGGAGTTGCTCAATATGTTAAAGAGTGCTGAAGGAACCATGCAGAAAGATAAACCATCTTCATCTGTAATGATTGTTGGCCGGGCCAACAAGAAAAGGAAGGCCTCTCAAATATCCACCGCGAGTAACAAAGGGAAGAGAAAGAAAAAAGGCCACGGGTAAGCAACTCGCCAAAGTTGACAAAGGGAAGGGCAAGAAGAATGAAAAGGAAGATAAATGTTTTCGATGCGGGGAAACTGGGCATTGGAAAAGGAATTGCAAGGTAATTCTAAATGAAGGTATTTTTGTCATAGACCTTAATTTGTCATATATGGAATCCACATCATGGGTATTGGATACTGGATGTGCATCTCATATCTGCAATTCTGTGCAGGTGCTGGCAAATAGAAGGCGATTGGGCAAAAAGGAGATTGAACTGAGGATGGGCAATCTCTGGCTTGTATAACATTGGATATACATTGACTTTTAATAGCACTGGGTGCTCTATAATGAATAATGGTTTGATTATAGCCAATGGTTCATTAGTCAATGATCTTTATGTATTAGATACACGTTCTAATGTTATGCAAATTTCCAATGCTGATGAAGTGAATTCTGCATATCTATGGCAATACAGACTTGGTCATGTAGGTGAGAAAAGAGTCTCTAACTTACACTCAAATGGGTATTTGAATTCGTTCGAATACAAGCCATTTGATACCTGTGAGTCGTGTCTCATGGGAAAAATGACCAAGGCTCCCTTTGGTGGACATGGTGAGAGGGCTGTTGACCTTCTCGAGCTCATACACTCGGATGTGTGTGGACCCATGTCCATAGAAGTAAAAGGGGGTTACCTTTATTTCATTTCTTTTATTGATAGCTTCTCTAGATATGGCTATGTGTATTTAATGAGACATAAGTCACAAGCCTTTGAGAAGTTTAAGGAATACAAGAATGAAGTAGAGAAACAGACAGACAAAAGTATTAAGGCTCTTCGATCGGATCGAGGAGGTGAATACTTAAGCCATGAATTCACTTCTTATCTTAAACACCATGGAATAGTTTCTCAGTGGACTCCACCGTATACACCGCAGCATAATGGTGTATCAGAGAGGAGAAACAGGACCTTGTTTGACATGGTCCGATCCATGATGTCTATGTCAGGACTACCCTTGTCTCTCTGGAGCTATGCATTAGAGACTGCGGCTTATTTATTGAATAGGATCTCAAGTAAATCAGTTCCTTCTATACCATATGAGATATGGAAGGGCAGGAAACCAAATTTTAATCACATTAAAATTTGGGGGTGTCCTGCTCATGTAAAGAAGAACGAGAGTGATAAGCTTGAGTCGAGAACCGATAAGTGTAGGTTTGTGGGATATCCAAAGGAGACGTTTACCCTTCTGAGCAAAGGGTCTTAGTGGCCAAGAGAGCTGTATTTCTGGAAAGAGAATATCTACTCCCGAAAAATAGTGGGAGCCAGATAGAATTGGACGAGGTCCAAGAACCACAACCCATAGACATACACTCATTAGATGAGACTGTATCGGTTGATCCTATTCAAGGTGAAACACTGACACTACGGAGATCTGGTAGACTACCGAGAGAACCTGAGAGATATGTTGGACATGTCTAAGAGGGGTCCTCTAAGGTATGTATAGATGAGGATGATGATCCTCAGTCGTACCAGGAGGCGATCCGTAGTGTAGACTCCGAGAAATGGCAAGAGGCAATGGATTCAGAGATCCAGTCCATGTACACCAACAAAGTTTGGAACTTAGTTGATGTACCTGAAGGGAAGGTCCCTATCGGCTGCAAATGGATTTTCAAAAGGAAAATCGGTGCAGATGGATAGGTTGACACATACAAGGCTAGACTAGTGGCAAAAGGATATCGTCAAAGGCAAGGCATTGACTATGACGAGACGTTTTCGCCGGTAGCCATGGTTAAGTCAATCAGAATCCTCCTTGCCATTGCTGTATACCTGGATTATGAGATCTGGCAAATGGATGTGAATATAACTTTTCTTAATGGAAACCTGTCAGAAGAGGTGTACTTGGTACAGCCTGAAGGATTCACTTCCAAACTACATCCTAATAAGGTATGCAAACTTCAAAGGCCCATTTATGGATTAAAGCAGGCATCTAGAAGCTGGAACTTAAGATTTGACGAGGCTGTCAAATCTTTCAACTTCATTCGGAATGAAGATGAACCCTGTGTTTACAAGAAGGTCAGTGGGAGCTCAGTGACCTTCTTGGTCCTTTATGTTGATGACATCTTACTCATTGGGAATGATGTAGGGATGCTGACATCAACTAAGTCTTGGTTGTCCAAGACCTTCTCCATGAAGGATTTAGGAGAAGCATCCTATGTGCTGGGCATAAGGATCTATCGAGATAGATCTAAAAGGATGCTAGAATTATCTCAATCCATGTACATAGACACTATCCTCAAAAGATTTAGGATGAAAAATTCCAAGAGAGGTCTCATTCCCATGAGACATGGAATTTACCTATCCAAGGGGATGAGTCCTAAAAGTTCTGAGGAGGTGGCACACATGAATAAGGTACCCTATGCTTCGGCGATAGGGTCAATCATGTATGCAATGCTATGTACACGGCCTGATGTTGCCAATGCTTTAAGCATTGTCAGTAGATATCAGGCAAATCCAGGCGAAGAGCACTGGAAGGCAGTAAAGGGTATCCTTAAGTACCTGCGAAGGGCTAAGAATCTTTTTTCTGCTTTATGGAGGAGAGGACCTACAGCTTAGAGCTTACACAGATTCTAATTTCCAGTCAGATCCAGATAATTGTAAATCCATGTCTGAATTTATATTCATGTTGAATGGAGGGGCAGTCAGTTGGAGAAGTCATCTGGATGAAGAAATTCATCTTGGAACTCGGCGTAGTTCTCGAGATATCAGCTCCCATCCCATTATTTTATGATAATAATGGGACCATCGCCCAGGCGAAAGAACCGAGATCTCACCAAAGGTCAAAGCATATTCTCAGGCGCTTTCACCTTATTCGGGAGATTGTTGATCGTGGAGATGTGATGGTAGAGCGTGTACCGTCAGAAGACAACATAGCAGATCCACTGACTAATCCTTTGACACAGACTGTATTTGAGCGTCATCGGGATAAGATGGGCCTCAAAGTTATGGGCAATTGGCTGTAGTTCAAGTGGGAGATTGTTAGTGTTGGTGTGTTATAGGCCAATTTCAGGTCGGGTAGGCCCAATAGTTGTACGATCTTGTTCTTTAATAAAGTGGTGTTTGAGCGTAAATATACGATTGTGTTACTTTACGTTGTCCCTAGGATATGTGGTTGTAAAGTCAGCTCGAGATGAGATCTCGAACATGAGACTTACTTTATATGAACACATACCTTAAACTGTTCCTGGTTGGAGGGTAATCACTCGGAGACTTTGATTACCTATTAAACCAGTACACATGATGTGTCAGTGACCAGTCTCATGGTCATTGGTGCGGGGCACCAACACATATGTGTAGGTGTATGTCCTTGGAGGATGTGCACTGAACTGATCCGCTATTGGATCTTCAGATGGTTGATTATACCTAATGTCAACTGAAGATCCAACGGTCACAGTAGCATCGTTGGTCCTTTGACCTGAGACATTGATCGGATCTTACACGAGGACTGGAATGGTTTAATTACTTAGCTAAGTGACTTTAACCATAAGTCATGAGTTGCCGAGTCATTAACCACTCCAGGAGACGTGTGAAGATCATCAATGGTCAAGAGGGGATCGCTCACTGTCGGGTATATATCAGACAGTTAATGGGTCATGACATTGACGCTCCGTTAAATCCCTGGCCAGGGTCGTGTGAGTTCGTTTAGAATGAATGTCATACACTTTAAGGGGGTCATAGTCAAATGGCACGATCATGGGGTTTGACAGAAACCATACCCTCGATCGTACCAGACTCATAAAATGAGCGAGGGATTATATCGATGCGGTAACTGTGGACTTACAGGTACCAGACAGGCTGGTTTAAACCCAGCGTCCTCTAGGATCACGTGGATTTGCTTGACCCAATGTGATCGAAAGGTTCGGAATAAATTAAACTATTATTCGGCTCTTGTAGAAGCGAAGAATATGTTTAATTTACTTCTAATTGGAAATTAGAAGTTAATGGGCCTTAAACTAGAGTGACTATGGGCCTAGAGGATCACACACAATGGATTCTTGGGTGACGGATTATTGTTATACAAGTGTATGTATTAATTCCTTTTAATTCCTTTTGGAAAGGAGTGTAAATGGAGCTTAATACATATGTATAATAATAGATAGGACATATATACAGTTTCGGTCTTTTGGAATCCTTTTCTAAAAAGCCTAAACTCTATATATAGATCCTACGTGAAGCTCATTCGAGCTTCTTCTTTTTTCCTTCCCTTAAGCTAACCAAGCATTAAGCTTAAGGGAGAGGATTAGTCTCCCCCTTTCTCCCTCTTGCTCTCTCTCTCTCTAGAAGGTGATAGAGTCGGGGATAGTCGTGCCGGGGAGGTACCGTAGCTGCGCAAGGGTCCGTGTGGATAGTCTCTAGAGGCCGTACTGTTGTGCGACTCAGTTTTTCTGCATCGGGCTTAGCGGATAGCGTCGTTCCGCGTAAGGTGAAACACGCAACCCGTAATTAGGGTATTAGAAACACCGATTAGAGCATAGATTAAGCTTTCCATAACACCGGGATCGGGCAAATGAAATTTTTGTTATCCGCTGCGTCGCCTGTAGGTGCTGTGTGAAACCTTACAAGGGATGGGTAAAAGATCCACATCCTCCCCTAAATTAGGAGATGCCCGATTAGAGTGAATTTCCTGTGGAGTACCTGGTTCCTCAATTACCCAAGAAGATGGATTTATGTATACACTTAATTCACCCTCCACACTCATATTTTCATCATCATGTACTTCGAACGAATATTCATCAAATTTAGGAATGGCAAGTAATGGAATTTGGTCATTGACTAGCAAATCATCATCCTCTTCTTCTCCCCCCAACGACTCAAGATCATCATAATCCTCTTCACAAATGGAATGGGGTTTAGGCTTCTCAGGCTGCTCTTCCTTTACGTCGTCCTCATAAGACTCTTCCATGATCCCCTCAAAATCAACAGTGATATGAGTGATAGATTGGGGAATCATAGGTTGAACATATGGATTTTCATTGTTATCACGTCCATCAAATCCAGGAAGCTGGTCCTCAAGACTTATAGTGGAGTTGCTAGGCATTGGATCGACTTCCATTTCTATGATGTTTTTAGCAACCCGACTCACATGAGTTTCAAAGTTTTGTAGTTGTTCCTGGAAGGCTTGTTGTTGAGTCTGAAAGAGCCGTGTCAATTGATCAAACATCTCCTCCTTATACAAATCTGTGTATGGAGGAGATAGATAAGTGGGCTGAGAGTCAGATTGTGTTGGATAGTAGTTTGAAGGGTACTTAATCCGAGAAGGAGATGGTGGAGAGTGTATGGGTTGCCCTCCATAATAGGGTTGATCATAAGAATCATTTGGGTATAGGGCCCAATTTTGAAAATCTTGTTCTTGAGGACTTTGGCCTTGATCCTGATAAGACTCCCAAGAAGAATCATGTTGATCTCTCCAGCCAGAATTAAAGTTATTTGGACATGGGTCAAAATAAGGTGTGGAGAGTTCTGGAGATATTTAGGTTTGCCTTGCTTGGTCCATCCAAGAGATTGTTGGTTGATTTTCTCAGCTAGAGGTATAAGTATCTGGAGATGATTCGTAATCGGGCTGAGAAAACCGTTGATCATATTGGCCTTGCTCCGGGGTGAAAGGTAGATCATGGCCCCTAAACTGAGTGGTTGGAATATGGTCTTCGGTAAACGATGGAAACTGGGCCATCATAGGTGACGGGATCTCATTTTGGGCCGACCACGTGTATGGACTTTCATAATAGGTCGGGCTGTTTTGGGTGACAAATGAGTGTGGATTTGGACAACCACCGTCATAATGGGCCGGGTTAGTCCACATGTGATCATTATCATGGTGACTAGGTGGTATGAAGTGGGTTTGATCTATGGCTAGAAATTGATCAAATTTATGAGCCAATTGGTCAAACTTGTCTAACTTATGTGCCCAATCCATAGATTAAAATTTATGCTCTCACCATTTTTTGTATATTTTATTTTTTCTTATTTTTTCTTATTTTTTCTTATTTTTTTTATTTATTTTTTTATACAAACGAATTCTCAAACAAAGTCCAACTTAGATTCACCATCAAACTTGTCCACCGGCCAGGTAACAGGTGGGGAAGTGGGAGGCTCCCCTTGCTTTCACAAGGTCCTAATTAAGTATTTGCCGTTGACCTCTAGCCTTAGACACCAGTTTCAAAGATGATAGTGAGCCCAAGTTATGTATTTTTTATGTTTTTTTTTTCTATTTTTTTTAGTGAACTGAGTTAATCCACCATATTTTTTTATTTCTTTTATTTTTTTGTTTTTGTTTTAGAACATTTCTAAGCATGAAAACTAATTACATATTGAAAGTAAAAATAAAGAAACTAAATCTATAGAAAGAGGGTAAAAGTACTAACCTTAATCGCATTCCCTCGTTCTTTATTTGGCAAATAAAAAACAACAAGAGTAGAAGATAAAGAAGACTTACCTCGGGGAGACACAACATTTTTTGACATTTTCAAAATTTTCTATTTTTTTGTGCTTTTGTTGATCCTTTTATTTTTCTGTAAAAATAAGAGTGAGCACCAATATATATACAAAAGAAACCACAAAGTTATCAAAATTTTGATGCGCGGAAAACGCACGTCGTTAATACGCTCCGCTATCAAATTTAAATATCCAGCCCACAAATTAAATAACTGGAATAGTTAAGTTACGAGACCGAGTCGAATCCACAGGGAGAAGTAGAGTTAAAAGTTGAAAACCTTATATTTTTTTAAGATTTAAAAATCAAGAGAATTGAATTTAAAACTACCTTAGAAAGATTGGGATGCAATTTAGAAGGGTGGAATCGATAGAAGAACAAATAGACAATTATAATGAAACTAAGATGAACTAGGAAGAGAAATAACTTTTAAACCAGACACAATTAGAAGAAGTGTAAGAAATGAACGTTGTATAGAATGAAAAGATGAAGAACTTTGATGAAGAACACAGAAACAGAAAACGAAAGGAAGATAGTGAAAAACTTAAAAATTCAAGACCTATTAGTTCGGGTGAACAGTAATATGGCAGAAATTAGAACAGTGAAAAATTAATTCCAACTCACAAAATAAGAAGAATTTGGAGAAGTGGTAGAAGAAGAAAACTTAGCTCTACAACTTAGGAACAACTTTCATAAAAAACTCAGAGTAAAATTATGACTGAAAAGACTTCAAAATGAAGAAATGGCAGGAGGTATCAACTCGGATGAATAGTAACCACGTAGAACATCACTTAAGAAAATTGGAAATAACTTTCAATCTAAAAGGAATTGGAAGAAATGATAGAAAGAGAAGTTGAAGAATACTCAAAGATGAACACCTTTTATGAAGACAAGAAATTGAAATAAGGATCACACAAGCTTGTAAATTGATTATGCAAAACCAAAAATGGCTAAGAGTACAATGAAAATATTCAATACAAACTAATAACAAACTTCAAAACTTAAACACAAAGCTCTCAAAATCTCTCCTACTAAAGCCACAAAGCAAGAACTTCAAGAACACTTATAAATCTTAGCAAACCATAGCTTACAACTCTTTGCTATCTCTCCTCTTCACCTCATTCATTTCATTTGAACCCCTTTATATAGGGTTTACATAACTACCCCTTAGATAGTGTGAACATTCTTGCCAATGTGAACATCCAATTGCTGCTATTTTTGACCCAATATTATGTGCCAACATGTGTTGCTCAATTGGGTATTTTTTCTGATTTTTCTAGATTTTTTAATATTTTTCTAGGCCCTTTTCTTCATTCTCTTTCTCTCTCTTTCTCTCTCCTACGGCCGCGTGCGCCCGTCCATATGCCACCTTAGCGCGCCGGCGCACGCGCTTCCGCGTGCGCCGCCCTGCAGCGTGAACGCGGCTGCGCCGCGTGTGCGCCGGGGCCGTGGGCACTGTGCGCCCATCGGACCGGCCTCCTCCTTCCTGCGTGCGCGCCAGCGCATTGACAGCGCGTCCAAGCCCGCCTGGCCGCGGGCTCGAGCCCGCCGACCTGAAAAACACAACGCACACACACATTTATTTTGGTTAGTAATATATATATATATATTATATACATATAATACTTAGATATCTCATAAAAAATCCAAAAAAACGTCAAATAATTTTATTTTTTTTCCTATATTTTTTTCTTTTCTTTTTGAACAAGTCCAAAATTATATTTTTTATTTTTTTTATTTTCCTAATATATATATATATATATATTATGTATATAGCTTATTAAGGCCTCTAAAAATATCAAATAAATTTATTATTTTTTTCCTTTTTTATTTTATTTATTTTTATTTTTATTGAACAAATCCTTGGGCTTTTGGCCCAATTCCACATATATATATATATTTTTGTATTTTCTTATTTTTCTTATTTTTATTGTTTTAAGTGCTTGTTAAATAAGGAAATATCTTTATTAAAATCATTTAATTATAAAAAATTAATTATTTCACTCTAAATTAAAAGTAAGCGTGATAAGTGCATATTTATTATTCTTTAAGCTCATAAAAATGTGTATAATTATGAATTAATATGTAAAAATACACACTTATCAGGGTCACCGACTCCACCATAACGGCGATATGCGGGAATTTGTGAAGATGGCGGAAGCCGAAGACCTTGAAATGCGAATGGAATACTTAAGGAGGATTTGGGATCGATTTGGCGTTGAAGTTCATCAAGCTGGCGCTGGGCTTGAGCAATCATCTCCTGGGTAGGGAGAGATCGAGAAGAATATGGGCCAACTTGAGCCAGTGAATTTGGACCAGGATGTTATTGGGCCGGATAAGAGGATCCGGGCTGAGAAGAAGGAGGGCCCATTCCGGGAGTGAAACCGTATGCAGGCCTAGAAGAAACATTGGCATATGGACTGAATGGGCCAGCAACAATATAGGCGGAAGAATGAGGCCCATTAAGAGAATAAGGCCCATTAGAAATTGGGCCAGTGGCATATGAAGGAGAAGAAAGAGGCCCGTGAAGGGTAGAGGGCCCATTATGAGCAGAAGACCCATTAAGATGAAATGAAATGAGGCGCTGGGCCTGGGCCGGGTCCATTTGGTGAACAAGGCTTGAAAGATGGGCCACGAGATTAGCCTGTTCCTCGGAGGGATCGGAGGGATCACGGGAAGATGGGCCCGCGTGGGAAGAGGATTCCACGCGAGAATAGGAAGAAGATTGGGGAAAAGGATGATACAAAGGGTTGGAATGATGCTCCATGAGAGCAAATGGAGACTTAATACAAGAATATCAAGGAGAATACAAGTGGGGAAGCAATGGCTTAATGGACTTGAGGACAAGATGGGACTGACCCACTAATGCAAAGACCAATGGACAACGGACCACGGGACAATGGACTCGACAATAGACACACAAATGGACTGACTTAAGTGGACCTAACAACAACAAAATATGTGGATGCAACACAAAACACCACTAATGGGCTTGGACAAGCCCAAAACAACACAATCAATATAATGTGAGAGTTTTCACCCAAGTCAAACAGGTTGATATGATGGGAAATATTTTAGGAGTTTTAATAGACCTTTTAATGATTTGAGTAAAGAATAATTCCCTCAAGATAGGAGTCCTATGGGAATAAGGTCTAAACTTTGGGTTGACTAAGATTAACTCCCTCACACTTATGCAAATGCAAGCCTAAAGGGTGGAAAAGGTACAACCGGCCCGGCGTCCGTGTGGGAATCCACGGCTCACGGGGACTTATAGAGGTCTCGGATAAGATCACCTAGTCGACCCCATGGAATATGGAGGCGAGAGGATCACTTACCAAGGGGGAATGCAACTATGATATGCAATGTATGGCCCTATGTGCACCGGAGTGCATGCAAAAATCTAGTATAAAAGTGAAAAATGAGGACAAGATTTAATTATGCAAACATGATCAAATGCATGCAAATCATATATGAAAATGCCGCTAATGCCAAGGACAGCAATGTAGAATCAGAAACAAGTGCAAACAGAACCCGAGAAGTAAAGAAATCATCAATGCAAAATGTACCTGTGAACCTGCCCCCGAACCTGCATGCAGATTTTATGCACAAAATGCTAAAATGGAGACAAGATTTGACTATGCAAACGTGACCCAAATGATGAAAATAGTATATGGATGGAAAGATAATACAAAGATCTATCCAACGATCCTAAGAACAGAGCAATCGGACCACGGGAGGTCAATCAAATCATACAAGAAAGTTTCCCCCGTGAACCTGTGAACCTGCCCCTGAGCCTGCCTGCAGAACTTATGCACAAAACTCAAAAAGTTGGACAATGTTAGATCATTCAAATGTGATCCAAATAGTGTACATGATATATGGATGGAAAGACAATACAAAGGGCTATCCAACGGAACAAAAATCAGCTCAATCGGACTCCGGGATCAAAAGTTATTCCTCGACGAACAAGGCCTCATAAGCACTGGCAGAATCTGAAAACGGTCTACTAAGTGACCGTTACTTACCCCTGACGGTCTACCATAAGACCGTTACACTACCAGAGCCCGTAAAATGCCCCAAACAGTGGAAGAATGAAAAAAATATCACCTACACATCCACATGCACACACCCAACCCACAAAAGAGCATGAAAACAAACGTGATGGGCATTGGTGTCCCATCGTGATCGCCAAAAAACTGTAGATTGTTTTAATTAGATTCCTATCCCGCCCCCTTTAAATTAATACATCCATAAACATGTGAATCAAAGACAAGGGGGATGAAAGGATGAGAAATACTAACCGTGATCGCCACCAAGGTTCCAACAACGCCAAAGGATGAAGAAAGGAGAGGAACAGCACCGTGTACCTTGGAACTTAAAGACTTGGTCGCGCTTGAAACGGGGTGCGGAGAACTTGTGGAATCAAACCTCTTCTCCTTCCAGTCGGCTAGATGAAGAAGGCCACACGTTGTGTTCATGCTCTTCTGCAAAACAAAGCCAAAACAAGGACAAAAAACCCATTAGAACATGTATGTGTAGTATCAATCCCGGAGTGATAAAATAGGAGTAGAACTTAAGGGAGAACGCACCGGGAGGAGGTTTTTAACCCCTGTGGAAGGGTGGAAATAATAGGTGGGTGTGTTGTGCATGCATATGATTTGAAATCATGAGATATGATGAAGAGAGTAGAGAGAAATCATTGATGCAAAACGGGGAAAAACGCATGTGCAACAGAAAAGTGCAGGGAACTGTGATGATTTGTGATTTTAAGAGGAAGAGAACTAAGCGTATAGACCACCAAATTAAACCCAGAAGGATGGAATTGAAAGCTAATACTTCCCTCTTCAAGCCAGGGTCAAAGTTGTGAGTTGGAGTTACAGCATGGCTTCGCCCCGAGTCGAGAAAGAGCCCCCCGTCGCGACTGCGAACTGGGCAGTTTTTATAGAGTTTTGCCAGAAAGCCCCATCTTCTTATCATGATTCCCAGAGATATAGTCCAAGATAAATCGAGTTCTCTGGATCAAACTCAAGATAATACTAAGGACACGAGATAGGAACAAACGGGTATCAATTCGGAGGAAGATTCTAGAAGATATGGCTCTTGGAAGGTAGCCCCGTCGCACTAGAAAATAGGCTTTTAGTTGTACCAGGATGCTTAAATCTTGATCTTGCGACCCAGATCCCGAGAGATATAGCTAATAAAAATTTGATTTCTATGAACCAAATTCAAGATAATACAAAGGGCTAGAAGTAGGAAAAAATGGGGATCAATTTGGATAAGAATTGAAGAAGTTATGGCCTCTGCAAGATAGGCCCGTCGCATAGTTTCGGGGCAGAGTCCAGCACATATTGGACTCTCGGCTGTATAACGGTCTATCGTAAGACCGTCAGAGTCATGTAACGGCCTAGGGTAGCTCCGTCAGGCTCTGGAGGTCAAATGGGGTGATTTCGGGCATGTTTGGGTGTGACGGTCTACCATAGGACCGTCACATGGCTGTGACGCACCACTAATAGACCTACACACCGATGAAAGAATATTTTAGGCAAATTGCGCGTGACTTCATAAATTGAAGCATATCTCTCAAACGGAGTAGAACTAGCAAAAGTGGTTGAAGAACAAATTGTATATAACTAAGAGAGAAATAACTTTCATGAAGGGTGCAAGTTGAGAAAATGATCAGAAGAGGGAGAAAATGGGGCTAGAACAGAGAGGAATTCTGGGACACAAGTGAATAGCACAGCATGCTGGAAAAAGGTGAATAACTTGAAATCGGGGCAGAACTGGCTAGCGGCGTAGAAGAAGAAGTTGTAGATCATTGAAAGAGGAACAACTTTGGTGAAAACAACTTTTTGAATAGAAGGAGATGAAAAAGGACCACTTTCATGACTGCGCAGCGAAAGAGAGCCGATTACTTGAGGGAAGCCGGCCTAAATGGGCCGGAAGTCGACTTAGAAGTCAGAATTTGATAAGATAAGCTCCAGGACTCTAGGGAATCATGATCCCCAAGACTCAAAAGATAGGGAACAGTAAAAATGGGCTCGAAATTTATCCAAGGAAGCTCCCAAAACAATGGCTAGTTCGGGACATCAAAAATGATGAATAAGAGAAATGACGCAACTTGTGGGCTAAAATGGGTGTCAACACTCGGGAAAAATATCAACAAACTCCTGCAAAATAGGAATGACATCAGGTGGGAGCTCACCCTCGGACTTTGGCTCGACCTCTCGGACCGTAATAGTAAACACAGGGCTACCCCTACTAGCCTGCCGCTCCATTTCTCGGGAGCTAATCATCATCAACCTCCTAGAAGAGGGTTCGCCTGTGCTCGATGTAACGGTCATGGCCCTAGCTGGGGATGGGGTACTAGGTCCCGTGACGAAAGACTCCGGAGTACTAGGACCAGTAGGACCCCTAACTGAAGGCTTCTTGGGCTGACAGGGTTGGAGGGTAATCCGCTGGCCACCATGGTCGAAGGTACATGTGTTCGACCGACCATGGAGTGTGACATCCCGATCAAATAACCACGGCCTACCAAGAATAATACTGCCCACCTCCATGGGGAGAACATCACACCAGATCTCATCACGGTAGGCATGGAACTAGAGCGGGACCAAACACCGCAGCCTGATTGGAATGGAGGTGGAATCCACCCATGATACTCGATAGGGGCAAGGATGGTCCATGGGAGTAAGACCAATACGTGAGACAGCGCCCATGGAGATTGCATTGATACAACTCCCACTATCGATAATCACCTTACATACTTGCCCGCCCAGCCTACAGTATGAATGAAAGATAGTGGTCCGACACCAGTCATCACTGGCCTGTGACTGGGTGAGAATACACCTGACGACCCCCAAGTAGGTATCGTCCGAATGCTGGGCATCCTGTCCATCTCCTTCAATCTCATAGAACTCGTCAGGTAGCTCCGGATCTGCTTCATAGCTGACTAACACAAGATCTGAAGAGGTGGCGTCCCCGACCTGTGTGTCCTCAATGACAAGAGACTGGCGAGTGGGACACTGGTTCGTGAAATGGCCAAACCCATTGCAGCGATAACACTGCTGGCGTGATCCACTAGGCTCCCCAATCAAAGGTCCTTTCCCCTTATCCTCCCGACAGATAGGAGGTGTAGGCAATAAAGGACGAACAACGGGTGCGGGTGCTGGTGGACGGACCGTGGGTGCCGTGGGTTGGGGATGTTGAGGGATATTCCTCATAGGTGGAGGGTGAGTCCTAGGAGTGAATGGCTCGGGACGAGTGGGCTCCTGAGGTCGAGCCATGGGGGCCCTCGGATATGTGCCTAAAGAGCCACGGGGCTCGACACTACGGAGGGGAAAGGGGCCCAACCAATGGGTAGGCTCAAACTCGGCCTCAAATTGCTCCAACTCGAGAGCAACCTGATACGCCTATTCCAAAGTGGTCACATTGCGGTGGAAAAGTTCATATTGGTAGTTCGGCCGCAGACCTCTTCGAAAGCGTGAGATAGTCATGGTGCCCTCTTCCGTAACTCCACACCGTAAATAATACTCATCAAACTCGGCGGTGTACTCAGTCACGGACCGGTTCCCTTGGGAGAGACTTTACCATTTGTCTATGAGACGCTGGCGGTATGTGGCAGGAAGGTGTTTCTGCCTCAACTTGATTTTCATGTCATCCCAAGTACCGATCGGGAGTTGATGTCGCTGCATTAACATGCTCTCCACATTTATCCAATAAGTTTAGGCCTGCCCATGCAACTTCATCTTCGCGTACCGAACTCTTCGGTGGTCCGTCATCTCAAACCACTCGAAGTACCGGTCCATGCCGGCCTCCCAATCTAAATAGACCTTCGGGTCCAAAGACCTGTCAAATAGGGGAGGGACCGCACGCACGCTCCTAAGAATGTGATCGTCGTCATCATCACGATTCTGTCATTGGTTTCGACGATGGTGAGGACACCTGAGCAGTTGAGTGGCGCGACACGCCGAGCCACCGGTACCGCACACGGAGCACGACTCGAGCCACCTCAGCATCCATCTGGCTCGGAGACAGCCTGGAGACTCCGCCTTGAGCCTCCCCATTTATCATATTTAGTTAGCCTTTATGTGTGTGTAATTTATGTTTATTTCATTGTATTCGGTATGTAATTATGAGTGTACGAGGGGCTTATTTACAAAATGGGACCCCTGGGCCCCACGGGACCCCCAGGCCCCTCCCATTGATCCACCTAAGCCCATGGGCCCCATGTGGGGTCAGTCAACATGTCAAATGGAGGCATCTAGAAGTTTGAATGATAAAAGACACATGGGAGACAAGTGGACTTCAAAGTCCAAGGTGGCTACCAACTTGTCCCCCCCTTGCCACCATAGTCAATAGCCCGCCCCCCTCCCCTTATTTTTATTTACTTTTGCGTGTGTGTGTCTCATGCCATCCCAACCCTTCATCTCCCACTCCTAGATCCTACAGTTGTGGATGGATGTGAGATGTAACCTATTTAAGCTTATATTTTTCATTTTGGAGGATTAATGTCATTTGAATCAAACAAATTCCAAGAGCAAGGGCTGGTGCGCCCCCCTCCTCTCTCCTCCCTCTCCCCCTTGAAGCTGTGAAGGCTTCCATTCTGAGGTGTGACGCCTTGTGTATCGGTTCCGACGATCGCCGCCACCACCGCACCGCCATCGCCATCAACGGAGTTCTGCCTGGTCAGTACCACAGCAGCTTGCTCAAAATTCACAGGTCTTCCTCGAGCTCATTTGGCTACCACATTTTGAGGCGTTGTTCCTGGGATGTTCCTCTCCACCCAAAAAAATCAGTCCGGCATTCAGATCACGTTTGCTAATTTTTGATTTTCGTCCACCCTTCCATTTCGGTTCTGCTAGAGTTCTGTCCTGGTTCACCTCCGTCCTAAGTTTCATGTCTTAGAGCCACTTTTTGATTTCTGTTAGTTCGCCCAATTTTACTGGGGGTTCCATCTATCTACCCCTTCATCCACAATTTTTCTCAATTTTTGATTCGCCCACCTCATATTTTCTAAAAATCATTCTCAGACCCATCTACAGTTCTGTCCACCTGTTCCCAGATCCGACCACCAGTCACCCCAAAAATCAAAACAAATCGTAGCCACCTCCAAATCAAATTCGCAAAATAGTCCCAGTTCCGTGGTTTGATTCCCTACAACTCCAAAGAAGAGCTCAAGAGCTGAATCGGAGGTTTACTAGGCGGTCAACGGTGGTTCTCAGATAAGTGCCCTGCAGATCTGAGATTTCAGTTACTGTACAACAGGGATTTGTAAATTCATTAAAGTCTAGCTCCGGCCAGATCCAGCAGATCTCTCTGAGTCTATATTGAAGCATTTGAAGAGCGCTTTCCAACGATAGCTCATGCGTCCCGATCCGACGTCGGGATTGACCGCAGCGGCCGTTTTCGCCGGAGCGCGCGCCGGAAAACAGAAATCAAAATCCGTGGGCAGCTAGTTCAACAATTGGGAATCGGGGCCGATCAACCCCTGATCGGTGTTCCCGGCCGACCGCCGTCCATGAAGGTGCGTCACCAGGGTTCCCCATCACAGTGGGTCCCACCCCCGCAGATCCGGAGGACAGCGCCGTCCGTGGGCCCCGCGGGCCCGTAGAAGCCGCCGTTCGGAAAGCACGAAAACGCGGAGTTTGGCACCGCCGGGCGACATCAAGATGCTACCCGTCAACCCGAGTTGCGTGATTCCCGGACCCCACATGTGACCTTTTACCTCCCTACGTGGAGTGGGTCGACTTAGTTTATTGCTGTAATCATTGTTAACCGGGAGTCCGTAATTCGGCCGGGGTTGTCTTCGCCACGCCGGGTGCGTGGAGGTAAAGGTCTCAACTTCTCGACATTCGCTTGCTAGTTTAGTATATGGTCTTTTGCCATTGCCGAGAGCGATAGGTACTAGCCTGTGTGTTCATGTCACCGCTGTGAGTGTGAGAGTGACCGTCCCGCGACTCGATCCGAGTCCGGAAGTTGAGTCGGACTACCATTGACCTCCGCCGGTTCCTTAACCGTGCACGGTCCGCGCTTTCCCTCGCTTGGGATGACGAGTGAGCTTCCACTTCTGTTAGCGACGTTTCGCCACTAGGAGCTCGTAGTGTCAGGCTTAGTGTCTCCCTGGTGTGTGTTGCTGGTCGTGTCTTCATCTAGAGTCCGAGGGTGGCACCATATAGTGTTGTCTCCCGTGTCTGTCCCGCATCAGTTTGGTATCAGAGCCAGGTTCGAGTCTAGGGTAGTCGTTGCATATGTCTTGCATAGTATAAGTCGAGTCTAGGATCATCATTTCAAAATAAAAAAAAGGTGTTTTCAAAATGCATTTCACCCAATAGCTCGGTATATCAAAAGGCGTTGCCCGAACATTAGGTTATGCCTATCGGGAGGGTAGCGTACTTGCGCGAGTGATCTTCGGATCGCTTATCTCCACCTCGTACCGGATATTGGTTAGGTCTAAGTGCATCATCTAGTGGGTGTTTGCATTAGTCGGTGTCTTCTAGGTCATGTGTCTTTGCATGCCCACCCGTCGAGGTACCCAATACTCGCCACCACCACCTATGGCGGACTCCCGGGCCCGTTGCTCCGATGAGTCCTCGACGGCCGAGATGTTCCGAGCCATTATGGAACGTCTTGACACGCGTATGGATGGCCTTAGTACGCGTATGGATGGCATAGGAACGCGTCTAGAAGGGCGGATGAAAGCCCTCGAGGATCGGGCCGAGAGTTCAGATCAGTCCATCCAGGGCTTAGTTGGGAGGATTGCCATCCTAGAGAGGGGCCCAGTAGCGGCGCAACCCGCGCCGACGAATGGCCAAGAAGAGCCGGTGCAGCAACCCGCTGTGCCAAGGGCTCAAGTGGAGAATGTTGGGGTTCAACATGTGCATGTGGTGGATGATTATGCATCTGATAACGATCAAGGGGGTAACAGTCGTCGTCATCAACGACAGAATCGTGATGACGAGGATGACGACCGCATTCTTAGGGGTGTGCGTGCGGACCCTCCCACTTTTAGCGGGTCCTTGGACCCTAGGGTGTATTTAGATTGGGAGGCCGGCATGGACCGGTACTTCGAGTGGTTTGAGATGACGGACCACCGAAGAGTCCGATACGCAAAGATGAAGCTGCAAGGGCAGGCCCAAACTTATTGGATCAATGTGGAGAGCCTGCTCAACCAGCGACGTCAACCCCAGATCGGTACTTGGGATGATATGAAAACCAAGTTGAGGGAGAAGTACCTTCCCGCCTCATATCGCCAACGTCTCATAGACAAGTGGCAAAGCATCTCCCAAGGAACCGATCCGTGACCGAGTACACCGCCGAGTTCGATGAGTATTACTTACGGTGTGGGGTCACGGAAGAGAGCACCGTGACTATATCCCGCTTTCGAAGAGGTTTGCGGCCCAATTATCAATATGAACTCTTTCGCCGCAATGCAACCACTTTGGAGCAGGCATATCAGATTGCTCTCGAATTGGAGCAGTTCGAGGCCGAGTTCGAGTCACCCCATCGGTTGGGCTCTTTTCCCCTTCGTAGTGTCGAGCCCCGTGGCTCATCTGGCACGTATCCGATGGCCCCCATGACTCGACCTCAGGAGCCCGCTCGCCCCGAGCCCTTTGCTCCTAGGCCTCATCCTCCACCCCCGAGGGACCTTCCTCGTCCCCAGCATCTTACGGCCCCACCCACAGCCCGTCCATCGGCACCCGCACCTCCTGCACGTCCATTGTTGCCTACGCCTCCTATCCGTCGGGAGGATAAAGGTAAAGGACCTATGATTGGGGAGCCTAGTGGATCACGGCAGCAGTGTTATCGCTGCAATGGGTTTGGCCATTTCGCCAACCAGTGTCCCACCCGCCCATCTCTTCACATTGGGGACACACAGGCCGAGGATACCACCCCTACGGGCCTCGAGTTAGTCAGCTATGAGGCAGATGAAGAGCTAGCTGACGAGTACTATGAGATGGGAGGTGAGGCCCAGGATGCCCAGCATTCGGACGATACCCACGTGGGGTCGTCAGATGTATCCTCACCCAGCCACAGGTCAGTGATGACTGGCGACGGACGACTATCCTTCATGTATTCTGCAGGCTGGGAAAGCAAATTTGCAAGGTGGTCATCGATAGCGGGAGTTGTATCAATGCAATCTTCACGAACGCTGTCACTCGTCTTGGTCTCACACCCGTAGACCACCCTTGCCCCTATCAGGTATCATGGGTGGATACCACTTCCATTTCGGTCAGGCTGCGGTGCTTGGTCCCGCTGCAGCTCCACTCCTACAGTGACGAGATCTGGTGTGATGTTCTACCCATGGAAGTGGGCAGTATCATTCTCGGTAGGCCGTGGTTATTCGACCGGGATGCCACGCTCCATGGCCGGTCGAACACCTGTACCTTCGACCACGCTGGCCAGCGGGTCACCCTCCAACCCGTTTGGCCCATGAGCCCATCAGTCAGGGGTCCTACTTGCCCTAGTACTCCGAAGTCTTCCGTTCCCGGGCCTAGTTCCCCATCCCCAGCTCGGGCTATGACCGTTACCTCTGGCCCAGGAGAGCCCTCGACGAGGAGATTGATGATGATTAGCTCCCGGGAAATGGAGCAGGATCTTAGTCAGGGCTGTCCGGTGTTTGCCATTACGGTCCGAGAGGTGGAGCAGGACTCCGAGGGTGAGCTCCCACCCGAGGTTGTTCCCATTCTGTAGGAGTATGCTGATGTCTTTCCCGATGAGCTTCCCGAGGGACTCCCACCTATGCGAGATATTCAGCATGCCATCGACCTTGTTCCGGGCTCTTCTTTGCCCAACCTTCCTCATTATCACATGAGTCCCACGGAGCATGCCGAGCTTAAACGGTAGGTCGATGAGTTAGTGCAGAGAGGGTCTGTTCGGGACAGCATGAGTCCATGTGCTATGCCCGCATTACTCGCCCCGAAGAAGGATGGCACGTGGAGAATGTGCATTGATAGTCGTGCCATCAACAAAATCACCGTGAAGTACATGTTCCCTATTCCCCGCCTTGATGACATGCTAGACATGATGGCAGCTGCCACTATCTTTTTGAAGATTGATCTTAAAAGTGGCTACCATCAGGTGAGGATTAGGCCAGGTGATGAGTGGAAGACCGCTTTCAAGACCAAGGACGGTCTATATGAGTGGTTGGTCATGCCTTTTGGGTTGACCAATGCCCCTAGCACTTTCATGCGGCTCATGACTCAGGTCCTTCGACCTTTCATTGGGGTCTTTGAAGTGGTGTATTTTGATGATATCCTTATCTATAGCCGCACCACAGGGAACCACTTAGACTACCTTCGGCAGGTCTATCTACTTCTTCGGTGAGAGCAGCTGTTTGCAAACCCACAGAAGTGTGCCTTCATGACACCTCAGCTTACCTTCTTGGGTTTTATCGTGTCTAGTACTGGGATCTCCGCCGATCCGGAGAAGGTCCGGGCCATTGTTGAGTGGTCGGAACCCCGTACGGTTCATGATGTCCGCAGCTTTCATGGCCTTGCGACGTTCTACCATCGCTTCATCCGCGGATTTAGCTCCGTCACCGCCCCGATCACGGATTGCATCCGTAAGGGCACATTTGTATGGACGAAGGCCGCATCTGCCGCCTTCAAGGACATCAAGGAGCACATGACCCAGACACCTATCCTTCGATTGCCTGATTTCTCGAAGGTGTTTGAGGTCTCTTGTGATGCGTCGGGCGTGGGAATTGGAGGAGTTTTGAGTCAGGAGTCCCACCCGATCGCATATTTCAGCGAGAAGCTGAATGACGCGAAACTGCGATATTCCACGTATGATAAAGAATTCTACGCAGTTGTTCAGGCTCTTAGGCATTGGAGGCACTATCTTTTACATCAGGAGTTTGTCCTATACTCCGACCACGAGGCATTGAGGTACCTCCATTCGCAAAAGAAGCTTAACTCGCGTCATAGTCGTTGGGTCGAGTATCTCCAGCAGTTCACCTTTGTGCTGAAACCTAAGGTTGGAGTGGAGAACAAGGTGGCTGATGCCTTGAGTCAGCGAGCATGTTTGCTTACCACCATGAGTGCCTAGGTCATAGGGTTAGAGAAGATGAAGGAGGCCTATGTTGATTGTTCTGACTTCGGTCAGATTTTTACCACTCTCAGGCCGGACCCTCGAGAGACCTTGATGAGTATGTGCTTCAGGAGGGTTACCTCTTTCGAGGTAGCAGGCTATGTGTTCCCCGAACTTCGGTTCGAGATTTCTTAGTGTGGGAACTACATGCGGGAGGTCTAGCCGGCCACTTTGGTCGGAACAAGACTATTGAGGCAGTGGAGCATCGATTTTATTGGCCGAGCTTGAAGCGCGATGTTGGTAACATCGTGGCTCAGTGTCGTACCTGTGCTACGGCCAAGATGAAGAAGTAAAGCTCGGGCCTTTATACGCCTCTTCCCGTGCCTAATGCCCCGTGGCAGGATGTTGGCATGGACTTTGTTTTGGGATTGTCACATACCTCCAGGAAGCATGATTCGGTCTATGTGGTGGTTGATCGTTTCTCAAAAATGGCCCTCTTTATTCCTTGCTCGAAGACGTCGGATGCTTCTAGGGTAGCCCGCCTTTTCCTTACGCATGTGGTGTGCAAGTTCGGGTTGCCTTGCACTATAGTGTCTGACCGTGATGTTAGATTCACTTCCTACTTTTGGAAGACACTATGGCATATGATGGGTACTCACCTCAAGTTTTCCACTGCATATCATCCCCAGATAGATGGCCAGACCAAGGTAGTCAATAGGAGTCTGGGAGATCTTTTGAGGTGTCTAGTCAGGGACCGCATTGGGGATTGAGATCTCATTTTACCTATGGCTGAGTTTGCATACAATGATTCGGTGAATAGGTCTACCGGCATGAGTCCATTTGAGATTGTCACAGGTCGTAGGCCTAGGAAACCCGTTGACCTTGTACCCATGCCTATCCATGCTAGAGTGTCGGAGTCGGCCGAGTCGTTTGCTAGGCATGTTAGGAGTTTACATGACGACATCCGTCGTCACATTGAGGCCAGTAATGTACGGTACAAGGAGTTAGCCGATGCCCACCGACACCACCGAGAGTTCCACGAGGGTGAATACGTCATGGTCAGGGTAAGACCTGAACGGTTTCCCTCTGGAACCGTTAAGAAGTTGCAAGCTCGCGGAGCCGGTCCATTCAGAGTGTTGAAACGCGTTGGATCCAATGCGTACGTTGTGGACTTGCCCGAGGAATATGGTATAAGCTCTACCTTCAATGTATCGGATCTTGTTGCATATAGGGACCCAGCGGTGATCCCTAGTGAGCCTTTTGAGCCATCTCCTCCCCTTGAGAGTGATCCCACACCTGAGTGTCCACTTCCACCTCCAGCCCCTTTTTCACGGCAGCGTGAGCATATAGATCGTATACTGGACGAGCAAGTGACAGTTACCAGGAGTGGATCTTACCCGCGCTACCTAGTGCGATGGAGAGGACGGCCCGCTACTGAGGACACATGGATCACACATGGCGAGTTGCAGCGGATCGATCCGGACATTCTGGAGCGATACAGGAGCGATGCAGACCCTTACTCGACAGGGTCGAGTTTCTCCCCCCCGGGGAGAATTGGTGCGGACACCCGAGCAGCTGAGTGGCGCGACTCGCCGAGCCACCGGTACCGCACAAGGAGCACGACTCGAGCCACCTCAGCGTCCATCTGGCTCGAAGACAGCATGGAGACTCCGCCTTGAGCCTCCCCATTTATCATATTTAGTTAGCCTTTGTGTGTGTGTAATTTGTGTTTATTTCATTGTATTCGGTATGTAATTATGAGTGTACGAGGGGCTTATTTGTAAAATGGGACCCCTGGGCCCCACGGGACCCCCAGGCCCCTCCCATTGATCCACCTAAGCCCATGGGCCCCATGTGGGGTCAGTCAACATGTCAAATGGAGGCATCTAGAAGTTTGAATGGTAAAAGGCACATGGGAGACAAGTGGACTTCAAAGTCCAAGGTGGCTACCAACTTGTCCCCCCCTTGCCACCATAGTCTATAGGCCGCCCCCCTCCCCATATATTTTATTTATTTTTGTGTGTGTGTGTGTCTCATGCCATCCCAGCCCTTCATCTCCCACTCCTAGATCCTACGGTTGTGGATGGATGTGAGATGTAACCTATTTAAGCTTGTATTTTTCATTTTGGAGGACTAATGCCATTTGAATCAAACAAATTCCAAGAGCAAGGGCTGGTGCGCCCCCCTCCTCTCTCCTCCCTATCCCCCTTGAAGCTGTGAAGGCTTCCATTCTGAGGTGTGACTCCTCGTGTATCGGTTCTGATGATCGCCGCCGCCGCCACGAGCCGCCACCGCACCGCCATCGCCATCAACGGAGTTCTGCCTGCGCAGTACCACAGCAGCTTGCTCGAAATTCACAGGTCTTCCCCGAGATCATATGACTACCAAATTTTGAGGAGTTTTTCCTGGGCTGTTCCTCTCCACCCACAAAAATTATGCCGGCATTCAGATCACGTTTGCTAATTTTTGATTTTCATCCACCCTTCCATTTTGGTTCTGCTAGAGTTCTGTCCTGGTTCACCTCCGTCCTGCGTTTCATGTCTTAGAGCCACTTTTTAATTTCTGTTAGTTCGCCCAATTTTACTGGGGGTTCCATCCATCCACCCCTTCATCCACAATTTTTCTCAATTTTTGATTCGCCCACCTCATATTTTCTAAAAATCATTCTCAGACCCATCTACAGTTCTGTCCACCTATTCCCAGATCCGACCACCAGTCACCCCAAAAATCAAAACAACTCGCAGCCACCTCCAAATCAAATTCTAAAAATAGTCCCAGTTTTGTAGTTTGATTCCCTACAACTCCAAAGAAGAGCTCAAGAGCTGAATCGGAGGTTTACTAGGTGGTCAATGGTGGTTCTCAGACAAGTGCCCTACAGATCTGAGATTTCAGTTAATGTACAACAGGGATTTGTAAATTCATTAAAGTCTAGATTCGGCCAGATCCAGCAGATCTCTCTAAGTCTAGATTGAAGTATTTTAAGAGCGCTTTCCAACGATAGCTCATGCGTCCCGATCCGACGTCGGGATTGACCGCAGCGGCCGTTTTTGCCGGAGCGCGCGCCGAAAAACAGAAATCAAAATCCGTGGGCAGCTAGTTCAACAATTGGGAATCGGGGCCGATCGGTGTTCCCGGCCGACCGCCGTCCGTGGAGGCGCGCCACCAGGAGTCCCCATCACAGTGGGTCCCACCCCCGCAGATCCGGAGGACAGCGCCGTCCGTGGGCCCCGCGGGCCCGTAGAAGCCGTCGTTCGGAAAGCACGAAAATGCGGAGTTTGGCACCACCGGGCGACATCAAGATGCTGCCCGTCAACCCGAGTTGCGTGATTCCCGGACCCCACATGTGACCTTTTACCTCCCTGCGTGGAGTGGGTTGACTTAGTGTATTGCTATAATCATTGTTAACCGGGAGTTCGTAATTCGGCCGGGGTTGTCTTCGCCACGCCGGGTGCGAGGAGGTAAAGGCCTCAACTTCTCGGCATTCGCTTGTTAGTTTAGTATATGGTCTTTTGCCATTGCCGAGAGCGATAGGTACTAGCCCGTGTGTTCATGTCACCTCTGTGAGTGTGAGAGTGACCGTCCCGCGACTCGATCCGAGTCCGGAAGTTGAGTCGGACTACCCTTGACCTCCGCCGGTTCCTTAACCGCGCACGGTCCGCGCTTTCCCTCGCTTGGGATGACGAGTGAGCTTCCACTTCTGTTAGCGACGTTTCACCACTAGGAGCTCGTAGTGTCGGGCTTAGTGTCTCCCTGGTGTGTGTTGCTGGTCGTGTCTTCATCTAGAGTCCGAGGGTGGCACCATATAGTGTTGTCTCCCGTGTCCGTCCTGCATCAGACGACCATAACCCCCTTGTTCATTGTTAGATGCATAGTCATCCACCTCGTGCACCTGTTGCCTCCCAACATCTACCCCATGAGCCCTCGGCGTAGTAGGTTGCTGAACAAGCTCTTGTTGGCCATTCTTCGGCGCAGGTTGCGCCGCCACTGGGGCCCTCTCGAGGACGGCTATTCTCCCCACAAGACCCTGAATGGACTGGTCCGATGCTTCAGCCCGATCCTCTAGGACTTTCATCCTCCCTTCTAGATGCGTTCCTATGCCATCTAGATGCGTACTAAGGCCATCCATACGCGTATCGAGATGATCCATGATGGCTCGGAACATCTCGACCGTCGAGGGCTCATCGGAACTACGGGCTCGGGAATCCGCCATAGGTGGTGGTGGCGAGTATTGGGTGCCTCGACGGGTGGGCATGCAAAGACACACGGACTAGGTGACACAGACTAATGCAAACACGGACTAATGCAAAGATGATGCACCTAGACCTAGCCAATATTCGGTACGTGGTGGAGGGTCGACCCGAAGATCTCCTCTACGCGAGTGTGCGGCCTTCCCGATAGGCGTAACCTAACGTTCGGGCGATACCTTTTAATATACCAGGTTATCGGGATGAAATGCAATCCAAAACACTTTTTTTTGTTTTAAAAAAATGATGACTCTAGACTCGACTTAGACTATGCAAGACTTATGCAATGACTACCCTAGACTCGACCCGCTCTGATACCAAACTCATGCGGGACGGACAGAGGGACTGACTCTAAGTGATGCGGACCTCGGACTCTAAATGTAGATGCGACCAGCAACATACGAATAGTGGAGACACTTTGGCCCGACACTAAGAGTTCCTATGGGTTATACGTCGCTAACAGAATGCAAGCTCACTCGTCGTCCCAAGCGAGGGAAAGCGTGGATCCGTGCGGTTGAGAAACCGACAGAGTCAAGGGTGGTCGACTCACTTCCGTGCTCGGATCGAGCCACGGGACGGGTCACTCTCTCTCTCACAGCGGTGACATGAACTCACAGGCTAGGTTCCTATCGCACTCACAGCGGCATATGATCAAATACTAGCTAAGCAAATGTAATGCCAAGAAGTTAATGTTGTGCCCATGATTTTGATAATGACAACCATGAAATGTGAATGTAGTATTCAACCCAACATGTTGAATTAATTCTTGATTGAGTAATGATTCCACTTGATTTCATTCTTGTTGCAAGAAAGGAACAGGGTCGACGCTGGGAGCTTTAAGCGTCCACGCATCAGTTGAAGAAGCCTTCACTAATATCTCTCACAGCGTTAACTCCATGATGCAAGCAGCGTCAACTCATCACATTCTAAAGCAGATACCTTCACAGGTTATTCCACTGCGTCAACGCCACAATAGAGCAGCGTCGACGCAGCAGTTAAAGAGGCAGAGCTAATGGCTTACTGGAATGCCTCAGTGCGTTAACGCTATTGCATGACATCGTCGACGTAGTAAATCAGAGTGTTGTGATTTCAGCTCAGGGACAGGTAAGTGGGTTGACGCAGCAACCCCATTCGTCAATGCATCCTGCTTTACTATCAAGATAGATGATAGATCTCAAGGCTACGTCAACCCTGTGGACTCAATGGGTTGACGCCTACGGGAACTTCCAAGATCAGTTGGGTGGGCCCCAGTCACAAGTGACATCAAAGGCCACATCAGCCCAAAAGTGATTGTGATCTGCTTTTTCCCTCTCGACTCCAGAAGGCTCTACACGGAGCAGTCACAGGGCTAACCAGAAAATTTGGTTGGGGCCCACTAGATGCATATATGCATGGATCTGGAAATGAGCGCGTGAATGCTTGCGAAATTGGAGAAGGAGTTGGAGTTTTTCAAAGGGTGCTGAAGACAGGGGCTGAGAAAAAGAACCACGAGAAAAACAGTGAGTTGATCTTCCTCCTGATGTCGATCTGCTGAAGACAGTTGGGAGATCCAGGAGCAGCGTTCCTTGTGAAGCTCGTCTACATTTTGGAAGAAGAAGACCAGACGATCACTGAAGCTTCTTCCTCCAGATTTCTGGATTCAAGGCCGAGCTTAGGCTGCTTCATAGATATGAGTTCATTCTTTCTTTTACTAAGTGGTTTCATTTTGTTATTTGTCTTTCCATTCTGAACTCCTTTATACTGTTTCTCCCTCGTACTGGTTTGAGTAGAGGGAGGGGTTGATCCAGCAGACTGTGCTTGAATCAAGGGAAATTGGGCGTGTTGCCTGCAAGCTGTTTGTCAGCGGGATAGAGAATTTGTTTCTCTGGTTAAGCCAAGCTGTAATGCTCAGCGGTGTATGTGAGGAAGCTTTTTCCTCTTTTCAGCTAAGCTGTAAAGCTCAGCAGGGATCCTCACTGGTTAAGTAAGGGGTGGACGTAGGCCTCCACAGGGAGACCGAACCACCATAAAAATCTGCGTACACTGTGTGGTTTGATTTCTCTTATTATTCTCCCTTCGTTAGATGTTTGATTAGGCACGATTCTCATTACTGTTTAGTTATTGATTTTATCTCTATCATTCTGCACCATAATTCGTGTGTGATCATGCATAGAATATTTTAAAGGGTCAACCTATTCACCCCTCCCCTCTTGTTTGACATTCCACCTAATCTAACACGTGGTATCAGATCTGGGCTCTCTTGTCAAGGGTCTTACAACCCAGAGAGATTCTGTGGAATGGAAAATAAGGGACTCATGCCCGAAGGGTATGCTGTAAATAGGCCACCCTTCTTTGATGGCACTAACTATGGGTACTGGAAAAATTGGATGCAAGTATTTCTGAGAGCTCAGGACCATGAGATTTGGAAAGTCATGAGCAAGGGACCATATCAGATAGAAGGGGATAAAGAATTGTGGGTGAAGGAGCAGATCCGGAAGTCCAATGTTAACTGGCAAGCCATGAACATCATGCAATGCTCACTGCACCCCATGGAGTTTTCACGAGTTTCCTCATGTGCCAGTGCCAAGGAAATGTGGGATAAACTCCAAGTCATCTACGAAGGTACGTCAGAGGTAAGAGAGATGAAAGCCAATATGTTAATTTCAGAATATGAAGCTTTTAGAATGAAACCAGAGGAAAACATTTCTGAAATGTATGCTAGATTAACCTTATTAGTGAATGGTCTGAGAGGTCTGGGAAAGGCCTACACTGACTATGAGTTGGTAAGGAAAATTCTTAGATCCCTAACTCCAGTTTGGCACACCAAGGCCACTGTTGTTGAGGAATCTAGGAACCTTCCTACCACTACTCCTGATGAACTTATCGGATCACTAATGGCTTATGAGCTGAATCTCAAAAGGGCAGATGAGGATGTGAAAAAGAAAAAACCTCTTGCATTGAAGGCAGGACCAAGTAGCAAGGAGAGTTCTGATGATAGTCACTCATCTACCTCAGAAAATGACTCAGGTGAGATAGCAATGCTCACCAGAAAATTCAGGAAGTTTCTAAGGAAGGAAGGTAAATTTAGAAGCTACAGAAGACCAGAGGTAAGAAAAAGTTCTAAGTTCAAATCAGAAAACTCTAGGAAATCTGACAAGGTTGTTTGTTATCAATGCAGGAAACAAGGTCACATCAAATCTGAATGTCCAGAGACTGTGAAGAAAGCCCAACCGAAATGGAAGAACAAGAAACCAAATGCCATGATAAGCACATGGAGTGACGATGAGAAAGATGAAGATGAAGAAGAAAGTACTTCTGAAGAAGAGAGTGATGCTAAGTTGTGCTTCATGGCTAAGGGAGATGATAATGATGAGGTAACTTCTTCTTCTGAAAATTTCTCTTGTAGTGATTAGGAAGAAGCATTTAATGAACTGCTAGACAAATATGATCATGTAAAGAAAGAGAATAAATCACTCAAGAAGAAGAAAAATCTGACTAGTCAAGAGAATTCATTAAATGATAAAATCAAGTGCCTAGAAGTTGAAAATGTCAGTTTGAGAAAATCTCTTTGTGAAAATGACGAATATAGAGATCAAGTAATAGAGATGAAAAGAGAAAATGAATTCTTGCTGAAAACTCAGGATGACCTAAAACTCAAAATGCAAAAATTGGAGAGTGATGCAAAAATTGCTAAAGAAAAATATGAAGCAGTTCAAGGAGTGAATCAGGAACTCCAAGAAAACTTGAAGAAAATGGAAGATGAAAATTCAAGTAAACAAGCCTCTCTTGAGAAATTAACTCAAGGTAAAAATAATCTTGAAGCTGTAATGGGAATGAGAAGTAATTTTGGAAAAGAAGGACTTGGTTATAATCCAACCAAGAAGAAGGAACTAGGAACTAGATTTATAACTTTTGTGTCTGAACAGGGTATTTCTGAGTAGAGTCAAATGGATGAAAAGGAGTCTTGTGAGGAAAATCAGGGAGAAGGAAAACAAACAAATGAGATCAGAAAAGAAAAGGGCAAAGAGAAAATGCATGATACCCTTAATGCCAAGCATCATAAAAATGTGCCCAAGTTCAGAAGAAAATCCTCAGGTCAGCCCATAGACCCTAGCTCATCAACCCAGCATCAAGAACATAGAAATTCATGGAGTCATAGGACTGGTAGCCAACAGATGCGTCAACACACTAAGCATCATGCGTCCACTCATCCCATGTACCAAGGGTTTTACAGAAACAACGCTAGATCAAATCCTTGGGTGCGTCAACGCAGTGTCCGCACTGCGTCAACGCATACACCCTTCCCCGGTGGGCACTCCTTGAGAAACATGAGAATAAGTCGACGCAGCCACTTCAGTGCGTCAACGCACCCTATGTACCTGAACCCTTATGACAGAAAGACTTACTGGATGAGTCAACGCTATCATGTTACAGGGTCTACGCAGCGAACCTTCATGCCATCTAGAGCTCATTATTCCTACAGAACATCACACCCTAAGTTCCCCAATGATTCTTGGAGTCACAATAACTATTGGAATAAAAATAAGAACAACACCTCATACTTCTCTAATAACAGAAATGGTTCAAAGAGGTCATTCCAAAAGGTACCTCAATCCAATCAAAAGAATCTCAAATCTATGAACCCCACATCTCGAAAACCCTCAACACAACAGATCTGGATTCCCAAAAGCATGTTGTCTTATTTGACGCAATCATATGGTCTGATGGGACCCAAGTGTATTTGGGTTCCAAAATCTCTTGGTTGATGTGACCTGCAGGAGTGCCTTGCAGTTGTACACAACAGATGGTACCTCGACAGCGGTTGCTCAAGGCACATGACGGGCGATAAGGCAAAATTCTATCTCCTAGTTGAGAAAGAAGGAGGACATGTCACTTTTAGGGGAAACAACAAAGGTAAAATAATTAGAAAAGATAAAGTTGGTAAAACTCTCCTGAACTCTATTGATGATGGGTTGCTGGTTGAAGGATTGGAATACAATCTTCTAAGCATAAGCCAACTGTGTGATAGGGGGCACAAAGTTGTGTTTGATTCCCATGCATGCACTATTATTGAAAAGCAGTCTGAAAGTGTCAAATTCTCTGGAAAAAGAATAAATAACATGTACATGGTAGATCTAGATGATCCTACACATGACAATCTTTGTCTAGCTGTGAATAAAAGTGAACTGGCTTGGCTGTGGCATCGCAGATTAGGACATGCTAGCTATAGTGTCATGCATAAGTTAGCCAAATTCAACATGGTAAACGGTCTGCCAAATGTTTCATTTAAGAAAAATGACAAAATCTGTAATGCATGCACTCAAGGCAAGCATACTAGGAAGTCATTTAAATCTAGAACTAAAAACCAATCTTCTAGACCTCTTGAACTTGTTTACATGGACTTGTTTGGACCCACAAGAACAGCAAGTTTAAGTGGCAATAAATATGGATTCATTTTGGTAGATGATTTTTCCAGGTTTACTTGGGTGTTCTTTTTAACACATAAGAATGATGCATTTGAAGAATTTCAGGTATTCTTCAGGAAAGTTCAGCAGGATGGTAAGTACACTATCTCATCTATCATGTCAGATCATGGAGGAGAATTTGAAAATTCAGAATTTGATGATTTTTGCAGGACAATGGGAATATCTCACAAATTCTCATCTCCAAGAACTCCTGAACAGAATGGAGTGGTGGAAAGAAGAAACAGAACTCTTGTTGAAATGGCTAGGACCATGTTGATTGAAGGACAACTCCCAAGGAAGCTATGGGCAGAGGCTGTAAACACAGCTTGCTACATTGTAAACCGGGCAATGGTAAGACCTATGTCCAAAAAGACTCCATATGAGCTGTTGAAAGGTAAGAAACCATCTGTTATCCACTTCAGAGTTTTTGGATCTAAATACTTTGTTCAAAATAATAACAAATGGGACTTAGATAAATTTGAACCTAAGAGTGAACCAGCCATATTTCTAGGTTATTCAAATCACTCTATGGCCTATAGAGTCCTGAACATTAAAACTCAATCTGTTGAAGAATCTCCTCATATCATCTTTGATGAAATGGATGTCAAATCTGAAAATGAACTATCTTGCAGGGACAAAGATGATGGTGAGTTTCTTGAAGAAAAGGAAGAATAACACACTCAAAAGGAAGAGCCAAGGTCAAATGAGGATCTAGCAGAATCAAGTACTAGAGGTAATGCAGATGTCAATGAAGGTAACTCCTTGACCAATGTTAGAATGCTAAAAGACTATCCTCTATCAAGCATTATTGGTAATCTGCATGATCCTACCAGAACTAGATCTCATTTTAGAATCATTGAAGAAATGGACAACTTAGCTCTTATATCTCAAATTGAACCAAAAAATATAACTGATGCCCTGAAAGATGATTGCTGGATAAATGCAATGCATGAGGAATTAAATCAATTCAAAAGAAATAAAGTGTGGCACCTTGTACCAAGACCTAATGAACTTTCGGTAATTGGAACTAAATGGGTCTTTAGAAACAAGCAAAATGAAAATGGAATTGTGATAAGAAATAAAGCAAGACTGGTCGCACAAGGATATAACAAAGAATTTGGCATTGATTTTGAAGAATCCTTTGCACCAGTAGCAAGATTAGAAGCCATCAGATTATTACTTGCATATGCATGTTGTCATGGAATAAAACTCCATCAAATGGATGTAAAAAGTGCATTTCTCAACGGGTTAATAAAAGAAGAGGTGTATGTTGAACAACCTCCTGATTTTGAATCAATAGATTGCCCTGACCATGTTTACAGATTAGACAAAGCTCTCTATGGGCTAAAACAAGCACCTCGAGCATGGTATGATAGACTCAGCTCATACCTCACTGAGAAAGGATATTCAAGAGGTAAAGTGGACCAAACTCTATTTACCAAGGTGAGAAACAATGACATTATTCTGGTTCAAATCTATGTTGATGATATAGTTTTTGGTTCCACTAAACCTAGCATGTGTGAGGATTTCATAAATTTGATGACCACAGAATTTGAGATGAGTCTAATGGGTGAGCTTCAATTTTTTCTAGGTCTACAAATCACCCAATGCAAGGATGGATGCTTCATCAATCAGGCAAAGTATGTCTCCGAACTTTTGAAGAAATATCAGATGGAGAATCTTAAGGTAATCAGCACACCCATGAGCACCAATACAAGTTTGGATGCAGATCTGAAAGGTACAAAAGTAGATGCAAAAACTTATCGAGGTATGATCGGATCACTCCTTTATCTTACTGCATCAAAGCCAGACATCCAATTTTGTGTTTGTATGTGTGCTCGGTTTCAGTCTGATCCTAGAGAATCCCACTTGATTTCTGTCAAGTGTATTTTTTGATACCTTGCTGGAACTCGAGACTTAGGGATTTGGTATCCTGCATCTTGTACTTTTGATCTGGTATCATACTCAGATGCAGACTATGCTGGATGCAAACTTGACAGGAAAAGCACAAGTGGCTATTGCCAATTTTTGGGAGGGTGTTTGGTTTCTTGGGCATCCAAGAAACAACACTCAGTGGCACTATCCACTGCAGAGGCAGAATATGTCGCTGCAGGGAGTTGTGGCACTCAAGTGTTGTGGATCAAACACCAACTCCAGGATTATCAAACTGATCTTGGTTGTGTCCCAATATTATGTGATAACACAAGTGCCATTAACCTGGCAAAGAATCCCATCCAACACTCTAGAACCAAACATATCAAAATAAGGCATCACTTCTTGCGAGATGAAGTAAATAAGAGTAGCTTTAAATTGATCTTTGTAGACTCTGAACTTCAACTTGCTGATATTTTCACCAAGCCACTAAATAATGAAAGATTCTCTTGTCTTAGGAGAGAGCTTGGTTTGTGCAATCCTCATTTTGTTGCCTAAATTGATTGCTTGAATTCTTCCATGAAACTTGTCTGATTAACTTTGCCTAAAAATAAATTGATTGCACGTCCTGCTTGAGTTGCAAATTTCTGTTTTCTAAATAAGTCACAGATTTAGGGGGAGTTTAGTTTTAAGCTTATCTGCTTAATAACTCATGTTGAATAAAAACCCATCATGAATAAAAACCCATCATGCCAACAATTACATTTTCATTCATACTATCTGTCATGAATAAATGGAGAGTTAGTTTGCATCAGACTTTACACGCTAAGGAGTGCAATTCCATTCTGTTAGAGTCAGCTGTCTGGGTATCTGAAGATTGGTTTATGAGACTGAGTCAACACTGAAAAACATCTTCTAGAAACAGACTGAAAATTGATCTGATTGGTTGAGTGAGTAAACGTAATCATTAGGTTGAGTCAACGCACTGACAGAAATTTTATGAAAATACTTGCTGGAATTGATTGGATGTATTCAGAAGGGTACTGCAGCTCTGAAGATTGGATCTCACATATCCTTCTCTATAGTGGCGCTGGACATCCAAGTCTATACATCCATTGTTGAACCTCAAAGTCTGCACATCGCCTCATTTCTTCAGAGTCTATACATTCCCCAAGTCTGTACATCGCTTGCATCTTCAAAGTCCATACATCCATAGCAAGTCTATGCATTGGCAGCACTGTACAAGTCTATACACTCTCTCACATTGTACACACTTGCTTTATTGTTGTTTCTAAGTCTATACATCGGTTGGATCGTTAAGTCCATACAATGCATATGTTCATCAATGTCTATACATTGCATTGTCTTCACTCTAAGTCTGTACAATCCGTTGCACTGTTTTACAAGTCTGCACATCATCTGCACAGCACAACCAAGTCTATACATCAGCTTTTGCATTGCGAGTGTATACAATGTGCATGGTTCAAAACAAGTCTGCACAGTCATTGTCTGTTGGCATCTCGAAGTCTATACATTGCTTGTGCATCAAAGTCTGTACAGTGTCTCACGTTGGCAAAGTCTGTACTTCGTTGGGCTATGCATGCTTCATCTTCTGAAGTCTATACACTCATTTCCAAAGCTTCAACTCTATACACTCGATATCACCCCTCAAGTCTATACACTCGATTGTTAAGTGTTCAAGTCTATACACTGTCTTGTGGCCTTCAAGTGTTTCAAATCATCACATTTCTTCTCAACTTCTCGTCAATCCTGTTGCTTCCACATTCAGTGTTTCAACTTGCAGTGAAGAACCACTCAATCTTAAGTATGAAGGAAGTTTCTTGAGATCTGAAATGTGAATTGATGCCATAGATTCAGGGGGAGCTAAAATGAGAATTCCCTTATAAGATGTGATGATTATTATTGACTGTCTCTACGCTACATTAATGATTGGAGTTTTATAAATCTTTTGTTCTTTGAACGATAAAAATTCGTGAACGCTAAAGTGCTGTGCGTATGGAATAGGTTCAGAACCATTTAATAAAACTGAGAACTCCTCATTTCTTGAACTATTATGATCAATAGTAAAGAGACCTTTGTGCAAAATGAATTTAACATCCTTATTGTTCTTAAACTCAGTTCAGGGTTAATAAAAGCTTAAGAAAAATACCCTATATATACAATGATTCATATCATAAATTATAGAGCAATGGCAAGCCTTCACTGAGAAACTGTCTCTATGCACCAATGAAATGCAAATGAGCATGTCATGATGTGGGCTGTTACCTCAATTTTAAAAGAAAAATAATTCAGTGCAGAGCAATGGTTACTTTCCACTGAGAAACTACCTTCATGCACCAATGAAGTGCTACAAGGCATGTCATGATGTGAGTTGCCAACTCTATTTCAGGTATGCAGAATAGTAAGCTATGCTAAGTAGTCGGGGACTCTGGTGTCTGATAAACATGTGCACCTGTGTGAAAAGGCTAGCTATACTTGACTACAACTGTTGAAAAATAAAAATTATCAATGTTCATATGGGGTTGACCTGAAGCTCAAAAATAAAATCCTTTTGAGTTTATCCTCAATTCATGTTAAATTCACAACCATAAGGGTATCTTGAAATTGAACCTTCTAGGAATATGATTTGAGAAAGTTCCATGTGTAAAAATTGTTCAATCCTCATTCCATAATCATGCTCTTCTTATTCAAGGATTTTTCTCAAAGTCTTAAGATTATCTTACTCCACATCGTTATATGGATTTAGGGCCCTCATAATCTCTCATCATAATATCTTATAGGGGAACTTGAATGTTATCGATTAAAAATCCCTGAATGTCATTTCATCTCTTCACAACTTCTTTATCTTAAGAATGCCTAAATACTGTGGAACTTCACCATCTACTGTCCACTTTACACTAGTTTACTTTGGTGGCGTCGACGCAGTGCCTTACAGCATCAACGTAGTCATTTACTTACTTCACTTACATCCTATTCCGGTTTAGCACAGTGAACCGGTGTACCCTTTTTGACTCGAAAAGTGAATGGTCTTCTTATATAAAAACCCGCAGCGTCAACGCTGCAGTCGCCTCCGGCTCTTCCAAAAACCTAGTGGGTTTCCACCCTGCCTCTTCCGTTCTTTCTCTCAATCTTCACCCTTCTTGTTCCCATTTGTCTCTCGCTGCCATGGCGCCTCCGGAACAACAGAATAAGGGGAAGAACAAGAAGGGTCTACAGAAGAGAGATCCCATCTTTGCTACGAGCAGGATTGAGCCTCGCACCAAATATACGATGAAGGAAACACCGTATGTGTCAGCTCCACCACCACAACAAGGAAAAGAGAAAAGCCCGCCGGCAAAGACAAAGGCAGCAAGGAAAAAGGGCAAAGACAAGGGCTTGGCAGATCCCTCAACAAAGAAACCGTCTCATTCAGCTCCAAGGAAACGGAAAGGCAAAGAGATAGCGTTACCTCTTCGGAAACGCAGTCTTCATCCCAGCCCGCCAACCAAAAAGAGAAAGCTATCTAATGTCAGGATAGAAGAGTTGGTTCCATCTTCAGGTGCTGCGACGGGAAAGAAAGGTGCAGAAAACTCTCATGCAAGGTCTTCTGATCCCTCTCTTACCGTCAACGTGGAAGAACCTCTGAAAGTTCTTATTTCACGATATATTGTTGCTAGCGACCATGAATTGCTTGAAGTTTTTTCACAACTATTTCCTACCTTGGATTATCAGGGCTGGTGGTCTTTCGTTACAACTTATAAGGTCTATTACCCTACCCTGGTCTGAGAATTCTATCACAATTTGAAGTATGAACCTCATATTCCGAAACTTTCATCAACTGTCAGGAATGTTAGTTTCGAATTAACAAATAAATTGTTTGCCAGAGCTTGGAAAATTCCCATGAATGGGGTTCAGCTACATAGCTTTGAGTTTGATGAACATGAAGCCTTTGCTCTCCTGACTGAAAAGCCTAGTAATCCTACAGCCCTAAGGGAAACATACTTATCAAGTCTTAAAGCAAATCAGTTCCCTCCTTTAAATAGACTACTCCACCATATGTGCACATCCATGATCACACTTCAGAGTAGTGGTAGGGAACGGGTCACTGAGATGCAAAGATTTTTACTCTACTGTATGCTGAAAAGGATACACATTTCACTGTCAGATGTAGTCATTCAGACTATGGGTTCTTGCTTGACCCAATCCAGAAAACTCCCTTATGCTGCCCCATTGACTGCCATTTTTCGAAAAGTTGGAGTGGATTTTGGTTCTGAGAAGAAATTGATTATTCCTCAAGAAAATGTATACTCCCTCTCTTACATACAGAAGTTCATGGGATTTAAAATTATCAATGGACAACCAGTCAGGATCCTGCCAAGTCAAAAACCAATGCCCACCTCAGTGGAGACTGATCCTGAAGCAGGACCTGACAATCAATATCAGCGAGAGGCCAGTCTAAACAGAATGGACAGAACAGAGGCTCGGGCAGATATACCTGAAGCTAGTTCAGCCAGAATGGATGACCAAGACTTCAGCACTTTTCCAGATAACTATAATGTCCAGGATAATACTCCTGTGGCTCCTGTTGCTTCAAGAGAGATTGCCATAGTCCAAGGTCCTCTTCCAGCACCCTCACCACCAAGGGGACATGGATCTACTTCTGAGGATATTCCAGCCAATTTTCAGACTAATTTTCTGAACATCAATCCCACATTCATTCATTTTTTGGAAATGAAATTCAAGAGTATTGACTCCTCAATACTGCACCTAAGTTCCACAGTGGATTTGAGGCTGTCACACCTTGAGCAGAAGATAGACAGCAAATGGGAGAAATTTACTCATGACAAATACAAGTCCGACAAGAAGCTTCATGAATTTATGGAATCCCTTCTTCAAGCATGTCAGAAAGCTGGCACAGTCTTGCGCAATTTACAGAACATGAATCAACAATGTTTGCACAGGATACAAAGTGTACAGACGTACAACTATGATGTCAGAGAAAATCAGTCCAAGCTGAACTTGAAATATTCCACCCTGATTGACAAGAACAATGAATTTAGTGCACAAGTTCAAGCCTTGTTTGACAAGATTACCTCTTTTGGTCAGGACATCACTAGATGGTTTGAAAGAACCACCTTGGTCGGTGATGAAGTGGTGGATGTGCTGCACATTCTGAAAGAAAATTTCCCACCCACTATTGAAGATCAGCGTGATGTATACGGTCCTCCACCAACTGAAGCATCCTCCTCTGCACCTGAATTTGGTACTCAGCAGAAAGCCTAGGTGGACTATCTGTTTGAAATTCTACATAATTGGTTTGATGGTATGTCTACCAAGGTCAAAGAATATCACAAGCATATGGTGGATAGAGATCAGCTGCTCTCTGACAGGATGGACATTATGGCAGAATCGATTGCTCAGCTTCAGCATCAGCTGGATGTTGTGTCTGCAACTGTTCTTCATTCTTCCTCATCTACTCCCCTTCCTGATGATGTCAAAGGGGGAGAGACATGAGAGCTCAAACTCAAGTTAGAGTCTAGACTAGGGCTGCATTGCATCTACATCAAATATGTTGATTGACTAAAAATTTCCTTCCTTTTTTGTCTTGATCTACGATGTAAATCCATGGACTTAAATGAATGGCAAAATTGATGTATGTTTCAGTCATTGAGTTGAATTCCTGTTGATCAGAACCTTCTTGCTTAATCTGAATAAATACATACTTGTTTAGATGCAATGGCATTCACATCATAGTTGCCATCATCAAAAAGGGGGAGATTGTTGTGCCCCTGATTTTGATAATGACAACCATGAAATGTGAATGTAGTATTCAACCCAAGATGTTGAATTAATTCTTGATTGAGTAATGATTCCACTTGATTTCATTCTTGTTGCAAGAAAGGAACAGGGTCGACGCTGGGAGCTTTAAGCGTCCACGCATCAGTTGAAGAAGCCTTCACTGATATCTCTCACAGCGTTAACTCCACGATGCAAGCAGCGTCAACTCATCACATTTTGAAGCAGAGACCTTCACAGGTTATTCCACTGCGTCAACGCCACAATAGAGCAGCGTCGACGCAGCAGTTAAAGAGGCAGAGCTAATGGCTTACTGGAATGTCTCAGTGCGTTAACGCTATTGCATGACAGCGTCGACGCAGCAAGTCAGAGTGTTGTGATTTCAGCTCAGGGACAGGTAAGTGGGTTGACGCAGCAACCCCATGCGTCAACGCATCCTGCTTTACTATCAAGACAGATGATAGATCTCAAGGCTGCGTCAACCCTGTGGACTCAATGGGTTGACGCCTACGGGAACTTCCGAGATCAGTTGGGTGGACCCCAGTCACAAGTGACGTCAAAGGCCACATCAGCCCAAAAGTGATTGCGATATGCTTTTTCCCTCTCGACTCCAGAAGGCTCTACACGGAGCAGTCACAGGGCTAACCAAAAAATCTGGTTGGGGCCCACTAGATGCATATATGCATGGTTCTGGAAATGAGCGCGGGAATGCTTGCGAAATTGGAGAAGGAGTTGGAGTTTTTCGAAGGGTGCTGAAGATAGGGGCTGAGAAAAAGAACCACGAGAAAAACAGCGAGTTGATCTTCCTCCTGATGTCGATCTACTAAAGACAATTGGGAGATCCAGGAGCAGCGTTCCTTGTGAAGCTCGTCTACATTTTGGAAGAAGAAGACCAGATGATCATTGAAGCTTCTTCCTCCAGATTTCTAGATTCAAGGACGAGCTTAGGCTGCTTCATAGATCTGAGTTTGTTCTTTCTTTTACTAAGTGGTTTCGTTTTGTTATTTGTCTTTCCATTCTGAACTCCTTTATACTGTTTCTCCCTCGTACTGGTTTGAGTAGAGGGAGGGGTTGATCCAGCAGACTATGCTTGGATCAAGGGAAATTGGGCGTGTTGCCTGCAAGCTGTTTGTCAGCGGGATAGAGAATTTGTTTCTCTGGTTAAGCCAAGCTGTAATGCTCAGCGGTGTATGTGAGGAAGCTTTTTCCTCTTTTTAGCTAAGTTATAAAGCTCAGCAGGGATCCTCACTGGTTAAGTGAGGGGTGGATGTAGGCCTCCACAGGAAGACCGAACCACCATAAAAATCTGCATACACTGTGTGGTTTGATTTCTCTTATTATTCTCCCTTCGTTAGATGTTTGATTAGGCACGATTCTCATTGCTATTTAGTTATTGATTTTATCTCTATCATTCTGCACCATAATTCGTGTGTGATCGTGCATAGAATATTTTAAAGGGTCAACCTATTCACCCCTCCCCTCTAGTTTGACATTCCACCTAATCCAACAGTTAAGACCGTACCTCCACACTCCCGGCGTGGGGAAGACAACCCCGGCCAAATCCGTACTCCCGGTTAACAAATTTTACTACAGCACAAATGTTTCGACCCACTCCACGCAGGGAGGTAATAGGTCACATGTGGGGTCCGGGAGCATCAGGAATTGGGTTGACGGGCAGCATCTTGATGTCGCTCCGTCGGTGCCGAAACCCGTGTTTTAGTGATGTCCGGACGGCGCGATCTGCGAGTTCATGGGGCCCACGTGCTGCTCAGTCCTCCGGACCTGGCGGGGTGGGTCCCGTTGTGGATGGGACACCTGGAGGGGTGATCCCCTGGATGGCGGCCGGACTGGAACACCGGGCGGTGGTCGATCGGCTCCGATCTCGAAGTATTGGAGGTGCTGCCCACGGATCTGATGCTTCTATTTTACAGCGCGTGACCCGGCAAGATCTGTTGCTGCGATCAGCACCGACGTCGGATCGGCACGAAACCAGCGCCGTTGGAATGCTGACTCGAAACTCTTCGACTCTCTATGGTTCTTGGAATTTCATCTGGGCCATAATTCTGATGGCAGATTTTTGAATAGGGTTGTGCTCAGTCTCAGATCTGGTCGGGGAGACTGAGATCTGACTTAGAACCAGTGTTGCCCGTAATGTAGACCTTCGAATTAGATGTTGAGCTCTTCATGAAAGTTGTAGAGGGGAAAGAGAGGAAAACGGGGATAATTTTTGTGAAAGAGTTGGTGGAGATTTGGATGGGGAAAAATATTTTCTACCACCGATTGGTCGGATCTGGACAGCAGAGATAGAACTGAATTTGGGATCTGACCATGATTTTTAAAAATAAGTAGAGGACTCCAGAAATCCGAATAAAATTCGTGGGTGATGGTGGTGGTAGAAAGAACCTCCAATTAAATTGGGGATTCAAACAAATAAGGGGAAGGTGGTCGAAATGGGGAGACACAGGGTTGCTGTGGCTTAGGACAGGGAACTGGCAGATTTGGAAGGAGGGGGAGCACACAAATGGAAAAAATGGAAAATAAAGGCTAGCATTTCCACCAATTTTTTCTGGGATGTGGGTTGAACCTCTAGAACTCACCCTGAAAGTGTGGAACCCAACATAGCTCGTGGTTGAAAGCAGAAATTCTGGGAAGAGGGGGCTATCCTGGGTGGACAGAACTCCGGTGACGATGGCGGTGGTGCGACGACGGCACGATGGCGGCGACGATCTTCACACCAGATAGATGATGCTTCACACCTCTGATTCACAGCCTTCCCAGTTACAGAAGGGGGAGAGAGGAGAGAGATAGGGGGCAGCCCTTGCTCCTTTGGAGGAGATTCGGATTTTCTTTGCATTAATTTCACTCAAAATGAAAATACAAGGTTCTTATAGAAAATATAAAAAGACTAGTTCTATCCCTAGATCTAGGATTGGTGGGGGGTAAAAGAGGGAGTCCACATTTTATTCTCCCATGTGATTTGGAACTAAATAAAATAAACTAAAAATCCTAATATAATATAGTAAATGGGGGGCGCCCCCTTGACCTTCATGCCCCCTTCTTGGACTTTTTTAATCTCGTGTCCCCCCCTTGGTCCAACTCTTCTAGAAGCCCACTTTGGAGGGTTGACTGACCCCACATGGGCCCAAGAGCTGAGGTGGATCAATGGGAGAAGGGATGGGGGGCCCGCGGGACCCGGGTGGTCCCAAATTACAAATAATCCCCCTTTACAATCTGAATTACAATCTGAATAAAGCCAAATAAATACACATTACACACAAATAAAATCCCAATAAATATGATAAATACTAAGACTCAAGGGGGAGTCTCCAGACTGTCTCCAAGCCAGATGGAAGCCAATGTAGCTCGGGTGGTGCTCCGCGTACGGTACCGATGGTTCGCCGATTCGTACTTCTCGCTCGCTCTGGTGTCCGCACCAGAAGTCCGAGCATCAGTTCGATCGGGAAAGCTCCCTCGGAGCCCCCTATTCCCTGTCCTGACCGTGCACTCACTGCTCGGGAGACCACTCCTGGGCAAGTGTCTATCGCTCGAGCTCACGTATCGAAGCTTATTGGTACGGCCGTTGCGAGTCCCTTAATGGTAGAAAGCTTAAGGGGATCGGGGAGACCAAGAGTCTGCGTGCTATGAGGAGTCCACATGAAAGACGTAACCCCCCCTGAGACACCTCCGCTTATAGGGATCAGTCGCACAACGGGTCACTATTTAAACTGGAAATGCCCTACTACAAAGAGGTAAGCCCGGCAAGAGCCAAAAACCCTGAGTAGGAACAACTTCACCTTTTGGTGGAGAGGGATCTCACGCTCCCATCTTCCTTCTAACTATTCCCTTCGCACCAGAGCTCTACTATTTTGCTGACTTAAGCATCGGAGGGTCTTCCCCGGGGATCTATCCCTGGGCACCTCTGACTCGTTTCCCTTCTTGCAGTTCACACTTCAAGGGTACGTGGTCATCCTCTTCCCCGCTCAGGAGCAGTGCGAGATCGCCCCTCTTCAAGAGGGTCACTTTCCAAGGTAGGAATGCAACTATGATATGCAATGCATGACCCTATGTGCACCGGAGTGCATATAGAAATCTAGCATAAAACTAAAAAATGAAGGCAAGATTAAACTATGTAAACACAACGATATGGATGCAAACAATATATGAAAATGAAGATAATACGAAGGACAACAAGGGAAGACCAGAAACAAGCACAATCAAAACCCGGAAGACAATCAAATCATCAATGCAAAGCGTACCTGTGAGTTTGCCCCTGGACCTGCATGCAAATTTTATGCACAAAACCCGAAAATGAAGACAAGATTTAACTATGCAAACGTGACCTAAATAATGCAAATAAAATAGGGAAATGAAGATAATACAAAGGGGAACAAGATGGGACCAAGAAACGAGCAATCAGACCACGAGAACCCAACTAAATCATCAACCAAAAATGTATCTATGAGTTTGTCCCGGGCTTGCCTACAGACTTTATGCAGAAAACTCAAAATTGAAGACACAATTAAATTATGCAAACATGACCCAAATGATGCAAATGATATATGGAATGAAAGACAATACAAAGGGCTATAAAATGAGCCCAAAAATAGAGCGATCCAACACCGGGAGGTTAATTAAATCGCCCACGAAAGATGCCCCCGTGAGCTTGTGCGCATACCTGCCAGAATCAGAAAGTGGTCCTCTGGGTGGCCATTGTTTCACACCATGCGGTCTAGTGGTAGACCGCAAGGCTGGCAGAAAGGCTCTGGCGGCCCAGTGATGGCCGCTAGCCGTGCTTGGTGCCTAGAGAAGACCGCAACCCCCTGACAGACCCAAAAACACCCAGAACAGCAGGAAAATGGAGGGAAAACTATCTAAACATGCACACACCCACACCCAACTTATAAAGGAGCATAAATAACGTGATGGGCACTAGTTGTCCCACTGTGATTGCCAAAAAATAAGGTTGTAGATGTTTTGTATCTATCTCGCCCCCCTAAACTATGCAAGTAACATATAAGCATGAACAAGCATGAAAGTATGAACAAAGGGGCGATAAGAAAGGGATGAACTGACCATGATCGCCACCGAGGGTTAACAACGCCAAAAGGATAGAGAAAAGAGTGCAACGTCATCGTGTACCTTGGAAAAGGAAGACTTGATCGCGCTTGATAAAGGGGTGCGGGAAACGATGTGGGATCAACCTCTTCTCCTTCCATCCGGGTAGAGGAAGAGGGCCTCACGTCCTATTAATGCTTCTCCTGCAAAACAAAGCAAAACACAAGAGAAAAAAATCATTAGAAACTATGAAGTGTAGTATCAAATCTCGCAGTGATAAAATAGAGTTAGAAAAGGGGGAAGAACGCACCGGGGGGAGGTTTTTAACCCCTGTGGAAGGGTGCAAAAGATAGGTGTGTGTTCTGATGATAATACAGTAAATAGAGAGGAAAATCACGTAGCAAAACTGCGGGAATATGCTATGCAATATGGAGAAAAGTGCATGTGTAGCAGAGAAAATAGAACTATGATGATTTGTAAAATTGGGAGGACCAGAACTAAGAGAAGAGATAACAAAATCAAGCCCAGAGAGATGAAAAACATATACAATACCTCCCTTAACAGCCTAAGGCCGAAGAGGAGAGTCGGCGGTGCAGCATGGCTTCGCCTCAGATTGAAGAAGAGCCCCCCTTCGCAACCTGCGAACTGGACAGTTTATATAGAGGTGTAGAAATCCAGAAGGTTTAAATCTGAGATAAACACCTACAATAGGGATTTAGATTGATAAATCTTGTAGATAATAGTGGTAATATATCCCCAAAGTGGATTAGCCTTGATCTGGAGGGATATTCTTGGAGAAAATGGATCAAACAAGGTCTCCAAGGAGTCCTCGGGCAAAGAAATCAGAGTTCAGGAAGTTCTGGACTCTCTGTTTAGAAAACGGTTTATCGCGTGGCCGCTAGAGAGGCAAACGGTCAGGAGAGGACTGCAAGGGTACCACAAATGGTCTAGGGGTGACCGCCAGGAGACAGAGGCTGAACGGGGAAAAATGGGCATAGGAGCTGGGGGTAGCGATCTAGCAAAGGACCCCTAGGGGACCCTAGCGGTCTCCCCTAGGCTGCTAGGTGAGGGGATGCCCGGCTTGTTGTCCGGTCGACTGCCTGAGCTCTGAATTGGCCTGAAACGGGTCCAAAAGTTGGGGAATTGAAGATAACAGCTTCCAAGGCTCAATGGGCTTGAAAATGGCCAAGAAATGGGCTCGAGATGGGTTCCAAGAAGACTCCAAAAGAAGGGTTAATTCAGGGCATCACGAAGATGAATAAGAGATATAACTCAACTGACAGGCTGAAAACGGGTGTCAACAGGCTTCAAGAGAATAAGGGTGAATAATAGCTTCACAATGGTGAAAAATGAACCGTTTGGGTGACAAATAGCTCTACAAGTCTGAAAAATAATTGAGCTTCTGAGGAACTCAAGTGGATCACATGCCAGCTACCTAAAATTCTTGGCGCGTAATCTAATTCACGTGCCAGTGACCTGCAAGCTTTGGCGCGTAATCCAATCCACGTGGCTGAGCTTTGGAAGATTCAAGTGTCAGAATATTCTTCTGGCCACCTGGACCAATGAATTATTTTGGCGGTGGATCAGATTTCTTATGGAAAGCGACTCTCTGCTACATATATATCAAGCCGTTCGAAGTGAAGGGCACTGCTGCCATTGCGATTAGAAGGAAAGGAACACTTCAGAGAGAAAGAGAAAGAGAGCCACCCAAATTCGAAAAGAGAAGAGTTTCTGACTGCAGCCTAGTTGATTTCCAGTGAGGATTACTTCAATTGAAGCTACAACTCGATTTGATTCTTCGATTTTTTATAGCAGTCACTTGTATTTTCGTTTCTGTTTTTGTTTTCAATTCAGTTCGAAGTCTTCTGTTTCTGTTCCTTCTGAGACTTCAGAAGAAGAGAGATCTTATTCTCCAGTTTCCCCTCTATGTCATCAGAGGAAGGAAGAAGTTAGTTCTCTAGGGTTCCTTCTGTGAATTCAGAAGAAGGGAGGATCGCTCCTCTGGTCACTGCATTACGCAGTGAGTTCGTACCTTGCTGGGAGCAGGATCAAAAGGTTTTGTTTCCCTTGTTGTCAAGCTGTGGAGTCAGCCTCTGTTGCAGACTGATTCTGCGTTTGTTTTGCCTTGTGTAAGGAAGCCTCACTCAAATCGAGTGAGGGGTGGACGTAGATTGCTGGTAGCAATTGAACCACCTAAAAAATCCTCTCGTCTGATCTGTGGTTTGCTTCTCTTGCTATCTATCGCAATCTGATACAACTAAATAGTATATCAAAAGTCATAGTAGGAAAGATAGGTTGAGCCTATCCGGAACGCTGCCCCATGCATGAGGAGATCCTTGGATCGACCCTCTGCCACGTATTGATCTTGGTTGTTGTTTATATACTGGTTTGCAGTGTGGTGAGCATGTCTTGTTGATATCTGTGATTCCGCATACATATATCATTCTATTTCCCTCTACACTTCAGCGGGTTGCCTGTTGGTCTGATCCGATTATTGAGCTCATTTGCTCTCTCATTTGGCACTAGACATTATTGCAGTACTTGAGTATTTTAATTTGAGATATTTGGTGGTAGATCTATTCATCCCCCCTTGTAGATCTATCTCTTTGTTTCTATCGTACCTCATTTTCTCTGAAGTCCATGCCCAGTCACGCCTGCGTGGACCAATCGGAGGGGGTGTTGCACGTTGAGCTGGCCTAATTACAATGATTCCAATGTACAAAGCATTTCTCATCGTAATATTATATTAGGAAAATTAACTGTATACCCCTAAAAAAAGTATGAATTACCACTATACCTCTATTTTTATGGAATCTACTCGTATATCCCCCAAAACTCAAAAAACTCCTCATTATGTCTGTAACGTCAACAGCCATTCACGGTAGTTAATTCCAATTGAGTTAATAGGGGTAAAATGACTAACTTACCCCTAGTTAACTCTCTTTCACCCCTCTCTCACTCTCTGCTCTCTCTCTAGCTGATTGCTCCTGGCTGCGAGGGCGTCCAAGGATGGTGGGGTGATCCTTGGCGGCTGATGGGATAATGCTCGGCATTCTCTGGCACTTGTGAGAGAGAGAGAGAAGGAGGAGAGAGAGGGGGGCACAACTGCATTCTCTGACGTCAGCCAGAGAGAGTGAGTGAGAGAGAGAGGGGGGAGGAGAGAGTGAGAAAGGGTAGGCATTAATCTCCCGCATCAAGGAGAGAGATAGAGTAGGGAGATAGAGAGGGGGTGCAGATAGGCGCAGATGAGGAGAGAGAGAGAGAGAGAGTAGGGAGGCAAAGAGAGGAGGGCACAAACGAGGAGAGAGAGAGAGAGTAGGGAGACAGAGAGAGGAGGGCACAGATGAGGAGAGAGAGAGAGTAGGGAGACAAGAGGGGCGCAGAGGGGTAAGAGAGGAGAACTCTCCCCATATGGGAACGAGTTCTAAGTTTTTTTAATTTTTTTTTATGTTTTCAATCGGAAGTCGCTCCCATACGGAGCTCTCTCTCTCTCTCTCATCACTCTTGCTCTCTCTCTCTCTCTGCGTCACTTCTCTCACTCTCTCTCTCCCCCTTGATCTCCCTCTCTCTCTCTTTCTCTCGCACCCATAATGGGTGTCGACACGTCTCTCACCCACAAAGCGTGCCAACGTTGGAGGGGACGACCCCTCTGGCACTCTCTCTCTCACGCTCCCTTGCCTTGTCCTCTCTCTCTATATCTACACTTGTGTCTCTCTACGTCGTCTACACCCGTGGGGTGTCGCCACCGGAGGGGTGTTGAGTGGTGATAGGCAGATCTAGAGGGGAGGGGTGAATAGATCAGCCCCTTTTCTTTGCCCTTCTTTGCGGAAATAAAAACTATGACTAACACAGCAGATGAAGAGACAGATAATAGTTACTAACTGAAAGACTTGATGCACACAGGATTCTGGAAGCGGTCCTATCAAGTTTCTATCATTGGAACAAGAGAGAAGACAAACCACAAGACAAGATCTTTAAGGTGGTTCAGTCTCAATCTAGAGACCTACGTCCACCCCTCACACAACACAGTGAGGCTTCACTAGTGCCAGAGCACAACCGTTGATTCACGGCTTCTAACAGAGAGATACACTCTCACACTCTGCTGTCGCACAGCTTTGTAGACATGCCAAAATCAATGCTATGTTGAGTAAATCTCATGTCACCATGTGACGCCCCAGGTGGACTTCAATATTGGCTTAATACGAAGTTTTTCTAATTTCTCTGTGTTTAATTGAGATTTCTTGGCTTTTTACTTTAATAAGTAAAATTAACGCCTGTTGGGAGGGCGTCATTTAATTGACGACCTAATTAGGGGCGTTGTTCTTAAATACACGACTGTTCAAACGGTCGTCGATTCCTGAATTTTACAAATTCTAACGAAAATAAAACTCAAAGAATTGACGTCCTAAGGACGGGCGTTTATTATTTAACGCTCGTTCAAACAGGCGTCATTTGACAATTTTAAATAAGGAAAGTTCTTTATTTCTATAATTAAATTCAAGAATTGACGATGGTGTGACTGCCGTCATTTCAATTGATGCCTCTAGCTAGGTTGTCATTTCCACTTCCGTCTCCCTTTCGCCTGCTTCTTTCCAGTAGTGACCCTTCCCCAATTATGCACCTTGTGTTCGATTGGGAAGAGAGTTCCTTATTGAGGATTCATTGCCTTTTTTTAATCCCATTAATGCAAGGATGTTTGGCCCTATAAATACCCCTTCAATCTTTCACGTGCGAGAAGAAGAAAAAAAATGAGAGGATTGAACAACAATAACAACAAAGAGAGCAACTGCGCCGTGTGAGCTTTACAAAGAGAGAGAGAGAGTTTTCTTCCTTTTGCAGGTGCTTCTCCAAGTTTCTTCCTCCAGGCAGCATCTTCATCCAACAGTTCTTCATCCTGCTGTTGCAGCCGCTGTGGCCCTTGTTCTTCCCTGTACTGCTGCACACACAGCAGCAGGGGCTTCCCTTAATCTTTTAGTTTAATTTATTCATATCACATACGCATCCATCTTCTAGCTTTCTGCTAGAGTTATCACCATATTACGTTTATTGTTGTTTACTTTGCATATCATAGCATCCATAATCCATACCTTGTTACTCCTCCTAAAGGGATTTTAAACTAAAACACACACAAGGTGTGTTCATGCTTAATTTGATTGATTTCATATTTTTAGATCATTGATACTACACATCTTTGGCTAATCCACATCTTTGTTTATTTTGTGTGTTTTCTTGCAAGGGTAATCAAGCTATAAACCCCCTTCATCGGTCGGCCGGTAGAAGGAGGAAAGAAGAACTTACAATCTCACCCGCTTCATACAAGGTACATGCGATCATCTTTGTATTTTTGAGGTAACCCCTCTGGCGATCACTCTCCATAGAGCATCTCATGCTCATCCTCTTTTCCTTCATGTCCCACTCATTTTAGCATATTTATTTAGCAACATCATCATTCTTTTTTATTATTATTCTTGAAATCTTTTTTTTCATCTCTCTCTTTAAACATGTCTATGTGACACGTTCACAAATTGGCGATCACGGTGCGACTCTTTTTATTTTAGGTTGATTACCCCTCCTTCGGCGCCCTCGCGTGCCCCTCCCTTTGGCGCCCTCGCGTGCCCCTCCTTCGGCGCCCTTGCGTGCCCTTCCCTTTGGCGCCCTCATGTGCCCCTCCTTCGTGCTCCACATAGCACACTCCCTTTGTGCACCACGTTCACACCTCCCACTGGATTAGCCAATTACGTACTATCCATATCATTTTTATTAGAAAATAAATTGATTTTTGTCACCGGGGTTAACGGTTCTCCGGAACTGAATAACGCCCTTCATACCGCCGTCATTTCCACATACAACGACCGTTCGAACGGGCGTTGTTTCCATTTTTATCGTGAGCATTTCCATCATTTTATAATTAACGCCCCTCTTAGAGGCGTCATTTATCGATATAACGCCTCACATCAAGGCGTCATATTTCTGATTATTGCATTTTGACGCCCCTCCCAGAGGCGTCTTTCACTGATACAGCGTCTTACTGAAAGGCGTTATTTTGATTATCATTGCGTTTATTCACATTTTAAGTTTGATTACTGCTATCTGACACCCCTGTGCACAGGCGTCATTTTCACAGGCAGCGCCTCACTTTAAGGCGCTATTTTATTTTGATTGCTATCTGTTTGCACTGTTCACAGTAACTAGCGACTGACACTCAGTCGTCTCTTGTTGATATAGCGACCTTATCCAGGTCGTCATTTTGTTCTGTGCCCACAGACCCCCTGTTTACTGCTTACTACTGTTCGCTTGACTGATTCTCATATCACCTGCTTGATATTGCCTGCATTAGGCTGCATTTAGGGCATTCGTTTTGGGAGACCTCCTCTCCCCACACTTTTAGGAGTCACACACCCCCTCTTGGTAAAGGAAGGACCCTCCTTTGAGCATTCCGTCTCATTGGAACGGAAATTCTTGAACCAAGCCTCCGTAAGTCCCCGCACCCGTGGATTCCCTCACGGACGCTGGGCAAGTTGTACCATTGAAGCACCCGGAGTATAGTTTACCTATATGTTAGTGAGGAGAGAGAAAGAACCTAGATACCCGGAGATTATACCCAAATTTTCAACCAGAACCCACATTCAAAGGAGAGAACTTATTGCAAAATTCACCTTAATCTTCAAAGAAAACCTTAAAATTTTGGGCTCATTACAACTTGAGTGTTCATTCTGTTTGATAAGGTGATATCTCTTGGGCTTACTTGCTTGTTGGAAATTTATTTCTTCTTCCTTAAGCATGAAACTCCGTTCAGGTAAAATCATCAAAATGGCCAACTACGGATATACTTATGATGGTTATGAGGAGGGTCACTCTGACTCATTTTATGAGGTTCCCTCTCAGGATCCTGTCTACCACGAGGGAAACTACACTTCTTCTCCCACTCAGGTCCACATGGTGGACACCACTTCTTTGGAGGTTGAGCCTTCTTCCCAAGCTCAACCTACCACTCAAAATACTTTAGGGGATGCTTCCCCTTCTTTCAACTTCAACGAATTTCTCAAAGTTCTTGCTCGCCTGGATGACTCCCAGTGCCAAGCGGCCCAAGCCGCTTTAAAGGGAAAGTCTATCCCGTCATCTTCTAACCCTCCCCAGGCCATGGGTGGCCACTTTGCTTGTTCTCCCAATGACCAGGCGGTCGCACCTAGGGTGCCCTCGCGCCCATCAACTCCTGGTATGACTACGCCGGCCCAACCGGCAAGTCACTCCATTGCTAGGCCTCAACAACCTCCTGTTTCTCAAATTTTGAGAAGTCCTATGACGAACCAATACTCTTTTCGTCCAACCCCAGCCGAGTCCGATAACCATACTATACTCCTCCAAAGGATGGCTAGTGTGGAGGAGCAGCTCAAGAAGGTCACTGCATCCAAGGTCGCTCTCGAAATTATGCTTCCCACTCTATCGATTTTTCACCTACCCCCGTCTGAAATGCTGAATTTCTGACGGTACAATGGAATGAGTAATCCGCACATCCACTTGAAAGACTTCTTGTATGAGGCATCATTCTGGCAAGATAACAAGACTTCTCTAGCTTATCTCTTTAGATGGTCTTTAGATGGCCCGGCACTAGAATGGTTTTATTCCCTGGAGCCGGCGGATGCCGGTGATTTTGATGTAGTTCAACGAAAGTTTCTGCAGAAGTACAAGGACCGTGTGGGTCCCTCTTTGTCTGTTACTGATCTGGTTGCCGAAAAGATGAAGCCCGAGGAGGACTTCATTTTATTTGCTGATAGGTGGAGAGCTACGGCCGAGAAGTTAAAGGACACACTGTCAGAAACGGAGCAAGTGAAGATGATTATATCAAACTCCACTCTGCAGTTCCGTCATATTTTAGCCATGAACAAGTTGAGCACTATGGAAGAGCTCTATGAAAGAGCTAGGTACATACAAACACAGATGAAAGATTCTCCTATTATGGGCATGTTTGAGCCAAGACCAAAGGTAATAAAGAGGAACGTTAATGTCGGCAATACTGGTGCGACCACTGAAGGCACTGTTACTAATGAGCAGGTGAGCGCGTTCGGCAATTCCACACCCTTCCGCCACCCTCCAAACCAAGGGCCGCCACCACAACAGCCCACCTTCCAAAACCAAGTCCACCAGCCAAATAATAACGCTCCTCAGACCTTACGGCCTCTTCCACCTCCTCAACAACAACCCCACTTTGCTCCACAAAATCAACCCGCACAGTACCACCAAATGCCCCCGCCAGCTAATTATGCACCGCAACAACTGCAACAATCAAGAAGGCCATTGGGTCCCCGAAGAGCGCACTACCCTCCCTTGCCTGAAAGCCCATTAGACATTTTCAATGCCCTCATGGCCGCCAACCTGCTCACCCTGCCTAAAGAAAGAACGATATGGCCGCAACATGTAGACACCTCCCGATATTGCGTCTTCCATCGGCAGTCGGGGCACAACATCGATCATTGTTTTCACTTCAAGGATTACATACATGATATGAATGATCAATATGATATTGATTGGGAGGAGATGGGGAGGGTTATTGCTACTCTAAAGGCTCGAAGGCGTCCTTGGCAACCATCGGCTCAGCAGCACCCGCAACAAGTTCCCCAGCAACAAGTTCCCCAGCAACAAGATGCTCCTGCACCCCAGCCAAATATGGGGATTGTCAATAACCCACTACTGGAACACCAAGTTCAAAATCAACAAGTAAACCTTGTCACCTCAATCCATGAAGTGGAGAGAGGGCAGGTTTGTCATAAGGAAAACGCCTCTGTCGGGGCCATTAATCAAAACTCCAGTCAGCCACAACCACCACAATTGCTAAGAAGGCTTCAGCAAGTACCCCCTTCCCAAACGCCACGTCCCCTTATATGTTCTAGCACTCCAGGGCCGTTCAACCCTAACCCTACTCCTTCACGGCCCCTTCTTTTACGCCAACCCACGAATTCTCCTTCACCCTAAAATCCTCCACCAAATAGACCTCTCCTTATCCGCCCCTCGCCGGCAGTCATCACCCCTCCTGTTTCGCCACAATCTACCCCGTCCACCACCATGCTTCCAAGGCCCCTCCTTGTCACCCGATCCCCGTCACCACATTCCGATAACCCCTAGCAGGCAAGGCCTCTTATAAGAACCCCTCCTCCTGCCAATCCTGCACCAGCACCCAACACGCCACACACCATTCCCTCTACCACCTCTGCCCCTTCACCTACCCTAGGCCCGACAGAGGCTCCGAAAACAATGGTGCTCCGTAGTGAATGGATGTTCCATTGAGTGTTTCCCCAACAGGAGCAGGAGCCGATACAAGAACAAGGAGAATAGGAACAAGAATCCACACCAGGCACGGAGTATGACCTACTAAAGCATTTGAACAGAACGCCGGCCTGAATTTCCATTCTGGAATTGATCAAAAGATCTACTACACATCAGCTGGCCTTGAAGCAATATCTACAGAAAGTAATGGTAAACGAAGATATCCCAGTTGAACAGGTCACTACAGTCTTAAGTCCAGCCAGCAATCAACCAGCCATCACTTTTTATGAACATGAATTGGCTCCGCAGCCAGCCAGAAAATATGCACTGTTCATTACTATTGACATTAACAAGGTGGCAGTGAAACAATGTTTGGTGGATACTGGGGCATCCATTAATGTTTTGCCACCAAGTACCTTGAAAATGTGTGGCATTCCGGAGAGTCAAATCCGGCCATCTACAATCACTGTTATCGCCTATGACAACACCAGGAAGCCACCTTTAGGAATGATCACTCTAAAAGTTGGTTTGGGTCTAGTCTCAGTCACAGCAGATTTCCATATTCTAGACATGGACCTGACATTCAATGGCATTTTGGGTCGCCCGTACATTCAAGAGCTTGATGTTGTGCCTTCAACAAATCATCAATGCATAAAATTTCTGCACAAAGGGCGCATTATTAAAGTCACTAGTATGCCCATTCTGTCGACAGAAGATATACATTCCGCAACATCGGTGCCTTCTATGTGGCCTTCCAATAGGCCTTTACTCTCAGTTTTGGATGTTGTCGATCTGCGGCAAGACTTGGTAAGGCCATCTTCTTCAACCCCTCCTACCACTCAAATGCCACCACAGCCATCCAAAGGCAAGAAGAAAAAAGGTTTGATGAACACGCTAGGATGGAACATTCTGATGAAAATGGGATATAGAACTGGTAAAGGCCTGGGTGTTAATCTTCAGGGGAGAGTCAAGCCCGTCAGGCATCAAAAGATGATTCCTCGAGGTGGCCTAGGGTACAAAGCGCCAAGCAAAGATGAAAATGAGCCATGGGCCGTCATGACTTCCACTCTCAAGACAAATCGGCAGCCCCTTACATGGACCCTACAAACACACTTTATGAAAGGAGGCACTCATAATGATGAGCGAACCACTCTAGTCACTTCCATGATGGATTGTCAAGATGTACATGCACGGCAGTTTGCCCGTCACGTAGCCCCACTGCTTACATACAAAGCTCTGGAGTCTTTACGGCCAGATAAAAGAAGAAAGATGGACGACCCCGAATGTGACTGGTATAGATGGTTTGACATGAATGATATTACCATTGCTCTGAGCTGATTGTTTATGCCAACTAATCCGGAATGGCCGCCATTGATTCATGAATTAATTGAAAAGCCAGTAGTGATCACGGACAAGAGGCAGCTTCTAAGCAATTACACAGATACCGGGGAGCCTGATGTGCCGTTCGAGGAAGGCTACAACGTGGATAGGTTGTGGGCCGGACTTTTCTCTATTAAATCCATTCATCCAACGATTGTTGTCCGCTTGTTTAATCAAATATTTTGCTCAGATATCCCTAGACCGCCCGCGGTCTTGATAACCTTTTCTCAAACTTCACTTCAAGTTTCTCCTTTGATTCCTCCCTTGCTCCTCGAGCAATTCTCTAAACTCTCCATCACACCCCCGCGTGGGTCATCATTTACTCCATCTTTCATCAATCTGTCAACCTTAACACCACCTCCTATTCCTCCCTCTCATTTCCTTCTTCTTGAAAATGAAAACGAAAAAAAATGCCAAAATTTAAACTTTCCAATCTTTCATCTCCATTGAGGAGTCCTCCTATCTTCTTCAAGAGTGTGTCCCGACCCAGGGGCCGCTCTTCCAGTATTCATTAGGGGACCTTCCCTACCCCTCCGGTGAGGGGTCTTCATCTGTATTTCCTTATGTACCCATCTTTTCCTCACCTCCTTCATCTTTGTCAAATTCTAGTGATCGGGCTAGTTGCTCTTACTCTTCTAATTTTAAGACTCATGGGGTAGCTTCACATAAGAGATCCAAGGGTAAGCAGATTCCTCGTAGATTCTTGTTAGAATTAGCTAGAAGATGCCGGGCATGTTTAGCTCTTCCCGAATTTCTGGAGAATCCAATTATCCTACCGGAAGTAGAATATGAGGATACTTATGTTTTTAATGAGGGTTTTGGTGTTTATGAGATAATGAATGATGAAGACCATATTGAAAAGGGGGATGAAGGTTATGAAGAATATGAGGAAAGGCTGATGCTTTTGCCAGTGGCGTAAGAAGATTCGATGAGCCATCAGCCTCAGTAGAAGAGCCTACCAAAGAAATAAATCTGGGTACCGATGAAGACCCTAGGATTGTCCTCATTAGTAAGAACTTGCCGCCCTCCGAAGAGGAGGCGCTCATTTTGGTTCTTCAAGAATATAAGAACACGTTCGCATGGAGTTATGAAGATATGCCTGGACTAGACCCTGCGCTTGTTGAACATCGACTTACGCTTAAGCTAGGGTCCATTCCGGTTAAACAACGGTTGAGACATTTCCACCCTAATATGGCATTAAAAATGAAAGAAGAGGTCGATAAGCTTCATAAGGCTAGATTCGTCAAAGTTGTCCTCTATCCCAATTGGGTGGCTAACATCGTCCCAGTCATGAAGAAAGATGGAAAGGTGCGGATTTGCATAGACTTTCGGGACCTCAACCGTGCATGTCCTAATAATGACTTCCCCCTCCCTCATATTGATGTTTTAATTGACAATACGGTAGGATATGAGACTGTCTCCTTCATGGATGACTTTCCAGGTTATAATCAGATTCGCCTGGCTGAGGAGGATCAAGAGAAAACATCGTTCACTACACCATGGGGAACTTATTGCTATGTGGTCATGCCCTTCGGACTCAAGAATGTTGGAGCCACCTATCAAAGGGCTATGATGGCGATTTTTCATGATATGATCCACATTTATATAGAGGTGTACGTTGACGATCTGGTAGTAAAATCAAGAACAAGGATTGAGCATCCCGGGGTTCTAACTAAAGTCTTGCAAAGAGCGCGGGAGTATCAGCTAAAAATGAATCCCAAGAAGTGCGTGTTTGGTGTTTCATCAGGGAAGTTGCTTGGATTCATCGTAAGTAAGAGGGGTATCGAGATTGATCCCAACAAGGCGAAGGCCATAAGGGAAATGCCTCCTCCCAGGAATTTGAAAGAAGTTCGAGGATTGATCGGGAGGTTACAATTTATTTGCTGATTTATTTCCCAGCATTCACAAAGATGTAGGCCGTTCTACGAACTTACTAAGCCGGGAGTCAAGTTTATTTGGGATGACAAATGTCAAGCAGCTTTTGACGGATTGAAGGATTATCTCTCAAATCCTCCTGTCCTGAGGCCGCCAGTTCCAGGCAAACCACTTGTTCTTTACATTTTTGTCCTGGATGACTCTGTAGGCGCTGTCCTAGCCCAAGTTGATGAAGAAGGAAAAGAAAGGGCAGCCTACTACTTGTCAAAGTTTCTCAACCCCTGTGAGCAGAGGTACTCGGCTATAGAAAAGACTTGTGCTGCTTTAGTCTGGGTAGTTCAGAAACTCAAGTATTATTTCTTAGCTCACGAAATTCATCTCATTGCTCGTATGAATCCAATCAAGTTTTTTCTTGAAAAATCCATTCTCACTGACCGATTAGCATGATGGCAAAGCTTCCTTTCTCAATTCGATATTATCTACATTCAGTAAAAAGTGATTAAAGGCTATGCCATAGCAGAACATCTTGTTCATCACCCTCTCCCTAGATTTGACCCTGTTCGCTCAGAGTTTCTAGATAAGGAACTAATATCCGTCAATCAATCCAATTTGATGTGGACGTTACATTTTGATGGAGCTTTGAATTCAAAAGGAAAAGGGATTGGCATTGTTCTTCTATCACCGGAGGGTATCACTATTCCACTCGCCTCTCAGCTTGCATTTCCAGTTACAAATAATATAGCTGAGTATGAGGCTCTTCTGGCCGGACTGGAGGCCGCTCATCAATTCGGTGTTACCCAATTGCGGATTGTAGGTGATAGTCAGCTTATTCTTCGCCAAGTGCTCGCCAAGTGCCGTACGCTCAATCCTAAACTCAAACCCTATCAGGAATTGACTTCTACTTATACCAAGCTTTTCACCAAATTAATCTTCGTTCACATTCCTCGTGACCATAACATTCTAGCTGATGCACTCGCTTCTCTTGCCTCTTCTTTGGTTTTCCTTTCTGAAAGGGATTCCCATTCTATCATTGTTCACAAGCGGCTCACTCCAGCTATTAAGGATCCAACTTTCCTTAGTGTTAAGGAGGAGGTGCTTAGGAAGGTTAAGCAAGGTGGAATCATTGAGAATAAGGAGGTCATGCTATTGGATTTAGAAGAAGAATGTAATGATGAAGAAAAGATGTGGTATTACGAGATTGCTAAGTACTGCCAGGATCAATCCTATCCCGAGGAGGCCACGGCTGAAGAAAAGAAAGTCATTCGAAGAGTTGCTCAGTGATACACCCTAGTTGGAGGTGTGCTCTACAGAAGATGTCTCACCGGAGTTTTATTAAGGTGCCTTGATGATGATGAATCTTGGAAGGTCGTGAAAGAGGCGCATTCAAGAGTGTGTTGTGGTCATGTCAATAGCCAGATGCTTGCTAAGAAAATCCTTAGGCTAGGTTTCTATTGGCCCACTCTAGAAGAGGATTGTTCCATCTATGTTCGAAGGTGTGTTAAGTGCCAACTGCACGCCGATAAAATTCACTCTCCTGCTTCTTCACTCCATCCTATGTCCTCCCCATGGCCTTTCTCCATGTGGGCTTTCGATGTCATTGGACCCCTTGGTGATCCGAACCTCCTCACAAAACCAAAGTCATTTATACTCACGGCCACGGAGTACTTCACCAAGTGGGCGGAAGCGGAAGCTTACGTGGAGATAAAAGCGTCAACCATCTGCAAATTTATAATGAAGAACATCATCGCAAGGTTCGGCATCCCAAGTACCATCGTCACCGACAATGGGCCACAATTCATCTCCCAGGAGCTTCAGGACCTCTGCAACATGTATAACATTACATTGCACCATTCATCTCCTTATTATCCGCAGGCCAATGGCCAAGGAGAGGCAACTAACAAAATCTTGATCAAGATTATTAAGAAAACATGTGAGGCTACTAATTTGCGGATTGGCCAGAAAAATTGGTTGAAGCTCTTTGGGCCTATCGCACTTCCATTCGTACCCCTACCGGGTAAACCTCTTTCGCCCTTACCTATGAAATGGAGGCAGTAGTCCCTTACGAGATTCTTATCCCTTCTCTACGAGTACAATTGGACCAGGAGCTCCCCATTGATGAGCGTCGCGAATCTCTCCTTGCTCAGTTGGAACTCCTAGACGAGAAGCGTCTGGCCGCCGCCGAGCATGCACGTATTTATCAAAACAGGCTTTCACGTTTTTATCAAAAGAAAGTAATTGAGAGAAAATTCAAAATTGGTGAAATGGTAATTAAAAGAATCTTCGTAAAATCCGGAGGGCCTCGTTCAAAACTTCAACCTAACTGGGAAGGGCCCTTCGTTATAAAAGATGTTTATCCTGGCAACGCTTACAAATTAATTAATGCTGAAGGTAAAGAGCTGGCTCACCCCTGGAATGGTCTTTACTTGAAGAAATACTACCCCTAAAAAAAAGAAAAAAAGAAAAAAAATCAGGAAGAAAATAAAAAAAGATCAAAAATTAAAATTTTGCAGGCTAGCACGGTACATAGACCGCGAGACCAAAAAATCAAAATCCTTAATTCATTCTTCAGTTTTGATGGTTTAACTCTAGGGTCAACTCTCGCACACACTACACACTTTACTTTTAAACTCGAGCGGCCCGAAATTCGAGGAAAGTCCAGACCCAAACTAAGAGTGTACGAACCTTACCTATTCTCTCCTCTTCGGCTCACGAGAGGGAGTACGAGTCAGGGAATACTAACCAAACCTGTCTGCCGCCCTAGTAGGTGGAAGTCAGGGCCCAAAAAGGAACAAAATTCTTAAAGTCCAAGTACAATTAGGTTTCTATCTGTTAAAGAAGAAAAGAAAAAGGAAAGAAAATAAAGTTCCCAAAAAATATGTCAAGAGGGCAAAGTCCCCGCAGGGAAAACCCTGGTCGTAAGCATGTATGAATAAGGGTAAAAAGAGCAACAAAATTTCCCTAAGCCAAAGACTGAATCCCAACGGGTATTAGGACAGGGAAGGAAAGTTTCCCCGTTCCCGGAAACCTCCCGTGAGCTTCCTTAACTTATTCTTCTCTTCTCCCTCCATGGTGGATTATAAGTTCAAAGCATGGCGAAGACCGACTAAGAAGGATGGGCCGTAAGAGAATATGAGTAAAAGCATAAGTATTTAAGCACGTTGACCCTTTGTTAAACCTTTAAAGAAAGATTAATGAATTCAAGATGGTGATTGTGTAAAGTTTAAGGCCATGCTGTGTCCAGTCCCATTAAAAGAAAAAATGGTTTTCCTTAAAAATAACGCCCTCTTGGAAGGCGTCTTTTCATGATCTGCGACTCCTCTAAGGTCGTCATTTTCAAAAAATAAAAAAAATAAAAAAAATGATCTTTTAATTCACGCCCTTTTAAGAGGCATCATTTAACAAATTCACGGCTTTACCTATGTCGTCATTTTTCATGATAAAAATAAAAAAAATTCTAAATAAATGCCTTTCACTTCGACGTCAATTTCACAATCAGCGCCCGTTTGCGAGGGCGTCATTTTCAAAATATAAAATAAAAAAAAGAAGAATAACAAAAAAATCAAGTCTACTATTGCTCATTATCTCATATGCTTGATTGCATCTTTGTGTGGACATCTTTTTATTTTTAAGTTGACATCTGCTTGCTTGCATGCTGCATTTCCTTATATATTTTTATTATCCGCCTTTATTGATTAGAGGCTTGGCCCCTTGACCTGTCAACAAGGTCAAAAAAGAGACAATCCCTTGCTCATTGAGCAAGGGGCCAAGTCGGACAGATGGATTAATCTGTTTGTTTAAGTGTAAACTACAGACACAGGGCAAGAAGGAAGACAAAGAAAGGAAGAAACAAGGCAAGTACACAAGTCCACAAGTGCTCAAGGTAACTCAGGTAACAAAAATTTCAAATTATATATATATATATATATATATATATATATATATATATATATCAATGTATATCTGAGTACAGGTGTGAGGGTGGAGGGGTACTAGTAAGTCTCTCTCAACTCTCGCCTCCACCCTCCTCTCTCCTACTCTTTACCTCACCATCGTCGTCCCGACGAGGCGCTCGTGGAGGGGGCATGGACCCCCGGGAAGTAGCTGGAGCTCGAGCCTGCCCCTCGGCCTCGCTCCTCTATCAAAGAGAGGAACCCGCTACGAAGGTGGAACTGGTGAACGGGTACCCTGTGGCCTGCGCTCGGTGTCGGCCTCGCTGTAGGCGCTCCTCGGTCGACCGTAGCCGCTCCTGAGTAACGGCTAGCTGAGTCCTCAAGTCTGTGAGCTCCCGCTCGCACGCTGCACGCTCCTCTCGCCCCCGGGCGAGCTCCATCTCGAGGGTGACTCTCAGCTCCGCCACGTCCTGGGGTAGCTCCTCTCGCCGCCTCAAGGCTCGCTCCAGCTCCGTGACTCACTGCTCACGGATGGTCAGCTCCGTCCCAGCTAGTGCAGCCTGGGTAAGTGCCGCCTGTAACTCGGAGGTCTGCAATCAATTAAATGAATCATTAGTTACACATTTAATTCAATAATTCATGAAATAAGCAACTGAAATAAAATCTTTGTTAACTCACCCGGGTAGTCATCGAGCACTGTCCTGCCTCGATGCAGGCGAGCGAGGCTCGGAGCTCCTCAGTTTGTAAAACACAAATTTTCATCAACACATAATAACATGTAATTAAATGCAAAGCTAAAGTTTGAGTTTAAGTTTACCCGTGTGGCGAGGTCGCACTCTGCCGCCTCAGCTCGTGCCACCGCTCCAGCCAGCTGCTCCGCTAGTGCAGTCGTCTCTGCACTAGGCCCCCTCGAGTTGGAGACTCCTCCCGTCTCTCTCATCGCCGCTCCCTGCTGGGCACACTGCATTCATTGAGATTGTCAGTGGCTGATCATCAATAATTTAGGAAATCATTTGCATATAGATAATTTAAACACTCACCAGAGTCTGTAGGTCTGCCCGTGTGGTAGCCAGCTGGGCCTGCTTGCATGTCCATCGCCGCTATGTCCCGTGCATCCTGCATTCATCATACATATCAGTCACACAATAGATATATAACATTTGCATTTAATTAAAAAAGAAAAGTGCATTCATACATACCCCTAAGACCCTCATCTGGAGTCGGCCGGCGTAAACCTCCTAGTAGCGCCGGAGATACTCGGAGCTGTCTGTCGCCTGTGAGGTGACTCGTGTCCCGCCACGCTGCCAGTCGGCGTACTGGTCAGGGAACCGAGCTCTCCAGTCGATCGCCTTCATGCGACCGCGTGTCTTCTTGCCTATCTCCTGGGGCTCTCCTAGCTCGACCCACTCCTGGTGTAGGCCGAGGGTCCTCATCACCAGCCTAAGCCGTAACGGCTCAATCTCGTTCAGGTAATGAACCCAAAGCTCGTGCCCAAAGCGAGGTCGGCCCCCTACGACCCAGGGATGGCCCTCTTCGGTCATCCCCTCATAGGGTCTCCACACCACCTGTATTCACAAACATGCATCATCATATCCCATCATTTCATACGTATTTCATAAAATGAAAATTTGCATCGTGCATACCAGTGAGGTAGGGTAGTCACGGAACTCCCTCCGTAGAACTCGCAACTCGTAGGCGAGTGGCGCTCCTGTCACGACAGTAAGCCAACGCCGTGCTAGAGGGAAGGATCCCTCATCTCCGGGTCGAGGGTCGACACGCCCCATTGGCATGTATAGGTGGCTCCATATCTGCATCCATGCATTGCATTAATAAAGCATTCACATACATTAAAAAGAAAAAAAAAGATAAAAAGATAAAAATGCATACCTGAAGAAAAGGTGAGAAGCCGCTGACAGTCGTCTCTCGACCTGTCCCTGTGGACAAGTCGGCCATCAAGTGCGCCAGTAACGCTGCTCCACAAGCGTATCTGCCAACGCTCGCTAAGTCCTCAAGAATCCCTAGGAATCGGCAGTTGATAATGTCACCCTTCGTGCCGAGTAATAACCTCCCGAGCATCAGGAATAGAAACCTCCTCAAATCTTGATCTGCTCTCTCTCTGTCTGCTAGGTCCTGGCAATAGGCGGCCCTAGCCCCATCGATCAGCCTCTGTGAGAACTGCTCTAGAGACTCCTTCGACCTCTGCCTAGAATCACCCAACCCCATAGCAATAGTAAGATCGGTGCGGTAGATGGTCCTACACTCACTTGGCGTCTCGTAGACTGTCTCTAACCCTAGCAACCTCTAGGTCAGCTCACTGTAGTCAGGTAGGGTGATCCTGCTCACAGCCTCGCCGTCCACCCTCAGTCCGGTGATCCTAGCAACATCCTATAGGGTAGGAACCATGTGACCCCATGGCATCAGGAATGCCCGGCTAGTCCTATCTCATCTCTCCCTAAGCACCTGGATCAGGGGTAGGTCAGGTCTCATAGGCTCTATACTAAGAAAGGGTCTGAACCCCATGGCATCTACCCTGTCCCTCTTGAAGTCTGGAAGCCCGTAGTAAGCTGCTCGAACTTGGACCCAGGATATCTGAGTCCTCATCAACCCCTGCAAACAACAAAAGAACATTTTCACTTAATTTTTATATAAGCTTATCATGTGGATATTCATCGGTTGTTTCAATTTACCCTCTGTTGTAATTGACGACCCATCCTAGGTCGTGACTTATTCAATTGACGCCCCTGAGGGAGGCGTTGTTTCAAAATGGGTTTTTGGTGATTTCATGCGTAATTTAAATTGACGACCAACCCCTAGGTCGTTATTTGTTTAAGTGACGCCCCTGTGGGGGACGTTGTTTTGCAAGTAAGTTTCTGTCTTATACCATGATCGTGAAAGTGTTTTTAATTGACGACCACCCCTTGGTCGTCGTTTAATGAATTAACGTCTCGGTGGGGGGTGTTGTTTTCTGTGGGTTTTAATCTACCAATACATAAAATAAAAATGAAACAGAATTATAAATAAAAGAAATGGCATGAAAATTAACAGCAAATGATAAATAAGCATGATAAATTTTTAAATGACGACATGTTGCAGGGCGTGGTTTCATGAATTATCATTTTCAAAAAATAAAAATAATTTAAATTGACAACCCAGGGAGGGTCGTTGTTTTAATTGACGGCACCCACTGGGGCGTCATTTGACTGTGTCACTGGTTTTCCCTTCACCGAGGGCTATGGAAATTGATGGGAATAAAAATCAAATCAAATTTAATTGAAATGAGGACTTAGGGTAGGGCACCTACCTTGCTTCGTTCGGGCGTTAGAAGCCCTCCTCGGAGAGGTCGTCGTGGTTGCCGTGGCCGCCGTGGTTGGCCGGGACGAGGAATCACCGCCGTCGCCGGTGGCTCACCTTCTTCATCTCCACCTTCTCCTTCTTCTTCTTCTTCTTCTTCTTCTTCACCGTCGTCATCTTCCTCGTCTTCTTCTTCATCCTCGCCATCGTCTTCATCCTCATCTTCTCCATCATCTCCTCTTTCTTCCTCGTTGGCCGCTTCTTCTTCTTTTTCGCCATGCTCTGCCGCCGGAGCTCCTTCGGCCGATGGAACGTCTTCGACCGCCGCGAGAGGGACTTCCTCCACGGCGTGCTCATCGCCCAGGTCCACCACCTCCGGGGCGGTGACCCTCTACCGCTTGAGAGCACCTCCAGCCATTGTTTCAGAGTGGAGGGAGAGTAGAGATAGAGAGAGAGATGGGTTAGAGAGAGGGGGGGCTCGGTTAGGGTTTGTGAGGGAAAGGAAAGAAAGGAGACGAAGGAATGAGAAGAAGGAGGGAAAAGGGGTTTAACGGTCAAAAAGAATTGACGGCTAAAGTGAGGTTGCCGTTATATTAATTGACGGTCTGAGGTGAGGCGTGGTTTTATGATTTAATGACCCGAGGCTAGCCGTCATTTATATTTGCATGGGAACTTCTAACCGTCGTCAGGCGCATTAATGGGAAGGTGATTGATGTGATCGATCGTCATGATTGCTATTTATAATTGACGACGTTGTGAGCCGGCGTCCATTCGTTAAGGAACGACGTGTGTGAAGGCGTCATTTCTTTGAAATTGAGGAATTATTTTGAAAATATTTTAAGGAATTCAAAGCGATTAACGTCTTGCTTTGAGGCGCGAATTAATAGACGCCTGTTTGAATAAGCGTCAATTATGATTTATCTATTTTTCAGAAAATTGATTAAATGAAATGGACGACATGTGCTAAGGCACGGGTTGAGGAATTGACGCCATTATTGAGGGCGCGTCTCAGAACAGAGAGAGCTCGAGGCTTCGTTTTATCAAACAGAATCATTGAATTAGAAGACAACATCATGTGTAACATGTTATTTTGGCTCAATTAAAGGAAAAATCCTTTTATTTCATTTGATAAAGAATCATTGTTACATTCACTGAGCCACCGTGGGCCTTATTTTCCTAAGTGCTATTACATAAGATTTGCATTTGTTCTCTTCTTCTTCAACATATGTCTTGGACCTGTGGAGAAGTCCAACCTTCCATTGAGCCATGATTGTTTTGACTTCTTCTTGATCTCCACTTGAGCCTAGTTCCCTCCTCTTAAGTGGTGGAAGATGAGAAGGTTCTTCAAAAGTGTGCCGAGGTAATCCAAGCTGTGGGAGGCACTGATGAGCATTGTAGAGCACGAAGTCGTTCCCGCCGATCAATCGAAGCTCTATGCCGGAGGAGAGTCTTAAGCGAAGTTCTTGGGTCTTTAGAAACCCCGGTGTGCAAGTGAAGCCGCTCTTGGGCATTGTCTTGAAGTAGTCCCTCCATTCACTCCTTTTCTTGAGCTTTGGCACCCGATTAGTCACTCTCTCACATAGGCCTAGAGAATCCGCCATATATCGAAGAGGGCTTTTTGAGAAGATCTTTGAGGCCGGTTGAGTTTCTTGGCATGGGTCAAATTTTAGGTGGAAGTCCACCCAACAAGAAAGGAGTAGCATTGACCCATAGAGAGGCCGCCCCAAGGAAGCCGATGTGAGTCCATTATATAGGTTGGCTAGTACCGTCGGTCCTATTCTTTTACCTTCCCATATGCTAGCCATGGTGCTTAAGTTGCATTCTTCTAAGTGGTCTTCTATTGAAGGGAAGAGGAGAGCTCCAACTATGCATAATGTAAAGCCTTTCATTACTCTCTCCAATAAGTCTTCCTCCTCTTGGGCTTCGTCCATGTTATTGTATACCCATGATGCTAATTTCAAAAGATTGATTCCTTTGTGGGCTTTAATTTGATTCACTAGATTTGGGTTTGGTATAAGGCTAGTAAGCATGTCATGAGCATTTATTGGTTTGATCATGCTAGCCATCCTTGATTCTTCTCCTTGTTTCATCTTTCTTAATCCAAAGAGCATCTCTGCTTCCTCTAAGAGAATGGTGGCTTCAAAGGTGGGAAAGAGGAAAGTATGAGTGTTTGGGTGCCATAATTCTATTAATGCTCCTATGGAGGCCCAATCTAAGTGGATATCATCATAATGTGTAGCATGGGTTATAAGGCCTAGTAGGTGCCATCTACTAAGAAAAGATCTCATGTCTAAAGAGAGTTTAGAGAGAAGTAAGGGAAGCCACTTAATCCTTAAAAACTCCTTGGTCTTGGTACATTTGGGTAGTCCTGAAAAATATAAAAAGAAGAAGAAGAGAATGTAATCAGAGTTTTTTTAAAAAGAGAAGAGGAAGGATGAAATAGAAGCTTTAAATTAAAAATGAACTTACTTGACCTTTGGCTATCCTCCCGCTAACATGGCTTGCAACTTCAGAGATCCTAGGAAAGCTCATCCTAGGCTTCTTTGAAGGTCCATGCATCAGCATCCTATCCATCTTATGCTTCTTTCGATTGATGGAGAGGTCCCTCTGGTCTCTATTTTGGTTTGATGTTGAAGGCTCGATTGCTGCAGCGTTCAGTTGTTCTGATGACCTCGATTTAGCAGAAGGTACATCCTTTTATAATGATTCGGAGCTCTGGCTAGCCGTTTAGAACATCAGTTTGAGTTCGAGTTCGAATCAGTCGATGGGGGTTTGATTCCGAGCAGAGAATGGAGCGCCAGTAAGATTGTTAATTGACGACATATAGCTTGGCGTCATTTAGTTGATTGACGACATTATCAATGTCGTCATTTATTTAACGCCTCTGTGCCAGGCGTCAGTTTCAGTCTGATTCCAAGTGTAATGGTACTTTTAATTAACGCCCCAATGACCGTCGTCATTTATGATTTTGACGGCTCCGCACAGGGTCGTCTTTTCCCGAGCTTACACTTTTGAATTGCTTTACAGCATGATGATTCTTCATGAACTTAAGTGCTATTATATCTTGATAAAGTTTATTATGTCATGCACTTATGATCATACTTTGAGCTTATTGAGCTTATGATCTTTATTAAGCTGATGAGTCTTTACTGAGCTAATAATTTTTTAGCATAGAAAAGCGCAGATTATGCGGATCTTGAAACGATTGGATTTCTTCCGCTGGTAACACCATTCCATCCTTGTATCTCTCCTGTATACATTCTTACTATATGATATCTACGCTATTATAGCATATCAAGGACCTTGTGGTTCTGATGAACCTGAAATTTGAGTTCCCCTCCATCAAAAACAGTGATAATTCCAGGGGAGTCTTGATTACATGGATAGGCCGTTGAGTCATCTAAGGTTTGGGACGACGGTTCCACTTTCTAAGTTGATGGGTGGATAAACGGGCTTCGGCTTAGTGTTAGCTTAGGGATCTGGATTCTTGACCAAATCTCGATGGTTTAACAATATTATCCTTGATTATCTTCTATTTTTTAGTTTGCTTTAATTTTTCTTTTAGCCCAGCATGCATCATGTAGGACTTTGAGCTCTAATAATGAACATCCTCATATTACGCCAATAATCAAGGCCACCCGCTCTTAATGGAATTGACATGAGATATTCCATTCCAAATCAAGTACTTTATTCTCCTTGAAGTCGCTCAGGCTGGTTCCTTGAAAAAGTATTCATTTGCTGGGTCTTTATCTCAATTCATTTTATTTTTCTACAAATCCACCTTGGTTGTAGCACGTCCACATTGGCTGGTAACCGCTCTCTAATGGTGCCTTTCCTTCCGTGCCCTCGCGCACATTTAGTTCTTTAAGATTAATTCCTTCATCCAGCTAATCATTGCTTCCTTGTAATCATCCAAAGTTGTTTCATTTAGAATTCTAGAAAGATTTCCAATGCTTAGTGTCGGAGGCGTGTCACATCACACCTTGGCATCTACTTATCAGTTCGTTCTCACTTCATTCCGCTTGTTACACTTTTGCTTCATTCCGTGTCACTCCCTTACAAAGTAGACGCCAAGACGGGGCAGCTGTAGACACGCCAAAATCAATGCTATGTTGAGTAAATCTCATGTCACCATGTGACGCCCCAGGTGGACTTCAATATTGGCTTAATACGAATTTTTTCTAATTTCTCTGTGTTTAATTGAGATTTCTTGGCTTTTTACTTTAATAAGTGAAATTAACGCCTGTTGGGAGGGCGTCATTTAATTGACGACCTAATTAGGGGCGTTGTTCTTAAATACACGACTGTTCAAACGGTCGTCGATTCCTGGATTTTACAAATTCTAACGAAAATAAAACTCAAAGAATTGACGTCCTAAGGACGGGCGTTTATTATTTAACGCCCGTTCAAACTGGCGTCATTTGACAATTTTAAATAAGGAAAGTTCTTTATTTCTATAATTAAATTCAGGAATTGACGACCGTGTGACTGCCGTCATTTCAATTGACGCCCCTAGCTAAGTCGTCATTTCCACTTCCGTCTCCCTTTCGCCTGCTTCTTTCCAGTAGTGACCCTTCCCCCATTTTGCACCTTGTGTTCGATTGGGAAGAGAGTTCCTTATTGAGGATTCATTGCCTTGTTTTAATCCCATTAATGCAAGGATGTTTGGCCCTATAAATACCCCTTCAATCTTTCACGCGCGAGAAGAAGAAAAAAAATGAGAGGATTGAACAACAATAACAATAAAGAGAGCAACTGCGCCGTGTGAGCTTTATAAAGAGAGAGAGAGAGAGAGAGAGTTTTCTTCCTTTTGTAGGTGCTTCTCCAAGTTTCTTCTTCCAGGCAGCATCTTCATCCAACAGTTCTTCATCCTGCTGCTGCAGCCACTGTGGCTCTTGTTCTTCCCTATACTGCTGCACACACAGCAGCAGGGGCTTCCCTTAATCTTTTAGTTTAATTTATTCATATCACATACGCATCCATCTTCTAGCCCTCTGCTAGAGTTATCACCATATTACGTTTATTGTTGTTTACTTTGCATATCATAGCATCCATAATCCATACCTTGTTACTCCTCCTAAAGGGGTTTTAAACTAAAAAACACACAAGGTGTGTTCATGCTTAATTTGATTGATTTCATATTTTTAGAGCATTGATACTACACATCTTTGGCTAATCCACATCTTTGTTTATTTTGTGTATTTTCTTGCAAGGGTAATCAAGCTATAAACCCCCATCATCGGCCGGCCGGTAGAAGGAGGAAAGAAGAACTTACAATCTCACCCGCTCCATACAAGGTACATGCGATCATCCTTGTATTTTTGAGGTAACCCCTCTGGCGATCACTCTCCATAGAGCATCTCATGCTCATCCTCTTTTCCTTCATGTCCCACTCATTTTAGCATATTTATTTAGCAACATCATCATTCTTTTTTATTATTATTCTTAAAATCTTTTTTTTTCATCTCTCTCTTTAAAGATGTCTATGTGACACGTTCACAAGCTTGTGGGATCACACCCCAGACCACACAGATAGGCGACCACGCCTTCTGTCTTCCTACACACAGGTAGGGATCTAATGATGAGAAGTTTGTTTAGAAGAAAAGCAAACAAAAGATGAAATGGCCAGACAAAGTATCGTAATGAAAGCTCTATGACAAAGAAGTCTCCTGTCTGGGAATGAGCTTGAGAGAGCCTTGGTTTTCTTCTTCTTGTTGAATTTTCATAGCAGCCACTGAAGATTTCTTTTCATCGTGAAAAAGAGGAAAATGTCTTCTTCTAGGTTCACTCACGCAGGCAGCATCAGGATGAAGAGTAGCTTGCACAGCAAGTTTTCTTCTTCTTCGTTTTCTCCTCAGCACTCTTCTTAGCTCACATTTCCTCTCTCTGCACTTCGAACTGGAGCACATGCTCCTTATATATATTGGTGTCCTAGGGCGACACCAACGTTGTCCACTTTTCAAGCAACACCCAGAATGTCACATCCACATTATTAGATCTGCTTCCACTTGCACAGTTGACTATCCTCTTGACAAGTTTGCAGGAATGTCGGTAGGCAGGAGACCATTTTAGCAAAGGTACGATTTTCTTCAAAAAATATCTCTGCCAAAACACAGTCTTCTGACACCAATGCAATCTGACGGCTTTTTCCAGAGCGGACGGATCCTCTGGATTAAGTTCTGGATCTTGAAATCAGCTCCCATCGGATCCAGATCCATTCTAGACGAACATAGTGTGTCGACACTTTCCTTACAGTGTGTCGAGACATTCCTTTGAATATCTTGAAGAATCGTTCTGGTTGATCGTGGATGTGTCGACACTTTACTATCAGTGTGTCGAGACATCCCTTTGAAATCTTGAAGTACCATGGTTGATGAGTCGAGACAACACCAAACGGTGTCGAGACATGTGAGCCATGTGCAGAGATGTTGTAATATGGTGTCGAGACATGAGCGCCTTATGCTGAGATTATCACCCGAATGTGTCGACACTTTTCACTCAGTGTGTCGAGACATCGGTGAATCCAGATACTTAGGCAGAACAGCTTCAACTTGAATTCTTCGGTATGTGTCGAGACATGAGTAGGATGTGTCGACACATTATATTGTGTTGGAGCTCAATTTGTTGAAGTATCTATATAATCTCATCTGGATGTGTCGAGACATCACTGGGTCGTGTCGAGACATCTTTTAGTGAGATTCTTTTGCACTTGTTTAATCAATTCATCAAGCCAAATTAAGTCAGATAATTTTCAAACATCTACTAATGATTTGTGATTTGTTATCATCAAAACCAGGGGACACAACATTCCCCCCCTTTTTCATGATGACAACCATGAATCATTATGTTCAAGCATTCATATAGCAATACAATCAATTTGGTTTGAAGAGCCATCAACCAAGTAAAATTCATTCATTCACACAACCACTGAAAGTTATCATTTTTCATCAAGGAGCATTTTTAACAACAAAAAAAGACTTGATTCATTTAGACAACCATAGTTTTGTACAGATCAAGCAAGGATGTGTGTTCAAGCAGTTATACTGCAAATTTACATGCAAAAATCTAGATGAAAAATCTAGCTATATGCCTGATGCTTGATGATGCTTCAGTACTTCTCCCCCTTTGTCATCAGCAAGGAGGGGGTGAAGGTGGAGGCATGGTGCTGGTGTTGGCCAGGTGCAGGATATGTGCCTCTTGGAACTCATGTTGCAGGTGGGAGATGGCTGAGCTTTGGCCTTCCCTTTTTCCTTGGCTGACAGTCGTGGCCGCTTGGCCGGAGTTGGCGGCGGTGAACCCTTGTCCGTATTGGACCCCTAGGCTTCGGCAGCCCTCTTCCTGGCTTGTTCTGCAGATGGGTGGTCCTCAAAACGTTTGGATCTCCCTTCAGAAGGAGCTATCGAAGCAGCGGTCTTCTTGGAAGAAGCCGCCTCTTTCTTCTTGCCGAGGGTGACCGGTGGAGTCATGGAGTGTAGTGCCCCAGAATTTATTTGATAATTTTCTGGCATTATTAGAAATTAAATGGACTAATTTGAATTTATTAATCAATATAAGGCCAAATGGTGTTAATCAATTAACCCAACTCACTTAATTAGAGTCCAAAAGGTTTTAAGACCAGGCCCATTTAGTTTGGCCCATATTCTAGAAGGTTATTAAGCCTATTCTCGGATTTGTAAGGATAAACACCACTTAATATAGATAATTATACGGATAATGAACAATAGAGTTTTATTAATCTGGAACTCTATCCACGTTGACTGTAACGGTCCATCGGGCGACCGTCACAGACATGTAACACATAGGATCTCGACCGTTACTCTATGAATCCCGAAAACTAAAGAGTTTGATTTCTTTTGAACTCTAGGAACGAGTAATGTAACGGTCTATCGCGAGACCGTCACATGCCCCTAACGCACCGGCAGCTGACCGTTACATCATGTTAGTTCCGTAAAAGAAAGAACAAATACAAAGATCAAAACTTTGGACTCTTATCCATGAAGGATCAACTTGGGAAGAGTTATAATAATACTAAGGACTCTTAGAGCTTTGATTATGACCAAACAAGGACTCTAGAATCGATCTAATCCTCAAACCCTAGCTAAAAGCCTATAAATAGGACCTAGTTCTGAACTGTGCGACCCTTACTTTTTGGACGTAAAGAATCAAGGTAAGGAGTCACTATCTCAGGTAAGTTCTTTAGAAGTATTTGTTTACAATACTATAGACTAACTCCTCTCTGAATTTCACATCTTTAGGTCAAGAGGTCGTGGAGTTAGAGCCCAAGGAAGTTGCTGAAAAGTCACAGGAAAAGGAGAACTAGGGCTCGGTGTTCAGACCATATTTGGAAGTTCTAAAGCCTAGATTAAGAGGTAGGTTATCTCATGAACGGTAAAAACAACCTGATAGGACTAAAAGCCCTCTGGTTTGACTGGATTCCATGAATGGTAGATCATCAATTTCATGTATTACTAGTTATTATACATGTCATGCATCTCTTAGCCCTAATAGAGAAATTAAAGCATGTTATTCATCTAATTCATAGATACCCATGCATGTAGTTAGCCTATACTTTTTTTCATGTCTAGAATAGACATGGTATTTGATTTAGACATGATATGAGTTGATCTCTTAGGTTTCATATCGTTTCCTGTCAGCAGATACTATAACGCATCAGCGTAGGACCGTCACACTCATGTAACGGCCTTACGACAGACCGTCATACGCTCTGTTATATTTGGGTTTCTCTGTTGACTCTGACGCATCTATACAGACGCATTACATAACTGTGACGTTTGTTCTCTGACCGTCACAATAACTGTGACGCCCCACTTCTAGACCGTCAGAGTCTATGATCTGTCAACCCTAGACAGAATATGATTTGTTAATATTTCTTATTATTAAGCCTAGTTACCTAAGTGTTAACCTGGTTATATGACTTTGAGATTATTTAAGCATTCATGATAGGTATTGCATGATTTGGTATCTCACTTTTACTTTGAGTTATGTTAATTTCATGAAGCCAAACTCTATAGTTTTGTAATTAGAAACATGATTTTGAAAGATGAATGAGTAAAGTTTTTATCTTGGTTTCACATCGATATATGTCTATATCTATATATTCTTTCTCTATCAATAGAGTCGTTTCTATAAGTACATGGCACATACTCCGGTGTGTTGTCCATTAGTTCACACTTTGCACTATAGGAACACAATCTTGGACTTGAGGACCTCTCTATTGGATATTCCTTCCAATGGACTAGAGAATCTTGTTTCAAGGCCTCCGTAATTCTCCGCGAGCCTGGGATTCCCACTAGGACGCCGAGTCGGTTGTATCATTAAAGCCCATTCACTAGAATACACTATCGTTATTTCTGGATCTAGTAATGTAACGGCCTTACATTGGACCGTCAGAAGCACGTAACGGCCATTGCATGACCGTCACATTTCTCTGAGTGTATTTTATTGTTCTGGACTCGGATCACTGTAACGGCCCGCTACTGGCGCGTTACAGAATGTAACGGCCCAGTAGATGACCGTCACACAGCTTGCATATATTAACCCAAGGTTTGACCCAAGGGTTGATTTCTTAAGTTCTAGAGGGACTAATGATAGTCTAGAACTTAGCATAATGATTGAAGAGACTTAATGAAATGAATGAAAGGTAAAAGAATGTACCGTTATGCTGTCGATTTATTTCCATGAGCATAACATTGTTTAAGTCTATTTCTTGATCTCATATATTCGAATTGAAGCATTCATTCATTGATTCTAGTTATCATGGATTTATTGGAATTGCTATATTCTTGGCCATTCTTTACTGTTACATGCGTGGAAGTAACTTAATTTATAACTGAAGATGCGATCGAGCACTGATTGTGTTCAAGGGCTCTATGCTAGTCCCCTCGGCTGATTACCAGAAACATACTATTTTATAAACCATGGGGTATGATGCTACTGGCGTCGCATTGCGCTGGGAGTACTATTTCTATAAATAAGTGAAGATCCACGACACGACATGACATTCTTGCTTGATATTTCACAGAAATTCACGAAGCACTTGCTCATAAGTATAAGATGCTAAAGTGATGATTATGTGGCTTGCTAGTACATTCTCGATATATTCTTGTTCATGAAAGACCAATATCATGTTCTTGTTCTATTCTTGCTAGTTCATTCTTGTTCTCATTCCATCTTATATGATTGTCTTGTTACTTTGATTTAATCACGTGATCATCGCATTGCATGATTTTGCCTTATTTATCTAGAGTAAAAATGTTAATTACTTTAATAGTGCCTTCATGTTGATGCGAAGATACCTACTGGGCAAGTGTTCTCATTACCTATTTCCAATGTTTTTCAGGAGATGGAAATAGTTCGAATTCAGATTCGGATTATTCAAGTAGCGGATCCGAGAGTGATTAAAGATGATCGAACACTTAGGAAGTCTATCATGTTTAGATTGAGTCAATGTAATTTTCCTATTTCTTGAGTCTAGTAGAATGAAAGATGATGAAAAGTGGTTGTATTATGAATATTGATCATTTATGAAATAAAGTTGGAGTTTGATTAAATTTTGTGCAATTGTATTTATGTGTGTGATTGTATTGCGCTTTGGTCGTTCTTGCTTGCAAGAGGCTTACCATGCCGGCTGTTCGCGCTCCCCGAGCGAGTCTTCCGCTGTAATAAAGGCTCGGGGCGTGACAGTTAAGTTGGTATCAGAGCCTAAGTCTCAGGACTTAGGAAAAGAATTATGTCATAGGATAAGTCTAAGGTTTAAGGACCCCTACCTATGAACTAAGGAAGAAATTTCCGTACCCATGTGAGAATTGGGTAGAGCCCGGGATAAGATAATTAATTAGCTTTAAGATTGATTTTTCTTTCAGTCTCCCGAGAAATAACAAGTTGTTATTTTTCTCTCTCAGGTATCTTATTATTCTTATCATGACTTATCGCGTAGATTGGGATGGTATGCAACAAACAGTTGCCGGCCTCACTCAGGCACTGCAAACTATAGCACAAGGTGGTGCAGGGGCAAGGGCTGGTGACCTTCATCGCAATTTTCGGAGTCTAAATCCTCCGCATTTCTATGGATCTTCCAATCCAGATGAAGCAAAAAATTCGATCGACGAGATGAATAGGATATTTGATGTTATACAATGCACTGATCAAGAGAAAGTCCGTCTAGCAACGTTCCAATTAAATAAGGATGCCCGTACTTGGTGGAAATCGATTCCGGCACCTCCGGCCGATGCACCTCACACGTGGGATGGATTTCTCACTTTATTTCGTGCCAAATATTTCTCTGAGCATGTGAAGGAAAGGAAGGCTATAGAGTTTGCCTCCCTTCGTCAAGGGATGATGTCAGTAGTAGAGTATGAGCTGCAGTTTTTAAGACTAGCACCATATGCACCACACCTTATTAGTATGGAATTATTAAAAGTAAATCGATTTATGGACGGGTTACGGCCCGATTTCATTCAGCAACTTGGGTCACAGAATATTCGCACTTATGCGGAGATGGTTCAGAGGGCATATCTATGCGAGAGGACCTTGGAGAAGGTTGAAAAGTTGAAAGGAATAGGAGAGGAATCCAGCCGATGCTCAGATCGGCATTATAAGAAAGAGAAGTTTAGCATCACGGAACCATACAAAAGCCGTGATAATAAGAAAAGATCAAAGAGCGGGAACGGTGGAAGTTTCCAAAAGAATAATAAAAAGGTTAAGGAAGAGAAGGAGCAAGTTGCCTCGGCGTGCACCTTTTGCGAGAAATTCGGCCACTCGACTGAAGAATGCTGGAAGCGCCTCGGTGCATGCTTGCGTTGTGGAAGTAGGGAGCATCGTGTGCCAGATTCCCCCCTTATGAAGGATCAACCAACTAATGGAGGACGTAGGAGGCAGGCTCGCCTCAATGCTGTTGTATATGAAGATGGAGCACCCAGGGATTCAAATGAAGGGCTTATGGAAGGTACACTTCAAATCTATTCTCGCCCTGCATTCGTGCTATTCGATACTGGTGCTTCTCACTCTTTTATCTCCACCACTTTTGCAAAAACCTTACCAATTACATCAGTTCTCCTACCTTCAAATCTTGCTATTACTACACCTTTAGGATCTGGAACTAAGCTTACCAACTATTATCCTGATTGCGAGGTAGTGGTAGAAGGACACAATCTCCCCGCAAACTTAGTATGCCTTGATATGAAAGGTTATGATGCCATTTTAGGGGTAGATTGGCTTGTAGACCATGATGCTTATATCAACTGCCGAAATAGAATTATATCTTTTCAAAAGCCCGATCTTCCAAGATTTTCTTTTCTTGGCATCAAATACAAGAAACATCCTACCATTATATCTTCCCTTCACGCCTGCAAACTTATCTCGTAAGGATGTGAAGCTTTTCTTGCTTCAGTCATTGTTACCGAATCTAAGGAAATTGTCCTAGCAAACATTCCTATTGCAAATGAGTTTCCAGACGTATTCCCATCTGAACTACCTAATTTACCACCCAAGAGGGAAGTAAACTTTACCATTGAACTCATTCCTAGTGCGGCACCTGTTTCTATAGCCCCTTATAGGATGTCCCCCACAGAACTCAAGGAACTAAAGAAGCAATTACAGGAACTTCTAGACAAGGGTTTCATTAGACCCAGCACGTCTCCCTGGGATGCGCCTGTTCTCTTTGTCAAGAAGAAAGATGGTTCCCTCCGACTATGTATCGATTACCGACGACTGAATCAGCTTACAATTAAGAATAAGTATCCGTTGCCGCGTATTGATGAGCTCTTCGATCAGCTTTCAGGAGCTGAGTACTTCTCTAAGATGGACCTCAGATCTGGTTATCATCAACTTAGAATTAAAGAAGATGATATTTATAAATCGACTTTTCGAAGTCGTTATGGCCACTATGAATTCGTGGTGATGCCGTTCGGGTTAACTAATGCCCCAGCAGCATTTATGCAACTCATGAACAGTGTCTTCTAGTCATATTTGGATCAGTTCATTGTCGTCTTCATCGATGACATCCTGATATACTCCAAGACTAAAGAAGAACATGAAGAACATCTAAGAATAGCCTTGCAAACACTTAAAGAACACAAGCTATATGCCAAACTCAATAAGTGTGAATTCTGGCTCAAGGAAGTCTCATTCCTAGGCCACATTATTTCAAAAGAAGGTATTGTTGTGGATCCTTCTAAGGTAGAAGCTGCCAGAGATTGGAGTCGGCCAACGACTGTATCTGAAGTAAGAAGCTTTTTGGGTCTAGCTGGTTATTATAGAAGATTCATAAAGGACTTCTCAAAGATCGCGGTTCCTTTAACTAGACTTACAAGAAAAGAGAATCCTTTTGTCTGGTCGAAGGACTGTGGAAAGAGTTTTCAAAGTCTCAAGAATCATCTTACAATAGCCCCTATTTTATCACTACCAATGGAGGGTGGTGGATTTGAAGTGTATATAGATGCATTTGGAATTGGCTTAGGATGTGTCCTTATGCAGAATGGAAAAGTGATTTGCTATTCTTCAAGATAATTGAAACGTCACGAAGAAAATTATCCTGTACATGATTTAGAATTGGTAGCAATTATATTTGTCTTGAAAATTTGGCGTCATTATCTTTATGGAGAAAGTTCACGATCTACAAAGACCACAAGAGCTTGAAGTACTTATTCTCTCAAAAAGAGCTTAACATGAGACAAAGGAGGTGGTTAGAATATATCAAGGACTTTGATTTCGCTATTCAGTATCATCCTGGCAAGGCGAATGATGTAGCAGATGCACTTAGCAGAAAACCAATGGGTGTGTTATCAAGTCTCATGATTAGTGTGACTAACCTTATTCCTCAATTTGCCCAGTTGAATGTAGATGTTGATATTAAGGAAGAAGATTACTTCATAGCTAATATCCGAGCTCAACTTACATTGATAGAGGATTTGGCCAAGTTGCAAGAGGATGATCCAGTTTTACTGGAAGTTAAGGCCAATATTGAACAAAGACCGGATTTTGCTATTTCTGAGGATGGAAGATTGTTATTCAAGGGCCGAATGTGTATACCAGATCATGAGGATACAAAGAAAATGATCTTAGAAGAAGCACATAAATCAAAGTACTCCATTCATCTAGGAGGTACGAAGATGTATCAAGATTTCAAAAGAAACTTTTGGTGGCCCAATATGAAGAGGGAAGTAGCTGATTTTGTATCTCGTTGTCTTACATGCCAACAAGTTAAGGCGGAACATTTCAGACCTGCAGGAAAATTACATCCCTTAAATATTCCCGAATGGAAATGGGAAAGCATAGGAATGGATTTTATCATGGGATTACCTAAGACAAGAGGTGGACATGATGGAATATGGGTAATCATAGACCGATTGACTAAATCTGCACATTTCATACCAATAAAGAGTCGATGGTCTGTGGATATTCTAGCAGCATTATACATTAAAGAAATTTTTAAACTACATGGTGTCCCTATCTCTATTGTATCAGATAGAGATCCTCGATTTACATCGTAATTCTGGAAGAGCTTACAACATTCACTAGGGACCAAATTAAATTTCAGCACAGCTTTTCATCCACAAACCGATGGACAGACAGAAAGAACAAATCAGGTGGTAGAAGACATGCTCAGGGCATGTGTCATTGATTTCGGAGGAAGTTGACATGATCACTTGCCTCTGGTAGAATTTGCATATAATAACAGCTATCAAGCAAGCATACAAATGGCACCTTTTGAAGCTCTATATGAGAAAAGTTGTGGATCACCAATATGTTGGAATGAAATAGGGGAAATGTAATTTCTAGGCCCTGACCTTATCAGAGATTCCACAGAGAAAATAAAGCTCATCCAAGAAAGAATGAAGATGGCACAAGATAGGCAAAAGTCTTATGCTGACAATCGAAGACGTGACTTGGAGTTTCAGGTAGGAGACCATGTATATTTGAAGATTTCTCTAGGTCGAGGTATTCGAAGATTTGGCATTAAAGGAAAGCTAACTCCAAGGTTCATTGGCCCATTTGAAATTCTTGAAAGGGTCGGTAAAGTGGCTTATAGATTGGCTTTACCTCCACAATTGGCAGGAGTTCATGACGTATTTCACATCTCTATGCTGAAGAAGTATGTGTATGATCCAGATCACATTATCACTTATGACAATATAGAGATTCAGAAAGACTTGACGCATGAACAAACGCCAATAAAGATTCTGGAACGAGAAGTGCGTCAATTAAGAAATAAGGTCATTCCTATGGTTAAGATTCAATGGAAGAAAGCATGGCCTTATGAAGCGACATGGGAAACTGAATCAGCTATGAAGAAAAAATTCCCAGAACTGTTTGACTGTAAGTACACTCTCCACAATCCATGTATTGAATTTGGGGACCAAATTCTTTCTAAGTGGGGGAGGGTGTAGTGCCCCAGAATTTATTTGATAATTTTCTGGCATTATTAGCAATTAAATGGACTAATTTGAATTTATTAATCAATATAAGGCCAAATGGTATTAATCAATTAACCCAACTCACTTAATTAGAGTCCAAAAGGTTTTAAGACCAGGTCCATTTAGTTTGGCCCATATTCTAGAAGGTTATTAAGCCTATTCTCGGATTTGTATAGATACACACCACTTAATATAGATAATTATACGGATAATGAACAATAGAGTTTTATTAATCTAGAACTCTATCCACGTTGACTGTAACGGTCCATCGGGCGACCGTCACAGACATGTAACGCATATGATCTCGACCGTTACTCTATGAATCCCGAAAACTGAAGAGTTTGATTTCTTTTGAACTCTAGGAACGAGTAATGTAACGGTCAATCGCGAGACCGTCACATACCCCTAACGCACTGGCAGTCGACCGCTACATCCTGTTAGTTCCGTAAAAGAAAGAACAAATACAAAGATCAAAACTTTGGACTCTTATCCACGAAGGATCAACTTGGGAAGAGTTATAATAATACTAAGGACTCTTAGAGCTTTGATTATGACCAAACAAGGACTCTAGAATCGATCTAATCCTCAAACCCTAGCTAAAACCCTATAAATAGGACTTAGTTCTGAACTGTGCGACCCTTATTTTTTGGACGTAAAGAATCAAGGTAAGGAGTCACTATCTCAGGTAAGTTCTTTAGAAGTATTTGTTGACAATACTATAGACTAACTCCTCTCCGAATTTCACATCTTTAGGTCAAGAGGTTGTGGAGTTAGAGCCCAAGGAAGTTGCTGAAAAGTCACAGGAAAAGGAGAACTAGGGCTCGGTGTTCAGACCATATTTGGAAGTTCTAAAGCCTAGATTAAGAGGTAGGTTATCCCATGAACGGTAAAAACAACCTGATAGGACTAAAAGCCCTCTGGTTCGACTGGATTCCATGCATGGTAGATCATCAATCTCATGTATTACTAGTTATTATACATGTCATGCATCTCTTAGCCCTAATAGAGAAATTAAAGTATGTTATTCATCTAATTCACATATACCCATGCATGTAGTTAGCCTATACTTTTTTTTAATGTCTAGAATAGACATGGTATTTGATTTAGACATGATATGAGTTGATCTCTTAGGTTTCATATTGTTTCCTGTCAGCAGATACTGTAACGCATCAGCGTAGGACCGTCACACTCATGTAACGGCCTTACGACAGACCGTCATACGCTCTGTTATATTTGGGTTTCTCTGTTGACTTTGACGCATCTATACAGACGCGTTACATAACTGTAACGGCTGTTCTCTGACCGTCACAATAACCGTGACGCCCCACTTCTAGACCGTCAGAGTCTATGATCTGTCAACCCTAGACAAAATATGATTTGTTAATATTTCTTATTATTAAGCCTAGTTACCTAAGTGTTAACCTGGTTATATGACTTTGAGATTATTTAAGCATTCATGATAGGTATTGCATGATTTGGTATCTCACTTTTACTTTGAGTTATGTTAATTTCATGAAGCCAAACTCTATAGTTTTGTAATTAGAAACATGATTTTGAAAGATGAATGTGTAATGTTTTTATCTTGGTTTCACATCGATATATGTCTATATCTATATATTCTTTCTCTATCAATAGAGTCGTTTCTATAAGTACATGGCACATACTCCGGTGTGTTGTCCATTAGTTCACACTTTGCACTATAGGAACACAATCTTGGACTTGAGGACCTCTCTATTGGATATTCCTTCCAATGGACTAGAGAATCTTGTTTCAAGGCCTCCGTAATTCTCCGCGAGCCTGGGATTCCCACTAGGACGCCGAGTTGGTTGTATCATTAAAGCCCATTCACTAGAATACACTATCGTTATTTCTGGATCTAGTAATGTAACGGCCTTACATTGGACCGTCAGAAGCACGTAACGGCCATTGCATGACCGTCACATTTCTCTGAGTGTATTTTATTGTTCTGGACTCGGATCACTGTAACGGCCCGCTACTGGCGCGTTACAGAATGTAACGGCCCAGTAGATGACCGTCACACAGCTTGCATATATTAACCCAAGGTTTGACCCAAGGGTTGATTTCTTAAGTTCTAGAGGGACTAATGATAGTCTAGAACTTAGCATAATGATTGAAGAGACTTAATGAAATGAATGAAAGGTAAAAGAATGTACCGTTATGCTGTCGATTTATTTCCATGAGCATAACATTGTTTAAGTCTATTTCTTGATCTCATATATTCGAATTGAAGCATTCATTCATTGATTCTAGTTATCATGGATTTATTGGAATTGCTATATTCTTGGCCATACTTTACTGTTACATGCGTGGAAGTAACTTAATTTATAACTGAAGATGCGATCGAGCACTGATTGTGTTCAAGGGCTCTATGCTAGTCCCCTCGGCTGATTACCAGAAACATACTATTTTATAAACCATGGGGTATGATGCTACTGGCGTCGCATTGCGCTGGGAGTACTATTTCTATAAATAAGTGAAGATCCACGACACGACATGACATTCTTGCTTGATATTCCACAGAAATTCACGAAGCACTTGCTCATAAGCATAAGATGCTAAAGTGATGATTATGTGGCTTGCTAGTACATTCTCGATATATTCTTGTTCATGAAAGACCAATATCATGTTCTTGTTCTATTCTTGCTAGTTCATTCTTGTTCTCATTCCATCTTATATGATTGTCTTGTTACTTTGATTTAATCGCGTGATCATCGCATTGCATGATTTTGCCTTATTTATCTAGAGTAAAAATGTTAATTACTTTAATAGTGCCTTCATGTTGATGCGAAGATACCTACTGGGCAAGTGTGCTCATTACCTATTTCCAATGTTTTTCAGGAGATGGAAATAGTTCGAATTCAGATTCGGATTATTCAAGTAGCGGATCCGAGAGTGATTAAAGATGATCGAACACTTAGGAAGTCTATCATGTTTAGATTGAGTCAATGTAATTTTCATATTTCTTGAGTCTAGTAGAATGAAAGATGATGAAAAGTGGTTGTATTATGAATATTGATCATTTATGAAATAAAGTTGGAGTTTGATTAAATTATGTGCAATTGCATTTATGTGTGTGATTGTATTGCGCTCTGATCGTTCTTGCTTGCAAGAGGCTTACCATGCCGGTTGTTCGCGCTCCCCGAGCGAGTCTTCCGCTGTAATAAAGGCTCGGGGCGTGACATGGAGAGTGGACGGAAGGGTGGAAGGGAGGCGGAGAGCAGCTAGGGCAAGCTGGGGAACTGGCGCAAGAGGGAACAACGGAGGGAGCAGGGCGTCGACCTCCACGGTGTGGATGTGCAGAGTCGCCAGAGAGAGAGAGAGAGAGAGAGAGAGAGAGAGAAATAGAGTTGAAATGAGAAGAAGATGTGAGAATTTGGGTTTCACCGTCGAGTTCATTGGGGAAAGTTGAGATTTTTATTTTTGAAAAATGACAACCCTGAAGTTTGAAATGGTGTATATGCCCCTGTGTTAAGTTCAGATGGTTTAAGGCTTATAGGCTCATTTTTTAGGAATAAAAGTTTGAGCAAACCATTTGCAACAAATAATATGACTTAAACATTTATAAAAGCAAGAGAATAGACCCAAGCCCTTTTGACTTACGCATCACATTCATTCGGCATGATTGGAAGAGAAGATAAGCAAGCATTGAAAATAAACAAAATTCCTTTTTATTTTGAAGCATGTTGTAGAGTCAACCCCAACCCAATTTGTTTTTAATTAAATAACCAGTCCGATAAAGCATTCACTTTTTGACTCAAGAAAATACGTTGTTTAGACGCCAGAGTCCCTGGTTACTCAGTGTAACTTATCTTTCTGAATTCTTTTGAACAGAGGTGACTTTCCTCATCATGACTAGATTAACCTTTCATTTCATTGATGAAGGATCTAATTTCTCTGAAGTGAAGTCATTGCTCTGAGATTATAGCAGCAAGGTTTTTAGAGGCGTATTCTCTAATGGACTTCAAGAAGGGAATATGTTTAAAGACAATACATGCCAATCATTTCAAATGACAAGGAGCCAAGTTGCAGTGAAGTTTCAGATGCAGGGGCAAGGGTTATGTTCAAGGACTTAAGAAATATTTCTGTTGGGTTCTATGTGCCCCCTCGTTGTCTTTGACAATGGTTTTGATGATTCTAATATATTGTGTGTTTTATGCTTAATGGCATCTTCGTGATAAATAAGCTAATATGATGATATCTTGTTTTGCAGGTAGAACTTCAATGGTCCTTTATGGATACATTTCTGATGTTGAATCATGTGTGTTGTGCATGAGACTGTTGGGCATTGGTTTGATAGTCTGTTGGTAAGATCATTTGATTACATTGGACTGCTAAGGCAGCTTTCAAATCTCATTTGGATGGGTCGACCCCATGGGTCGACCCATGGCTATTTGAGCCTTATGTATATATTCTTGATGTTAACTCTTGCATTGGTTTGTAAGAGTTCAGTTCATCTTGGACTGCTTTTGTAGGTCATGATTGTCTAGATCATGTGGCTTTTGTGGATTGCATGGTTGTCTTTGATAACTGAATCTAACTTTATGGATTAAGTCTTGATTATATTGTGTGAGCTGATGTGAGACCAATCATGTGAGAATTGCTTGAACATCTTCTTCTATAGATGCTTTTCTATAGGCTTGAGGTGGAATTTTGGTTAAAGTCATTTTCGGAACTAATTGTGTTATATGGTGATACAATGCTCCGATCTTGTTGATTGCATTGGGTGTTTAATATGCGAACATGTAGATTGAACACATGTCAATTACATGTTTGATTTCAATGTGCATGTGGATAGTTTTTGATTGAAACTAAAATTTAGACTGAACATTGGATCCATGAGAGGAATGCATTTCACTTTACTCAAATGCATGCTTTTCACTTGGCTAAGTCAAGTTTTCATAAAAGGGTTGAAAATGGCTTCTTCAAGTGCTTTGACTCATAACTCTCATGACTTGAATTGGTTGAAAGTGCAGGTGTATAGATGCCCACAAACTTTTGTTATCATGGTAAGAATCTATCTTGAATATATTTCCATGTGCCTTGATTAGATTCGGATCATGTATTTTGGCTATGGGTCTATTTGGTTACTTAATGGTCCGTTGTCTATTGAGCTTCTTGATGCATCATGGTCTTTTTGATTCCCATTGTTGATTTCAATATCTGGATTGAATTTGTGTTTAAATTAGACTTGTATATGGGTATCCATGTCATATGTGCTCAAGTATTTGTTACTTGAACTTTGAATGATTGTAGTGTGATATTTCAATGTGTTTTAAGGAACTTTTCTGCTGTCAGTAAAAGTGTCGACCTCAGGGGTCGACACTTATTTGTGGAGTCTCTGCCCTGCGTTGAAATATAGGATGCTGGCAGATTGTGTCGACCCCAGGGGTCGACACTTTTACCAGGTGTCTGCTGTTTTGCTAAGGCAGAACTCTCGTGAAAAAGTCTCGACCCTGAAGGTCGACACTTTCAGGTAACGTTGCTCAATTCTATGAAAACAGAATGTTCGTGAAAAAGTGTCGACCTCAAGAGTCGACACTTTTCACCATGAATGTTGTGTCTCTTCACAGGCCCGAACTCTCGGTGAAAAGTGTCGACCCCATAGGTCGACACTCGTATCTCGGTTTTATTTTTATATATGTTCTGGCAGAACTCGTTGAGATGAGTGTCGACCCTAGAGGTCGACACTTTGTCTGCTACGTCCGGATCGAGTTTGCCGGTTTGGTTTCGAACTATGGGTTTCAAGATCCGATGGCCATGGTATATTACCCTAATGTCCTTAGGGTTATACTCTACCATTGGGAGTGCATTTGAGGGGGTTTTAACATGGGCTTTGTGGTCTTTTGTTCACCCATTCGATGCCCTATATGTAAGTTACGATTTCCATCGGATGAAAGATACCCCTTGCGCTAATAGCTTCCTATCTACTGTAGGTGAAGGAGAACGACGAGGAGAAGGTGCTTGTTCTACCGGAGAAGGTGATCCACGCCGCCAAGGAACGCGTCTCAGGACTCCAAGCTCGATGCCAGAAGGGAGCCGCCGCTTCTCTCTCCATCGTTGCTTGGTTGGGCACATCTCTACAAGGGGGCTGATTTCTTCTCTTATGATCTTATCGCTCTAAAGCATTTTTCTACTCTATTTCTGGGTTGTGTAACGATTTAGGGGATATCTAAATCATTCATCTCTATACTCTTGTTTAAAGATCAGTTTAACGTTTGGGCTTATTGTTCTATCTGTTCTTGTAGTGAAGAAGAAGAAAGAAAAGGAGTTGTGGGACATTAAAGGGGAATACATATATATATATATATATATATATATATATATGATTTTGTGTTCAGTTGATGTCATGTCCCTTTTAACCAAGATATACCTTCGGAGCATAATGTTTCATCTTTACTTGATGTGTGCAGGCTTGATTGGAGCTAGGACTTGAACGAACAACCTTGGATCCTCAAGGAGGATGACCTACTACTCCAACCAGCTGCGGATAAAAGCTTCTCCAACCTAGGCTTCAAGAAAGATCTTCTTATCTCTATTGGAGAACAAAGGAGATATTTCTACATCCTTTTTATGCATATTTCTATGAATGTATCACAGTAGATTTTCATCTACATACTACTGCGGGCATATATTGTATATCCTTTAATTTTCTTAAACTCAGAATATTTGTGTGTGTGTACGGAGCTGTGTCTCCGTGTGGTTGTTGTGTCCGGGGTACGTTCCCCGAACGTGTGTGTGTGTGTGTGTGTGTGTGTGCTGCAGTGGCAGCGTGTTGAGGCAAGGCCTCGTGTGTGTACTGCTGCGGAAGCAGCGTGTGTGTGGTTGGGGTTCATCCCCGTGTTGCTACTTCGGTAGCGTGTAGTAAAGCCTCACCCGGTTGGGTGAGGGGTGGACGTAGGGAGCCCTTCGTGGTCCCGAACCACCTTAAAATCCTTGTATCATATGTGATTGCCTGTGTGATTGTCATTTCTTCTATCTCCCTTCACAGGAACACTATATAGGTTTTTAATTCACTACACTGTCACACACTACTACCTCCGTTATCTGTGTTGAGCGTAATTCTCTTGATAGTTGCTTTAACTATTCGAGTGAGATCGAAAAGCTTGAGAGAATATCTTTAATCTCACTTCAGTATTAGTTAATCAACACAGTTTATTTTAATTCCATTGTGTTTAGTTAAGAAAGTTTTTAAAATCCGCCATCTCGGCAAGGGGACAATTCAACCCCCCTTCTTGTCTGCCATCTCTCTGGGCCAACAATTGGTATCAGAGCCTTGTCTCTGATTTTTTAGTCGACCTTGCGGTCGTAGAGTAAAGATCATTTTTATGATGGCTAGTGTAAATGTGCTTCCTGTCTTTGATGGTTTTGATTACGATGCATGGCTTGGAAAACTTTTTGTTTGGATTACTAATACTAATCTGAAGCTTATGAGTCTGATTACTCATGGTCCACATGTTTTGCCCAAAAATGAACTAAAATGGATCAACGAGCATAAAAGAATGAATTCTGAAAATGCTTATGTTTTGAATGTTCTTAAAGCTGCAATATGTATTGACAAATTTCTGTTTGTTTCTAATTGCAGATCTGCCAAAGAAATATTGGATGGGCTAAAGGAAGCCCAAAAAGAAAGTTACAACGATGGTAACTGCTTGGTTGCAAACAATCAAATCGCGCGTCAAAGCGAGGAGAGTTCGAAGGTAAATTCTAACTCTGATTCCGAGGAAGAAGATGAATTGAGTTATGATGAATTGCTAAATGCTTACGATGAACTAGTTGATATATACAAAGCACTAAAATCTAAAAACAAAAAAATGAAAAGGAAACTTGATAATGTTTCACATGTTAACTCTTCATGTGTAAAGTGCTTTGAAATTGAAAATGCTTGTGACATTAACTCACCATGTACTGAATGTTCTGAGCTTAGGAAGTTGACTGAAAGTCTGTTGCTTGAAGTCGATATGCATAAAGAAACCACTTCATGTTTAAAAGCTGAAAACAAAACTCTATTGGCTAAAATTTCAGAACTCCAACAAATGAGAGAAGATAATGAGAAGCTAAAAATGTTGAACACAGCCATGTCTGAAAAATTGCTTACTCCTGAAAAAGAGAAATCTTTGTCTATTGACAAATCTGAAAAGCTGAAGGAATTAAGGAAGGAAATAGAAAGCTTTAGGAATTTGAATGATAAATTTGAATCCAACAAAGCCATGAATGAAATTGTTAATGATAACGTGAGTTTTCAAATGAAAGAACTTGAACACACTTCCATGAACAAAAATTCATTTGAAAAGCTCCAGAATGAAAACAGTGCTCTGTTGATTCAAATTTCATTGCTTGAAGGAGAATTGAAAAGTCTTAAAAATTTGAAAAAAGAAAATGTGTGATTGATGATGATTGTGACAAACTGTATATTCTTGAACAAGAAATTGAAAGTCACAAAACTGTTAATCTCCAGTTGAATGAGAAGATTGCTTCATGTGAACAAGAGGTTGCTAACTAGAACTTACAAATCTTGAATCTACAAAATGAAATCAAGAGTTTAAATGAATCTTTGCAATTGTGTGATAAACAAATTGAAAAATAAAAACATGTTGTTGAATCCTCTTGTGTGCATGAGAAAACTTCATCTGTCAAACACAATCATGCACCAAGTAAAAGAAGGAATGTTTCATATTACTATTGTGGACAATTTGGTCACGACATGTACGATTGCTTCTTAATGAAGTTTGATGATGATGAAACTTTGAAATCAAGAATGAAAATGAATGTTGATTCTAAAAACTATGAGAAACCCACGAAGAAAACTCAGAACACTCACTGCTTTTATTGTGGGATGCATGGTCATGTTTTTGAAAATTGTTTAACAAAGAGAAATGATGATGAGTGGTCTTTCATGAAAAACATCTCTTGTCATTACTATGGTGGCTTTGGACACAAGATGAATAATTGTTCTTTAATGGAAAATGATAAAAAGCTGTCCATGAAAAGAAAATCATCTCATTGTTATTATTGTGGCCTGAATGGACTCTCAATGGATGACTGCTCCATGATGAGGGCCGATGATGAATGGTATGAGAGGAGAAATAAAAAGAAAACTTTTGTTCATGTAAGAACTAACCCCTCGGGACCCAAGATGGCTTGGGTACCCAAATCTTTGAAATGAGAATCTGTTTTGCAGGGGCGCCTTGAGGTCAAGAAACATCAACAAATAAAGGACTCTCAAGGTAAGAAATAAAATGGTTTGTTTTGAAGTTTGTTTCACCTACGTTTTCCTTGACAAATCTGAAAAGGTAAAAATTCTATTTGAAGAAAAAGTTTGTAATTAAAAAGTTACATTTCTGTCTCACTGACTCTTGTCAACTTCTGAAATGTTGAGATCCTTCAATTTTGATGAGTAGTTGACTTGAATGATTTTTGTTGAACATCTTGTGAATAAATTTGGTTTTGAATGTTTCACATTGGATATACGTAGTTAGTTTTCATACACACCTTCACTTTTGCTTAGCAAATAAAAATTTGGTTTTGAACGCTTTACTCTGTGCATAGAGTCCTTCATACTCTTACTTACTTTTTGTAAATAACAACTCACATGTGCATACATAGAACACATACTTAGCTTCGTGATACTCATTGCACATATCATACACATCTTTGCATACTTGTGAATAGGAATAATTTTTCAATCATCTTCTCAAGTTACATGCATATACTTGCATATACTTCATACTCCTGTGCATGAATGCCATGATTTACCGGTATATCAAATAGTGTTAGTGGAAAGGTGGATCAAGTTCACTTGGAAGCTTTCATCATGTGTGAGTGTGATCTTCGGACCTAAGTACTACGCCAAGTACCGGTAATCAACTTGCTTGAAAATGTCAGTTCAGTACTTGTTTGAATATATATAACATACAACCACTTTTTGACTCCTTCTATGACTCATCCCTTGCTAAATGAAATTACATTGATTTAGTCATGTTTGTTACATGGCATATATTAAGGGGGAGATTTTTTATAACCGTGCATACATTTAGGGGGAGACATTACTGTGTTGAGACTAATTCATCTTTTACATTCAATACAACCACCCACACAAAATGTACCTTTTTGAGATAATGATTCAATCTAATAAGGACTACTATTTTCTACTCTATACTTTTGAGGACTATTAATTCTCTACATAGAAATCATATGTCTCGTGAGGAAAAAGCTGTTTACCCCTCCAAAAGGTCGTATAAGTGGAACGTGGATCCAAGTAGTCGGGAATCCCCCCTGAAATAAAGGAGGAAACTCGCGTCGAAAGGAGAAACTAATCCATATGAAAATAAGTGTGATTTGCCACCGAGTAGTCGGGAAGTGCCCCTGCGACAAAGGGTACAACTCGCGTCGAAAAGTGTCCCATCCACATCTTAAAAAGTGATGAAATTGAGTAACCGAGAATTACCCCTGAAACAAAGGGCATGACTCGTGTCAAAAGGTTAGTCACATCATTTTTAGTAATTAAAAACTGGGATCATACGTAGCTACCAATACTCGAGCTTTGTGTATGAAAGTGTATGGATGAGAAGTTCTTTTCAGTGTTCTTTAGAAAATCTGATTTTTCATATTGACTTGAACTTCATTGCTCAATCATCACATATGCACCTTGGGTTTGATTGTTTGAATGTCGCTTATGAATCAGTCATCTTTCATGGTTAATGTAGTACTTTATTTATGTAAGCACGACCTTCTTAGTATTGTTCATGCACTTCATGTTCAATGATCAATTGCATTATCCTTACACCCGTCCCGAAAGGACTTGCATGAGTCTATAACTTGTTATGCATGCTTGAGTGCCTGAATGCTTGATTCGTTTGATCATCTCATATCTCATTCCATAGGTTGCATCCATAGGTTATACTTGTAGACATCAGGTTAAATAACCCATTGTCAGTTGGTTTTTGATACTTGACAATCTGGGAAAATAACGTGCTTTTTAGCACTATACATTTTGTGCATACTTAGGTTTCATCTTTGCATATAGTTTCTTTATACTACTTATATATATTTAGTCATACATATAACAAAAACTTACAAAAATTGAGCATTTACACTTATTTCACAAATCTGCTAATTGCACATAAAATTTCAAATTCCTGTTTGGTTTTGGCCTCCACACCTTCCCTTCATGGGAGGTTCATTGCTAGGTTCGTGCGTTCTTATCTAATTCATTTTCGGAAGCTTCCCAGTTGCTTTTCAGTCCCCCATTTTTTTGATAATGTCAAAGGGGGAGAGAACTTTGAATTGTCATAATATTGTCACAATATATTGTCATCACCAAAAATGGGGAGATTGTTGGGTTCTGTGCGCCCCCTCGTTGTCTTTGACAATGGTTTTGATGATTATAATATATTGTGTGTTTTATGCTTAATGGCATCTTCTTGATAAATAAGCTAATATGATGATATCTTGTTTTGCAGGTAGAACTTCAATGGTCCTTTATGGATACATTTCTGATGTTGAATCATGTGTGCTGTGCATGAGACTGTTGGGCATTGGTTTGATAGTCTGTTGGTAAGATCATTTGATTACATTGGACTGCTAAGGTAGCTTTCAAATCTCATTTGGATGGGTCGACCCCATGGGTCGACCCATGGCTATTTGAGCCTTATGTATATATTCTTGATGTTAACTCTTGCATTGGTTTGTAAGAGTTCAGTTCATCTTGGACTGCTTTTATAGGTCATGATTGTCTAGATCATGTGGCTTTTGTGGATTGCATGGTTGTCTTTGATAACTGAATCTAACTTTATGGATTAAGTCTTGATTATATTGTGTGAGCTGATGTGAGACCAATCATGTGAGAATTGCTTGAACATCTTCTTCTATAGATGCTTTTCTATAGGCTTGAGGTGGAATTTTGGTTAAAGTCATTTTCGGAACTAATTGTGTTATATGGTGATACAATGCTCCGATCTTGTTGATTGCATTGGGTGTTTAATATGCGAACATGTAGATTGAACACATGTCAATTACATGTTTGATTTCAATGTGCAAGTGGATAGTTTTCGATTGAAACTGAAATTTAGACTGAACATTGGATCCATGAGAGGAATGCATTTCACTTTACTCAAATGCATGCTTTTCACTTGGCTAAGTCAAGTTTTCATAAAAGGGTTGAAAATGGCTTCTTCAAGTGCTTTGACTCATAACTCTCATTACTTGAATTGGTTGAAAGTGCAGGTGTATAGATGCCCACAAACTTTTGTTATCATGGTAAGAATCTATCTTGAATATATTTCCATGTGCCTTGATTAGATTCGGATCATGTATTTTGGCTATGGGTCTATTTGGTTACTTAATGGTCCGTTGTCTATTGAGCTTCTTGATGCATCATGGTCTTTTTGATTCCCATTGTTGATTTCAATATCTGGATTGAATTTGTGTTTAAATTAGACTTGTATATGGGTATCCATGTCATATGTGCTCAAGTATTTGTTACTTGAACTTTGAATGATTGTAGTGTGATATTTCAATGTGTTTTAAGGAACTTTTCTGCTGTCAGTAAAAGTGTCGACCTCAGGGGTCGACACTTATTTGTGGAGTCTCTGCCCTGCGTTGAAATATAGGATGCTGGCAGATTGTGTCGACCCCAGGGGTCGACACTTTTACCAGGTGTCTGCTGTTTTGCTAAGGCAGAACTCTCGTGAAAAAGTCTCGACCCTGAAGGTCGACACTTTCAGGTAACGTTGCTCAATTCTATGAAAACAGAATGTTCGTGAAAAAGTGTCGACCTCAAGAGTCGACACTTTTCACCATGAATGTTGTGTCTCTTCACAGGCCCGAACTCTCGGTGAAAAGTGTCGACCCCATAGGTCGACACTCGTATCTCGGTTTTATTTTTATATATGTTCTGGCAGAACTCGTTGAGATGAGTGTCGACCCTAGAGGTCGACACTTTGTCTGCTACGTCCGGATCGGGTTTGCCGGTTTGGTTTCGAACTGTGGGTTTCAAGATCCGATGGCCATGGTATATTACCCTAATGTCCTTAGGGTTATACTCTACCATTGGGAGTGCATTTGAGAGGGTTTTAACATGGGCTTTGTGGTCTTTTGTTCACCCATTCGATGCCCTATATGTAAGTTACGATTTCCATCGGATGAAAGATACCCCTTGCGCTAATAGCTTCCTATCTACTGTAGGTGAAGGAGAACGACGAGGAGAAGGTGCTTGTTCTACTGGAGAAGGTGATCCACGCCGCCAAGGAACGCGTCTCAGGACTCCAAGCTCGATGCCAGAAGGGAGCCGCCGCTTCTCTCTCCATCGTTGCTTGGTTGGGCACATCTCTACAAGGGGGCTGATTTCTTCTCTTATGATCTTATCGCTCTAAAGCATTTTTCTACTCCATTTCTGGGTTGTGTAACGATTTAGGGGATATCTAAATCATTCATCTCTATACTCTTGTTTAAAGATCAGTTTAACGTTTGGGCTTATTGTTCTATCTGTTCTTGTAGTGAAGAAGAAGAAAGAAAAGGAGTTGTGGGACATTAAAGGGGAATACATATATATATATATATATATATATATATATATATATATATATGATTTTGTGTTCAGTTGATGTCATGTCCCTTTTAACCAAGATATACCTTCGGAGCATAATGTTTCATCTTTACTTGATGTGTGCAGGCTTGATTGGAGCTAGGACTTGAACGAACAACCTTGGATCCTCAAGGAGGATGACCTACTACTCCAACCAGCTGCGGATAAAAGCTTCTCCAACCTAGGCTTCAAGAAAGATCTTCTTATCTCTATTGGAGAACAAAGGAGATATTTCTACATCCTTTTTATGCATATTTCTATGAATGTATCACAGTAGATTTTCATCTACATACTACTGCGGGCATATATTGTATATCCTTTAATTTTCTTAAACTCAGAATATTTGTGTGTGTGTACGGAGCTGTGTCTCCGTGTGGTTGTTGTGTCCGGGGTACGTTCCCCGAACGTGTGTGTGTGTGTGTGTGTGTGTGCTGCAGTGGCAGCGTGTTGAGGCAAGGCCTCGTGTGTGTACTGCTGCGGAAGCAGCGTGTGTGTGGTTGGGGTTCATCCCCGTGTTGCTACTTCGGTAGCGTGTAGTAAAGCCTCACCCGGTTGGGTGAGGGGTGGACATAGGGAGCCCTTCGTGGTCCCGAACCACCTTAAAATCCTTGTATCATATGTGATTGCCTGTGTGATTGTCATTTCTTCTATCTCCCTTCACAGGAACACTATATAGGTTTTTAATTCACTACACTGTCACACACTACTACCTCTGTTATCTGTGTTGAGCGTAATTCTCTTGATAGTTGCTTTAACTATTCGAGTGAGATCGAAAAGCTTGGGAGAATATCTTTAATCTCACTTCAGTATTAGTTAATCAACGCAGTTTATTTTAATTTTATTGTGTTTAGTTAAGAAAGTTTTTAAAATCCGCCATCTCGACAAGGGGACAATTCAACCCCCCTTCTTGTCTGCCATCTCTCTGGGCCAACAATTGGTATCAGAGCCTTGTCTCTGATTTTTTAGTCGACCTTGCGGTCGTAGAGTAAAGATCATTTTTATGATGGCTAGTGTAAATGTGCTTCCTGTCTTTGATGGTTTTGATTACGATGCATGGCTTGGAAAACTTTTTGTTTGGATTACTAATACTAATCTGAAGCTTATGAGTCTGATTACTCATGGTCCACATGTTTTGCCCAAAAATGAACTAAAATGGATCAACGAGCATAAAAGAATGAATTCTGAAAATGCTTATGTTTTGAATGTTCTTAAAGCTGCAATATGTATTGACAAATTTCTGTTTGTTTCTAATTGCAGATCTGCCAAAGAAATATTGGATGGGCTAAAGGAAGCCCAAAAAGAAAGTTACAACGATGGTAACTGCTTGGTTGCAAACAATCAAATCGCGCGTCAAAGCGAGGAGAGTTCGAAGGTAAATTCTAACTCTGATTCCGAGGAAGAAGATGAATTGAGTTATGATGAATTGCTAAATGCTTACGATGAACTAGTTGATATATACAAAGCACTAAAATCTAAAAACAAAAAAATGAAAAGGAAACTTGATAATGTTTCACATGTTAACTCTTCATGTGTAAAGTGCTTTGAAATTGAAAATGCTTGTGACATTAACTCACCATGTACTGAATGTTCTGAGCTTAGGAAGTTGACTGAAAGTCTGTTGCTTGAAGTCGATATGCATAAAGAAACCACTTCATGTTTAAAAGCTGAAAACAAAACTCTATTGGCTAAAATTTCAGAACTCCAACAAATGAGAGAAGCTAAAAATGTTGATTTCAATATCTGGATAGAATTTGTGTTTAAATTAGACTTGTATATGGGTATCAATGTCATATGTGCTCAAGTATTTGTTACTTGAACTTTGAATGATTGTAGTGTGATATTTCAAAGTGTTTTAATGAACTTTTCTGCTGTCAGTAAAAGTGTCGACCTCAGGGGTCGACACTTATTTGTGGAGTCTCTGCCTTGCGTTGAAATATAGGACGCTGGCAAATTGTGTCGACCCCAGGGGTCGACACTTTCACCAGGTGTCTGCTGTTTTGCTAAGGCAGAACTCTCGTGAAAAAGTGTCGACCCTGAAGGTCGACACTTTTAGGTATGTTTGCTCAATTCTGTGAAAACAGAATGTTCGTGAAAAAGTGTCGACCTCAAGAGTCGACACTTTTCACCATGAATGTTGTGTCTCTTCACTGGCCAGAACTCTCGGTGAAAAGTGTCGACCCCATAGGTCGACACTCGTATCTCGGTTTTGTTTTTATATATGTTCTGGCAGAACTCGTTGAGACGAGTGTCGACCCTAGAGGTCGACACTTTGTTTACTACGTCCGGATCGGGTTTGCCGGTTTGGTTTCGAACTGTGGGTTTCAAGATCCGATGGTCATGGTATATTACCCTAATGTCCTTAGGGTTATACCCTACCATTGGGAGTGCATTTGAGAGGGTTTTAACATGGGCTTTGTGGTCTTTTGTTCACCCATTCGATGCCCTATATGTAAGTTACGATTTTCATCGGATGAAAGATGCCCCTTGCGCTAATAGCTTCCTATCTACTACAGGTGAAGGAGAACGACGAGGAGAAAGTGCTTGTTCTACCGAAGAAGGTGATCCACGTCGCCAAGGAACGCGTCTCAGGACTCCAAGCTCGATGCCGGAAGGGAGCCGCCGCTTCTCTCTCCATCGTTGCTTGGTTGGGCACATCTCTACAAGGGGGCTGATTTCTTCTCTTATGATCTTATCGCTCTAAAGCATTTTTCTACTCCATTTCTAGGTTGTGTAACGATTTAGGGGAATCTAAATCATTCATCTCTATACTCTTGTTTAAAGATCAATTTATCATTTGGGCTTATTGTTCTATCTGTTCTTGTAGTGAAGAAGAAGACAGAAAAGGAGTTGTGGGACATTAAAGGGGAATACATATATATATATATGATTTTGTTTTCAGTTGTTGTCATGTCCCTTTTAACCAAGATATACCTTGGAGCATAATGTTTCATCTTTACTTGATGTGTGCAGGCTTGATTGGAGCTAGGACTTGAACGAACAACCTTGGATCCTCAAAGAGGATGACCTACTACTCCAACCAGCTGCGGATAAAAGCTTCTCTGATGAGGGCATCACCCATGATTGCCTCTGGCTCGGGACCACCCTTCCTTTCGATGTGGGCCAGACTTGAGCTCCATGTCATCCAGGCCACCACAGCACTTTGATGGATCACTTTGGTGTACTTCTTGTCTTTATTTTGAGTCATCTTGATGTAATTTATCTTTTAATTGAGTCCAGTACCTATGTTATGTGGTTATGTTCCTAAGTCTAGTAGTCATCATGTGGGTGATGGGCCCAATCACTTGGGCTTGGCCCACTTGCGTCCCCTTCCCCCTAGAAATGTGTCATTAGTCTTTTTAGCAGGGACTTTTTGCAAATTTGGAGTTCCCCATAAATAGGACTCCAAACCCTCCATTTGGAACTAATGAAAAAATTTGAGTTGAATATTGAAACCCTTGTGCTCTCTCTCTCACTCTACCTCTCTAGCTCTCTCTCTATTTCTCTCTAAAGGGGGCGAACCCCATTCTCTCTCCTCCCCACCCCCAATTTCGAAATTCACTCTCTCTCCTCCCTATTCACCTCTAATTAAGACTCCTCCCCCTTCCCCATACCTCCCATTTAATCCCCCTCCAACCCCTAGGTGGAATCCCCTTCTCCTAGGCACCTCTCCCTCTTCCCAAGCAACCTTTCCCCTTCCCCATATAACCTTTCACCTTCCCTAGGGGGAATCCCTTCCCCCAAGCACCCCTTCCCCTCCCCAAGGTAACCCTTCCCATTCCCTAGGCCACCATTAACCCCTCCATTAACCCATCTCCCCATTCCCCTAAGCCCATTTGCCCCCCCCTCTCTCTCTCACCTTCCACCCTTGGCCGCACCTCCCTCCCCCTCCACCTGCTAGCTGCGACCCAGCCCTCTTCTCCAGCCTCTCCACCATCTCTACTCACCCCCATCCAAGCCCCACAGCCATTAGCCCTCTCCCCATTGCAGTCCCTTCACCCCTCCCCACCATTACCAGCAGCATTCACCTTCCTGCTCTATCCAGTTTGCAGGCAGCAGCAGAAGCCCGACTTGAAGAACCTGTCCCGAGGTCATTTGGCATCCTCTGGAGGCGTACCATACATCGACGGAAAGGTCGTCAAGATAGCTTCGCAGCCGAGGTGGTCTCGCTGGCATCCGACATCCCTACTGTCCGGAGGGTTTGTTCTAGTCCGACTGCGCAACCGGGACCTGAAACTGGACCAGAGCTGCAGTGCAGAAGCTCCCACGGCCACACCCCATCACTTCTGAAGACTTCGTCCGGCCGAGGTCTTCTAAATCCAATCTAGTTCCATCAGCAGAAGATGGCATCCCGTTTGGCATCCGGAGGAACATTTTCCAATTTTTCTCCCCCGGGTGCGCAGATCAGGCCACTCAGGACCTGACCAGACACCTCCCCACTCAACGGGCTCTCCCTCTATGCCCCGACATCGTCTGGTGCCCTCCCTGGTTTCCATTCGAAGAGGACTCGTCTGCGGTCGTTTTCGTTTTGGTCTCGCCTCGTTCGGGATTCGGGAGCGGTCGTGGCACCTGGATCTTTCTGCTACTGCATCCTGGAACCAGAACAAGTCAGAGCGTAGGGCACCTGTTCCAGGGTCCACTCCGACCGGTGGTGACGAAGGAGCCATCCACAAAAATTCACCAGCGTACCAGGGTCAGTTAGCAACAATTCGGCACTAGTTTCTGTGACTTCTGAGCTCGGGGGAGTGCACAGCGGCGACTACACCGACTCCCTATCCTGCTGTTCCAGACCTGGGCAGATTCGGCAGGGTGCTCCATCGGTGCAATTCAAGCAAATCTCCCCACCCCACCTGGCTAGCTTAGCGCCGCTCCCTGTGTGGAGGTAGTGTTTGAATGTAACCTCTATTTTTCCCACCCCATGATCACCCTCCTGTGCGAGGAGTAGTTTTGTACTAGCAGGTCTTCGGCCGAAGCTTCATCGGCGCACTGTGCGGGGAACCCACACTTCCCCGCTCGCCCATCGTCTCCGAACGGGGTTGGTTTCTTCAAACCAACCAGGTGAGCTTCTGCCCTTGCTCTCCTCTGTATTTGTTCACTTAATATCGCGAAACTAGTCCGCTGGCCGGTGATAGAGCGCTCGTTCCCGGAGCTTCCAGTTTATGTGCAGTCACCGTGGGCTAAAGTGAGAGAGTGACCCAATGCCCTCAAGGCACCTGGTCCGCCCTTGATTTTGGGCACTGTACCCTCAGGAGAGAAAACCATAGCCTTGCTGGCCCTCTACCGGCAAGGGTCTTGTTCCACCACCTCGACTCGGCATCACCGAGTCACCACGGGTAACGGGTGTGCACGGTGGGTCGGCGATTTCCAATCAACCTCGAGTCTTACGATTGTGTTTGCGAATAAGGTCCAAGGGCCCACATTCACCTACTGCATTCTTCATCATTTGCCTTAGTGTGTCACATCAACTTGGTATCAGAGCAAGTTCTAGACTTGTCTCTACTAAGTCTTGTCCTAGGGCCATTGCATGCATCACCCTTGTCCACCATCATGACTACCTCATACTTGGCATATTCGCCACTCTTAGGCCCATTAGAAGCCTTTGTGTTTGATGGATCCCGCCCTAGCATATATCTAGAATGGGAGAAGTCCATAGACCGACACTTTGGGAGGTTTACCCTGTCAAGACCTATCCAAGTCAACTATGCCAAGAGTTTGCTCTGGCGCCAAGCTAGGAAAGAATGGGAGTACATTGTAGGTTTGAGAGAAGCCAAAGGGGAAGCGCCCATTGAATCTTGGGTTGAAATGAGGGCCGATCTTAGAAATATCTATGCACCCCAATCTGGACCTCCTCAACCAACCACTTTTCCACCCCCAACTCCAACCCAAGGACTTCCTCTATCAATCCCAACCCAAGCCCGTCCGTGTTCACCACCCCGGGAGTACCATGAGCCGGCTATCTCCACTCCTCCACCAAAATACCCATTCCTCTCCTTGGAAGAGGAGCCCATGATCCAAACACCTGATCCCTTGGAAGTAAACACCTCTTCCCTTGGAAGTAAGACTGACCTAGACCCCCTCCCGACCCTCGAGGAAACCCAAGCCTACACCGTTGAGGAGGAGGAGCCACAAAACTTACCCACCCCTCCTAGTCCGGGTCCTCATGAGCCGCACACCGTCACCATAGATGAGTCCATACTCCAATGGCTCAAGCAAAGTCCCACCCTCCTGAGATCACCACCATTGAGATATCAATCCTAAATTGTTCCCACCCGGTCTCCCCATGTCACTTTACAAACCTTCTACTTCACGGGAAACTTGGGAGACCTAGTGGATTGCCTATATTGGCAAGTCCACTTGACCGGCTTGCTTGCCATGGGACCTTCGGAGCCTAGCACCATTAACTTTGCCCACCCCACCATTGGCTCCATCACTTTCGTTTGCACGAGTGGGCATTGCACTATTGAGATTCTTCTATTTCTCCCCTTGGAGGAAGAACCCACTCCGGTCTACTCCCCATCCATTGAGACCCCAAATGCCTTAAACGATCAACTCACTAGAGATCTTGGACCGATCACTTTGGAGGAGGATGACTCACCACCTTGTAAAGACCTTGGGGACATGGAGTTCCTCTCTTTAGGTAGCCCTTACCATGATCCCTTTGACCCATTCCAATGGGAGTATGGATACCCAAGTGGCCCAATCACCATACCCACCACCCAGCTTTCCCTACCCCAACCAACCATAATGGATCAAATCCACCCCTTCCTAGACTCGGGTTACACCATAGGGGCCATGACTTTGGGCAATATTCATAAAGGGATTAAGGAAGTGTCTCACTCCATACTATCCACCTTCTTAGATCCCTTCGATCCTCTCAAATGGATGCTCAAAGGTCATCCCACAACCCCTCACATAGAAATCATCTTTGGAGTAGGAATGCCTCTGCCTTGGCACCTCCCACCACTTGACATGATTAGTAGGTCGGGTCCTTTCATTCATAACACCCACATGTCAAGTTGAAAACATAAGTGGTCCATATTTGGGTGTAACGGTCCTCCTTCATTCATCATGGGTCATAGGCATGATAGGAGCATTCATGGATGTCCGGGTCCCCCGGTATTTGTCATCCCCATGCATGATTGGATTACATATGGATGCCCAGGCCCTCCTAAGTCCACCAAAGTCTACACGGCATCATTGCATGATAGGTCCACTTATGGATGTCCCGGTCCTCCCAATTCCATCAAAGTCTTCTTGGCATTAAAGCATGGCTGGTCTACATTTGGATGTCCCGGCTCCCCTAAGTCAATCATTATGAGGTCAAAGCATGAAGGAAGCATTCATGGATGTCCGGGACCCCCGACATCCAACACCCCTTTGCATGATAGGTTCATCTATGGGTGCCTCGGTCCCCCTAAGTCCGTCAAAACCAATGTAACACTTGATAGGGCTGAATTTGGTTGTCCAGGCCCTCCCTTCATCTTTATAGGATCATCATTCATGACACTGCATGGCACTATTCGCAAACAAATCAACAATAGCAATGAGGTTTATAAGAAGTCAGTCGATTCCCACCGCAGCCACCAAGAATTCCAAGTTGGTGATTTTGTGATGGTGAGAACTGAGAGATTATTCCCTGGAAATATCTCAAAGTTGAGGTCTCGTGGAGCAGGCCCCTTTCAGGTCTTGAGACGCCTTGGCACTGATGCTTATGTGTTGGACCTCCCCGAGAAATACGGAGTAAGTCCCACTTTCAATGTAGCTGACCTGGTGCCCTACAAGGGTCCCACGGTGACACCCAGTGAGGAGATCCAGCCTATCCCACCCCTTGAGAGAGTCCCTACACAAACGAGAGCTCCATCCGGCCCGAGAAACTAGCATGATCAAGTAGAGCGGATATTAGGTGAACAGATCACCACCACACAGAGCAAGGCTTATGAGCGATATCTGGTTAGGTGGAAGGGACGGCCACTGTCGGATGACGCCTGGGTGAGTCGGGAGGATCTCCAGCAGTTGGACCCCGACCTATTGGAGCAGTATCGCAGCAGGGAGGGCCCCTACTCGATAGAGTCGAGCTCTTCATGGCCCGGGGGAATTGATGAGGGCATCACCCATGATTCCCTCTGGCTCGGGACCTCCCTTCCTTTCGATGTTGGCCAGACTTGAGCTCCATGTCATCCAGGCCTCCACAGCACTTTGATGGACCACTTTGGTGTACTTCTTGTATTTATTTTGAGTCATCTTGATGTAATTTGTCTTTTAATTGAGTCCAGTACCTATGTTATGTGGCTATGTTCCTAAGTCTAGTAGTCATCATGTGGCTGATGGGCCTAATCACTTGGGCTTGGCCCACTTGCACCCCCTTCCCCCTAGAAATGTGTCATTAGTCTTTTTAGCAGAGACTTTTTGTAAATTTGGAGTTCCCTATAAATAGGACTCCAAACCCCCCATTTGGAACTAATGAAAAAATTTGAGTTGAATATTGAAACCCTTGTGCTCTCTCTCTCTCTCTCACTCTACCTCTCTAGCTCTCTCTCTATTTCTCTCTCTCTCTCTCTAAAGGGGGCGAACCCCATTCTCTCTCCTCCCCACCCCAATTTCGAAATTCACTCTCTCTCCTCCCTATTCACCTCTAATTAAGACCCCTCCCCCTTCCCCATACCTCCCATTTAATCCCCCTCCAACCCCTAGGTGGAATCCCCTTCTCCTAGGCACCTCTCCCTCTTCCCAAGCAACCTTTCCCCTTCCTCATACAACCTTTCACCTTCCCTATGGGGAATCCCTTCCCCCAAGCACCCCTTCCCCTCCCCAAGGCAACCCTTCCCATTCCCTAGGCCACCATTAACCCCTCCATTAACCCATCTCCCCATTCCCCTAAGCCCATTTGCGCCCCCCTCTCTCTCTCACCTTCCACCCTTGGCCGCACCTCCCTCCCCCTCCACCTCCTAGCTGCAACCCAACCCTCTTCTCCAGCCTCTCCACCATCTCTACTCACCCCCATCCAAGCCCCACAGCCATTAGCCCTCTCCCCATTGCAGTCCCTTCACCCCTCCCCACCATTACCAACATCATTCACTTTCCTGCTCTATCCAGTTCGCAGGCAGCAGTAGGAGCCCAACTTGCAGAACCTGCCCCAAGGTCATTTGGCGTCGTCTGGAGGCGTACCATACATCGACGGAAAGGTCGTCAAGATAGCTTCGCAGCTGAGGTGGTCTCGCTGGCATCCGACATCCCTACTGTCCAGAGGGTTCGTTCTCGTCCGACTGTGCAACCGGGACCTGAAACTGGACCAGAGCTGCAGTGTAGAAGCTCCCACGGCCACACCCCATCACTTCCTAAGACGTCATCTGGCCGGGATCTTCTACATCCAATATACTTCCATCAGCAGAAGATGGCATCCCGTTTGGCATCCGGAGGAACGTTTTCCAATTTTTCTCCCCCGGGTGCGCAGATCAGGCCACTCAGGACCTGACCAGACACCTCCCCACTCAACGGGCTCTCCCTCTCTGCCCCAACATCTTCTGGTGCCCTCCCTGGTGTCCATTCGAAGAGGACTCGTCTGCGGTCATTCTCGTTTTGGTCTCGCCTCGTTCGGGCTTCGGGAGCGGTCGTGGCACCTGGATCTTTCTGCTACTGCATCCTGGAACCAGAACAAGTCAGAGCACAGGGCACCTGTTCCAGGGTCCACTCCGACCAGTGGTGATGAAGGAGCCATCCACAAAAATTCACCAGCGTACCAGGGTCAGTTAGCAACATTTCGGCACTAGTTTCGGTGACTTCTGAGCTCGGGGGAGTGCACAGTGGCGACTACACCGACTCCCTATCCTGCTGTTCCAGACCTGGGCAGATTCGGCAGGGTGCTCCATCGGCGCAATTCAAGCAAATCTCCCCACCCCGCCTGGCCGGCTTAGCGCCCCTCCCTGCGTGGAGGTAGTGTTTGAATGTAACCTCTATTTTTCCCACCCCACGATCACCCTCCTGTGCGAGGAGTAGTTTTGTACTAGCAGGTCTTCGGCCGAAGCTTCATCGGCGCACTGTGCGGGGAACCCACACTTCCCCGCTCGCCCATCGTCTCCGAACGGGGTTGGTTTCTTCATACCAACCAGGTGAGCTTCTGCCCTTTCTCTCCTCTATATTTGTTCACTTAATATCTACGAAACTAGTCCGCTGGTTGGTGAGAGAGCGCTCGTTCCCGGAGCTTCCAGTTTATGTGCGGTCACCATGGGCTAAAGTGAGAGAGTGACCCAATGCCCTCAAGGCACCTGGTCCGCCCTTGATTTTGGGCACTGTACCCTCAAGAGGGAAAACCATAGCCTTGCTGGCCCTCTACCGGCAAGGGTCTTGTTCCACCATCTCGACTCGGCATCACCGAGTCACCACGGGTAACGGGTGTGCACGGTGGGTCGGCGATTTCTAATCAACCTCGAGTCTTACGATTGTGTTTGCGAATAAGGTCCAAGGGCCCACATTCACCTACTGCATTCTTCATCATTTGCCTTAGTGTGTCACATCATTCTCCAACCTAGGCTTCAAGAAAGATCTTCTTATCTCTATTGGATAACAAAGGAGATATTTCTACATCCTCTTTATGCATATTTCTATGAATGTTTCATAGTAGATTTTCATCTACATACTGCTGCGGGCATATATTGTATATCCTTTAATTTTCTTAAACTCAGAATATTTGTGTGTGTGTACGGAGCTGTGTCTCCGTGTGGTTGTTGTGTCCGGGGTACGTTCCCCGAACGTGTGTGTGTGTGTGCTGCAGTGGCAGCGTGTTGAGGCAAGGCCTCGTGTGTGTACTGCTGCGGAAGCAGCGTGTGTGTGGTTGGGGTTCATCCCCGTGTTGCTACTTCGGTAGCGTGTAGTAAAGCCTCACCCGGTTGGGTGAGGGATGGACGTAGGGAGCCCTTCGTGGTCCCGAACCACCTTAAAATCCTTGTGTCATATGTGATTACATGTGTGATTGTCATTTCTTCTATCTCCCTTCACATGAACACTATATAGGTTTTTATATCACTACACTGTCACACACTGCTACCTCCGTTATCTGTGTTGAGCGTAATTCTCTTGATAGTTGCTTTAACTATTCGAGTGAGATTGGAAAGCTTGAGAGAATATCTTTAATCTCACTTCAGTATTAGTTAATCAACACAGTTTATTTTAATTCTATTGTGTTTAGTTAAGAAAGTTTTTAAAATCCACCATCTCGGCAAGGGGACAATTCAACCCCCCTTCTTGTCTGCCATCTCTCTGGGCCAACAGTTTCAATCCTATTAAGAATGCAAGTTTGGTAAAACTGAAGCAATGTTTCACGAAAATGTGGATTATAAAGATAAAACCATTTCTTTAACAGGAGTAATACAACAAAACTCACCCGGGGTTGTATAGAAGAATGAAAATTTTCTCAACTCCCCCTCACTTGATGCTCGGTGAAAAGTAAAGGTTTAGAGGAAGGCGATGTGAGGTGGAATTGAAGGAAGTAGTGAAAAGATGGAGTCAAAGAAACTCTCCATTTGTTCTTCAAAACCAGAGCGGCAGTTAGACAGTCTCGACACATGACTTGAAGGTGTCGATTTGAACACCAGTTTCTGAGCTATATGTCTTGACACATATCGATGAGGTGTCGACCTATTCAATAGGCATTGTTCAGCATGTCTCGACACATATCAGTACCACAGACTGTTCTCTGCTAGCTTCTGTGATTTTTCATTTTTGACAAACACCTGCCATCTTTTACTGCCAATGCCTCTGACTTTCTTCTTTCAGACTGTCATTCAAGAAGGGTTTTACATTTTGCAGCCACTGAGAAATGATGGATTGGATGCTAAAGCTTTAAACATGCTTATGCACTGGTGATCAACAATGCAGATAGCAATGTACAGTTCTGACTCATGGTACTTGGCGGAGGCCTATCCTCACGCATGAGGAGAGTTTCCTGATATGCTTAACCTGTCATTTCACTTCTCAACATTTGATATACCATGCAGTCACAACATGATGTTCAATTAAAGACATTCATAAGTACAAGCAAGCTCCCCCTAAATGTGACCATCATTCCAGGCAAGGTTCATACACCAAATGGACCATATCTAAATCAATTCAGATGTGCTTGTTTCAATCATGGTAAAGACACGTAGGTAGATCATTAAGGAGGAATTGATAGCTCAACCCTGAGTAGACTGAGGTCTGCACAGACCAAGCTCTCTCCTTGGAGTTGTGAACCTGTCATTACTTAAGGGTTTTGTGAAGATGTCTGCAATCTATTTTTCAGAGTCTACAAAATGGAGCTCAAAGTGATTTTTCATAACTTCATCCCTTATAAAGTGATGTCTAATTTCAATGTGTTTAGTCCTAGAGTGCATGATTGGATTTTTTGCAAGATTTATAGCACTTGTGTTATCACACAGAATGGGTATATTAGATAGTCTTGGAGTTGGTGTTTGATCCACAGTACTTGGGTGCCACAACTCCCTGCAGCAACATATTCTGCTTCTGCAGTTGAGAGTGTAACCGAGTGCTATTTCTTGGAAGCCCAAGAAACCAAACACCCACTAAGAAATTGGTAATAGCCACTAGTGCTCTTGCGGTCCAGTTTACATCCTGCATAATCTGCATCAGAATATGAAATAAGTAAAAGCTTACAAGATGTAGGATACCATAGTCCCAATTCTTGAGTGCCAGCAAGGTATCTAAAGATACGCTTGACAGCAGTCAAGTGGGACTCTCTAGGACTAGACTGAAATCTAGCACAAAGGTAAACACTAAATTGAATGTCTGGTCTAGATGTAGTTAGATAGAGCAATGATCCAATCATACCTCTGTATCTTTTTGCATCTACAAGAATACCTTGTTCATCTGCATCCAGTGAAGTGGCAGTCCCCATTGGAGTTCCCAGCGCTTACAGTTGGTCAGATCAAACTTTTTCAGCAACTCCTTCACATACTTGGCTTGGTTGATAAAACATCCTTCATTGCTTTGACTAATATGCAGGCCAAGAAAGAATTGAAGCTCACCCATTAGACTCATTTCAAATTCATTGGTCATGAATTTAGCAAACTCCTCACACATTTGAGGTTTAGTGGACCTAAACACTATGTCATCCACATAAATTTGAACTATCAAGATATCTTTACCTTGTTTCTTGGTGAATAGTGTCTAATCTACATTACCTCTTGAATACCCTTGTTCGGTGAGATATGAACTTAACCTGTCGTACCAAGCTCTAGGTGCCTGCTTCAAGCCATACAAGGCCATGTCCAACTTATAAACATGATCTTTGAAATATGTGCATTCAAAACCGGGGGGTTGTTCTACATAGACTTCTTCTTTAATAAGACTATTAAGAAAAGCACTCTTAACATCCATTTGTTGCAGTTTGATCTTATGAGAACATGCAAATGAGCAAAATTCTAATGGCCTCAAGTCTAGCAACATGAGCAAAAGATTCTTCATAATCTATGCCAAATTCTTGATTATACCCTTGAGCCACCAATCTAGATTTATTTCTTACTATCTTTCCATCTTCACTTAGCTTATTTCTGAACACCCATTTTGTTCCTATGACATATTTTTCTTTAGGCCTTGGAACAAGATGCCATACTTTATTTCTTTCAAACTGGTTGAACTCATCATGCATGGAATTGATCCAGTTTTCATCTTTTAGGGCCTCTACAATATTTTTGGATTCAATTTGAGACACAAGAGCAAGTTGTTCAATTTCATCCATAACTTTGAAATGAGACCTAGTTTTGGTTCGGTCATGCAGATTACCTAAGATATTTTCCAACTGATGATTTTTTAACACTCTTAGATTAGGTTGAGCATTACCTTCATCTGCTTCGGTGACTGGAGTATTACATAGTTCTCCTTGGTCCTCATTTACTTGGATTTCTTCGTGTGGAAGTTCCTCTCTTCCTCTTATGTTTAGGAATTCTCCATCATCATCTTCCCTGCAAGGGTTGTTATGATCAATTTCATCAAAAGTGATGTGAGGAGATTCTTCTACACAAAGGGTCCTAACATTGTAGACTCTATAAGCTCTAGACTTGTCAGAGTACCCAAGGAATATTCCTTCTTCACTCTTGGGCTCAAACTTATCCAAAACTCTTTTGTCATTGTTATGAACAAAACACTTTGACCCAAACACCTTCATGTGAAAGAGAGATGGCTTTTTACCTTTCAGTAGCTCATATGGAGTCATTTTGGTGAGGGGTCTTACCATTGACCAGTTGATGATATAGCATGCAATGTTTACCGCTTCAGCCCAAAATCTCTTAGGTAGATGCCTTTCAACAAGCATTGTGCGTGCCATTTCTATGAGAGTTCTGTTCTTCCTCTCAACTACCCCATTTTGCTCAAGAGTTCGTGGTGATGAAAACTTGTGAATGATTCCTTCAGTTCTACATAAATTTTCAAAGTCAGCATTGTCGAATTCACCACCATGATCTAAAACAATGTTGGAAATTTTAAACTTACCATCTTGCTTCACTTTCATATACAGTGCCTGAAACTCATCAAAGGCATTATTTTTATGTGCAAGATAGAATACCCAAGTGAATCTAGTGAAATCATCCATCAAGACATAACCATATCTTTTATCACTTAAGCTAGCTGTTTTGGTTGGGCCAAACAAGTCCATATGGATTAGTTCAAGTGGTTTAGATGATGAGTTTTCAGTTCTGCTCTTGAATGACTTTCTAGTCTGTTTTCCATGAGCACATGCATCACAAATCTTAATGTTCAGTTTGAATTTGATTTCAGGCAGACCTTTGACAATTGAATGCTTTACCAATTTATGAAGAGTGTTGTAACTAACATGTCCTGGTCTGCGATGCCACAAACAGGTTAATTCAGGTTTTGATGTAGCAAGACAAAGATTTATGTGAGCAGGGTCATCTAAGTCAATCATGTACACGTTATTGACTCTTTTGCCTAAAAACATGGTTTCCTTTGAATTTGGTTGCAAGATTTTACATTCATTAGAGTCAAAAACTATAGTATGACCTTTATCACATAGTTGACTAATGCTTAGCAAGTTGTACTCCAGACCATCAACGAGTAATACATTATCAATTGAGTTGGAGGGGTTCTTACCAACTTTACCTGAACCAATGATTTTTCCTTTGTTGTTTCCTCCAAATGTGACATGTCCAGCTTCCTTTTCAACCAGGAGATAGAATTTGATTTTATCTCCAGTCATGTGTCTTGAGCAGCCACTGTCAAGATACCAACGGTTGTGCACGGCTGCAAGACACTCATGCACAAGGAATTAAGTGACAATGTTTGGAACCCAAGGATAGTTGGGTCCCAATAGTTTCTTCATTTCTGCAAAGCAGGATAAGATAGACTTTGAAATCAAAACTTTCTTAGCATCTTTGCTTTGTTGGGAGTTCTGATTTTTCTTCTCTTTAGTCTTTTGGACTTTGTGAGTTTTAGAAGTGGTGAAAAAGGACTGTTGATTGGTCCATCTGTTCCAGTTTGTTGGTCTAGATAAGTAGGAAGTGTCATATTGCTTAGGTCGTTGGGGTTGAGTGAACCTATGACCATAGGGAGCATTATTGTTCCTTACCCATGGAGGTGTCGATCTGTAGAAGGCAAAGTCTCGACCTATCCACTGTTCAGTCCGTCTATAACTATTTCTAGATGGTGGATGTGTCGACCTCCTGTAAGGAAACTGTCGACCCGTTGGTGCAAACCTGGGATTTTGTTGGGTATTTGACCTGGTGGGTGTCGACCTATTCCATGGAGTGTCCCGACCTATTCTAACATTATAGCTGTCTCTTCCTCTGTGATGTGCAGGCTGAGGCTTGGACAGTTGTCGACCTGTTTGAGATTGTTTGTGAACCTTTTTGGGTTGTTGGAAAATTTTGTTAATTGGATCTCTTATCTTCTCTTTTCCTTTGTTTTCAATGTTTTCTTGGTGTGTTGATTTGGAGGTAGATGCTTCAGAAGATGAGACAAAAGTGGTGATTTTTAGCCCAAATGTTTTTTTTTGGTATGCTCATATCCTAGCCCTTCTCTGTTGAAGTTAATTTTGGTTCCTAGCAGGGCATTCAAGTTTTCACTCCCATCAACAAATTTTTCAGGAGAGGTTTGTTTATCTGCTAGGTCCTTTTGAAGTTTCTCATTTTCTTTCAACAGTTGAGAGTGGGCCTGTTTAAAAACTTCAACATTTTCATTACACAGATTGTTGTCCTTTACATAGCTTTGCATTTTTAATTTTAATTCATCAATTTCATCTCTTAGCCTTTCATTTTCATCTTCCAAATCTCTCATTTCTTTTCTTCCTTCTTCAAGATTTTCATTCATTTTTCTCAAATATTCAATTTCAGTTTCTAGAAGGATTATCTTTTCATTGAGAGCTTTGTCATGCCCACATGATTCGACTTTTTTAAGGTTTTCTTTTCTTTTATGTATACTTCATATTTGTTCATCAGTTCAAAGTAAGCGTCTTCCCAATCATCAGTGGAGAAATGCTCAAAGGGAGAGCTCACCTCGCTATCATTTTCTCCTTTGGCCATTAGGTAGAGATCATCTTTTTCCTCTTCAGAGGAGTTCTCTTCAGTTTATTCTTCTTCTTCATCACTCCAAGTGCACACCATGGCTTGCTTCTTCTTGTTCTTCCACCTGGGCATAGCTTTCTTAGCTTCTTCAGGACATTCAGACTTGATGTGTCCTAGTTTCCTACAAGAGTAACATACAAGCTTTTCAGATTTTTTAGCATTTTCAGGTCTTGGCCTGAAACCTCTTCTTACCTGGGGCTTCTTCTTAGTAAAGCATGTACCTTCCTTTCTTAAAAAATTTTTGAACTTTCTTGTTAATAGGGCAAGTTCATCTTCTTCAGTGTTGCTACTTGAATGCTCATCTTCAGATAGGTCCTTGGTGCTTGGTCCAGCTTTAAGAGCCAAAGGCTTCTTTTTACTCACTTCAACTTCTTTGTTCTTTAGATTCATGTCATAGGTCATCAGAGACCCTATGTGACGACCCGGGGATCCGAGTACCGAAAAGGAACCGGCGCGTCTCGAATCTCGGCCCGCCAACCCACGAGCCCGAAGACTCGGAAGGGTAGAAAGGAGTGGCGTGGGGGTACAAGAGAAGCTGCAACGACCACAGAGATAGCACAATAATCCAAAAAAAAATGTACATAATAATATAAATAAATAAACTGCTACAAGGTCCATAGTGTCTCATGTCCAAAAGAAAGTACAGTCAACAGGAAAGAAAGTACAACTACACGGGGCATCCCCCGGAGTACAACTACACGGGGCATCCCCCGGCTCTGGCAGACTGGCGACTAACCCTGGCTAGAAGAACCGTGCTGAAACTCGGCCGCGCCTCTCGAAGACCCCGCCTCACTTGAAAAGCAGGGGTGAGCCTCATTTCATTGGCCCAGTAGGGATCCCGCGAATCCCCACCTCGCACGAGAAGCGAGAAGGCAGAAGGTAACCCTACCTAACAGGAGTACGGTAGAACCAACAAGCTGAGATAAATAAACGGAAAAGCCGTCTACTCTAACAGTACCATAATATAGAACCTCGGTCTAATCAAAACACGAGTCCACGCCTGCCAGTGAACAGGAGCACTATCCACAAGAAGAACGACCAGATGCGTCCCCTGACGTCTTGCACCGCGTCACAAGTGTCTAGCTACTACGCCCCGGGCGTGAGACTCAGACACGTAATAAGTACCACAACAAGGACTAGCTGGGGTCGCGCTCATCAGCGCGCGCCCTAAGCCCCCAACTACGTGTGCACACACAGACCATCTGCTCTAGGTCGGGTCCTCTAGCTGGTTTTCCCCCCCACCGGACTCTAGTGGCAAAGGCAAGGGGCCCTACGGTAACCAGCCTAAAAACCGCGTCACACTGGGTCTCGCTCTCCACCACTCCCAGGTGGGTCCACACACGCGTGCGCAGGGAGCTACGACTAGTGGACAGGTCACTGGAAGTAAGGACTAATCCACGGAAACCACCGACCAACACTAGCAAGGTGCAGAGGTCATCCTCTGTACCACACCGACTCTCGGTAGCACCAGCCGACGCATCACATCCCGGGATCCCCGCGGCACCCTCGTACAGTCCCCACACGATGCCAAGCATCAGTCAGACTGTAAGACAACACAAAGGGGTCAGGACCCACTCACCCGGGCTTGATCGGCACGAAACGGCAGACGCGGTCACCGGAGGACCGCCTCCGGTGGTAGCGGTCTGCCCTGGACCGCGACCACATGGTAGCGGTCCTCTTGGGACCTGCGACCACCCTGGCACCAGAAACATGAAGGCGGTCGCCTGATGACCGCCTTCACATAGTAGCGGTCCCTAGGGGACCGCGACTAGGAACCAACGGTCAAAAACCACCTCGAGGCCCGTGCCGGTCCCCACGGTGAGGAACCAACGGTCAAAAACTACAAACAAATACGGATATAACTCTCGCATCTCTTCCTCGCGCTCCCAAGACGCCTCACCGCCGGAATGACCCTGCCAGACCATCTTAACCAGAGGGATAACCTTATTTCGCAGGCACTGCTCTCGCCGATCCTCAATGCGAATAGGAAACTCTGGAAGGGACAGATCTGGGGTCACCTCAGGCCAAACGGCATCCTCGAGAACATGAGAATCATCGGGCATGTACTTCCGAAGCATCGACACGTGGAACACATCATGCACCGCGGAAAGCTCCGGAGGTAGCTGCAACCGATAAGCAACTTTCCCAACACGCTCAATGATGGGAAAGGGACCAACGTAGTGGGGACTCAACTTCCCACGCCTACCGAAGCGCATCACACCCTTCATGGGAGACACTCTCAAGAAAACTCGATCTCCCACAGCAAAGCTGAGGGGTCGTCTCCTCCGATCGGCATAACTCTTCTGCCGGCTCTGAGCTGCCAACATCTTCTGCCGAACGAGATGCACCACCTCAACGCACTGCTGCACCAAATCTGGTCCGGTCAAGGCACGTTCGCCTACCTCGAACCAATCAAGCGGAGTCCGACAAGGTCGCCCATACAACGCCTCATAGGGAGCCATACCGATGCTCAAATGGTAGCTGTTGTTGTAGGCAAACTCCACTAATTGCAGATGGTGGGTCCAACTCCCCTGCCACTCCAAGCAACATGCTCGCAACATGTCCTCTAAAGTCTGGATGGTCCGCTCAAACTGACCGTCTGACTGAGGATGATAGGCCAAGTTGAATGCCAACTCAGTGCCTAGAGCCCTCTGGAAGCTCCTCCAGAATCCAGAAGTGAAACGGGGGTCACGATCGGACACGATAAAGATAGGAACTCCATGCAACGGGACGATCCGCTCCACATACAACCGAGCCAAACGCTGCACACTCCAACTGACTTTGACCGGCAGCAATCGCGCCGTCTTCGTCAGTCTATCCACTAGTAACCAGATACTATCCTCCCCATTGGACGTCCTCGGAAAACCGACCACAAAATCAGTGGTCACGTGATCCCACTTCCACGCGGGAATGTCCAAGGGCTGAAGTGTGCCTCCTGGTCGCTGGTGCTCTGCCTTCACCTGTTGACAGGTCAAACACTTGGCCACAAATTCCGCCACATCTCTCTTCATGCCAGGCCACCAAAACTACCTCTTCAAGTTCTGGTACATCTTAGCTGATCCGGGGTGCACGGCATACCGACTCCCGTGAGCCTCACGCAATATAGTACGCCGCACCGGCCCCTCGGACGGCACATACAATCTACCTCTGAACCTCACAGCTCCATCCTCGCCAAGCTCCACCTCGACCATCGACAAAATACGAGGTAGCTCGGGGTCCGCTCGCTGGGCCTCAGTCACCTGTCGACGCACCGCGGGCGTGACAGTCAGACTCGCAAGGATAGCCGAACCCTGGTCCTGCGGGACCTTGAGTCTAAAAGTCATGGCCGGAACCTGCTCCCAAAGCTTCCACTTCCTCAACAACATCTGACTGACCGTCACTCTTCTACTCAGAGCATCAGCCACGACATTCATCCTGCCAGGCTGATATGACAGAGTAACATCATAATCCTTCATGTACTCCATCCATCTCCTCTGTCTGAGGTTAAGATCCTTCTGTGTAAACACATACCTCAAACTCTGATGGTCAGTGAAAAGCTCAAACCGCTCGCCGTATAAATAATGCCTCCAGATCTTCAGAGCGAAGATCACCGCTGCCAACTCAAGATCATGAGTAGGGTAGTTCGCCTCATGTGGCTTCACTGCCGCGACGCATACGCCACAACTCTCCCATGCTGCATCAACACAGCACCGAGGCCTACCACGGAAGCATCTGTACACACCATGAAACCACCCGAGCCAGATGGCAACACCAAAACCAGAGCAGTGGTAAGCAATCTCTTCAGCCCCATGAAGCTCCGCTCACACTCCTCCGTCCAGACGAACGGCACCTCTTTCCGTGTAAGCCTGGTCATCGGGGCCGCAATACGAGAGAAATCCTGAATAAACCGCCGATAATAACCTGCAAGCCCCAAGAAACTCCGAATCTCCGTGACAGAACTCGGCCTCAGCCACTGAACCACAGCCTTGACCTTAGCCGGGTCCACGGAAACACCCTCACCAGAAATCACGTGCCCCAAAAAGTGCACCTCACGAAGCCAGAACTCGCACTTACTGAGCTTCGCATACAACTGGTGACTGCGCAGGGCCTGCAACACCACCCTCAAGTGATGCACATGCTCCTCAGCAGACCGCGAATACACGAGGATATCATCCACGAATACGACCACAAACTGGTCTAAGTACAGACGAAACACCCTATGCATCAAGTCCATAAACGCTGCGGGGGCATTGGTGAGCCCGAATGGCATCACTAAGAACTCATAATGCCCATACCTCGATCGGAACGCCGTCTTCTCCACGTCTGACTCTCGGATCCGCAGCTGATAGTAGCCTGATCTCAAATCGATCCTCGAAAACACTCAGGCCGACTGAAGCTGATCGAACAAGTCATCAATCCGAGGCAACGGATACTTGTTCTTAACAGTCGCTTGGTTCAACTGACGGTAGTCGATGCACAGCCTCAAACTACCATCCTTCTTCTTCACAAACAACACCGGCGCACCCCACGGGGAATAACTAGGACGAATATACCCTTTGGCCAGCAACTCCTGCAACTGCGCCTTCAGCTCTCGCAACTCAGCAGGCGTCATCCGATAAGGGGCCTTCGACATAGGCGCCGTGCCCGGCACCACCTCAATCACGAAATCAATCTCTCGCTGCGGTGGCAACCCTGGTAGCTCCTCGGGAAAAATGTCAGGAAACTCGCACACGACAGGAACACCCTCTACCTCAGGACCCTGCCGCTCGACCAAAACCACGGATGCGAGAAAGCCCTGACAACCTGCATCAAGCAAACGACGCGCACGAATAGCCGAAATAAACAAGCGAGAAGAGGAAGACCGAATACCTTGAAAATAGAAGGTGGGTCCACGGGGCTGTCGGAAGTAGACCTTCTTCGAGCCACAATCCACCAAGGCATGATGAGCCTCGAGCCAATCCATGCCCAAAATCACATCGAAGTCCTGAAGCGGTAACGCGTAGAGTCTAACCGGCAAGTTCCGCCCTTCCACCCACACAGGTACCTTCTCAAAGCAGTACGGGGTGATCATGAAGTCACCGGTAGGCAACTCTACCGCCAAGTCACAGGACACCTCGGTCACCGGGTCCTCCACGCTCTGAGCAAAAACCTCCGAGATGAACGAATGAGAAGCACCTGAATCAAACAAAACACGAGCCGCACAACCCAAAATCGAAAGGGTACCTTCCACCAAATGCGATGCCTCAGCCTCCGCCCTGGTCATGTGAGTCACTCTGCCTCGGGATCTCTGCCTCCCCATAGTAGCTGACCGTGCCAACTGAGGGAACTGTCCCTGATGCTGGTACTGCTGTGGCTGTGCTGACGACTACTGGGGCCGAAACTGCTGCTGCTGCTGAAACTCGTGCGGCTGGCGCGGTCTCTGCGGACAGTCACGTGCCATGTGCCCTGGCTGGTCGCACCTGAAGCAAATCAGGGACGCCGAACACGGTCTGCCTGGATGAGAACCACCGCACCTGGGACAGCCATCCCGCGAACCAGTCATCGAACCCTGACGCTGAAAAGCCACCGACTGCTGAACACTGCCCAACGACTCCTGCCCCGACTCCTTACGATCCTGACGCCTCTTGCTAAAACCAGCTTCCTTAAGCAACTTCTTAAGCTTTGACTTGAAGGATGAACCTAGCGCTGGAGCCGCAGTCTGTGTCGCCACTGATCCACCTGCTGAGAGCTGGGCGGTACTTTGCTGCTGCATCCCTGTCGGCTGGCTGAAATCTACCTGCACCTGACTAGCACTGCTCTGCCCTTGAACCTTCTGCAAATCTCTCTCCAGCGCCGCTGCTGCCTTACATGTCGTATCCAAACTAGTCAAACCCGACGCAAGAAGATGGTGCCTCAACTCTCGCCTCAGACCACCAACAAACTGATCGGTCTTCACCTCCTCGTCCGCCATGATATGAGGAGCATAACGGCCCAACTCGATAAACCTGGCACGGTACTCCATCACCGTCATGTCACCCTGAGTCAGCTCCATGAACTCTCGCAACCTCTGCGACCTGACAAAAGACGGACAAAAGGCACGCTCGAAAGCCGTGACGAACTCCTGCCACACGATCTGCCGAAGAGGACGAGATCGGAACACTGAACCCCACTCCGATGTCCACCAAGTACGGGCCGATCCCTGAAGACGATGAGTGGCCAGTGCCACCTGCTCCTCCTCGGGACACTCCATCGTACTGAAAATCCGCTGCACATCATCCAGCCACTCTCTGGCCACCTCAGGATCTGACTGCGCACAAAAAGAAGGAGGCTGATACAGCAAAAACTCCTTCAGCACACGACCGTGACCACCTCGAGCCTGATCCTCACCAGCTTCGCCACCCTACTGCTGATGACCTCCTTGCTGCTGACCTCCCTGCCGCTGCTGAAACACATACTCAAACATGCCTCGGAAGAAATCGTCCATCCCTGGAGCTCTCGCATCTCTAGATACACCCTCAGAAATTGAAGCCCTGCTCTGCTCCTCTGGACCACCACTAGACTATCCCTGCTGGGCACGAGTCCTCCTCCGTGGCGCCATAACACACCTGGCATCAAGAAAAAGCACTGGAAATCAATAAAACACACGACCCTAAGCCAGTCGTCGACTGTACAGGACATTCATGGACCTTATGGACCACTGCGATTCGTTCCAAGTTCCGATATACCTCCACAACCTCGCTCTGATACCAGCTGTGACGACCCGGGGATCCGAGTACCGGAAAGGAACCGGCGCGTCTCGAATCTCGGCCCGCCAACCCACGAGCCCGAAGACTCGGAAGGGTAGAAAGGAGTGGCGTGGGGGTACAAGAGAAGCTGCAACGACCATAGAGATAGCACAATAATCTAAAATAAAATGCACATAATAATATAAATAAATAAACTGCTACAAGGTCCACAGTGTCTCATGTCCAAAAGAAAGTACAGTCAACAGGAAAGAAAGTACAACTACACGGGGCATCCCCCGGAGTACAACTACACGGGGCATCCCCCGGCTCTGGCAGACTGGCGACTAACCCTGGCTAGAAGAACCGTGCTGAAACTCGGCCGCGCCTCTCGAAGACCCCGCCTCACTTGAAAAGCAGGGGTGAGCCTCATTTCATTGGCCCAGTAGGGATCCCGCGAATCCCCACCTCGCACGAGAAGCGAGAAGGCAGAAGGTAACCCTACCTAACAGGAGTACGGTAGAACCAACAAGCTGAGATAAATAAACGGAAAAGCCGTCTACTCTAATAGTACCATACTACAGAACCTCGGTCTAATCAAAACACGAGTCCATGCCTGCTAGTGAACAGGAGCACTATCCACAAGAAGAACGACCGGATGCGTCCCCTGACGTCTTGCACCGCGTCACAAGTGTCTAGCTACTACGCCCCGGGCGTGAGACTCAGACACGCAATAAGTACCACAACAAGGACTAGCTGGGGTCGCGCTCGTCAGCGCGCACCCTAAGCCCCCAACTACGTGTGCACACACAGACCATCTGCTCTAGGTCGGGTCCTCTAGCTGGTTTTCCCCCCCACCGGACTCTGGTGGCAAAGGCAAGGGGCCCTACGGTAACCAGCCTAAAAACCGCGTCACACTGGGTCTCGCTCTCCACCACTCCCAGGTGGGTCCGCACCCGCGTGCGCAAGAAGCTACGACTAGTGGACAGGTCACTGGAAGTAAGGACTAATCCATGGAAACCACCGACCAACACTAGCAAGGTGCAGAGGTCATCCTCTGTACCACACCGACTCTGGGTAGCACCAGCCGACGCATCACATCCCGGGATCCCCGCGGCACCCTCGTACAGTCCCCACACGATGCCAAGCATAAGTGTTTGACGCATTTATCTTATTTGGTTTGTTTTATTTATTTATTTATTTATTTTATTATTTATTGGCGTGCCAGTCACCGAAGTGACAATTTTGTTGTGCGCTCGATCTGACATGGTCAGTCGATTGTGAAGTCCGAGTCAGGACCCGAAGTCCGTCATACCCTGAACGCTATGACGTTAATTACGTCCTTCCAAGGAAGGACAACCCTTGATTAAATGCTAAAAGTAGGAGGCCCCGAGAGGCAAAAAATATATTCGTGTGCGCAATTTGGATTTCATACCAGAGCCTGGAAGGCGGGCAAGATAATAATAACATCAACTGTAGAAACAGACGATATCGTTAAGTCAGCGGTTCAGAGATCGAGCTTAAGGGGAAGGGGAAATTTCAGTCACAGGCAGACTGGGCCGTGGCCGTGATAGGGGTTCAAAACATCGATCGATATTTCGGCAGCATTTCCCCTTCTTCTGGATCATGCCCAGGGGGAAATAGACTATCACCCACGGAGTGTCGGGATGAAAGCCGAAAGAGAGAAGTGTTGAACTTCCCGAATCGCATATTTGCCATAGGGCAATGTTTGGTATTCCCTATAGAAGCCGGTGGAACTCATGCAGTGGCAGAGCCCTCCCGAGCTAAAGGGGTTATTCCTGAACCCGATGCGGGACGACGAAAAGTGAGCGAACGCTCAATGTCGCGCCCTCGCACGCGGATCGACCTGCGCGGTCAGGTCACGGGGATCGACCTGCCCGGTCAGGTCGCGGGGGTCAAGGGGGCAGCGCCCCTTGCGGGGGTTTCCGGGGGCGAAGCCCCCGGAACAAAATTCGGATTTAAGATTCAGTAACAACATTTGAGTATGTCATCAATGCAGTGCAAGTGCGCAAAGGTTCCCGGGGGCAGCTTAATATTGGCTTTCATCATCCTGGGGGAATTTTGACAGCACCTCCCCTAGACTTAGCATTTGCCAGAGAATGGTATAGGCTGACATCCACGGAGTGCCGGGATGAAAGCCGAAAAATGAGTGAGCACTAAGGCTCGAAGAGACTGTCCATGTCTCTGGCGTCGGTCATTTGGCTGGCCAAGGGGGGGGGGGTTCTCGGCATGAGCATTTGGTAGATAGAGAGAGGGTTCTCGGCATGGGCATTTAGTGGACAAAGGGAGGCTCTCGGCCTGGTCCTTGGGCTGGCCAAGGGGGCTCTCGGCATGACCTTTTAGTGGACAAAGGGGGGCTTCTCGGCGCGCTATGAAGTGGCCAAAGGGGGGCTTCTCGGCCTGGGCCTAAGTGGCAGAAGGAGGGGGGGCTCTCGGCGCGCTATGAAGTGGCCAAAAGGGGCTCTCGGCATGGACATTTGGCTGGCCAAGGGGGGTTCTCGGCCTGGGCATTTGGTGGATGGAGGGAGCTCTCGGCACAAGGCTTCCCGACGCGCTCATGGCCGCGCCGGGAGCCAAGCGCCGAGAGGCTGTGGGCTGTGGGTTTTCACACAAGAAAAGGCTTTGTCGTTTAGCTGAAAGGAGGGGAAGGGTTCTCGGCCTTACGGCTCTCGGCGGGGAAACTCGCACGCCGAGAGGATGGAATGTAGGCAGGAGTTCAGGGTTTCAAAGCTCGAAAACGATGCTCTGTTTCTGGTTTTTTGGGTTTTATGGCTCAGATCGAGACCGAATCAAGGGTGCAGAAAGTGTTTCAGGGTTTCAGAGATCGAGAACGATGCTCTATTTCTGGGATTTCTAGGTTTTATGGCTCAGATCGAGATCGAATCAAGGATGCATGAAGAGGTTTCACGAACACCTCTGCTAGAAGGATGCCAAGGGATCTGAGAGGCCAGATCATCAGGAGGAGGAGAGACCATCATCGGGGCTGAGTAGCCTTTATCTGTATACTGCCAGACGTCTGGGGGAGTCAAGAGATGGCTGTCTCTGATTCCCCGGACTAGCATGGTATCATCTGGGAAGCCGATCTGCAACGAGAGAACCCTTGATGCTGAGACCTCAGACCCTAATCATTCAACGATTGGAATGGGGATCCAGGGTAGCATTCGTCTACGGGTTCAAATGCATCATTTATAGCCGGCGGGCCAGGGAACCAAGAGATTGATGTCTCTGGCTCCCGGACAGCACAAGGGGCTTGAGGAACAGACTCAAATACATACGAAGGGCATGCTATTGAAGCGGGAAGAGAGAAGAGAATAGAACCCAGCAACCCATTGAACAAGGGTGGGGGTTCTACCTTCATCCCTGTTCGAAGAACAGACCCGACTCCGAAGATAAAATCATTTCGCCGATGGGGCATTCACACAAATGGTATGCATACATATGGAGACAAAAGAAGATAGTATCGCCTAAAATCCATCACGGCCATTGCATTTATTCATCTCACCCTTACTTACATTGACTTCATAACTGAAGCCAAGAAACATACAGGGAGAAAAAAAGGAAGAGAATCGTATGAATAATCTAAACATCAAGACTTCGACTATCCCATACGGAGAATCAGTAATAAGAAAAAAAGAAAGAAACATCGAACATGGGGGGGGGAGGGTGGAGCATTGACTCCTCTCCCTCCCCCTATCAGCCCACCTGGAGCCCTTCTTCTTTTCTTTCTTCTGCTTCTTCTTTCGACGGAGACTCTCTCCCTCTCTTTTCCTATCTCTTTTCTTTCTGGCTATCTCTTCGCTCTTTTTTCTTTTGCCTCTTTCCTTTCTTCTTTTCTGTCTGTCCGCCCCCCTTTCTTGTGGGAGAAGTAATGGGTTTTTATAGGGCCATGTTCACGGTGATGGCATTCGGCGTGCCTGCAGCACTAGTTCCCGGCGCGCCCATTCGAGGGGCTTCCGGCGCGCATGCATTCAACATCTCGGCGCAGCTTTTGGGCTTCGACAAGAAGCTCCCGGCGCCACTTTCACAGGCCCAATTAAGCCTTTTAGACTAGGGCTTTGCTAGTCCTTCAAGTACACCATTACCCAAGAGGGCCCTTCATTGACGACATATCTTGTATCGAGATCATCTCAAGGTTCCATCGGTGAACAAACTGGGGCTTTATCAGTATTGCCATCTCAATGATGACGATAACACCGGACATTAGCCAGGCCTGAGATGGTCCTAGCCGGGCAATTGGTTGGTGGTGAGGATCCTCCCTCAATCCTGACTTTGCAGGCATCTTCCAGTCTTCGTTGCTGGTCTGGTCCCATCTTTATCTTTGTTCATATTTTAGCTGTCAACAATAAGTCGGACCGTAAGACAACACAAAGGGGTCAGGACCCACTCACCCGGGCTTGATCGGCACGAAACGGCAGACGCGGTCACCGGAGGACCGCCTCCGATGGTAGCGGTCTGCCCTGGACCGCGACCACATGGTAGCGGTCCTCTTGGGACCGCGACCACCCTGGCACCAGAAACATGAAGGCGGTCGCCTGATGACCGCCTTCACACAGTAGCGGTCCCTAGGGGACCGCGACCAGGAACCAACGGTCAAAAACCACCTCGAGGCCCGTGCCGTTCCCCACGGTGATAGCGGTCGTCCCCAGACCGCGACTAACAGTCGCGAGACCGCGACCAGCCACCGACACCTCAAGGCCCAACGGTCAAAAATCCGATGAAGGCGGTCCTCACCTGACCGCTACCATTGATAGCGGTTACTGGTGAACCGCGATCACCTCGGAAAATTGAGAACGACGGGAAATGACCGGAAACTCCATTCCACGCCCCAATCACCCCCCGATGATGGGGAAACAAAGGGGGAACCCTCCCCAACCCTCCTAGCATGCATCTACCGCCTCGGATCGGCCAAAAACACGAAGAAACGGCGGATCGGCTCACAAACCCCAAAAACATGGTTTCACCCAAACCCGCTCAAAAACGCCCCTCTTGACCTCCCCTCGGCCTACAAAGCATGGGGAACGATGGGATGAGCATGGGGGTTCGTCTCCTTACCTCAATGGAGCGAAAGCTCCGCCGAATCATCGCCAAAATCAAGGATGAAGCTTTTACTCCCACGAACGCCCCGCCTCTCGCCGCGAAAGCACGCCACCGGGACCTGCCTCGCCGTCGCCGCCGCTGCCACGCCGTTGCCGGAGTGAGAGGGGCCGCGTCTCGGTCACCCGGGGAGAAGAAGATCGGCCGCGGGGGAGGGGGAGCTCTCACGGTGGAAGGAAGGGGGAGGAAGAAGAAAAGAAAAAGGTAAAAAGAAAAGAAAAAGAATTGATATATATAGAAAATCTGGAAAATCAGAAAAATCCCAAAAAATAGAAAAATACACCTCCTCGACCGTCTCGACGCGCTGATCGCAACGGCACCACTCGCGGGTTGGTGAACGACCCAGTTCACCCGCTACAGGGTTCCGAAGGACTCGCCGAAACCCGTACGCGGAAATCGGAAAACACGCACGGAAAAGCCGCGGACACACTCCGGGCCTCCGAAACGACTCCGGATCGCGCCGATCCGAACACGAAAGAAGTCCGAAATGAAATTTTGGACACAACAGGGTCGGACACCCCGATAAACCAGATCCGGGACCCACAAAGAAGGATCCGAAAGATCCGGGACATTACACCCTATGAGTTCTTCTACTTTGACGGTGGTTAGATCCTTTGATTCTTCAACCACCGTGGCCTTTGTATGCCAGATAGAAGTTAGTGATTTGAGTATCTTTCTTACTATCTCCTGCTCAGTATATGTCTTACCTAGCTCAGTCAAGCCATTAGTGAGCGAGGTTAGCCTAGCATACATGTCCAAAATGGACTCATCAGATTTCATTATGAACTTCTCATATTCAGATACCAACATATTAGCTTTGGTTGCACGTACCTGCTGTGTCCCTTCATATATTACCTCAAGGTGATCCCACATTTCTTTTACAATTTTGCAAGTTGACACCCTTGAGTATTCAGTCGAATGAAGGGAGCACTACATGATATGCTTGGCACCCCAGTTCAGAGTTGATTGCCTGATTTTTTCTTTAGTCCATGTATCTTCATCAGGAGGCAGCTCAAATGGTCCCTTACTGATCACTCGCCAGACTTCGTGATCCTGGGCTCTAATGAAGACCTGCATGCGGTTTTTCCAGTAAGGATAGTTTATCCCAGTGAAAAAGGGAGGCCTTTTTACAGAATGTCCTTCAGCCATAGGACCTTTAAAAGCCATATCACCAGTTCTCTCAAGGTCGTTAGACCACATTCAGAGAGACTAGCTCTGATACCACGTGTTGAGTGGTGATAGGCAGATCTAGAGGGGAGGGGTGAATAGATCAGCCCCTTTTCTTTGCCCTTCTTTGCGGAAATAAAAACTATGACTAACACAGTGGATAAAGAGATAGATAATAGTTACTAACTGAAAGACTTGATGCACACAGGATTCCTGGAAGCGGTCCTATCAAGTTTCTATCGTTGGAACAAGAGAGAAGACAAACAACAAGACAAGATCTTTAAGGTGGTTCAGTCTCAATCTAGAGACCTACGTCCACCCCTCACACAACACAGTGAGGCTTCACTAGTGCCAGATCACAACCGCTGATTCACAACTTCTAACAGAGAGATACATTCTCACACTCCGCTGCCGCACAGCTTGTGGGATCACACCCCAGACCACACAGATAGGCGACCACGCCTTCTGTCTTCCTACACGTAGGTAGGGATCTAATGATGAGAAGTTGTTTAGAAGAAAAGCAAACAAAAGATGAAATGGCCAGACAGAGTATCGTAATCAAAGCTCTATGACAAAGAAGTCTCCTGTCTAGGAATGAGCTTAAGAGAGCCTTGGTTTTCTTCTTCTTGTTGAATCTTCATAGCATCCACTGAAGATTTCTTTTCATCGTGAGGAAGAGGGAAATGTCTTATTCTAGGTTCACTCACGCCAGCAGCATCAGGATGAAGAGTAGCTTGCACAGCAAGTTTTCTTCTTCTTCGTTTTCTCCTCAGCACTCTTCTTAGCTCACATTTCCTCTCTCTGCACTTCGAACTGGAGCACATGCTCCTTATATATATTGGTGTCCTAGGGTGACACCAACGTTGTCCACTTTTCAAGCACCACCCAGAATGTCACATCCACATTATTAGATCTGCTTCCACTTGCACATTTGACTATCTTCTTGACAAGTTTGCAGGAATGTGGGTAGGTAGGAGACCATTTGAGCAAAGGTACGATTTTCTTCAGAAAATATCTCTGCCAAAACACAGTCTTCTGACACCAACACAATCTGACGGCTTTTTCCAGAGCGGACGGATCCTATGGATTAAGTTCCGGATCTTGAAATCAACTCCCGTCGGATCCAGATCCATTCTGGACGAACACAGTGTGTCGACACTTTCCTTACAGTGTGTCGAGACATTCCTTTGAATATCTTGAAGAATCGTTCTGGTTGATCGTGGATGTGTTGACACTTTACTGTCAGTGTGTCGAGACATCCCTTTGAAATCTTGAAGTATCATGGATGATGAGTCGAGACAACACCAAACGGTGTCGAGACATGTGAGCCATGTGCAGAGATGTTGTAATATGGTGTCGAGACATGAGCGCCTTATGCCGAGATTATCACTCGAATGTGTCGACACTTTTCACTCAGTGTGTCGAGACATCGGTGAATCCAGATACTTAGGCAGAACGGCTTCAACTTGAATTCTTCGGTATGTGTTGAGACATGAGTAGGATGTGTCGACACATTATATTGTGATGGAGCTCAATTTGTTAAAGTATCTATGTAATCTCATCTGGATGTGTCGAGACATCACTGGGTCGTGTCGAGACATCTTTTAGTGAGATTCTTCTGTACTTGTTTAATCAATTCATCAAGCCAAATTAAGTCAGAAATTTTTCAAACATCTACTAATGATTTATGATTTGTTATCATCAAAACAGGGGACACAACAAAGGGGAGACCCCTCCGGCTCCCTCCCCTCCCGTGCTGTCTTTCTCTCTCTCTCACTTGTCCTCTCACTCCATTTATGCACCTCTCTCTCTACGTCATCTACAGCTGTGGCGGTGTCACCGTCGGAGGGGGAGACCTCTCTCTCTCTCTCTCTCTCTCTCTCTCTCTCTCTCTCTCTCTCTCTCTCTCTCTCTCTCTCTCTCTCTCTCTCTCTCTCTCTCTCTCTCTCTCTCTCTCTCTCGTGCACCTATAATGGGTGCTGAAGTTGGAGGGGGCGACCCCCTCCGACGCTCACTCTCTCACTCCATCCTCTTTGTGTCTCTCACACCCCATCCTCTCTCTCTCTCTCCACTAGGGGTAAAATGGTCCCTTCACTTGTATTATTATCGCTCTCTCTTGCGAACGTAACTCCAGGGATATCACGACTCTAGTTAAGAGAATTTAAGGATTATTGGTAGACTCCATAAAGGTAGGGATATAGTGTTAATTCAACTTTTTTTAGAGGTATATAGGTAATTTTCCCTATTATATTTATGTGACACGTGAAATGATATATAAAAAATATATTTATGATAAGATTTTGAGTTTTGGATGATTTCAACTGAAGTTATATACATCCGTTCCCAACCATCCAAACAAAAATTATGGTCGGTTTTGAAGAGGCGAAATCTCGCGCTGTATCCTGAGCGGGCTGTGGATCACCAGAAGATGAACTGCAAGACAGGAAAACGTATCAGAGGGCCCAGGGGGTTCCCCTGGGGAAAAATCCTCCGATGGCTAAGTCAGTAGAGCTGTGGTGGAAGCAATAATGGGGAGGAGAAAAACTAGTGCGCGAGATTCCTCTCCACCAGAGGGTGAAGCGGATTGCTCAGGAGTTTAGGTGTATGAGTACCTTAATGGCTCTCTCCTTCCATCGGAGGGTATCCCTGGTTTAAATAATGTGCCACCTTCAGGAGTCCTGCAAGCTGAGGGGTCTCCGGCGGGAGTTACGTCCTCAACGTGGACTTTCATGGCCTTATCGTGGGAACGTTATCGCCTCGAAGTCCGGTGGCTTCTTGATTCCCCTGTCCGTTGGGGACTCTTAACGGCAGCACGAATGGATGATATCTGGTCTGGCCGAGCTTCTGAAACGCCAGCCCTGTCCGGGTGATGAGCATAGCTCGGTGAAAGAGGGGTCGGATAGGTCGGCGAATGCCTGTCTCTCCCGGGCGGGAAAACGGCTTGGGCCGGACCTTCCTTATGACCTGACCATCACTCGGGCCCTCCGAGCCTAGGGGCCGCCGGGGAGAGTTGGTTCCTCGAGTGTTTGTTCATTGGGCTTTTCTTTCCTAAGTGGGCCCTGTGGGCTGTCACTCAGGTGAGCTTGCCTCGTTGGACCCTGTTGGGTCTTGTTGGGCTGCTCTTTGGGTGGGCTACAGAAATCCCCCTCTCCACTTGTCCCCCTCTTACTCCCGAGCCATGGAGGCTCGGTCGAGTAGCTTTTGAGGCTTTGCACCGGCATGGCTCAGGTGGGTGGAATTCTGTTGGTGTTATGGAGCCACGTGTAGTGGTCGCCTGGGCCCGTAATGATGATCCTGACGGATTTGAAATGAAGGGCCCCCCCTTTTCTCAGAGCACGGAATGACGCGCCGCCTTCCTCCATGGTTTTATAGGCGTTGGGCGTTGTTCATCGTTCTAGGCTTCGCAGGGTTTAGGCTTTCCTTAGTTTCTTTACTTCTGGGGCTCCTTGATGCGCCGTGAGGGCACAGTGGAGACGCAAAGTCTTGCGGCGGCGTTTGAGGAGTTGGCGAGGATAACCGCGGAGGCGGTTCGGAAACTTCCTTCCCCCCCCCCCCCGGAGTCTTCGAGCTCGCGCGAGGGATCATCTTCCAGCTCGATGGCAGATCTACCTTTGGAGATCGGGCCAGTGAGGCGGGAGCCCGTCCCCAACTGCAGTGAGTTGGGGGAGGCCGAGGTGAGGAAGCTGGAGCATCGCTTTCGCTTGCCTCTCAGGTACAGATTCGCTGCCGCCGCCCCGTATGAGACGAGTCTGGACAACCGTACGGGGCACATTTGTACTTTTCTTCTGGCTTGGAAGAGTGGGTTCCGCCTTCCCTTCGAGCGTCTTGTGCTTAAGCTTCTCAAGTTTTTCCGGTTGGCACCTATTCAGTTGGTGGCCAACTCGTATCTCCTTCTCTCCGCCTTTCGAATTCTCTGTCGTCAGCACGACATTTTTCCTTCCTTGGACCTCTTTCACAATTTTTTCGAGTTGAAAGCGCACCCGTCGGCGGGGAAGGGCTTCTACTTCATCCAGGCGAGGAGGAACAGGAGTTGCATCTCCCTCGCAGCGGAGGACTCCTCGCACAAGGGTTGGAAGACCCAATTCTTCTGGGTGAAGGCGGAGGCGACGGACGAGTCTTGGAGATGCCTGGTCTCGCCCAATTTTCATCTGAATCTTGCCCCTCGCCAGGAGGAGTTCCCTCCCCACGTGGAGCGGCAGGCCGCTCGTCTGCTGGATAACCGCCAGTCGACCGAGGAGCTGGTGACGCCGGAGAACATCGAATGGTGTTTGCTTACGCAGTTGACGTCGACAGGTACCGCTCTCGAGGTTCTTCTCCTGGGATGGTAGTTACTTTCTTTCTCCTGACCGGGTCTTCTCCCTTTGTGGCAGACGTTAGGCGGGAACCTCTGGAGGAAGCTGCTGAGGTCATTGATCTGGGAGATGACTCGGCGGCCAATGAACTAGATGCTTCTGCGAGTCACGCCCAAGCCCGAGACAAGGGCAAGGGGGTGGCTCCCGAGGGATCTTCACGGCCAACTGGTACGAAGCGCAAGGATCCCACGACGGGAAAGTTGCGGGAGGCCGCGAAGGCCAAGAAAAGGGCCAAGAAGGTAGGTCTTCCTCCTACCGTCGGGGGCGACTCCGGCTCGGCGGCGCTCCCCTCTAGGGGGCAAGATGGGGCCGACCCCTCAGGGCCAGCTCCCCCACCTGCCAGGCGAGAGGGGGCCGAGGAGACCGGGGGCCCTTCAGAGGGCGGCGATAGGTCGGCTCTCCCCCCCACAGGGGTAGAGGGGGCCGATGTTGAAGTAGCTGACGCCGAGGCCGGGGGATCGGCCGGAGGCGGAGATGTCCCGGTCGGAGAGGTGCGGGCCGAGACAGTCAGGGCTGGGGGTTCGCCCGCTAGGGCGTTGCAGCCCCAGGTGCTTGGAGCTCCCGGTGCGGTTGGTCCCGCGGCGCCGGTGAGGTTGGGGGTTCGCCCGGGGAGGCGTCGCAACCCCAACCTGGCGCGCGAGGCGGTTGGTTCCGTCGCTCGAGCGGAGTCTTCTAGCGGGGTGCTCCGGGCGGAGCGGTCCCCTCTGCCGGAGCCCTTGGACAGGCTCGTCATTACGGGCGACCTATATCGGGTCTGCCGGTCGATTGTCGCAAGGACGAAGGGGGGAGAAAGGCGCAATACCCCCCCTGGGATCCTTGATGTCCTGATGGAGGGCGGCCTGGTCATAGCTTGGTCGGCGGCTTTGATGGCGGAGGCGCATGCCTGGACGGAGGCGGAGCGGTCGAACCTTGCCTGGACCCTTGGGGGCTGCGAGAGGAAAATGGCCCGACTCAAGGGGGAGCATGAGGGGCTCCGACAGGAGTTCTCCGCGTTCCGGGAGGTGGCGCGGGCAAGCCGACTGGAGGCCGGGGTGCTGACCGAACAGCTCGCCAAGACCCGAGAGTCTCTCGAGAGGACAAGCCGATCCCTGGAGGAGGAGCGTCTGCGTCGCCTCGAGCTAGACAATCGCTGGGAGCTCGAACGCGCCGAGCTGCTAGATCGGGCGGAGGTGGCGGAGCGTCTCCGAGCTGAGGCTGAGGTAGACTGGGCCCAGGCAGGGGAGCGTGCGGCCGAGGAGGAGCGGGCTCGGGTTGAGCTCGTCGGAAGGGCGGGGCAGATCGAGGCGGAGGCAATCGAGCGTTATAGGAGCTCGGATGCTTACTCGACCGACCTGGTGGAAGCCGCCCTACCCTATTGCGAGGTAGCACTACGCCGGGGTGATCGAAAGGGGTTCAAGCAGGGCTATCGCCAGGCGGTAGACTACACCAATGAGCAAAACTCCGCGATCAAGTTCCCCTTTGGCCAGTGTTATGACTCGGATGAGTCGATTTCCAGCTCTTCCTCGTCGGTCGGGGGAGATTCGGAGGGGTCGCCTCCATCGGGGTCACCGGCTCCGGGCGTTTCGGGAGGGCTCACGACCGAGACAGTTCTCGCACAGGCGAGGTCAGTGTCCGAGCCGGCCGTCACCGAAGGCGCTGGGGGTGACGCGTCTCTTTCTGCCGTTCTCGAACGTCAAAGTGGGCCCGAGGCCTGATGTATTTTGCCTCTTTCCCTTTTTGTCTCTCTTCCCTCTTTTTAGAGGGTTTCCTTTTGGTGTGATAATAAATGACTTGCTCTGTTTGAGTACCATCTGTCACGCCCCGAGCGCGGAAGGTACCCGGAGATGCGCGACGAGTTTATATCAATCATGTCAATCAGAGTATTAGTGTATTCGACACCAAAAATCAGAGATGCGCGAAAGTAAAGATAACCCAGTACTTTATTCCTTCATAAGAAGATGTCTATTACAAACCTTGAAGTACTAACTAAAATAAAAGAAAAATACAAGGTTGACTCAAGAAAATATGAAATAGACTAGATAACACGGAAGAAGCTCTATCTCTTTCACTCTTGATTTTCCCCATCCGTTTGAGTTCCCTCATCGTCGGACTTACCTGAAAAGTAGGGAAAACACTAGGTGAGCGAACGCTCAGTAGGAAATTATATCTCAAGATCTAGCAAGGGGTTTAAGTGATTACATCTTTCATGAATGCACTATAGCTATGCATGCTCGCATAAAACGACAAGATTGAGAGAGTGTATAACAATACGATAGTAAGAAGAACCAGTCATGAACTTTCAAGAACTTATATCAAAAGATATCAAGATATTCAAGCAAGTAACTCATCATGTCACGTTGAAATTTGGCTATTTTGTTTCAAGTCAAGCAAGTATACAATTACCCTTTTTCGGGCCACGCAAGTCATGTAATATCAAGTCAAGTACAAGTACAAGATTTTTGGAATGTTCAATCAAGCTAGTCATGCACTTCGGTATAATGCCAATACCGTGATCAATCAACTCCCATGGGCACAAGTACTTTCGGTGCTCCCCCCAGGACCAGATCGGGCCCTATATGCGCAGGCATTAATCATGTATTTTAACATCCACTTTTGTGTATAGACAATATGGAATTTCAAGAGTAAAGCTTGTAGATACGTAGGATAACTTGGATAGAATAGAGTCCAAAAATATGACACTTGACATAGAATGACGATAATAACGGTACAATCACGATTATCGATAAAACTAGGTGGAATTGGTTCCCTAACGCGGGTACCATGACAAACAAGTATGGACACTCTTTATATAGAATTGAGATCCACATGAACAGCACATCAATGGCAAGACGTCCTCATTCTTAATATAGAATTGAGGTCCACAAGAACATCATGTTGAATATAGAATTGGGGTTTACAAGAACAGCATAACAATGTTGATATAGAATTGGGGTTTACAAGAACAGCATCAAATGGCATGATAACCTCATCCCATTAAGAGAATTCTCATGATACACACTTTGCATAACATGAGGGCCGGTATACCATGTTTCTTTCGAGTGACATGGCAACATAGTGTAATGGGTTTTTATGGTACAACCAGCTCAGTCGGCCTTGAGGGAATCCAAGGCTGCGAGGAGACTTACGGAGGTCTCTATGACTAACTCGCTAGTCCAAAGGAACGGAATGTCCAATGGAGAGCTTGTATGTCAATGAGAATTGAGGGTAGTGCGATAAAACATCATGAAACATGGGACTATATTCACGGACTGGAATATAGTGTCGATATATTTAGATATATATATAAAACCCTTCGGTTGACAGTAACCAGTATAAAACAGTAATACAGAAAATAGCGACTTACGCTAAGTCATTAATTATCCAATTAACGCCTTTTATAGGGGCGTTTATTTAGAAATTTGACGGCTTGTACATCAGTCGTCCCTTCAATATTTCTATTCTGCAGAGAATCAATATTCTGGAACTTTAACAAAAACGCGCCCTGGACAGGGGCGTTACGTTTCAATAAGCGCCGTGGTATGGGGCGTCAGTTCAATAAGAGACGACCTTGTGCAGGTCGTTAATTCAACAATATATAAATTTTCAGATAATAAAATTTCAGGAAAATAATTTCATGGTCAGGACAAGAAAATAGCAGGATTCGATAGGTATGATCATGCATTAATTTAGATTCATGGTTTCATAGTTATAGAATTTTAAATATGGATAATTATCAATTATATGAAATTGACGACTCCTGGGTAGGGCGTCAAAACAAGAACTAGCGCCCTTGTCTGGGTCGCTTCTTTAAAATCACTCAGAAAACATTTGGAAACGCAGTATAACTATATGCATGAGATCATGGATGAGTTTATTTCATAATTTATACTAGTTTGGGCTACGTTCTTGAGAAAACCTACCTGATGACTATCTGGGTGAAGATAGGTGAAGAGAAACGATACTCTGTTTTCAACAGAGTTTCCTAATCGCCGGAAGAAGAAAACAAGATGAAGAACTTCTCGTCCTTCAACTATATGAGAGTTTCTTCACGTTGCAGGCAACCTGCAGAGGAAGAAGGAAAGACGAACGATCATTATCTTCCTTAAACCGTGACTGAAGGAAAAGAAGAACACTACATGTTCTTCGTGTACGGCAGCAGCAGACGAACGCCAAAATAGCTATCAGGGCTTGATTAGGGAGTATATCTATAGGATTTTGGGGATCCTAATAGGGTTAGAGTTGTATTGGAAGTAATACTTCCATGATAGAGTCCTTACTATATTCTACCAACTCGTACTAATCCATAAACCTTCCCTGGATAATGTTCTGGTTCGAACAGAACACGAACAGAATTAGCGTCTTAAGTGAGGGCGTCGAATTTAAAATGACGCCTAGGCGAGCGTCGTTACTTATGTAAAACGCGCCCAGGTAGAGGGCATTTCATTTCCTTTCCTTAGTTTTATTTTCCCGTCGTTTGAAATTTGATGCCCTATTGTCTAGGCGTCCCTTTCAAATTAGCGCCTTATACAGAGGCGTTTGCTTTTGAATTAGCGCCTTGATAAAAGGCGTTATTTTCCTCTTGATCAATGATTTACCCTTTAGGCTCTTTGTCATCTATTTACTTATCTTTTATTTTTTTAATTTGATATATTTAAAAATCTTGTTTTTATCAGGGTCGCTACACCCTCCCCCACTTAAAAGAATTTGGTCCCCAAATTCAATAGTATATATAAGTGGAGAGTGTAGAGTATATACCTTAAAACAATTCTGGAAATCGCTTCCTCATGGATTCCTCGGTCTCCCATGTAGCTTCATGTTCGGAGTTCTTATTCCATTGTACCTTAAGCATGGGAATAGCCTTATTCCTTAGGGTACGTACTTCACGATCTAGTATCTTCATAGGCTTCTGCTCATATGTGAGATCCTTCTGGATCACTAAGTCTCCATGATCAATAATATGTGATAGATCGTGCACATACTTCTTCAACATAGATATGTGGAATACATTATGTACATCAGACAGTTGAGGAGGTAATGCGATGCGATAAGCAACCTCGCCAACTCGTTCCAGTATCTCGAAAGGTCCGATGAATCTTGGTGTAAGCTTGCCTTTAACACCAAATCTCCGTATGCCACGTCCAGGCGATATCTTGAGAAATACATGATCTCCAACTTGGAATTCAAGATCTCTCCTTCTCGTGTCGGCATAAGCCTTTTGCCTAGACTGAGCAACTTGCAGTCTTTCTCTAATCATTTGTATTCTTTCAGTGGTAACCCTTACCATGTCTGGACCTAGCAGTTGTTTCTCTCCAACTTCGTCCCAGCATAAGGGTGATCGGCAACTCCTTCCATATAAAGCTTCGAAAGGTGCCATTTGTATACTTACCTGGTAGCTATTATTGTATGCAAATTCCACCAACGGCAAGTGATCATGCCAGCTTCCATCGAAATCAATGATGCAAGCTCTGAGCATATCTTCAACCACCTGATTAGTTCTCTCGGTCTGACCATCCGTTTGAGGATGAAAAGCTGTACTAAAATTAAGCCTTGTTCCCAACGAATGTTGTAGTCCTTTCCAAAAATGAGAAGTAAAATGGGGGTCTCTGTCAGACACGATTGAAACAGGAATGCCATGTAATCTGACTATTTCCTTGATGTATAATGCAGCCAAAACATCAACTGACCATCGGCTCTTTATTGGCAAGAAATGCGCCGATTTAGTCAATCGGTCAATAATAACCCATATTCCATCATGTCCTCCCTTTGATTTAGATAAACCCATGATGAAATCCATACCAATATCCTCCCACTTCCATTTAGGGATATCTAGAGGATGTAGTTTTCCAGCAGGCTTTTGGTGTTCCGCCTTGACCTGTTGGCAAGTGAGACAGCGTGATACATAGTCTGTTATTTCCCTTTTCATGTTGGGCCACCAAAAATTCCTCTTCACATCTTGGTACATTTTGGTTGATCCTGGATGAATCGTGTACCTTGATCTATGAGCTTCATCTAAGATCTTCTTCTTTAACTCGGGACAATCCGGTATGCAAGTTCTATTCCTGAACACTTATCTTCCTTCACAAGTTACTTGGAAATCAGATTGTCCTTCCAATCTGCCCTTGATTTCCACTAATATTGGGTCATCATCCTGAAGTGCTTGTGTTTCAGTTAATAGGTCTGGATGAATGCTTACATGAGACAATGTGACACATTTAAAGTTCGTGTCCATGCTTATATTGAGCTTAGAAAATTACTCCAGCAACTTCCATTCTTGAATCATACAATTGGCTAACAGTGTTCTCGGCCTTCGACTAAGGGCATCAGCTACATGGTTACCCTTTCCGGGATGATATTGTATATTGAAGACGAAGTCCTTGAGATATTCTAGCCAACGTCTTTGCCTCATATTTAGTTCCTTTTGAGAGAAAAGATACTTGAGACTCTTGTGATCGGAGTATACAGTAAACTGCACTCCATATAGGTAATGTCTCCAGATCTTTAGCGCAAATACTACCGCGACTAATTCTAAGTCATGGACGGGGTAGTTCCCTTCATGTTTCTTTAATTGACGAGAAGAGTAAGCTATAACCTTTCCTTGTTGCATTAGAACACATCCGAGGCCAATGCCAGAAGCATCAGTGTATACCTCGAATCTCTCTCCTTCCATTGGTAAAGCTAAGACAGGAGCTGTAGTAAGATGATCCTTGAGAGTTTGGAAGCTTCTTTCACATTCCTCACTCCATTCGTAACGGATCTCCTTGCGAGTTAACCTCGTAAGTGGTACGGCGATCTTAGAGAAATCTTTGATGAATCGCCTGTAATAGCCGGCAAGACCTAAGAAACTTCGGAACTCGCTAGCATTGGTCGGTCTTTCCCAATTTTTTACCACTTTAACTTTTGATGGATCTACTGATAAGCCATCCTTTGATATAACATGTCCGAGAAAAGTCACTTCCTCAAGCCAGAATTCACACTTGCTGAGTTTTGCATATAATTGGTTTGTCCTCAATATTTGTAATGCAATCCTCAATTGCTCCTCATGCTCTTCCTTAGTCTTGGAATAAATTAATATATCATCAATAAAGACCACCACGAATTGATCCAAATAAGGCCTGAATATACTATTCATTAACTGCATAAAGGCAGCAGGGGCATTCATTAGTCCAAAAGGCATAACAACAAACTCATAATGGCCATACCTGCTTCTGAATGCAGTCTTATGAATGTCATCATCCTTGATCCTTAGTTGGTGATATCCTGACCTGAGATCAATCTTGGAAAAGTATTTGGATCCAGATATTTGATCAAATAACTCATCGATTCTCGGCAGTGGATACTTGTTCTTGATAGTGAGATGATTCAACTGTCGATAGTCGATGCATAGTCTCATGGATCCATCTTTCTTCTTTACAAATAATACAGGCGCTCCCCATGGGGAAGTACTTGGTCTTATGAATCCTTTCTTAATGAGTTCCATCAATTGCTCCTTTAACTCCTTGAGTTCGGCAGGGGACATTCTATACGGTGCCTTAGAAACTGGACCCGCACCAGGAACTAAATCGATGGTGAAGGCCACTTCTCTTTGCGGGGGTAATCCAGGCAAATCCTCCGAAAACACATCCGAAAATCTTGCACAACTGGGATATCTTCTATCTTAGTTTCCAGAGCCTCCTTAATCGTGACAAATGCAAGGAAAGATACACATCCTTTCCTTATTAGCTTGCTAGCTCGGAGAGCCGAAATAAGAGGTGACTCGCTCCGACTCTTGGGGCTAGAATAGACTAGTTCTGGAAAGTCCTTGAAAGTAACCTTGCTATTACGGCAATCGACTGTTGCCTGATATTTGGATAACCAATCCGCTCCCAGTATGACATCATACTCCTTTAGATCTAAACATATGAGGTCGATAGGAAGATTTCTTCCTTTTACCAAGACTTCACAGTTTTGATAATGGTGAGTAATATCGGTTTCGATTCCGAGAGGAGTAGATAAAATTCTTTTCATCCATTCCGGTTCCATAGGTAGGGGGTTAGCAAACTTCTTGGAAATAAAAGAATGTGAAGCACCCGTATCAAATAAAACATGTGCATACTTGGAACAAACTTTCAGTGTACCTTCTACTAGTCCGCCTTCTTCTTCTTCGATCTCCTTAATTGCGTGAAGACGAGCGTTCTTGGTTACCGGGCGCTTTCCGTCACCGGTTTGATCATTAAGTAATGGGCAATCGGGAATCTGATGCTCACGGCTCCCACAACGGAGACATGCTCCAAGTTTCCTCCAGCACTCTTCGGCTTTATGACCAGCCTTGTCACAATGCTTGCATATTATATTCGAAGGTGTAGTAGTGAAAGAGAAGGGCTTGGTCTTCTTAAATTTTTGGTCTTGAGAAGAAGTACCTCCAGTGCTAGGCCTCTTCTTGAAGTTGGGTTTAAAGGAACCCGAACTTGTAACTTGTTCCTTCTTATCCTTCCCACGGATTCTATCTGATAGCTCCGTGGCATCTTCTAACAATTGAGCTCGGCGTACTATCTCTGAGTAGACCTAAATATCCATTGGTGCCAGCTGGGTAATATATTGGGGCCTGAGCCTATTAAGGAACCTCCTAGCTTTCATCTTCTCGGTGCTAACTAAGTGCTTAGCATACCGAGACAATCTAGAGAATTGTGCCTCGTACTCCACCACCGATAATGACCGTTGCTTGAGTGCGGCAAATTCGGTAGCTTTCTTTTCTTGGACTCGGTCCGAAAAATATTTAGCGTTGAAATGTTCAACGAATTCTTCCCAAGTAACTTGGTCTTGATTTAAAGTAGCTTCTATCGATTCCCACCAGCATCGGGCATCCCTTTCTAACTGAAAGGTAGCTAATAAGACTTTATCTTGATCCGTGCACTGCATAACACAGAATATACGTTCCATCTCCCTGACCCAGTGCTCTGCGTCGTCCGGATCAATAGAACCCGTGAATTTAGGCGGGTTCATGTTTTTAAAGACTTGGTGGAGACTTCCAGTTCGTTGGGCACCTCCCTGTGCTACTTGTTGCAGCACCTGAGTCATGCCTTGAAGTGTACGCTGCATGTTGCGCCACTGAGCACGTTCGGCAGCCATTATCCTACAATTACAATAACTATATTAGTATATACTCGCGTTAAGGGCTTTTAAGTTTTTATGTTAACTCAACCCTTGGTTCTACCCAATCTCACTGGTTAAAGGTTTGAACCTATCCTTGGACTTGGGTTTTTCCTAGGAATTGAATACCCTAGGCTCTGATACCACAAAAACTGTCACGCCCCGAGCGCGGAAGGTACCTGGAGATGCGCGACGAGTTTATATCAATCATGCCAATCAGAGTATTAGTGTATTCGACACCAAAAATCAGAGATGCGCGAAAGTAAAGATAACCCAGTCCTTTATTCCTTCATAAGAAGATGTCTATTACAAACCTTGAAGTACTAACTAAAATAAAAGAAAAATACAAGGTTGACTCAAGAAAATATGAAATAGACTAGATAACACGGAAGAAGCTCTATCTCTTTCACTCTTGATTTTCCCCATCCGTTTGAGTTCCCTCATCGTTGGACTTACCTGAAAAGTATGGAAAACACTAGGTGAGCGAACGCTCAGTGGGAAATTATATCTCAAGATCTAGCAAGGGGTTTAAGTGATTACATCTTTCATGAATGCACTATGGCTATGCATGCTCGTATAAAACGACAAGATTGAGAGAGTGTATAACAATACGATAGCAAGAAGAACCAGTCATGAACTTTCAAGAACTTATATCAAAAGATATCAAGATATTCAAGCAAGTAACTCATCATGTCACGTTGAAATTTGGCTATTTTGTTTCAAGTCAAGCAAGTATACAATTACCCTTTTTCGGGCCACGCAAGTCATGTAATATCAAGTCAAGTACAAGTACAAGATTTGTGGAATGTTCAATCAAGCTAGTCATGCACTTCGGTATAATGCCAATACCGTGATCAATCAACTCCCATGGGCACAAGTACTTTCGGGTGCTCCCCCCAGGACCAGATCGGGCCCTATATGCGCAGGCATTAATCATGTATTTTAACATCCACTTTTGTGTATAGACAATATGGAATTTCAAGAGTAAAGCTTGTAGATACGTAGGATAACTTGGATAGAATAGAGTCCAAAAATATGACACTTGACATAGAATGACGATAATAACGGTACAATCATGATTATCGATAAAACTAGGTGGAATTGGTTCCCTAACGCGGGTACCATGACAAACAAGTATGGACACTCTTTATATAGAATTGAGATCCACATGAACAGCACATCAATGGCAAGACGTCCTCATTCTTAATATAGAATTGAGGTCCACAAGAACATCATGTTGAATATAGAATTGGGGTTTACAAGAACAACATAATAATGTTGATATAGAATTGGGGTTTACAAGAACAGCATCAAATGGCATGATAACATCATCCCATTAAGAGAATTCTCATGATACACACTTTGCATAACATGAGGGCCGGTATACCATGTTTCTTTAGAGTGACATGGCAACATATTGTAATGGGTTTTTATGGTACAACCAGCTCAGTCGGCCTTGAGGGAATCCAAGGCTGCGAGGAGACTTACGGAGGTCTCTATGACTAACTCGCTAGTCCAAAGGAACGGAATGTCCAATGGAGAGCTTGTATGTCAATGAGAATTGAGGGTAGTGCGATAAAACATCATGAAACATGGGACTATATTCACGGATTGGAATATAGTGCCGATATATTTAGATATATATATAAAACCCTTCGGTTGACAGTAACCAGTATAAAACAGTAATACAGAAAATAGCGACTTACGCTAAGTCATTAATTATCCAATTAACGCCTTCTATAGGGGCGTTTATTTAGAAATTTGACGACTTGTACATCAGTCGTCCCTTCAATATTTCTATTCTGCAGAGAATCAATATTCTGGAATTTTAACAAAAACGCGCCCTGGACAGGGGCGTTACGTTTCAATAAGCGCCCTGGTATGGGGCGTCAGTTCAATAAGAGACGACCTTGTGCAGGTCGTTAATTCAACAATCTATAAATTTTCAGATAATAAAATTTCAGGAAAACAATTTCATGGTCAGGACAAGAAAATAGCAGGATTCGATAGGTATGATCATGCATTAATTTAGATTCATGGTTTCATAGTTATAGAATTTTAAATATGGATAATTATCAATTATATGAAATTGACGACTCCTAGGTAGGGCGTCAAAACAAGAACTAGCGCCCTTGTCTGGGTCGCTTCTTTAAAATTACTCAGAAAATATTTGGAAACGCAGTAAAACTATATGCATGAGATCATGGATGAGTTTATTTCATAATTTATACTAGTTTGGTCTACGTTCTTGAGAAAACCTACCTGATGACTATCTGGGTGAAGATAGGTGAAGAGAAACGATACTCTGTTTTCAACAGAGTTTCCTGATCGCCGGAAGAAGAAAACAAGATGAAGAACTTCTCGTCCTTCAACTATATGAGAGTTTCTTCACGTTGCAGGCAACCTGCAGAGGAAGAAGGAAAGACGAACGATCATTATCTTCCTTAAACCGTGACTGAAGGAAAAGAAGAACACTACCTGTTCTTCGTGTACGGCAGCAGCAGACGAACGCCAAAATAGCTATCAGGGCTTGATTAGGGAGTATATCTATAGGATTTTGGGGATCCTAATAGGGTTAGAGTTGTATTGGAAGTAATACTTCCATGATAGAGTCCTTACTATATTCTATCAACTCGTACTAATCCATAAACCTTCCCTGGATAATGTTCTGGTTCGAACAGAACACGAACAGAATTAGCGTCTTAAGTGAGGGCGTCGAATTTAAAATGAGGCCTGGGCGAGCGTCGTTACTTATGTAAAACGCGCCCAGGTAGAGGGCATTTCATTTCCTTTCCTTAGTTTTATTTTCCCGTCATTTGAAATTTGACGCCCTATTGTCTAGGCGTCCCTTTCAAATTAACGCCTTATACAGAGGCGTTTGCTTTTGAATTAGCGCCTTGATAAAAGGCGTTATTTTCCTCTTGATCAATGATTTACCCTTTAGGCTCTTTGTCATCTATTTACTTATCTTTTATTTTTTTAATTTGATATATTTAAAAATCTTGTTTTTATCAGGGTCGCTACACCATCCTTGCCGTGATTTGGTTGGCGGATCTTGAGTAGTTGGGAGGTGCCGATATGTCCTGCGTGGTTTTCGCACGCTATTTTGGTAGGCTTCTGACGGGGCGTCCTTCCGTTCCCCCATGCTTTGAATGTCAGGCCGCTTCGTGAATCCCGCTAGGGCGGGAAACGAGGAGTTGGAGGTGACTGTTCAAGGGAGAAATCCTTTGGCGTGTTTCCGAGGGGGGGTCATTTAAGGCGTGTAGCCTCCTTTGGCCTATAAGAAGGACCGAAAGGCGCCCTTTCCTCTTTACTGCTTGGGATTTTCTCTAACAGTCTTTCCTCACTCCTTCCTCTTCACTCTGCGTTGTGCCCTTGCATTCGGAGCATGGAGGATCCTTCGGAGGGCGACGCCGCCGACGACGGGGAGCGGAGGGCTCTCGCCGTCCCAGCTTGTTGGACGGGTCCCACGGTCGCCGCGCGAGTTCGAGACGGGTCCGACGGTCGCCGTGCGGATCTGGAGAGGGCTTCGACGTGTGAAGGCACGGTTCTTGCCCTTTCTCAGTTCCGGCGTGGCTTCCGGGCGGGCGCCGAGGCGGAGGACGGATGGGGGCATTAGGGAAGCATGCCGCCACTCCCCTCCGTGTGAGGGGAGGAGGCGACTCCAGCTCCCTCCTAACCTCTCCCAACAGCCTCTTTTTCCCTCTTCTGCTCTTCATTTCTTTCACTCTTCGGGGGCTGCTTGCTCTCTCCTTCCTTCCAAGGAGTTGGCAGATTGGAAGAGGGGAGGCCTTCACGGCGCTCCTTTTTCCTGGTTGTTGCCAACTTGGGAGGTAGCTTTCCTCAACATTTAAAGGTGGCCTCCCTTCTGCAGTCCCTCTGTCACTTTTGTCACGGGCCACCCGAGCCAACTGGCTCGACCACCTTTTGTCCGAGCCAGTTTCCGCACGAGGCAGAGTCAGTGGCTGGACGCGAGGAGATCAAGACCGAGTCAGTCGAGCGATGACCCCTTGAAGCGGTGTTAGATGGATTTTTACTTTTTGCTATGTGATGTACTGGCATTTGCCTGTCTGATGTACCAATGGTTTGGAATTAAAAGAAAAGGGATTTATTCCGTCCATCATGCTGTACAATTTCAAAAATAGAATTTGCGTAGTGCGGCTGCGTTCCATGTCCGAGGAATAGGTTCCCCTTCCATTGTCGCTAACCTGTACGCACCTTTTCTGAGCGTCTCGACCACTCGGTAGGGGCCTTCCCAGTTGGGGGATAGCTTGCCCGCCGCCTCTAGTGGTCGAGAGGCTTCGACCTTCCTGAGGACGAAGTCCCCCGATTGGAAATGTCTGTCTCGGACCTTAGCGTTGTAGGGTCGAGTGAAGCGACGCTGGTACTCCGTTGCTCGGACGTTCGTGATCTCTCGGAGTTCGTCTGCCAGGTCGAGGTTCTCGGGCAATTTTTGCCCGTTTGCCTCGAGTGAGAAGCTGATCACTCGGAGAGACGGATTGGCGATCTCCAATGGAACGACGGCTTCGGTGCCATATACCAACTGAAAAGGGCTTTCACCGGTTGCCGTCCTGGGGGTTGTTCGGTGCGACCACAGTACGCTAGGCAATTCCTCGAGCCAACTACCCTTAGCCTTGCCGAGTCTGGTTTTTATGCCTTTCAAGATAGTCTTGTTGGCATTTTCAACCAGCCCGTTGGCCTGAGGGTGGGCGACCGAAGTGAAGTGGTTGCGGATATTTAGGTCGGCGCATCTGTCTCGGAAATACCGAGAGTCGAATTGCCGGCCGTTATCGCTCACTATCACTCGGGTGACGCCAAAGCGACAAATGATCGATTTCCACACAAAGCCCCAAACGACTGTCTCGGTGATCCTTGTCGTAGCCTCGGCCTCGATCCACTTGGTGAAGTAGTCGATGGCGACGATATGAACTTCTTCTGGGACTGGGCCGTCGGGAATGGCCCAAGGATATCGATTCCCCACCGAGCGAAAGGGTAAGGCTCGGCTAGGGTGACAAGTTCCGTGGCCGGTCGATGGACCAAGTGGTCGAACTGCTGGCATCGGTCGCATTGTTGAACATAGGCCGAGCAGTCACGTTGCAGAGTGGGCCACCAGTACCCCTGTCGTAACAGGATTCTGGCCAGCGACCTTTCCCCTGAGTGTGCTCCGCACAGGCCTTCATGAATCTCTTGGATGGCTCGGCTTGCTTCGTCGGGACCGAGGCACTTCAAGAGGGGACCGGAGAACGATCTTCGGTAGAGAGTGTTGTCGAGGACGACGAAGCGCCGAGCTTGATACTTCATTCGGCGGGTCTCTCGAGGGTCAGAGGGCTCTTGGGAGTCTTGTAGCCAGGACAGGTAGGGGGAGCGCCAGTCACTTGGAGTGGCCGAGTCAACAACGAGGAGCTCCGTGTCGATGCTCGGGCGCTCTAGCTCTTCTAGGAGGACCGATCGTGTACCTTCCGGGTCTAGGGAGGAGGCCAATCGAGAGAGGGCGTCCACCCGAGAGTTTTGCTCTCGAGCTATCCGGACTACCCCAAATTCCTCGAACTGTTGGGCCAGGCTCCGGACCAACTGAAGGTATTTGATCATGGGTGCCTCCCGAGCCTCATACTCGCCGTTGACCTGACCTGCGACTAGTTGAGAGTCGGTGTGGATCCTGACTCGCTCGACCCCCAGCCGTCGGGCCATGCGTGCTCCCGAGATAAGGGCCTCGTACTCGGAAGCATTGTTGGATGCCTGAAAGTTGAATTTCAAGGCGTACTGTAGCTCTATCCCTTCGGGGGACCTCAGGAGGATCCCCGCACCGCTGCCCGCCGAATTGGACGATCCGTCGACGAACAGTTCCCAGGTTGGCCCGGTCGTGGTCGGAGGCCTGTCCTCGGCGGGGATGGTGCTTTCGGTAATGAAGTCGGCGAGCGCTTGGCCTTTGATTGCTGATCGTGGCCGGTACGAGATGTCGTAGGCCCCGAGCATAATGGCCCATTTGACGAGTCACCCTGAGGCCTCGGGGTGGGCCAGAATCTTCTTCAACGGCTCGCTGGTTAGCACGGTGATGGGGTGCCCCTGGAAGTAGGGTCGGAGACGCCTTGCGGAGGTAACCAACGCTAGCACGAGTTTCTCGGTTGCGGGGTATCTCCGTTCTGCCTCATTGAGCACCTTGCTGGTGTAGTAGATCGGTCTTTTGATTCCCGAGTCATTTCTGACTAGGACCGAGCACGGATGGCGTCGCCGAGAGGTAGAGCAGCAAGACTTCGCCTGGGACGGGCTTGGAGAGCACCGGTGGCGAAGCCAGGAACTTCTTAAGCTCGGCGAACACTGTCTGGCACTCCTCATCCCATGCGAACGTAGCAGATGCTAGCTTGGGTCCCCTCATCAGTTTGAAGAAGGGCAAGCATCGTTCGGCCGCACGGGACAGGAAGCGGTTGAGAGCGGCGACACGCCCTGTCAGACGCTGGACGTCTTTCACGCACGTGGGCGGGCGCATGTCCAGGATGGCCTGGACTTTTTCGGGGTTGGCTTCGATCCCGCGCTGAGTGACCATGAAACCCAGGAACTTCCCGGATTTTACTCCAAAGGCGCACTTGGCGGGGTTGAGCTTCATGTTGTACTTCAGGAGGGTGCCGAAGGTTTCGGCAAGGTCGGTGAAGTGGTCTTGGGCCTTGGGGGTCTTGACGAGCATGTCGTCAATGTAAGCCTCGACGTTCCGACCTAGCTGTCCCTCGAACATGTGATTTACCAGTCGATGATATGTGGCTCCGGCGTTCTTCAACCCAAAGGGCATCCGGGTGTAGCAGTACACGCCGCAGTCGGTGATGAAGGCGGTCTTCTCGACGTCTTCTGGATTCATTCTGATATGGTGATAACCCAAATAGACATCCAGGAAACTGAGTATCTCATTGCCCGAGGTTGAATCAACCAATTGGTCGATGCTCGGTAGCAGATAGCAGTCCTTGGGGGTAGCCTTATTCAGATCGGTGAAGTCCACGCACATTCGCCATTTGCCTGTGGTTTTTGGCACCAGGACGACATTGGCTAGACACGTAGGGTATAGGACTGGTCTGAAGAGGCCAGTCTCTTGTCCCTTGGTGACCTGCGCCTTGATGATCGCCTGCTTCTCGGGCGCATGCTTCCTTCTCCGTTGCTGTACGGGCCTCACGGTGGGGTCGAGGCTGAGCTTGTGCATCACGGTCTTCTCTGGTATGCCAGGGAGTTGATCATCGGACCAAGCGAAGACCTGAATGTACTCAGAAAGAAATTTCTTGTATTGCTGCTGTTCCTTGGGTGGTAGGTCGGCTCCGATCCTTACTCCGAGGGCCGGGTCATCGTTTAGGAACACCGTTAGCAATTCGCCACCAGGCTCGGCAGTTACGGTCTTCCCTTCGATTCCCTTGGGGCCCTTATCCCCCCCGTCCGGCCTTGAGGCTTCCACCGAGATGTTGTAGCACCTTCTAGCCGTGGCCTGGTTACCTCAGACTTCCCCCAACCCGTTTTTGGTGGGAAACTTCATTTTCTGGTGATAGGTAGATGGTACGGCCTTTATTCGGCTGAGAATTTTTCGGCCGAAAATGGCATTGTACGCTATCATACCCTTGATCACTATGAAGTCCGCCATGACCGTAACGGTTTTGGGTGGGGTGCCGATGGTGACCGGCAGGCTTAGGGCTCCCTCGGGGTAGGTGGCCAGGCCGTTAAACCCGCAAAGGGGTGTTCGGATCGGGCGGAGCTTGGATGGGTCTTCCCCCATCTTGAGGAAACAGTCATAAGATAATACATCGGGGGCGCTCCCATTGTCAACCAGAATTCTATCTACGTTACAATGGTTTATTGTGGCCGAGATAACGAGGGCATCATCATGCGGGGTGTTCAGCCCTTCCAGGTCTTGGTCGGAGAAGACTATGACCTGAGGCTCCCTCGGCGGGCCGCTGGAGGGTTCTAAGACCTGGCTGGCCCGCTCGGCATGACGCTTCCTTCCTCGGCTGGTGTCGCCGCCCGACGCCGTTCCTCTGGAGATGACGTTGATGTGGACCCCTTGGGGGGCGTTGTCGATCTCCTCGGCAGTGTCTCTGTCTTCTTTGCGCTCGGCTGCGAACCGGGCCAGGTGCCCCTGACGGATGAGACGCTCGATCTCGTCCTGGAGCTGGTGACAGTCGCCGATGTGGTGCCCGTGGTCGCCGTGGAACAGGCAATGCCTGTCACGCTTGCGGTTCTTCGATCTCATTGGTTCGGGCCGGCGGAGGAGTCCCGAGTCTTTGATGTCTTCATAGATCTCGTAGACTGGCGCGGTCAACGGGGTGTACCGCTCATACTTCCGTTTACGCTCCCCTTCCCGATCGCGCTTCTTGCCCGAGCCAGGGTTTGGCTCGGAGGTCCGCTTCTTGTCCCCCTCCCGACCCGAGCCGGTTGTGTCTCGGCAGGCGCTGAGTACTTCCTCGCACTCGGCGTGGCGCAGTGCCAGAGTCACTAGCTCGGCGAGGGTCGAGGGAGGGTGGAGGACCAGTTCGGGGCGGAGATTCTCGTCCCGGGTGCCCCCGGTCAGAGCGGTCGTGGCCGAGGCCACATCCAGGCGGGGAATTCTGAGGGCTTGCTATTTAAATCGGTGGACATAAGCCCGGAACCTTTCCCCTTGCGCCTGTTTGAGGGCCAGGAGCCCCGCTACTGACCTTGGGGGGGCGCTTCCGACGAAGCTCTCCTTGAAGACTCGCCCGAATTGCCTGAAGTCCCGGATGGACCCAGGGGCGAGGGCCCGGAACCATGCCTGAGCGCCTTGGACCAGGGTGGCCGCAAAGGCTCGGCATTTGATAGGATCCGGTGTTCCATGCAGAGTTACCAGGGCGTCGAAACTGTCGTAGTGGTCGGCTGGGTCGCCCTGGCCATCATAGAGCTTGAAGGTCGGAATGGAGGTTCTGGGAGACACCTCTGCCTTCAAGATGTATTCGGAGAAAGGGGATTTCTCCTCATCCTCCGGGAAAGAGGTTTTTTGCAGGGCGCGGAGGGCGCGCTCTTGCTCTGTAAAACGTCTTTCGAAATCCCTCAGTCGGAGGGATAGTTCCGGCTGCGGTCGTGCCGTGGGACTAGGGGGAGCGTCGTGGCGATCCTCAGGAACGCCAGCGCTCGGGCGTGGAGGCCTCGCCCCCTGTTTCCTTTTTCTAGGCGTGGAGGAAGCCTCTTGCTCAGGGGGCGGAGCTTGCGAGGGTCCTCCCACGTTGTTGCGGATAAGCTGTTGACCGCGGAGGGTGAAGCGGCCCCCAGCGGTATGCTGGGACGCACTTCGACGGGGGGGGGGGGGGGGGGGGGGGCTCCCGGACGGGGCGCGGGACCTGGCATCCCTTGCCGCCTGGGCCCTCATAAGCTCCACGAGGACGTCAAGCTTCTTATTGAGGGCCTGGAAGACCTCGTCGCCGCCGTTGGGGGGTGCCCCTGTCGCCGTCGGAGGGGGCGGCGGCTCGTTGGTGGGGACGCTGGCGTTGGAGGGAGGGTTCTGCAAGGCCCTAGAGGGGCCATCTCCTGCCGCCACCACGGCCTTACCCTTCTCGACGGCGGATCTCCTCCCTGAGCTTCTTCTCACCATCTTGGCTCTTCGTGCGTTTCCCACAGACGGCGCCAGATGAAGAGGCGAAATCTCGCGCTGTATCCTGAGCGGGCTGTGGATCACCAGAAGATGAACTGCAAGACAGGGAAACGTATCAGAGGGCCCAGGGGGTTCCCCTGGGGAAAAACCCTCCGATGGCTAACTTAGTAGAGCTGTGGTGGAAGCAATAATGGGGAGGAGAAAAACTAGTGCGCGAGATTCCTCTCCACCAGAGGGTGAAGCGGATTGCTCAGGAGTTTGGGTGTATGAGTACCTTAATGGCTCTCTCCTTTCATCGGAGGGTATCACTGGTTTAAATAGTGTGCCGCCTTCAGGAGTCCTGCAAGCTGAGGGGTCTCCGGCGGGAGTTACGTCCTCAACGTGGGCTTTCATGGCCTTATCGTGGGAATGTTATCGCCTCGAAGTTCGGCGGCTTCTTGATTCCCCTGTCCGTTGGGGACTCTTAACGGCAGCACGAACGGATGATATCTGGTCTGGCCGAGCTTCTGAAACGCCAGCCCTGTCCGGGCGATGAGCATAGCTCGGCGAAAGAGGGGTCGGATAGGTCGGCGAATGCCTATCTCTCCCGGGCGGGAAAACGGCTTGGGCCGGACCTTCCTTATGACCTGACCATCACTCGGGCCCTCCGAGCCTAGGGGCCGCCGGGGAGAGTTGGTTCCTCGAGTGTTTGTTCATTGGGCTTTTCTTTCCTGAGTGGGCCCTGTGGGCTGTCACTCAGGTGAGCTTGCCTCGTTGGACCCTGTTGGATCTTGTTGGGCTGCTATTTGGGTGGGCTACAGAAATCCCCCTCTCCAGGTTTCATTTGATTTAGTTTGATTCAATTTGAAATTTGAAATATGGACATAAATCAAATAAAAAAATTGATTTGGTTTGATTTTTCCCCTTCATAAACCAAACCAACAACACGTAAGTGACAAGACAGATCACTAACATTAAATTTTTATGGTTTGTGTACTTTTTTTATATCTATGTAAATGATTAAAGTGTTAGGCGTAATATAACCAATTTTTTAAACTATTGACTCGGTGGCTGAGCACTTTGAAGAACAAGGAGTGGGGGTTTGAAACCCAGTGCCCACAAGCGGTGCGGGTGACACGGATGATCCCACTCCCGCACACCGGGGGAGTGAGATCGATCCCCATGAGTTCTCCATTGTGGGATGCGATGACCACTGAGCTAAGCACTCTTCATGATTCGAATTGTTACAATTGGTGTTGATGATGATTTCATTTGTAAATTATCAAGAGTCTTTAGATCCTCAATCCTCCAACCAATAGTTGGAAGTGAACATTTAAATGCAATTTCACATGTTGAGAGGTTGTTACCGGTTAACATGCATTTGGGGGTTAGGGATGTGATGATCCGAGAAAGGATCCAAATTTTGGCATTTCGGTTCACCCAAACATTATGCAAATCAGGGTCAACGGCGCGAATCCGATCCGAATATTGATTTTTGGATTCGGTCCATTTACACCCCTGCATCCGTTTCCACCCCTGCCCGACGAGTCTGAAACGAACAAAGCCCCCACCCCCCCGAACAATCGCACAACCCTCTATCACTGTGGGAACTCGCAGTCCCCTCCTCACCCGCCATGGCGGGCTCCTCCTCCGCCGTCTCCGCCCCTTCCCTCATGGACAGCCTCTTCCAGCGCACCCTCGATGACCTCATCAAGTCCCTTCGCTCCGCCACCACCGGCGCCGGGGACCCCCCCTCCCTCGTCCTCTCCCGCGCCGTTGACGACGCCCGCCGCGAGATCCGCTCCCCCGACCCTGCCACCAAGGCCGTCGCCCTCCAGAAGCTCACCTACCTCTCCTCCCTCCACGGAGCCGACATCTCCTGGGCCGCCTTCCACCCCCTCGAGCTGCTCCCTTCCCCCCTCCTCCTCCACAAGAAGCTCGCCTACCTCGCCGCTTCCCTCTCCTTCTCCCCCTCCACCCCCGTCCTTCCCCTCGCCACTCACCAGCTCCGCAAGGACCTCGCCTCCCCCTCCGACCCCGTCGCCGCTCTCGCCCTCTCCTTTCTCGCCTCCCCAGCCGCCTCCCCCGACCTCGCCCGCGACCTCTCCGCCGATCTCTCCCCCCTCCTCTCCAGTTCCCGCCCCAGGATCCGCGCCAAGGCCACCGCCGCCGCCCTGCGGTTCTTCACCCTGTACCCAGACTGCGTCCGGGTCGCCTTCAAGCGCCTGGTCGAGAACATGGAGTGTGCCGACCAGCGGGTGGCGTCGGCGGCGGTGGGCGTCTTCTGCGAGCTCTCGGCGGCGGACCCGGGGCCATACTTGCCGCTGGCCCCCGAGTTCTACCGGATCTTGGTGGATTGCAGGAACAACTGGGTGGTGATCAAGGTGATCAAGATCTTCTCGAGGTTGGCGCCGTTGGAGCCGAGGCTAGCGCGGCGGATCGTGGATCCGGTGTGCGATCACATGCGGCGCTCGTCTGCTATGTCACTCGTGTTCGAGTGCATACGGATTGTTTTCACCAGCCTCGACGGATACGACAGCGCCGTGAGGCTTGCGGTTGAGAAGGTGAGGGAGTTTTTAGCATCTGGAGATGACCCCAATCTCAGGTATCTCGGGCTGAAGGCCCTATCGATGCTTCGGCCAACGCACTCATGGGCAGTGGAGGAGAGTAGGGAGATCGTGGTCAAGTCCTTGGATGATGCCGATCCCAACATCCAGCGTGAGGCCCTCCATCTGGTCATGGGGATGGTGACTGAGGCCAACCTGGTTGAGATATCCGTACTTCTTGTGAATTATGCCTTGAAATCTGATCCTGAGTTCTGTAATGAGATTCTTGCAGCAATTCTGTCTACGTCCAGCCGGAACTTCTATGAGATGGTTGTCGACTTTGATTGGTATGTGTCGCTTCTTGGGGACATGTCTCGGAATCCACATTGTGCACAGGGGGAGGATATTGAGCGTCAGCTTGTGGATATAGGTATGAGGGTCAGGGATGCCAGGCAGGAGCTTATTCATGTTGCCCGGGATCTCTTGATCAATCCTGCTTTTCTGGGGAACCCTTTCCTGTGTAGAATATTGTCAGCCGCAGCTTGGGTTTCCGGCGAGTATGTCGAGTTCTCAAGGAACCCAGTCGAGCTTGTGGAAGCACTATTGCAACCACGGACTAGTCTCCTGCCAGTCTCTGTAAGAGCTGTATACATTCAGTCTGTGTTTAAAGTTCTGATCTTTTATTTGCATTCATATTTTGAGCAAGAAGAAACTGATCATTACAAACGTGCCGGTGATGAAGTTGGAGGCCAGCTGGTAGAAAAATCTGATGTTGTGGGATTCGAAATTTCTTCCAATTGCAACCCCTGTGAAAAGGGTAATATTGAAAGTGAGGACAACGCCAACAATTTACAGGGGGCTTGCACTTCAAATTATTTAACCGAGATGAAGGGTGCCTTCACATATGACTCTGTGAAATACATTCTAAATTTGATTGAAACATCACTGGATCCACTCTTGGAAGATAATGAAGTGGAATTGCAGGAATGTGCACGAAATGTTCTTGGCTTCATCCATACATTGCAAGAAACTCAAGGTTCTAGTTTAGATGAGGAGGATTTTAGGAAGAACCGCAAAATTATTCAATTTGTCACACTTATGGTTGATGCATTTTCTGAGGAGGTAGGCCCAATTTTTGCAAATGCTTATGAGCGAGTTCTTGTGCCTGATGGGCTTGTTCTCAAGAATGATCTGTCTGACTTGGTCAGTATTTTAGATAATGAAGGTTTAGAGCCTCCTCGAGCCCCTGTATTCTCCTTAAGGAGCCAGCAACCCAGTGAGTCCAAGGAAAATTTGTTGTCAATCAATGAATCCACATCATTGCTCACAGAACATCGTAGGCAGCATGGGCTATATTATTTGCCAACAGAGAAGGATGAAGCTGAACCTGATGAATACCCACGAGCTAATGAGCCTCAATCATCAGTTAGTCATGGTAATGCCACTGGTGATTCTATTGATGATCTTCTAAAGCTCACAAAGCAATCACTAGTTCCAAGAAAGACAAAACCACGCCCAATAGTAGTAAAACTGGATGAGGGAGAAAATGTTCCTGCATCTTCATCGAAATCAGTTGAAGTGAAAGATGATTTGCTGTCTGGAGTTGTTCGTGAGGTTCTTCTGGGTGATGATGACGAGCCTACAACTTCCAGGAGGAAAACCTCAGAAAAGTCATCAAGGAGTAGGTCTAAGGGCATACCAGAAGGCAGTGAACCTTTCTCTCAGTCAAATGAAAATTTGGGTGATGCACAGCATGTAAAGCCCAGTTCTAGATTTAGACATAAAAGCCATGGTAAAGATAAACCTAGAAGTACTGATGAGAATATAGATAAAGGAGAAGAAAAGGGGCATAAAAGTTCTCATAGGAGTAGTCGTCATCGTAGGCACATGCACAAAGAAAAGGCAGAGACTCCAGTAAATGTGGTTCCACAAGCACCAGCTATCCAGGATTTCCTTCTGTAATGGATGTTTTCTAGCAGATCCTTGTTTGTTGTGTGTTTAATTGTGGTTCTGGATGGCTTTTGTAAAATGCCTTAGTGTACCCTCTGAGGTCAGTTATAAACAATTTACTCTTCTTCTATACTTTCATTTCTTTTCATTTCATTGTTTATTAATCAACTTATATTGTATTGGGATTACATTTTCCATATTTCTCTCACCCTTCCTCCATAAAAAATGGAAATTTACTTATCCTGTGTCCCTACTGTTTATTGTCTTAGGCTAAAGTACAGCACATCACATGATAGTTTGATTTATGTATTCATTTAACTCAGCACTACTTGTAGTTCAAATGATAGTCACATTCCTTACTGATGTTTGTAGTGTATCACTGTCATTGTACTGTATTCATTTCACTCTTAGTATTTTAAGAATTTGGTTTCATTTTTCAACACTTGAAAATGGCATTTAACAAAAAGGAGTTGTGTACTTATGCATAGTTGGAAGCCATGCAAGCATCATTCTGGAACCCTCCATGCATAGTCACTTAGCCATATTGGATCATGAGAAATAAAAATATGAAATTCCTAAAATGACAGGCAACCAACCTAGGTGTCAGAGTGTATTTATACGTATGTGTATATTTCAAATTTAATGAAAATTTAAGGGTAAAAAAGCCTCTAGCTAGTGTTGAACCCCATAATTATCAACATATTATTCTGAGTAATTTCAAAAGTTAACTAAATTAACCCCGCTGAATGACGGCGTAAAGCGATTTAAAATCACAGTCGTTATAGGAGGATTAAATTCAAGCGCCCTCGGCATCCCGTCTGGCAAATTTTCATACAAAAAACTGTGTTTTAACATGCAGTCATTTCATCGAACACCTGACAGGCGATGTTAAAATCATGTACCAACATGGCAAAAAGACAAATGATGGCGGTCCCGGCGTCTGAGAAGCTCTTGTCAACGTGTCACGGAGTTATTTCTCCACTGTTGACACCTAAGACAGTAGGATGGGGTCCAAGGAAGCCAAGAAAAGCTTAACAAAAGCCACGTGCCGCCGCCTCCAAGTGAGCAGAAAAATTCCGAAGAAGTTTGCTGGAAAAGGATAACCCCGGGGGAGGTTTTTATATTTTTTTAATGGGGAGACCGGGGGGGACCGCCGTCTCTCCCTTTTTCCTTTTTTGGGAGCCACGGCAAGAACCCGGAGGGACTCCAAACCCAAAGGAGTCACCTCCGGGTTCTGCACACTGGGAGGTAGCACCTTTGGGCTGCGCCCAAGGCAGGGGCCCACCGGCTCCCCCTTTTCTTTCTTGTTGGACAGTGGGCCAGCAAAAACAAAAAAAAGGAGCCAAACGGGGGGGGGGGGGTCTACAGACCCAATGGAGCACACCTCCGCCCCCTTTGTTTTGTGTTCAAACCCATCCAAAAAAAAGGGAAAAAGAAGGCCAAAGGACAAGAGAACCATGAGTTCTTACCTCCGTGTAGACTCCCCCAACTCTTATAAATAAGAGTCCAAAGTCGAGAAGAAAAAAGGAGGACTGTCGAATGAGAGAGCTTGAAGACTTGGAGCTCGAAGAAGAAGACCCAGCACGCAGCAGCAGGTGGCGGCCCTCTTTTGAAGTTATTATTGTATTTTTAAACCCTACTTTCTGTAAAAACACTCACTTAAAGGGGAACTTTACCAAAATATCCCTATGTGAGTCTATGGTGTATCTTGTCAATTCAAATGAATCGAAGCTATGGAATAAGTCAATTCTGATTATGCAACCATCATAACTAATTTTTTTTTTGTCCAAGATCATATGGAGGCCCTAGCATGCACAAAATTACACTTTCACCTCCAAACTTTGTGAATTTGCGCAAATGTCCCTAAAAAGTTACGATGAATTGAGAAATGCAAGTGTCCTGCAGAAATGACATAATTCTTGTCGAATATCGTCTAAGTTGACAATATATTATGCTTGGGTCCCCAAAATTCAGAGATTCGTGAGTACACCCTCAAGTTTGCAAAATTATGCAAATATCCGGGCGAGCATGCAAAACTCTCAAAAGGGCTTATCAAGCGCATAAAAACCCTAAGTCGAGGGAGAAATGGCAGATAGATCTCGATTTAGGGAAAATTGCAAATAAATCCCTCCTAAGGGGAAATTGCAAATAAACCCTTCTAAAGGGGAGAATTACTTCTAAAGGAGAAAATTGCAAATAAGTCCTCATATGAAGGAAAAATTGCAATAATGCTCTTACCCTGAGACAAGGGAATTTTTTCTTTAGGCCAAAATCTTCATCGTAGCCAGTACCGTAAGGGCAAAAGAGATCTTAGGTAGTCAATCAAAGGTATTCGGACTCGGTCCGATGTAAATAAACAACGACCTCAGTCGGTGGGGAAAAGTCTCATACATAAACCCTAAATTGTCTGATAAATCACGCACACGGAAATTACAATATGCATGCTAATTAGCCTAAATATGTGCATGTATATCCAATGAAATGGATCCCGAAAATTCCATGTGTGTAAACAGCTAGCAGTTAATGCACAAAATATTCTATCAAATTTAAATTGCATCCTCATAGCCATCTTAATTTTTTCTTGTGGATTTTTCATAGTCATAAGATTTAGAATTGTTATTAACAAAAGTTGACTCTTGTGGACTGGGATATCACAGGGATTTTATGATCTGGCACAATCCCATTGACCATATAAATGCCTTCATCCAAGAATTCATTATGCATCTTTCAGTAGTTGCTATGAGTGTTCATGAAAACGATAGTGCCATATTGAGCATTCATGAGCCATTCCAGCCCTAGATTAGTTCTGACCTGTCTATCCACTCACTTACTTGAGCTATGGGACAGCGGTTTGGTTGAATAATTTGGTAGTAGAGAAGGTTCACTCATTAGATCTCCTCTATTTAGCCTTGCGCTTTTGGGGGAATGTGGCTTATCTGGGTCCATCCTAGAGGGGGGGGGGGGCTGCTGACAAAAGCCATCGATTCCATGCCAAGTATTGGCATGCCCCTCTATCCTATTTAAGTTTTGGGCCTCTCCACTCGCTAACTTGAGTTTTGGCTTCACTTTCAAAAACAAATTTAACACTTAAAAAAACTTGAGTTTTGGCTTGGTGGGTCTGTTTGCTGACATTAAGAATATGAGTTACAGGTCTAGGTTGGCACTTGGCAGTCATGGGCCACCAATGGGGTGATTTGGTACCTCATGCATTGATGTTGGCTAGGGCTGAAGTGATAAGATATCCAGAGGTCAGTAATGCTTAGGACAGGTGGGAAATGTTTGCTAGTTTCATTCTATGGATTTCTTATCTTTGTTATTATCAATGAAGAACTCTTTTTCAATACATTGTCATGGACCATAAGGTGAACCCCCAAAGATGCTAATCCTCTCATGGAATTCCATGGGATTGAAGCATTTCAAGAAACAAGCGGCGGTCTGGGATATGATAAGAAGAAAAGGAGCTGATGTTATCTGTATACATGAAAGGAAAATGGAAGAAATGGAAATAAATATGGTGAAATCAGCTTAAGGGTTAAAATCAGTGGATTTTGGCTCAAAAGATCAACCGGCAGTTCAGGGGGTATTCTAGTGTCAAGGGCTAAGGGTGGCTCTTGAAAACTGGGGAGTCCTCTGTTACAATGGAATTTGTTAGGTGCAGCAAAGAATTTAATTGGATGATGATGGGAGCTCATGTGCCCGCGATTATAGAGGGAGACAACATCTTTGGATGGCATTGAAAAGTTGGCAAGAATAAATACAATCTTCCACGGTGTTTATTCTGGACTTAATGAAGTGAGACATGAGTAGAGGTAGCAGAATAACACCAAGCATGAAGAGCTTCAGTGATCGGGTAGTAGACTAGCTTGATAGAAAATCCTTTTGAAAATCAAAGGTCTACCTGGAGTAGTTCAAGAAAGACACCTTCTACATCTAAAAGTGATTGTCTTTATAGATGACTTGTAGGAAGATCTATTTCAATGTTTCCGCTTACTGAAGTGATTGGCCAAGACCATTGTGCATTCATAGTGGGTTGCGAATAGGGTGATCCGAGAAATAGACCATTCAGATTGGAGAAAGCTTGAATGCCTGATTACAGCTTGTAGATTTCAGCCTTCTAGTCACCAAGGTTTGGAGAGAAGTGCCAAACAACAAGCAGTTATAAAGGCTCAGGTCAAGAAAGTGCTAGTGTGCTATCAAGTCATGGGCAGAAAAGGGGACGAAGGCACGACAAGGGGAAAAAGGTAAGAGATATTGGAGGGCATCCAAAAACTGGAACTCATTGAGGAGGCAAGACAATTGTATCAAGAAGACGCCAAACAACAAACTATATTGAAAACATAATCATATTGGAAGAAGAGATTAAGTGGGGACAGATATCCTGAATGATGTAGGTCCAAGAAGGCATGGAATGCAAAATCGGTTGGAATCGGATAGGATTGGCCGACCCGATCGGATTTCGGTCAGTCCGATCCGATTCCTAGCTGACTTTGTCCGAGTCCAGGCCGGGATCGGCTGGGTCAGTTTGGATCAAGCCTGAATGGGGGACGGATCGGGCCGACTTGGCCGATCCAGCCCGATGCCAATTAGGGAGCCTTATGTTGAGAAAGGGACTCAACTAATATCCAGATATTTTGATGCACTGACCGTTTCTTCTTTATTGCCTTTTAAGATTTTGTGATTGCTCCCTTACATATTTACTGGTCATTTTATGGCTCACGATCTTCTTTCTCCTCCGCTTTGGAGTGTGGTTGGGTTTGGGGGGAGGAGGGGACAGTGCTCGAGGAGCTTATACCAATTTACCCTGGAACATGTCATTACGTTTGTTTTCTTCATTCATTCGTCACTTAAATTTGCCGATGGCTCGTGTATCTGGTGGATTCTTTGATGGTTTTAAAACTAGCCAGTTGGTGTAATGGGGGCTGATTTTGCCGCATTCATTCGACGTTTGAATTTTGACCCTGCTCTCATGTTTCGGCATTATTGTTCAACTGATTTGAAGTTTGAATACTTTGACCAGGGATCTTACGTGGTTTTATTCTTTGCTTACATCGTAGGTAGATATTTGGCATTAGTGAGACAATTCTTTACCCATTCACTCATCCTTCGAATTTTGACCCCGCTCTCGTGTTTTGGCATTCTACCGTTTTAAGGGGGTGTTTACGTTATCCATTTTTTTCGGAAGTGTTTTTCTGACCGATCTCCTAGCCTGTTGGCATTATTTAGGTAGAAAATTATCTCCAAGTATCAGTGCATGTGAGGCCTCATGGCCCTTAACAATGTTAATCTGCTGGCCACTCCGGTTTGTTTGCCTCATTATATGTTTCAAACTAACATCAGAATCATCACGCATTTATTTCCACTCTGCCCTTTTTCTGAAATTATCTCAAATATTAAACCGAACAAGTCTGTGAATAGTTAAGTAGTTAAGACGGACACCTGAGAAATTGTGAGGACAGCTTGACATAAGACATCTCTAAGTTGTCGTGGGCAAAGTCTAGTTCTAGCCTGTTGAAAATAAGAATGTTTTTTTGGGTCGATCTTACTTCAACAAATAAAAAACTTTGGTTTGAAGCATGCGTTGAGTGTTTTACGGTTAAGAAAAGGACTTTTGAATTTGCTACAATCATGCCTAGATGTTGGATCTAGAGATTGTGGATGTGCATGGCTTAGGTGCACCGCGCTCTTATAGCTGGACTAAAAGAAGGATAGAGTAGAAAGCATTGATTGGATGGCATTGTGAATGAGCTTTGCCCATGGCGCTCCTTCAACTATTGCATAATGGATTTCTTTCTCCAGAAGACCTGTTGGTTAGTGGTGCAACCATGGCGCTGCCTCTGGGGTTTGCAGCAGAGACTGAGCTTCTTTCTGATCTCGATGAGTGTCAACTGGTCGGATCCAAGTCAGATCGGATCCAAATCTGGAGCCCAAATCATAAGATCTGGATCTGACCCGAATCCGAAATTATAAGATCAGAATCTAACCCCAATTCTAAATCAATAACTATTTCAGATCTGGATTTGAACCTTAATCAGAAATTATGTTTCGGATCCACAGATAAATTCCCTAGTTGAATCTGAATTTGTGTTTCGGATCCAGACCTGAACTTCCGTTTTCGAATCTGGATTTGGACTTCAATTTCAGATCCAGATTTAAACTCAGATTTCGAATACTGATCTTAATTTGAATTTTGAATACAGATCTACATCAGGATTTCGGATCTAGATCTGAACTTGGATTTCGGATTTGAATTTTGAATCTGGATGTGAACATGTATTTCGAATTCGAGTCTAATTTGGATGTGAACTTGGATTTCAGATTTAGATTTGAGCTTCGATTTCGCATCTGGATCTGAACTTGAATTTCGGATGCGAGTTTAAACTTGAATTTTGGATTCAGCTCAAATGGACATGTTTTAAAGATGATAAGATTGGTTGGTGGCTACTGCATCTATTTATTTTCTCGAACTAATCAAGATATTTAAGCAAAGAGAATTATTCCCCAAACACCACAAGACGACATAACCCTGAAGACATTATCGGCCAAGTCAAGATTGGAAAGCATAGCATCTTGTCATATCATATGGCACAACACAACAAGCAGGACCACCCCTGAACACTTGGCAAGGGCACCACGCTCACCATCTTACAACATACAGGCCCGATCCGGGACCCAAGAAAAGACGTCGTGCTCCACGGCACACAACATAAAAAAGGTGGAGAACGACTCTCAAAATGACTTCTACAAGTAGCCACCTCCTTCGTCCTCGACTCCCTCTCCTCTCATTGGTCCACAGACCTCTCTACAGCTAGGACTGTCAATGGATCTAGTTGGCCCCGACAGATTGGCGGGTTTCATCTGATTTTTGATTGGACCATCAACCCTTTTTTGATTAGTGAGTCTTTAATTAGATTTAAAATTTCAGCTCGACTAGATACACGGGTCAGGTTTAAGTTTTAAATTCGATCCACGGCCTGGCCCAGACTATGGTCTTTTTTCTCTCTCTTTATCTTTTATTTTATTTAATCAAAATTAAAAATATCTTATTTTACATAATTATAAAATTAAAAACTATTTCTAAATAAATTAATATTTAAAACTCTAATTAATTTAGTGAAATGATAAATTTTATATTCTAATATTTCTTATTATTTTTTTATTTAATTTTTCTACTCGGACGGGACCGGGCCGAAGTCGAACCTTTGAAAAAATCGGTCCGACCCGATAATGTTCGAGCTTAGGCCAGACTCAGACTTTAACATTAATGAGTCGGGCTCGAGCCGAACTGACCTAAACACGACCCATTGACAGTCCTATCTATAGCCCTCTACAAGATAGACGGTTGGGGGCCGCCCTACTTCTCCGTCAACACCTCCGGCAACATTTCCGTCCACCCCTATGACACGGACACCCTACCGCACTAGGAGATTGACCTGATGAAGGTCGTCCGAAAGGCCCCCGATCCCAAGTCCTCCAACAGGCTAGGCCTCCCGCTTCCCCTCATCGTCCGCTTCCCTGACGACCTGCGCAACCGCCTCCACCAACTACGATGTTCCCCGCCGCTGCCTCACCGGTCACTCCCACTATGTATAAGATGTCGTCCTTTCCTCCGACAACCAGTTTACCCTCTTCGACTTTTGGGACAATGAGCTCTGCCTCTGGGACCTGAACACTAGTGCCACTGCCAGCATCTCCACTAACGACTATCGTCGGAGTTGGCCCCTTCTGGCTGATGTTGCCACTATTGTTGGTGGCGCGCTTCTAGCCAACTAAGATGCTGCCACTGTTACCCTTCTCTATGGCCACAGCTGGCCTCTTTTGCCATCGATCGCCATGGGCTGTGCACGAGCCTTGCTAGTGCCGCCGTCGCTGCTGGCCTGTACACCAGCGGCCACTGCTACCACCACTAGCCTCCCCATTGGCAGCCTCCGCCACTGCTTCGCAACATAGCCAACTCCCCGTAGGCAGGGCTCTGTCGCTTCCTCCTCCGGCCACCTCCAGTCGTTTGTCTTGATGTTCGCCGCCTCCGCGGGCACCCTGGGCAACCTCCTTGGCGGCGTCGCCCACCACCATCTCCTACCCATCCCATGCCTTCCCCATTCTCTCCTCCCTCTTCCTCGGCTTCTGCTGCTCCCAATTCTCTTCCTCTCTTGCTCTGCCAAGGCACTGCAAATGCCCCACCACCTTGTTGGTCACCTTCCTGCGCCGCCAGTTGTTGTCGTTCGGCCAGCCACCTCCAGCAACGTCATTTTTCCTACTTCTATCAGCTTCTACGCCCAGCTGTGGCCGCTTTACACTCCTCTGTCGCCAACAACAGCAACTGTGTCGTTGCTCCCTGCCGTCGCCAATGGTGTCAACCTCCTTGATGCATCGTCGTTGTTCCTCAACCGCGCCTACGACCTCAAGGAGGAGGGCAACCGTCACTTCCAGGCATGGGACTATGTGGGAGACCTGGAGTAGTTTGCCGTCGCGTAGTGTAGCAATCCAAATTAAAAGAAATATAAAAATAAATGAATATAATCTCTTGAATAAAATAGAGATTTTTTACATGAAAATCATTGGCATAGGTTAATTTGAAAAAAAATATTTCTAAAAATGCATTAGCAAGTATCATCATCAGAGCCATCTCTTAATTATTTGAGGTCGGCTACATGAATCCTGTTCCGCTAAAGATTTCTATCAAGTGTTATATTCATATTTAAATCCAAGAAGCCAATGTCCTTCCTAATAATATCGCACTATCTCATTTTAGGTCTTCCCCGAGCTCTTTTACTAACATCTATTAAGATTTGGTCACTTCTTTTAATCGACACTGAGTTAGGGCGACGAAGCATATGACCAAACCACCTAAGTCTATTTTCTCTCATTTTACTATCAATTGAGGCTATCCCTAAGTCCTTACAGATGCGCTCATTCCTAATCTTGTCTTTCTTAGTCTTGTCACACATCCATCTCTGCATCCTCATCTCTGTTACACACATTTTGTGAATGTGTTCTTTTCGTACTGCCCAACACTCGATATCATATAACAAAGCAAGTCTCACAGTCATTCTATAAAACCTTCCTTTGAGTTTCACAGGCATACGACGATCATAAAGGACTCCTGATGCACTTCTCCATCTTAACCAGGTTGCCTTAATCCTATGTGTAACGTCGTCATAAATCTTCTCATTCTCTTGTATGATAGACCTTAAGTATCGGAAGCTATTACTCTTCGGAATAATATAACAACTGCATTAGCAAGTATATCACTGTGTAAATATAAATTATGTCAAAGCGTCATATTTATTTATAGACATACCACCTTTTTTCAAAAAATTATAAAAAAATCACTCTTAAATGACATTTATGCACTATTTGAATTAACCAAGTGATATGTATGCTAATGTATTTCTAAAAACACTTTTTTTATAAATTCACCTTTAATAATGATTTTTATGTAAAAATCTTAATAAAATAAGAATAATTTTGATATAATAATTGAGCTAAATAAAATTTACAATAATTTAAATAATAAGTTGGGTTAATGTTAAGACCTAATTGGGGTTGAAAGAGAGAAGAAAACCTTAAAATTTATATTGTCCCAAATCCCTAAATTCTAATTAGGTCAAATGGGCTAAAATTTAAATAATTGGAGTTAGAATATTACTTAAACTCTAATCCACTTAGAGTCGTTCTCTAGTAAAACTGTAGAAACTTGATAATTTAAAATGAGAAATAATCTTTTTCAAACAAATTATACAATTAAATTTTTCATGAAATAATTAAATTATATTTTTCTAAACTAGAATAGTGAATTTACTTAAGGTAAATTAAAAAATAAATGCTTTAACATTTAGATAAATCATTGCAATCCCAATAAAAGTCCATATGATTGATTAGGATTACAATTGGCCCATTGGATAATTCATAATGGGCTGGATTAATGGATTAAAGGATTTATTAAAGGATATTTAATCTTAGATTCGTAACATGTGTTTAATATGGTATTTAAGCGATTAAAATAATCTCATTTCTAGAAGATTGACTCAAGAATCAACCCTTACCTAACATCCCACCTTGAACCAACTGTTTTTACATTGGTGTCACACCAAATGGAGGCTAGATTAAGAAGAAAAATTAGAATTTTCTTCTAATTCGGAGTTGAAAAGTTTGGCATTGTTAGGCAAGGAATCTTGACAAATTTGGCCAAGTTTCGACTATAAATAGAATCCCATTCGACCCTCAAATCATCCTTGGAGGCCTAAAGCTATGCTACTCTGAAGATTAAAGGCGAATTGAAGGGAAGATTTGGAGATCAAGGGTTTTCATATTATTTTGGACGTTTTTCTTACCTCTCATTAGATCTGCTCAAAGGTAGGTGTCTCTCAGGCTAAACTCTAATTAAAGTATGTCATCTTGTTCGTTTTTCTGTCCTCTTCCATTGATAGCTCATTTATTAAATTCCGTTATGAAATGAGTAAGTTATGATCATTTTATTGGAGGGGTATTCCCATTTTTTCATCAGGTCCAGAACGTGCTATACTTCAGTAGCGCGTTCTGAACGCGCTGCCCCGACATAGCACGTTCATACAATGTATTTTTTCGCCCTCAGGGGTCAAACAAATATTTAAAAAAAAATATATTTTTTCATCAGGTCCAGAACGTGCTATACCTCAGTAGCGCGTTCTGAACGTACTGCCCCGACATAGCACGTTCATACAGTGTATTTTCCCACCCTCAAGGGTCAAATAGATATTTAATATATATATATATATATATATATATATATATATTTCCAGAATGCGCTACCCGAGGGTAGCGCGATCTGAATGATCGCGCTAGCAGAGGCTAGCGCGTTCATGAATTTTTACACGGAATACCGGGGGTCAAAACAATATATTTTGAAATATATATATATATATATATATATAAACATGACCATATCGCGCTAGCACTGGATAGCGCGTTCAAAAAACAAATAAAAATATATATATATATATATATATATATATATATATATATATATATATATATATATATATATATATATATATATACACGTGGGTCAGACAAAATAATACCCGGAATATCGGGGGTCAAAATAATATATTTTGAAATTTATATATATATATATATATATATATATATATATATATATATATATATATAAACATGACCATATAGCGCTAGCACTAAATAGCGCGTTCTTCAAGATCGCGCTAGTCCAGGCTAGCGCGTTCAAAAAATAAATAAAAATAATATATATATATAAACGTGGGTCAGACAAAATAATTTCAAAACCAACCTCAGCTCAGCTCAGTTCGACACGGCATGGCACGTCACAAATAAATAAATATATTAACAGTTTTGTATCCACACACAACTCGAGCTCACATCCTATACCCCTTAGGTCCTGACTCAAAGGTGAGCTCTCCAACATATAAAGCCATAGAAGTTTTTTTGTAACTTCCAATATGGGACTAAACTTTAACCATAATATATTGGGATTATAGTACTTAGAATCCACCTTAATTGTAAAGCATTAGCATGTTAAAATTACTTTCAGCATCTTAAATATTAAATTCAGCATGTTAAATTTATTTTTACAGAATAAAAGTATTTTTAGTGTGTTAAATACTATTTACAACATGATAAGTCTATATTACTAGAAAATTTAGGTATAAAACTCATTTGAAGCATGTAAAAATATGCTTATAAGTAAATTGATGTTTCAAAAATTATTATCAGCATGATAACATTTATTTCTATCATATTATCAGAAATTGAGTTATGAAAATTACTTTTAGTATGATTAAAACCTAGTTTCTTATCGAATGAGTAGGAAATTAATGCATGAAAAATATTTACATCATGTTAAAAATACTGCCAGCATGATAAAATTAATTCCAACATGTTAGAATTTTTAACTTGTTAAGACTATTTTTCAGCATATTAAAGTTATTTCAAACTATTTTTCAGCATGTAAAAATCTATTTTTATTATGTTATTAGTAAAGTAATGTATAAAAATTAGTTTCAGCATGTTAAAAATTATTTCTATTATGATAAATTTACCTCCTGCATATTGAGATAGGAAATTATTTTTCAGCATGATAAGTTTATTTAAAACTAATTTTTACATATTTTCCTATCAAGAAATTAGTAACTAAATGTATAAGAATTATTTTCAGCATGCTAAAAATCACTTTCAGTAAGATAAAATTATTTATAGTATGTCAGGATTATCTTAGGATGTTAGAATTAATTTCAGCATGCTAAAGCTATTTAAAAATTATTTTCAGCATGATAAACCTATTTTCTCAACAAATAATTAATAAATAAATGTAGAAAAATTAATTTTAGCAGAAAAATTTATTTAGTTATCAAAAAATTTAAGAAAACAGCATGCTAAACTTATGTTTATCACCTCATCAGTAAGTTAGTGTACGAGGATTATTTAGCATGTTAAGTATTCATATTAATATGTTAAATAAAAATTTTCAGCATGATAAAAAGTTAATTCCAGCATGAAAAGTATACCTTATCATCTCAGCAGTAAAGTGACACATGAAGATTATTTCCAGCAAGTAAAACTTATTTTTAGTACCTAAGCTCTATTTTCTTATCAAATAACTAGTACATTGATGAATAAATAGTAAATACCAAAAATCAGGATTTTAAAATTCATAAATTATACTTCCTACCTAAAACACTTAATTATGAAAAATATACATCAAATTAGACTATGAAATTTAAAATAATTCTATTTACTTGACTTCCTTCCTAGTTTACCGTCATCCTTGAATTCTACAACTTAATGTCGTTAAACATGATGCCTAAAATGAGTTTTCCACTCTCCTTTGTAATTATCACAATTTTTACCAGATCTATACTTATTTACAAATGAGCTTATTCTTAAAATTCTTTGGCCATATTTTGGAATTATATAGAAAAATGTCAGGGGCTATGGGTCCCAATGAAATGACATTTAAATGCTAGTGTATAACTTGGTTCTGATCTGATCCCACGGACGAGGCAAAGTCCAAATATAAACCGGTATTATAATGATCAGGTGCTGGCATTCACCAATACATGGTCTATTACAGTTAGGGACAATCATACTGTCGTGAGAACCCCTAAGTGTGTAGCCAAATAGTGATATTCCATGAGGGGCTGTTATATCGTCGTGATCTCCCCTTAGTGCTTTGGCCAATCCTACTGAGTGTTGGTAGAAGTGATTGCTCTACTTCTATATTGTTATTGCTTAAAGGTTCATCATAAATATCCTTGTAGAAGTGATTGTTCCACTTCTATACTGTTTAAAGTTCAAGTGATTACTCTACTTTGATATTGCTTAAAAGTTCATCATGAAAGTTCTTGAATTGTCTTAATGATAGTACATATCATCTCATCGTGAAAGTTCTTGATATATTTCTGGAAATGACCATCGTCTTGTCTACTATCATGATCTTGAAATTATCTTGTTATTTTGAAATTACTTGGAAATTCCTTATACAAAATTTCATACTTGAAATTCATGATCAAATACTTCCTGACACAAATTGTTTAAATTGTTAAATACTTAAAGATTGCCTGGTTTTAGAGATATAAAATCCTACTGAGCTTTTTGCTCACCTTACGTTTTGGTTAATTATTGCAGGAAGGGAAAATGAACAAGGGAATGGACAAGAGTGAAAGAGTGATTTACTTAGGTTTATGTAGATCAATAGTTACTCTTACTAGAATTATGAAATTTGGAAGATTGTATCATGCCTTTATGGCTTATAAATTAGTGATGTAAACCTTTATTTTGATGGAATAAAATTATCAATTTCTTCTTATCTCTTGTCTTAGAATTAAATTTGTACATACTCTGATCGACACGAGTGCCCCGTAACTGCTCGCGCCCTCGATTTTTCGCGTCAGGGCGTGACAGTTTTAGTGGTATCAGAGCCAGGTTATATAAAACCTAGGATTCTTAAACTTAGATTAGGTTTCCCTTGGTATATGTTCTAGATCAACATCTAGAAATTTGGTTAAGATCTTAAAACCTTCTTGGTAAGATTGGGTAGAAACACGGGTTAAGTTTTAAAAAGAATGAATTATCAAGAAATAAATACCAACGAAAAATAATTAAACCCTATAACTATGGTTTCAGGCTAAATCTCGCAAATGGCCGCCGAGAGAGCTCAATGGCGCGAGATGCAACGCACTGTCCATGGATTAACACAAGCCTTGCAACAAGTTGCACAAGGTGGAGCTTGACATGGAGCCGAAGATTTTCATCGGAAATTCTAAAAGATAAATCCCCCGAAGTTTAGTGGATCTACGGACCCGGATGAAGCGGAGAATTAGGTGCAAGAAGTAGAGAGAACTTTTAAGGTAATACAATGCATCGACGAAGAGATGGTATTACTAGGGATCTATCAACTAGAAAAGGATGCCCGAGCATGGTGGGTATCTGTCGAAGCGATCTTACCTAATGAACAAATTACATGGGACGGGTTCTTAGAACATTTTAATGAGAAGTATTTCTCGGAAAGAATCCGCGAGAAGAAGGCCATGGAGTTTGCGTCATTAAAACAACGTAGCTTATCCGTAGTAGATTATGAAGCGACATTTTCTAGATTAGTTCGGTATGCCCCACACCTAGTTTGTACGGAAAAAATGAGAGCAAGAAGATTTATGAATGGATTAAAGGTGGAACTCATTCCTCGATTGGCTCTGTTGGAGATTCAAACTTATACGGAAATGATTAGGAAAGCACAAATTCTAGAAGATGTTATGGATATGGTGGAGCGAATCAAAGGAAAGTCACCAAGGAGGAGTTAGTCTATGGGTCCAAGAGCGAGGAACCCGTGAATAACAAGAAGAGGTTCAACGGAGGTAACAGTTTCCGTAAGAACAAGAAGCCCCGGAATGATGACCAACAAATTATTTCGGTCAAAGAAAAATGCGAGCATTGCAAGAAAGGAAGGCACAACCCAGATGAGTGTTGGTATAAACTTGGGAAGTGCATCTGTTGCGGAAGCATGGACCATAAAATTACTCGTTGTCCACTCTTAAAGAAAGGAGCGCCGCAATCATTGGAAGGTAACCTTATAAACCTATCTCGTCTATGATGGCATAAATTTGATATGGTGATCTTTGCACTTAGCATATTATAAGGATGATCTAGTTAGAATGCATAGTTTAGATATGGTGATTTTACCCTACTATTACGGAAAGAAAATCATGTGAATTTGGGGATCAAATTCTTTTAAGTCGGGGAGGAGGATGTAGAAACCCGATAATTTAAAATGAGAAATAATTTTTTTAAAACAAATTATACAATTAAATTTTTCATGAAATAATTAAATTACAATTTTCTAAACTAGAATAGTGAATTTACCTGAATTTACTTAAGGTAAATTGAAAAATAAATACTTTAACCCTTAGATAAATCATTGCAAGCCCAATAAAAATCCATATGATGGATTATGATTACAATTGGCCCATTGGATAATTCATAATGGGCTGGATTAATGGATTAAAGGATTTATTAAAGGATATTTAACCTTAAATTCGTAACATGTGTTTAATATGATATTTAAGGGATTAAAATAATCTCATTTCTAGAAGATTGACTCAAGAATCAACCCTTACCTAGCAGCCCACCTTGGACCAGCCGTTTTTACATTGGTTTCACACCAAATGGAGGCTAGATTAAGAAAAAAAATTGGAATTTTCTTCTAATTCGGAGTTGGAAAGTTTGGCATTGTTAGGCAAGGAATCTTGACAAATTTGGCCAAGTTTCGGCTATAAATAGAACTCAACTCCATTCGACCCTCAAATCATCTTTGGAGGCCTAAGCTATGCAACTCTGAAGATTAAAGGCGAATTGAAGGGAAGATTTGGAGATCAAGGGTTTTCATATTATTTTGGGCGTTTTTCTTACCTCTCATTAGATCTGCTCAAAGGTAGGTGTCTCTCAGGCTAAACTCTAATTAAAGCATGCCATCTTGTTTATTTTTCTGTCCTCTTTCCATTGATAGCTCATTTATTAAATTCCGTTATGAAATGAGTAAGTTATGGTCATTTTATTGGAGGGGTATTCCCATTTTTTCATCAGGTCCAGAACGTGCTATACCTCAATAGCGTTCTGAACGCGCTGCCCCGACATAGCACGTTCATACAGTGTATTTTTCCGCCCTCAGGGGTCAAACAGATATTTAAAAAAATATATATTTTTTTCATCAGGTCCAGAACGTGCTATACCTCAGTAGCGCATTCTGAACGCGCTGCCCCGACATAACACGTTCATACAATGTATTTTTCCGCCCTCAAGGGTCAAATAGATATTTAAAATATATATATATATATATATTTCCAGAACACGCTACCCTCGGGTAGCGCGATCTGAATGATCGCGCTAGCAGAGGCTAGCGCGTTCATGAATTTTTACCCGAAATACCGGGGGTCAAAACTATATATTTTGAAATATATATATATATATATATATATATATATATATATATATATAAACATGACCATATCGCGCTAGCACTGGATAGCGCGTTCTTCAAGATCGCGCTAGTCCAGGCTAGTGAGTTCAAAAAACAAATAAAAACACACACACACACACACACATATATATATATATATATATATAATATATATATATATATATATATATATATATATATATATATATATATATATATACGGGGGTCAGACAAAATAATACCCGAAATACCGGGGGTCAAAATAATATATTTTGAAAAAATATATATATATAAACATGACCATATCGCGCTAGCATTGGATAGCACGTTCTTCAAGATCGCGCTAGTCTAGGCTAGCGCGTTCAAAAAAAAAAATAATATATATATATATATATATATATATATATATATATATATATATACGTGGGTCAGACAAAATAATTTCAAAACCAACCACAACTCAGCTCAGTTCGGCACGGCACGGCACGGTACGGCACGTCACGACACAAATAAATAAATATATTAACAGTTTTATATCCACACACAACTCGAGTCCACATCCTATGTCCCTTGAGTCCTGACCCAAGGGTGAGCTCTCCAACATATAAAGTCATAGAAGTTTTTTTGTAACTTCCAATATGGGACTAAATTTTAGCAACAATATATTGGGATTATAGTACTTAGAATCCACCTTAATTGTAAAGCATTAGCATGTTAAAATTACTTTCAGCATCTTAAATATTAAATTCAGCATGTTAAATTTATTTTTACAGAATAAAAGTATTTTTAGTGTGTTAAATACTATTTACAGCATGATAAGTCTATATTACTTAAAAATTTAGGTATAAAACTCATTTGAAGCATGTACAAGTATGCTTATAAGTAAATTGATGTTTCAAAAATTATTATAAGCATGATAACATTTATTTCTGTCAGATTATCAGAAATTGAGTTATGAAAATTACTTTTAGCATGATTAAAACCTAGTTTCTTATCGAATGAGTAGGAAATTAATGCATGAAAAATATTTACATCATGTTAAAAATAGTGCCAGCATGATAAAATTAATTCCAACATGTTAGAATTATTTTTAGCTTGTTAGGACTATTTTTCAGCATATTAAAGTTATTTAAAACTATTTTTCAGCATGTAAAAATCTATTTTTATTATGTTATTAGTAAAGTAATGTATAAAAAATAGTTTCAGCATGTTAAAAATTATTTCTAGTATGATAAATTTACCTCCTGCATATTGAGATAGGAAATTATTTTTCAGCATGATAAGTTTATTTAAAACTAATTTTTGCATATTTTCCTATCAAGAAATTAGTAACTAAATGTATAAAAATTATTTTCAGCATGCTAAAAATCACTTTCAGTAAGATAAAATTATTTACAGTATGTCAGGATTATCTTAGCATATTAGAATTAATTTCAGCATGTTAAATCTATTTAAAAACTATTTTCAGCATGACAAACCTATTTTCTCAATAAATAATTAGCAAATAAATGTAAAAAAAATTAATTTCAACATGAAAAATTTATTTAGTTATCAGAAATGTTAAGAAAACAGCACGGTAAATTTATGTTTATCACCTCATCAATAAGTTAGTGTACGAGGATTATTTAGCATGTTAAGTATTCATATTAATATGTTAAATAAATTTTTTTCAGCATGATAAAAAGTTAATTTCCGCATGAAATGTCTACCTTATTATATTAGCAGTAAAGTGACACATGAAGATTATTTCCAGCAAGTAAAACTTATTTTTCGTACATAAGCTCTATTTTCTTATCAAATAACTAGTACATTGATGAATAAATAGTAAATACCAAAAATCAGGATTTTAAAATTCAGAAATTATACTTCCTACCTAAAACACTTAATTATGAAAAATATATATCAGATTAGACTATGAAATTTAAAATAATTCTATTTACTTGACTTCCTTCTTAGTTTACCGTCATCCTTGAATTCTACAACTTAATGTCGTTAAACATGATGCCTAAAATGAGTTTTTCACTCTCCTTTGTAATTATCACAATTTTTACCAGATCTGTACTTATTTACAAATGAGCTTATTCTTGAAATTCTTTAGCCATATTGTGAAATTATATAGAAAAATGTCAAGGGCTATGGGTCCCAATGAAATGACATTTAAATGCTAGTGTATAAAGGGGTTCTGATCTGATCCCACGAGTGAGGTAAAGTCCAAATATAAATCGGTATTATAATGATCAGGTGTTGGCATTCACCAATACATGGTCTATTACAGTTAGGGGTAATCATATTATCGTGAGAACCCCTAAGTGTGTAGCCAAATAGTGATATTCCATGAGGGGCTATCATATCGTCGTGATCTCCCCTTAGTGTTTTGGCCAATCCTACTGAGTGTTGGTAGAAGTGATTGCTCTACTTCTATATTGTTATTGCTTAAAGGTTCATCATAAATATCCTTGTAGAAGTGATTGTTCTACTTCTATACTGTTTAAAGTTCAAGTGATTGCTCTACTTTGATATTGTTTAAAAGTTCATCATGAAAGTTCTTGAATTGTCTTAATGATAGTACCCATCGTCTCATCGTGAAAGTTCTTGATATATTTCTGGAAATGACCATCATCTTGTCTACTATCAATGATCTTGAAATTATCTTGAAATAAATTCCGTATACAAAATTTTATACTTGAAATTCATGATCAACTACTTCCTGGCATAAATTGTTTAACTTGTTAAATACTTAAAAATTGCCTGGTTTTAGAGATATAAAATCTTACTGAGCTTTTTGCTCACCCTACGTTTTGGTTAATTATTACAGGAAGGGAAAATGAACAAGGGAATGGACAAGAGTGAAAGAGTGATTTACCTAGGTTTATGTAGATCAATAGTTACTCTTACTAGAATTATGAAATTTGGAAGATTGTATCATGCCTTTATGGCTTATAAATTAGTGATGTAAACCTTTATTTTGATGGAATAAAATTATCAATTTCTTCTTATCTCTTATCTTAGAATTAAATTTATACATGCTCTGATCGACATGAGTGCCCCGTAACTGCTCGCGCCCTCGATTTTTCACGTCGGGGCTTGACAAAAACTGTCACGATATGAGATCCGGATATTGGAAAGTAACTAGTGCAACCTGAATCTCGACCCGCTACCTACGAGTTACAGAGCTTGGAAGGGTTATATTATGGACGTAGGTGTGTGTAAGAATCTAAAATAATTACACTAATTAAAGTGCTGAATTGAAAACTTACATTGATTATAGAACTTAAATGTAGGAAATTAAGAGTGAATGATTAACACAATTAAATAATTAACAATCCAAAGTCCAAGTACAGTACGACAGAAAAGAAATTACCTAGTCAAGGGTCATACCTCTATTTTTTGGCAGGCTGGCGATTAAGAACCACCTCTGGTGCTGCGTTGAGTGCCCGAACCTCCACTTGAAAGAAAAAGGGATGAGTCTCATCTCATCAGCTCAGTAGGGGTCTCGCGGATCCCCACTGTACAACTACAAGCAATGGCAACAAGTAACAACGATAGCAACAACGACTAACAGGCAAAAAGGGAGGCAAGCATAACTAAACTAATTACATACCACACGATACCTCGAACCTCGAGAAAATCACACTACTTTGTGAGTCACCAGCACACACATCGAATACCTCGACCACCATGGTCGGAAGAGCCATGACCTCACTATTGGGAAACACCTTAGGCTCAATGTCACGTCCCGAGATATAATTACAACGGAAGATAATCGGGAACGTGAATAGTTGGCTAGTACGCCTCAAGCGAGTAATAAATCAGAGCGCTAACACATTCACACATAAAAGGGAATGCACAAGATAATATACTCAACATTTCACTTTATTGAATAATACTCAAATACAATTATAATTGACTCATTTCACTAGACTGAAATAAGGAGAAAATTACATAGACTCGACTTGACTCATAACTCTACTAGGTTTTCTCTCGATTTTTAATCACTCTCGGACTCATCACTTGAGTAGTCCGAATCTCCGCTAGAACTTTCTGAAAAGATTGGAAAAGTAGGGAATGAGCACACTTGCCCAATAGGTATCTTCGTATCAACATAAATGTAATATTTAAGTGATTTATATTTTTGCTCTAGAAATGAAAAATAAATACACATGATGAAACATGCGAATAAAACCATAGTAACAACGTAAGTAACAAGACATGACTAGAGTTGTCTTAGTATTATGAACAATGTATTGTTGTACCGAACCAGCGACTTTAGATGCCTCTAACTTTTTGTAGGCTTGATCTCCTAGAGCGAAATTTTGAGAGTAGTTAGACCTTAGTATTATGAACAAAAATTTCTAAAGATCATACCTCTAATTCATCCTCCTTACCTTAGTTCCACGCTAGCCAAAAGTAAGGGTCGCGTAGGTTAGTTTTGGGGCCTATGTATAGGGTTTGCTAGTGTTTTTGCGATTTGAACGAACCTAGAGTCCAATTCAAGTTTTCAATTCAATCCTCTAGCATTCTAGAATTTTCTAACTATGGGATAACATCGATCCTAGGTGATTAGGGTGCTAAAGTTCCCATTTTTTCATGCCTTCTTCTATTCACGGAATCTACAACGCCTAATGGTCTAGGCCTATGTTATGTCCCATGGTTTTGATGATAACAGATTATAAATCATTAGTAGATATTTGAGAAATATCTAACTTATTTTGGTTTGATGAATTGACTGAACAAGTGCAGAAGAATCTCTCTAAGTGGTGTCTCGACACGGCCTAAAGATGTCCCGACAAATCTAGAAGAGATTGTAATTCAAGCTAAAGCCGTTCCGATTAAGCATCTAGATTCACCGATGTCTTGACACACTGAGTGAAAAGTGTCGACACATTCATGTGATAATCTCTGCACAGGGCGCTTCTGTCTCGATACCTTCTTGCAACAACTCTGCACATGACTCACATGTCCCGACACCTCTTGGTGTTGTCTCGACACATCAGCCATGGATCTTCAAGACTTTCACTGGATGTCCCGACACGCTGGGTGTAAAGCGTCGACGCATCAACGTTCAACCAGAACATTTTTGAAACCGACAAAAGCTATCTTCAAGGCCTTTCAAAGGGATGTCTCGACACACTGAGTGTAAAGTGTCGACACATCCACGTTCAACCAGAACGATTCTTCAAGGATTTCAATGGGATGTCTCGACACACTCTTGTTCTACCAGAACGGATCTGAATCCGATGGAAGCTGTCTTCAAGATCCGGAACTTAATTCAGAGGATCCGTTTACTCTGGAAAAAGTTGTCAAAGTGCTTCTGTGTCAGAAGACTGGGATTTGGCAGAGACATCCTCTGAAGAAGATCGTACCTTAGCTGCTATGGTCTCCTGCCTACCCACATTCCGGTAGACTTGACAGAATGGAAGTCAACTATACAAATGGAAGCAGATCAAATAATGTAGATGTGACATTCTGGGTGTTGCTTGAAAAGTGGACAACGTTGGTGTCGCCCTAGGACACCAATATATGAGGAGCATGAGCTCCAGTTCGATGAGGCAAGCAAGCAAGCAAGAGGAAAAATGAAAAGCTGGAAGACTTGCTGAGGAAGCTAGTGTAAGGCTCGTGCCTTAATGGATCCTTCGTGGTTTTTGTTCTATTAATTGTTCTGGAATTTTCGGCTATTTTCCTGGATTTTTAGGAATTTGTCAGGCATTTTTCTGGATTTGTTTGGAGTTTTTGAGGGTTATTAGAATTAATGAGATTTTAATATATATAATGATTATATTATATATATTTTAATTTCTTTTTTTTCTTTTAATCCCTCTCTCTCACCCTCTTTCTCCCCGTCGATCTCTCATTCCCACTCTCTCTCTCTCTCCTCCGTGCGGCCGCCCCCTCTCCTCTCTTAGGGACCGTGGTCGAGACGGCGTCGGATTGAGACGAGGTTGGCACCGTTGGATTCCTCGCGACGAGTAGAGTGCGTAGGTGTCCACTTCGGCGTGGTTCGGTGATCGTGGGAGCGGATTAGAGCTTGAAGGCTCGGTGAGCCTACCTCGGTGCATGCGGCCTTTTCCTCCGTTTCGGCTTGCAAGAGGTAGGGGGATGGAATCCTTAGCTCGCTAGGAGCATTTCCTATGGCTTATCCTGTTGATTAGCACCCCGTAGCATGTATGATGTGTATGTTTCCATTTTTGGGGTTTTAGCCTAAATCTTGAGTTTAATGCGTTTTAGGCCTTGCATGTGCTAGATTTAGATGTTAAATTGTTGTCTAGCATGCGTGGTTTGACAGGTTATCAGGTTTTTCGTCGATACCCGGCGTTTTCAGCCGTCCGGGAGGGCTTCGGTTTATAAACCGTACCCGCCCGTAACCCAAGTGCAGTGACGGTCCTGCCAGGAACCGTCACTTGCCTGACGGTCCATAGCGGACGCGTCACTTCCAAATAGCGGCCCATTGGGGGTGCGTTACTTGGAGAGTAACGGTGGGAGTCCCATCCGTTACTCATCAACTGTTTTCCGTAGTTTTGGTTAGGCGATGCGCCTGACGGCCAGTCGGCCGACCGTCGTTTCGGTCCGACGCGCCTAGACCGGGGCGTCACTTCGCCTGCTATCGTTTAGAACGCTGATAGGTGGTTTGAGCCTCGGGTGGATGTGACGGCGGTGACTCCACGCGTTGCTTCGAAGTAACGCGCAGGGCCCCCACCGTTACATGTTCCCTTAGTGCCTCTTGAGCTGGAATCCTGAAGGGAGTGACGGATGGGGACTGGGGCGTCATTCTTGAAGTAACGCGCCGACCCCCGACCGTCGTTTTCATGTGGCGCATGGGTCTTTGACCGCCGCTTCCCTGATGGCTGCTATATATTCCCAGCCCATCTGTTATGCGCTTCTTTCTATATTCATGCCATATTTGCATTGTTTCAATTATATTGTGGCGTGTTTTATACCAATAGAGTAGCTTTTCTTTCCATGCAATGGAGCCACTGTTGTTGCCCTAAGGTCTGTTGAGTACCGACCCGCTTGAGGATGGCGGAGGGGTATATTTCCCATTCACGGTTTGTAAGCTAGTTCCGTGGGCTCCCAGCCAATGGTAGCGTCCTGCCAAGGGAGAAAACTAGTTAGAGGGCCTGGCTCAGGCTAGAGTCAGTGTGTGCACACGTGGTCGGAGACTGTGGGCTGACACCGACGGGTGCCACTCCGACTGGTCACTTGGTTTGGTACTGTTTACGCGCTTAGCTTGTCACTTCGTCGACTGCGAGTGCTTGAGACGCAGTGTAAGCCGTCAGTGGACGCATCTGGTTTCTGCTCCAGTGGTTGTCCGTCCTTGTTGTTTGGATTAGTTGCAGCTCATTCTATTTGGTAGTTTTAGCTTTAATCGCTTGCATTTAATTAGTAGTGGCATGTGTTAGCTGTTATACCTGCTTAGATAGAGCCTACAGCTTTCCTGTGATTGGTCATTCATGCCATTGCCTGTGTGTTTATTTAAATGCATGCTCTACTTGCTTTACTTATGCATGTTCGCTTGTTTAGTGCGAGGTAGGGATCCGCGTGACCCCTACTGAGTCTGGCTGTGACTCACCCTTCTCCTTTCAGGTGAGCCGCGCCCGCCGTCTCCCGGACTTTAGTGTGCTGTTTCGGGACCGTTTCTAGCTGCCAGCTGTGCACTGCCTTTTTGAGGCTTGTGTTGTACTTTTGCCGGGGTATGCCCCGCGTAGTTGTACCTTGAGGACTAGTGTTTGTGTCTCTGGACTAGTTATATATATCACTCTGGTTATTTTTAAATTGCTTCCGCACTTGTGTTTAAATCTTAAATACTTATTTGTATTGCGCGCCCCAATTCGCAATTAATTATGCATACTCCTCAGCTAACCCCCACTAACCCTTCAGGGGCCTCATCAGCCTCTTGGGTGGCCTCCCCAGTTCTTGGTGTCGGTGTATCGATGTTATCGGTATATCGGTGTCCTGAACTCTGGGTCGTCACAGTTGGTATCAGAGCCAAGTTGAGGATTTGCGTAAAGAATTGGAATTGACGCTTTGTCCAGAGCTAGTCCTGTTGTCGTCTCTGCTGGCATAGGATGTTTTCCGTATGATTGATGGATTTTATTGTTGATTGTGTTTTTGGCAGCATAGTTATGCCGCCTCGTCGAGGAAGACCTCCTCGTGTTCCTCGAGATGCGCCCAGGGAAGATAGCGGTTCTGCACCTCCTCCTGCAGTTCCCGCTGTTCCTGTCGTTCCAGTTGCTCCTCCAGTGCCGATCGTTCAAGCGGAAGTGCCTGGCAGTCGAGGCAAGGCTTTGAAGGAATTTCTTATGTTCAATCCGCCAGCTTTCCATGGCCAAGCTGATCCAGAAGTCGCGCGGCAATGGTTGGACGCGATAGAGCGTGTGTTTGTCTCGATGGAGTGTGCTGAAGATGAGAAAGTCATGCTCGCTGCTTTTCAACTCTAGGGTACATCCATTTCGTGGTGGAAAGCCGAGTGGCAGATTTCCTTTCGATCCAGACCTCTTCGGCAAATCACGTGGGCAGAGTTCGTTGCTGCTTTTGAGCGTGCCTATACTCCTGCCTGCTTGCAGATGGATAAGATGTATCGGTTTATGGAATTGACCCAGGGCAGTATGACCGTGCTTCAGTACAGGAATAAGTTCTTGGAATTGGGTCAGTATGCGCCCCATGTGTTGGCCAGTGAAGCTTTGAAGACCCAGCAATTCTTGCGTGGGTTGAGGCCAGAGTTGAAGATGCCGTTGATAGCGAGTCGTGTTGCGGATCTTGATACTGCGTGTCAGACAGCTGTAGCTCTAGAGCTGGAGATGGCGAGACCGGGTGGATATCCCCAGGCAGGGTCAGTGCAGCCGGTAGCTCAGGTTCAGCAGACTTACCGACAGCCCGTGCCTAGTGTTCCTTCGGTCCAGTCAGAGGTTTCCAGTGCTTCCTCTCCTTCTAAGCCCAAGTTCAAAAGGTTCAAGAAGAAGAAGAAGTTTTCTCAGCAGCCGTCCGATACAGATTCTGTTCAGCAGCCGACAGCGCCTTCTTCTCAGACTCGGCAGAGCTCAGCTGCTAGTCAGCCGTGGACGTGTCGGAGATGCGGTGGTCATCACAAGGGCCAGCCGTGTTCTCTTCCTATTGTTTGCTTTAGGTGTGACCAACCAGGTCATGTGGTTCGGGATTGCCCGCTGAGGCCGAATCCATTGCAAGCTCCTCAGTTTTCTCAACTTCAGCCGCAGTTTAGACCTCCTGCACCTCAAGCTCCACAACAATTTTTCTCTCAGGCGTCGGCGTCTTCTCAGCAATCTTCAGCTGGTTCCAAGAAGCAGAAAGGCAAAGTTTCTCATTTGACAAGAGCTGATGCTGCTGCGTCCCATCTTGTGGAAGGTACAATTATGCTTTATGGTCATTCAGCTCATGCCTTATTTGATTCTGGTGCTTCTCACTCTTTTATTTCCGAGGATTTCATGGCTTGTATTGAGGAACCGACTTCTGAGCTGTCTTGTGAGTTATTTGTGGAATTGCCTTATGGAGATTTCATGGTTACTCCTCTGTGTTTGGAAGAATCTCCTGTTTTGATTGATAATCATCAGTTGCCGGCAAGATTGTATGCGTTGCAGCTGGCAGATTATGATGTTATTCTGGGAATGGATTGGTTGGAGCATTATGGAGCTGTACTTGACTGCAGATCGAAGAAAGTCTATTTTCAGCCCCAGGGAAAATCAACCTTTTATTTTCAAGGTATTCGATCCCGTTCTTCTCGTATGATTATTTCTGCTATTCGAGCCTATAGGTTGCTTAGCGCAGGTTGTCAGGGATTCCTTGCTTCAGTGGTGGTTGTTGAAAAACCACGACGGGATGTTTGTGATATTCCGGTTGTCTGTGAGTTCCCTGATGTGTTTCCTGACGAGTTGCCAGGCTTGCCCCCAGAGCGAGAGATTGAAATGGTGATTGAACTGATTCCAGGTACTGGCCCCTTAGCAAAGCCGCCGTACCGTATGGCTCCAGCTGAATTGAAAGTACTGCGTGCACAGCTACTAGAGTTACTGGAGAAAGGTTATATTCGTCCCAGTTTTTCTCCGTGGAGTGCCCCAGTGCTATTTGTGAAAAAGAAAGATGGAAACCTGAGGCTTTGTATTGATTACAGGCAGCTGAATCAGGCGACTATCAAGAATAAGTATCCGCTCCCCAGGATTGATGATTTGTTTGACCAGTTACAGTCTGCTACTGTCTTTTCACGGATTGATCTCCGGTCTGGCTATTTTTAGTTACGGATCCGGGAACCCGATGTGGAGAAGACTGCTTTCAGTACTCGTTACGGTCACTTTGAATTTTTAGTCATGCCGTTTGGTTTGACTAATGCCCCAACAGCTTTCATGGACCTAATGCAACGTATCTTTCGTCCATTTCTGGACCAATTTGTGGTGATCTTTGTTGATGATATCTTGATATATTCTGCCTTAGTTGATGATCATGTGCAGCATTTGAGGATCGTTCTGCAGACTCTAAGAGATCACGAGCTTTATGCGAAGCTCAGTAAATGTGAATTCTGGCTTCGGGAGATTCATTTTCTTGGCCATGTGATTTCTGGTGATGGAGTGGCAGTAGACCCTGCAAAAATTGATGCCGTTTTGAGTTGGCAGAGACCGAGGACCATCACTGAGATACAAAGTTTTTTAGGATTGGCTGGGTATTACCGCAGATTCATTCAGGATTTTGCGAAGATTGCAGCACCGATGACTAAATTGACACGGAAGGATGTGCCATTTGTCTGGTCGGATCAGTGTGAGGCTAGCTTTGTTGAATTGAAAAGGCTATTGACTTCTTCTCCAGTGTTGACTTTGCCTTCCGACTCGGGTGATTTTCTTGTTTGTACAGATGCGTCTCGAGTAGGTTTGGGTGCAGTGCTGATGCAACATGGTAAGGTTATCGCATATGCATCTCGGCAATTGAAACAGTATGAAGGAAATTATCCCACTCATGATCTAGAGCTAGCTGCAGTTATTTTTGCCTTGAAGATCTGGAGACATTATCTGTATGGTGAGAAATTTCAGATTCTTACTGATCATAAGAGTTTACAGTATATTTTCTCCCAGAAAGATCTGAACCTCAGGCAGAGGCGATGGATGGAATACATGAAGGATTATGACTTTACACTCTCCTATCAGCCAGGTAAAATGAATGTTGTGGCCGATGCTTTGAGCAGGAAAGTGCAGGTCAGCCATTTGTTGCTTCATGAATGGAAATTATGGGAACAGCTTCCGAGCGAGGCATTGTGTGTAGAGATTCCTGCCGATCCGAGGATGGCAGTTTGTGCTAGCTTGGTTTTGGGTTCAGCTTTGTATCAGCAGATTTTAGAAGCCCAGCAAGCTGATTCTGATTTGGCCCGTGTTATATCAAGATATGATGTGGAATTTGATGACGAACTAGTCGTCAGTTTCCAGGGCAGATTGTATATTCCTGTCGATGATGATTTGAGGAATGAGATTCTGAGTGAAGCCCATGGTTCCCGTTTTGCTATTCACCCTGGTGTCACTAAAATGTATCAGAATTTGAAGAAGCAGTTCTGGTGGCCCGGCATGAAGAAGGACGTGGCTGTTTTTGTTTCTAAGTGCTTGACTTGTCAGTTAGTTAAAGCCGAACATCAAAAGCCAGGTGGTCTGCTTCAGCCATTAGAGATTCCGATGTGGAAATGGGACCATGTTACTACAGATTTTGTGGTGGGTTTGCCTCGAACTTCTCAAGGTTTTGATGGAATCTGGCTGCTTATCGACAGATTGACTAAAACCGCCAGATTGTTGCCGATTAAAGTTACTTGGAGTGTGCAGAGATTGGCCGAGCTCTATGTGCAGAAGATCGTGCCGCTGCATGGAATTCCTGTTTCGCTTGTGTCAGATCGTGACCCGCGTTTTACCTCTGGCTTCTGGCGTAGTTTCCAGAAAGCTTTGGGCACTGAGTTAGCTTTCAGTTCAGCGTATCACCCACAGTCAGATGGACAGTCAGAGAGAACTATTCAGACTTTGGAGGACATGCTGAGATCGTGTTGCCTTGATTGGCAAGGTTCGTGGGGTCAGCATTTGCCACTTGTTGAGTTTGCCTATAATAACAGTTTTCACTCCAGTATTGGCATGGCTCCTTATGAAGCGCTGTATGGTCGTCCTTGTCGTACTCCTCTGAACTGGTTTGATGTTGGGGACCGACTGTTGACGGGACCGGACATGGTACAGCAGTGTTCTGATGTGGTTCGTCTGATCAGGCAGAGATTGTTGACGGCTCAGAGTCGACAGAAGAGCTATGCAGATCAATGCAGACGTCCACTACAATTTGAGCCAGGAGATATGGTGTTCGTTAAAATATCTCCAATGAAGGGTGTTTCCAGGTTTGGGAAGCGTGGAAAGCTTAGTCCGCGGTATGTTGGCCCTTTTCCGATTGTTGAAGCTATTGGTTCAGTGGCTTATCGTTTGCAACTGCCGGCGGCCATGCAAGCTATTCATGATGTGTTCCACGTGTCTCAGTTGAGGAAATATGTGTCCGATGCTTCTCATGTTCTCGATGTTTCAGTGTGGCCCGAGGTGACTGCTGATTTGTCCGCACCAGAGTTTCCTATCCGAATTGAAGACCGTCGTGAGCAGCGGTTGAGAAATAAGGTTATTCCTCTGGTAAGGGTTGCTTGGCAACGTCACTCTGGTAACGAGTCTACTTGGGAGCGTGAAGATGAGATGCGTCAGCTTTTTCCTTTCTTGTTCCAGTGAGGTATAAGCCCTTTCTCAGTTTCCTCCTTTTCGGTTGTTGTAAATTTCGAGGGCGAAATTTCTGTAAGGAGGGAGGGACTGTAAGGCCCGTGCCTTAATGGATCCTTCGTGGTTTTTGTTCTATTAATTGTTTTGGAATTTCCGGCTATTTTCTTGGATTTTTAGGAATTTGTCAGGCATTTTTCCGGATTTGTTTGGAGTTTTTGAGGGTTATTAGAATTAATGAGATTTTAATATATATAATGATTATATTATATATATTTTAATTTCTTTTTTTTCTTTTAATCCCTCTCTCTCACCCTCTTTCTCCCCGTCGATCTCTCATTCCCACTCTCTCTCTCTCTCCTCCGTGCGGCCGCCCCCTCTCCTCTCTTAGGGACCGTGGTCGAGACGGCGTCGGATTGAGACGAGGTTGGCACCGTTGGATTCCTCGCGACGAGTAGAGCGCGTAGGTGTCCACTTCGGCGTGGTTCGGTGATCGTGGGAGCGGATTAGAGCTTGAAGGCTCGGTGAGCCTACCTCGGTGCATGCGGCCTTTTCCTCCGTTTCGGCTTGCAAGAGGTAGGGGGATGGAATCCTTAGCTCGCTAGGAGCATTTCCTATGGCTTATCCTGTTGATTAGCACCCCGTAGCATGCATGATGTGTATGTTTCCATTTTTGGGGTTTTAGCCTAAATCTTGAGTTTAATGCGTTTTAGGCCTTGCATGTGCTAGATTTAGATGTTAAATTGTTGTCTAGCATGCGTGGTTTGACAGGTTATCAGGTTTTTCATCGATACCCGGTGTTTTCAGCCGTCCGGGAGGGCTTCGGTTTATAAACCGTACCCGCCCGTAACCCAGGTGCAGTGACGGTCCTGCCAGGAACCGTCACTTGCCTGACGGTCCATAGCGGACGCGTCACTTCCAAATAGCGGCCCATTGGGGGTGCGTTACTTGGAGAGTAACGGTGGGAGTCCCATCCGTTACTCATCAACTGTTTTCCGTAGTTTTGGTTAGGCGATGCGCCTGACGGCCAGTCGGCCGACCGTCGTTTCGGTCCGACGCGCCTAGACCGGGGCGTCACTTCGCCTGCTATCGTTTAGAACACTGATAGGTGGTTTGAGCCTCGGGTGGATGTGACGGCGGTGACTCCACGCGTTGCTTCGAAGTAACGCGCAGGGCCCCCACCGTTACATGTCCCTTAGTGCCTCTTGAGATGGAATCCTGAAGGGAGTGACGGATGGGGACTGGGGCGTCATTCTTGAAGTAACGCGCCGACCCCCGACCGTCGTTTTCATGTGGCGCATGGGCGTTTGACCGCCGCTTCCCTGATGGCTGCTATATATTCCCAGCCCATCTGTTATGCGCTTCTTTCTATATTCATGCCATATTTGCATTGTTTCAATTACATTGTGGCGTGTTTTATACCAATAGAGTAGCTTTTCTTTCCATGCAATGGAGCCACTGTTGTTGCCCTAAGGTCTGTTGAGTACCGACCCGCTTGAGGATGGCGGAGGGGTATATTTCCCATTCACGGTTTGTAAGCTAGTTCCATGGGCTCCCAGCCAATGGTAGCGTCCTGCCAAGGGAGAAAACTAGTTAGAGGGCCTGGCTCAGGCTAGAGTCAGTGTGTGCACACGTGGTCGGAGACTGTGGGCTGACACCGATGGGTGCCACTCCGACTGGTCACTTGGTTTGGTACTGTTTACGCGCTTAGCTTGTCGCTTCGTCGACTGCGAGTGCTTGAGACGCAGTGTAAGCCGTCAGTGGACGCATCTGGTTTCTGCTCCAGTGGTTGTCCGTCCTTGTTGTTTGGATTAGTTGCAGCTCATTCTATTTGGTAGTTTTAGCTTTAATCGCTTGCATTTAATTAGTAGTGGCATGTGTTAGCTGTTATACCTGCTTAGATAGAGCCTACAGCTTTCCTGTGATTGGTCATTCATGCCATTGCCTGTGTGTTTATTTAAATGCATGCTCTACTTGCTTTACTTATGCATGTTCGCTTGTTTAGTGCGAGGTAGGGATCCGCGTGACCCCTACTGAGTCTGGCTGTGACTCACCCTTCTCCTTTCAGGTGAGCCGCGCCCGCCGTCTCCCGGACTTTAGTGTGCTGTTTCGGGACCGTTCCTAGCTGCCAGCTGTGCACTGCCTTTTTGAGGCTTGTGTTGTACTTTTGCCGGGGTATGCCCCGCGTAGTTGTACCTTGAGGACTAGTGTTTGTGCCTCTGGACTAGTTATATATATATCACTCTGGTTATTTTTAAATTGCTTCCGCACTTGTGTTTAAATCTTAAATACTTATTTGTATTGCGCGCCCCAATTCGCAATTAATTATGCATACTCCTCAGCTAACCCCCACTAACCCTTCAGGGGCCTCATCAGCCTCTTGGGTGGCCTCCCCAGTTCTTGGTGTCGGTGTATCGATGTTATCGGTATATCGGTGTCCTGAACTCTGGGTCGTCACAGCTAGCCTCCCTCCTGATGCTGCTGGTGTGAGCACTTGAAGAAGAAGATGATCCTCTTCCTCATGATGGGAAATCTTCTTACAAGCAGAAGGGTTTCATGAAGTTCCATCCAGATCTCTGAGAAAGCTTGAAGCTTAATCAACCTTCTTCCTCAAGGGTGGTGGTGAAGATCCAGAAGAAGAAGAAGAAAGCCAAGGACCCCTCAAGCTCTTTCTCAGACAGGAGACCTTCTTCTCATTGTGTTCTACTACGATACTATGTCTGGTGGTTCCATTTTCAGTTTGCTTTTCTTAAAACAAACTCCATAGCACTTGATCCCTACCTACGTGTAGGAAGACAAACGGTGTTGACACCGGTCTGTGTTTTGTGTTGTGATACCACAAGCTGTGTGGCAGTGGAGTGTGAGAGTGTTTCTCTCAATAAGAAGCTGTGAATCAGCGGGTGTACATTGGCACCAGTGAAACCTCACCGTATTGTGTGAGGGGTGGACGTAGGTCTCTAGACTGAGACCGAACCACCTTAAAGATCTTATCTTGTGGTTTATTTTTCTCTCTTGTTCCAATGGTAGAAGTTTGATAGGACCGGTTCTAGATTTCATGTGTGTATCTAGCTTCTTAGCTATCAACTAATATATGTCTCATTATTAGTTGTGTTAGATTTAATTTTTATTTCCACGAAGAAGGGCAAAAAGGGGCTGATCTATTCACCCCTCCCCTCTAGATCTGCCTATCATCACTCAACACGTGGTATCGGAGCTAGTCTCTCTGTATGTGGTCTAACGACCTTGAGAGAACTGGTGATATGGCTACTAAAGCTCCTATGGCTGAAGGACATTCAGTAAATAGGCCTCCCTTTTTCACTGGGACAAATTATCCTTATTGAAAAAACCGCATGCAGGTCTTCATTAGTGCCCAGGATCATGAGGTCTGGCGAGTGATCAGCAAGGGACCATTTGAGCTGCCTCCGGACGAAGATACATGGACTAAAGAACAAATCAGGCAATCAACTCTGAACTGGGGTGCCAAGCACATCATGCAGTGCTCCCTTCATCCAACTGAGTACTCAAGGGTGTCAACTTGCAACACTGCAAAAGAAATGTGGGATCGCCTTGAGGTAATACATGAAGGGACACAGTAGGTACGTGCAACCAAAGCTAACATGTTGGTATTTGAATATGAGAAGTTTAGAATGAAATCTGATGAGTCCATTTCGGACATGTATGCTTGGCTAACCTTGCTCACTAATGGCTTGATTGAGCTAGGTAAGACCTATTCTGAGCAGGAGATAGTGAGGAAGATTTTGAGATCACTAACTCCCATTTGGCATACAAAGGCCACTGTAGTTGAAGAATCAAAAGACTTAACTACCATCAAGGTAGAAGAGCTCATAGGGTCCCTGATGACCTATGAGATGAATCTGAAAAATAAAGAAGCTGAGGTAAGTAAAAAGAAGCCTCTGGCTCTTAAAGCTGGACTAAGCACCAAGGATCTATCTGATGATGAAGAGCCTTCAAGCAGCAACATTGAAGAAGATGAAGTTGCCCTAATGATAAGAAAGTTTAGAAGATTTTTAAGAAAGGAAGGTACATGCTTCACTAAGAAGAAGCCCTAGGTAAAAAGATGGTTCAGGCCAAGACCTGAAAATGCTAAAAAATCTGAAAAGCTTGTATGCTACTCTTGCAGGAAACCAGGACACATCAAGTCTGAGTGTCCAGAAGGAAATAAGAAAGCCATGCCTAGGTGAAAGAGCAAGAAGAAGCAGGCCATGGTATGCACTTGGAGTGATGATGAAGAAGAAGAAATTGAAGACAACTCCTCTAAAGAGGAAAAAGATGATCTCTGTCTAATGGCCAAAGGGGAAAATGACAGTGAGGTGAGCTCTCCCTTTGAGCATTTCTCCACTGATGAATTGGAAGAAGCCTACTTTGAATTAATGAATAAATATGAAGTATACAAAAAAGAAAATAAAACCTTAAAAAAGAAGGTTGAATCCGGTGGGCATGGTAAAACTCTCAATAAAAAAGATAATCTCTCTAGAAACTGAAATTGAAGATTTTAAAAAAAAGAATGAAAATCTTGAAGAAGGAAGAAAAGAAATGAGAGATCTGGAAGATGAAAATGAGAGGTTAAGAGATGAAATTGATGAATTGAAACTGAAAATGCAAAGCTATGTAAAGGATAACAACTTATGTAATGAAAAGTCAGAAGCCTTTAAACAGGTCAATTCTCAACTGTTGAAGGAAAATGAGAAACTTCAAAAGGACCTAGCAGATAAACAAACCTCTCTTGAAAAATTTGTTGATGGGAGTGAAAACTTGAATGCCCTGCTAGGAACCAAAATAAACTTCAACAGAGAAGGGCTAGGATATGAGCCTACCAAAAAAAAACATATGGGCTAAAGACCACCACCTTTGTCTCATCTTCCGAAGCATCTACCTCCAAATCAACACACCAAGAAAATATTGAAAATAAAGGAAAAGAAAATATAGGAGATCCAATTAACAAAAATTCCTAACAACCCAAAAAGACTCACAAACAATCCCAAACAGGCCGACATCCTTCCAAGCCTCAGCCTGCACATCACAGAGGAAGAGATAGGTACAGTGCTAGAACAGGTCAGGACACTCCATGGAATAGGTCGACACCCACCAGGTCAAACGCCCAACAATACCCCAGGTTTGCACCAACAGGTCGACAGTTTCCAGATAGGAGGACGACACATCCATTATCCAGAGACAGTTATAGACGGACTGAATAGTGGACAGGTTGAGACTTTGCCTTCTACAGACCGACACCTCCATGGGTAAGAAATAATAATGTTCCTATGGTCATAGGCTCACTCAACCTCAACAACCTAGGCAATATGACACCTCCTATTCATCTAGACCAACCAACTGGAATAGATGGTCTAATCAACAATTCTTCTTCACCACTTCCAAAACTCACAAGGTCCAAAAGACTAAAGAGAAGAAAAATCAGAACTCTCGACAAAGTAAAAATGCTAAGAAAGTTTGGATTTCAAAATTAGTCTTATCCTACTTTACAGAAATGTATAAACTATTGGGACCCAACTGTCCTTGGGTTCCAAACATTGTCACTTAATTCCTGGTGCAGGAGTGTCTTGCAGCCGTGCACAACCGTTGGTACCTTGACAGTGGCTGCTCAAGACACATGACTGGAGACAAAACCAAATTCTGTCTCCTAGTTGAAAAGGAAGCTGGACATGTCACCTTTGGAGAAAACAACAAAGGAAAAATTATGGGTTCAAGTAAAATTGGTAAGAACCCCTCCAACTCGATTGATAATGTATTACTAGTTGATGGTCTAGAGTACAACTTGCTGAGCATTAGTCAACTATGTGATAAAGGTCATACTGTAGTTTTTGACTCAAATGAATGTAGGATCTTGTAGCATAATTCTAAAGAAACCAAGTTTTCTGGTAAAAGAGTCAATAACATGTACATGATTGACTTAGATGACCCTGCTCACTTAAATCTTTGTCTTGCTGCACCCAAATCTGAACTAGCTTGTTTGTGACATCGCAGACTAGGACATGTTAGTTACAACACTCTTCATAAATTGGTGAAGCATTCCATTGTCAAAGGTCTGCCTGAAATTAAATTCAAACTGAACACTAAGATTTGTAATGCATGTGCTCAAGGAAAACAGACTTGAAAGTCATTCAAAAGTAGAAATGAAAACTCATCATCTAAACCACTTGAACTAATCTACATGGACTTGTTTGGTCCAACCAAAATAGTTAGCTTAAGTGGTAAAAGATATGGTTATGTCTTGGTAGATGATTTTACTAGATTCACTTGGGTATTCTATCTTGCACATAAGAATAATGCCTTTGATGAGTTTCAGGCACTGTATATGCAAGTGAAGCAAGATGGTAAGTTTAAAATTTCTAACATTATTTCAGATCATGGTGGTGAATTCGACAATGCTGACTTTGAAAATTTGTGTAGGTTTGAAGGAATCATTCACAAGTTTTCATCACCACGGACTCCTGAACAAAATGGGGTCGTTGAGAGGAAGAACAGAACTCTCATAGAGATGGCACGCACAATGCTTGCTGAAAGGCATCTCCCAAGGAGATTTTGGACAGAAGCGGTAAACACTGCATGGCATATCATCAACCGCTCAATGGTAAGGTCCCTCACCAAAATGACTCCATATGAGTTGCTGAAAGGTAAAAAGCCATCTCTCTTTCACATGAAAGTGTTTGGGTCAAAGTGTTTTGTTCATAACAATGACAAACGAGTTCTAGATAAGTTTGAGCCCAAGAGTGAAGAAGGGATATTTCTTAGGTACTCTGACAAGTCTAGAGGTTATAGAGTCTATAATCTTAAGACCCTTTGTGCAGAAGAATCCCCTCACATCACTTTTGATGAGATTGATCACAACAACACTTGCAGAGAAGATGATGATGGGGAATTCCTGAACATAATAAGAAAAGAGGAACTTCCACAAGAAGAGACACAAACAAATGAGGACCAAGGAGAACCAAGTAATACTCCAGTCACCGAAGCAGATGAAGGTAATGCTCAACCTGATCAAAGAGTGTTGAAAGATCATCCTTTGAAAAACATCTTAGGTAATCTACATGACCGAACCAAAACTAGGTCTCATTTCAAAATTATGGATGAAATTGAACAACTTGCTCTTGTGTCTCAAATTGAACCCAAAAATATTGTGGAGGCCCTAAAAGATGAAAACTGAATCAATTCCATGCATGATGAATTAAACCAGTTTGAAAGAAATAAAGTATGACATCTTGTTCCCAGGCCTAAAAAAAATCAGTCATAGGAACAAAATGGGTTTTCAGAAATAAACTAAGTGAAGATGGAAAAATAGTAAGAAATAAATCCAGATTGGTGCCTCAGGGGTATAATCAAGAATTTGGCATAGATTATGAAGAATCTTTTGCTCCTGTTGCTAGACTTGAGACCATTAAAATTTTGCTAGCATTTGCATGTTCTCATAAAATCAAACTGCAACAAATGGATGTAAAGAGTGCTTTTCTAAATGGTCTTATTAAAGAAGAAGTCTATGTAGAGCAACCCCCTGGTTTTGAATGCACATATTTCAAAGATCATGTTTACAAGTTGGACATGGCATTATATGGCTTGAAGCAGGCACCTAGAGCTTGCTATGACAGACTAAGCTCATACCTCACCGAACAAGGGTATTCAAGAGGTAATGTAGATCAGACATTTTTCACCAAGAAATAAGGTAAAGATATCTTGATAGTTCAGATTTATGTGGATGACATAGTGTTCGGATTCACTAAACCTCAAATGTGTGAGGAGTTTGCTAAACTCATGACTAATGAATTTGAAATGAGTCTAATGGGTGAGTTTCAATTCTTTCTTGGCTTGCAAATTAATCAAAGCAATGAAGGCTGCTTTATCAATCAAGTCAAGTATGTGAAAGAGTTGCTGAAAAAGTTTGATCTGACCAACTGCAGACCTTTAGGAACTCCAATGGGGACTGCCACTTCACTAGATGCAGATGAACAAGGTATTATTGTAGATGCAAAGAGATACAGAGGTGTGATTGGATCATTACTCTATCTAACTACATCTAGACCAGACATTCAGTTTAGTGTTTACCTTTGTGCTAGATTTCAGTCTAGTCTTAGAGAGTCCCACTTGACTGCTGTCAAGCGTATCTTTAGATACCTTGCTGGCACTCAAGAATTGGGATTATGGTATCCTGCATCTTGTGATCTTTCACTTATTTCATATTCAGATGTAGATTATGCAGGATTCAAACTGGACCGTAAGAGCACTAGTGGCTATTGCCAATTTCTTAGTGGGTGTTTGGTTTCTTGGGCTTCCAAGAAATAACACTCGGTTGTCCTCTCAATTGCAGAAGCAGAATATGCAGCTGTAGGGAGTTGTGGCACCCAAGTACTGTGGATCAAACACCAACTCCAAGACTATCTAATAGATCTTGGCTGTGTACCCATTCTGTGTGATAACACAAGTGCTATAAATCTTGCAAAAAATCCAGTCATGCACTCTAGGACTAAACACATTGAAATTAGGCATCACTTTATAAGGGATGAAGTTCTCAAAAATCACTTTGAGCTCCATTTTGTAGACTCTGAAAAATAGATTGCAGACATCTTCACAAAACCCTTAAGTAATGACAGGTTCACAACTCCAAGGAGAGAGCTTGGTCTATGCAGACCTCAGTGCACTCAGGTTTGAGCTATCAATTCACACCACTGCTCACATGAACATATGAAGTCGGTGCTAGTTCCTATAGCACTTCATGAAGGTCGATGCACGTCATCTTATCGAACACTTTGTGTGCATGTCATGTTAGTGTTCATAGCATTTTCATCGAGCAGCTTGTGAGCATGGTGCATACTTTTGCACTTTGGGCATATACACGTCGGCGCATCCTTTGCCTCATTCAGGTCAGTGCACATCTGTCAGCATACAACGTCTGTGCAAGTCACTGTAGAAGGGATACATAGGTCGGTGCATTTCTTCCCTCAGGCACATTTGAAGACGGTGCATGTCTGCGTCTCAGTGTTGTGTCTCATGTTGCGTCTCATGCACACCTAGGGTCAGTGCACATTTGTGTTTCACATTTGCACAAAACATGCATCGAATGTATATACCATGATTGAAACAAGCATATCTATTTTGATTAAGAACTAGTCAATTGGCTATATGAACCTTGCTTTGAATGATGGTCACATTCAGGGGGAGCTTGTTTGCATTTCTGGATATTTTTAATTGAACATCATCTTATAACAAAATGGTATATCAAATGTCGAGAAGTGGAAAGACAGGTCACGCCTATCAGGAAACTCTCTTCATGCATGAGGATAGGCCTCCACCAAGTACCATGAGTCAGAAATGCATATTGTTAACTGCATAGTTGATTTCTAGTGCATAAGCATGTTTAAAGCTTTAGCATCCATTCAAGCACTTCTCAGTGGTAGCATAAGGTAAAACCATTCTTGAATGACTGTCTGAAAGAAGAAAGTCAGAGGCACTGGCAGTAAAAGATGGCAGGTGTCTGTCAGAAATGAAGACTCACAGAAGCTATCAAAGAACAGTTTGATGTACAGTCAGGTGTCGAGACAGGCAGGATAAAATTTCTTGAACAAGTTGACACCCTACTGGTATGTGTCGAGACTTGCAGCATAGAACCTGTTGATCAGATCGACACCTTCAAGTCATGTGTCGAGACTGTCTCTCAACCGCCCTTGGTTTTGAAGATCAAATAGAGAGTTTCCTTGATTCCTTCTACACACTGCTTCCTTTCATTTCCATCTAAAATCTCTTCACCTCTGAACCTTCACTTTTCACCGAGCATTAAGTGAGGGGGAGTTGAGAATGTTTTCATTCATCTATACAACCCTGGGTGAGTTCATTTGTATTACTCCTATTAAAGAAATGGTTTCTTGTTTATAATCCTCATTTTCATGAATCATTGCATTGAGTTCTACTAAACTTACATTCATAATAGCATTGAAACATTTTTTAAGTCCTTGATAATGACCTTTGCCCCTGCATCTGAAAGTTCACTGCATCTAGGGTTCTTGGCTTTTGAATTGATTGGCATGTATTGTCCTTAAACTTGTTTCTAACATGAAGTCAAATAGAGAATACGCCCTCTAGAAACCATGATGCTATAATTTCAGAGCAATGACCTCTCTTCAGAGAAATTAGATCCTCCATCAATGAAATGAAGGATAATCTAGTCATGATGAGGAAAGCCAACTCTGTTCAAAAGAATTCAGAAAGATAAGCTACACTGAGTAACCAGGGACTCTGGCATCTAAACAACATGTTTCCTTGAGTCAAAAAGTGAATGCTATATCAGCCTGTTTAATTATTTAAAAAAATGGTTTGGGGTTGACTCTCAACTTGCTTCAAATCAGAAAGGGTTATTGTTTACTTTCAATACTTGCCTATCTTCTTTGTCCAATCATGCCAAATGAATGTGATGAGTAAGTCAAATGGGCTTGGTTCTATTCTCTTAACTTTCTCAAATGTTTAAGTTATATTATTTGTTGTAAAAATGGTTTTTCTCAAACTTTGATTACTCAAAAATGAGCTTATAAGCCTTAAACCGTCTGAGCTTAACATAGGGGTATATACACCATTTCTAATTTCAGGGTTGTCTTTTTCAAAAGTAAAAACCTCAACTTTCCCCATTTAACTCGACGGTGAAAATCCATTTCTTACCCTTTCTTCATTTTCAAACCCTACTTCTCTCTCTTACACCCGCACTCCGGCGATCCTGCACACTCTCACCGTGGAGGTAGACGCCCTCGCCCCTTCTCCGTTCTCTTATGCACGATAGCCCCAGCTAGCTCTCGCACTCCCTCCATCTCCTCTCCTTCCTTTCCACCCACTCTCCATGGCTCCACCAGTCACCCGCGGCAAGAAGAAAGAGGCGGCTTCATCTAAGAAGGCCACTGCCTCGAACGCTCCGTCTGAAGGGCAATCCAAATGTATTGAGGACCGCCCAACTGCAGAACCAGCCAGGAAGAGGGCTGCCGAGGCCCAGGGGTCCAACACCGACAAGGGTTCGCCGCCGCAACCCAAGGCCAAGCGGCCACGGCTATCCTCCAAAGAAAAAGGGAAGGCCAAAGTTCAATCCGCTCCTCCGAAGCCCAGTGCTGCTGTCTCCGCCAGGGAAGAAGAAAGTGATCCCTCCCGGATACTCTTCCCTCGGTATGTAGATTTTAGTGACCAAGAGATGCTTGCGTATTTTCCTAAATTACTGCTGTTGTTTGAGTTCCAAGGGTGGAGACAGTTTACGTCTGAGTACAGAGTATACTACCCATTTCTAGTTCAGCAGTTCTACAAGAACTTATTTTTTGATGAGAAAAAGAAAGTCCTTCGGACTGAAGTCAAGGGGGTCTCCATCAAGCTCACCACCAAACTTCTTCACAGAGCCTTACACATACCCCGGGATGGGAAAATAGAATCTGAGGTTCAGATTGACCTGTCCGTAGCTTACACCATCCTGACTGGCAAGCCTCGCAATCCTCAGGATGACACCCAACTTTTGGTCAAATCCTTTGATACTAATCGATTTCCCCCACTGCAACATCTACTGCATCATATCTTCACTACCATGATTACCCCACAAGGGGGTGGCAGAAGCAGACTTACTGAGACACAGAGATTCATTTTTTACTGTCTGTTCAACAACTACAATGTGTGTCTTCCACAGATCATGCTCCAGGTCATGGATAGTTGCACCCTCAACCGGCGTTGCCTGCCCTACGCCGCACACCTTACTGCCATTTTTTAGAAGGTTGGCATCCCTCTTGAGAAGGAAAAGTCCATAATTATTCCCCAGAGTAATGTCTACACCATGAGGTTCATACAAAATTATATGCACTTCAAAAAGGAAGGTGACAAAATGGTGAGGAATCTGCCTGGCCATCTACCTGACCCTCCAGTACAGCCAGCTCCACAGGCCCAACCTGCACAGGAACATCATGCATAGGGTCAGCCAGCACAGGACCAGCCAGCTTCAGATGCACAATTAGATTAGCATGAGGAAATGTTCCATGCAGATATCCACTTTGAGCAGGCCCCTCAGCAGCAACAGTCTGCAGATCCCATGGACCAGCCTGGGATGATGATGGCTTTTGGCATCCAACCTCCTCTATCTCCAGATAATGAGCCTAGAGTGTTTAGTGCCAGGGATGCCCCTCTTGAATTTCATACCGAGGCCTCCAGCTCACAAGGTCTTGCTTTTGGTGCCACTGGCAGTCTTATGGATATTCACCCTGCACTTATTCAATTCCTCACTGCTCAATTTGGGAGTCTGAATTCCTCCTTTCGTCAACTCAGTCTGCAGGTGGATATAATAGAAGCCAGACAACTCCATTTTGAGCAAGTCCAAACCAGCAGATGGGAGAAATTTATGCACGACAAACATAAGTCAAACGATAGGATGAAAAGCTTCATGAACTCCTTGATAAATGTGTGTGAACGAGCAGGCAGAATCATGAAAAGACTACGAGAGATCCACACTGAAACATAGGAGAAAACTGCTGAAATGGTCATGCACGCCTATGACATCCGAGAGGATCAAGGTAATCTCAACATTAAGTGTGCCAAACTGATGAAGTCATCCAATCAGCTAGCTGAACAAGTGGCTGGCGCCACTACATCCATCAGAGCACAAGCGGCTAGCGCAACTACATCCATTCGAGCACATGTGACCGCAGAGATCAACAGATCTCTTGATGTCACCTCCAATCTGGAGAGAACCATCAATGCCACTACTTCTCACTTACTGGATGCTTCCCAAAGGTTGAAATGGAAACTGTATTCTGACACCAATAAGATACTTGATGCCTCCTCCAGGCTTGCCGACATAGTTCATACTGACACAACTAGAGCAGTCAACAGCACCACCAAAGCTGAGGGCAAGATGGACGTCGTGTATAACAAACTGGATATGGTTGGTACTGAAATCTTGGAGCTCATTCGTCTGCATAAAGCTCAACTCCAACCAGCCCTGCAGGACGCAGGTGATGAATGGTGTCCTCCTCCTCAAACAGAAGCCACCTCTTCTCGTTTTCCACCACAAGGCTCCCAGCAGAGGGCTGAAATAGAATACATTTGTGAGATGATGTATACCTGGCTCAAGGACATCAAAGAAAACGTACAGAACTTACACTGTTTTGTCAGCAAAAGGGATGAGCAGTTAAATCACAGGATTGACTCTATAGAGATAGCCATCTCCCACCTGCAACATGAGTTCCAAGAAGCACAAATCCTTCACCTGGCTAGCACCAGCACCATGCCTCCACCACAGCAGCCTCCTCTTTCACCCCCTCCTTGCTGATGACAAGGGGGAGAAGTATCGAAGACATTCTGAGAAGACAAGCATCATCAAACATCTAGCATGTAGTTAGCTTTTGCATTTAGATTTTCAAATGTAACGGCTTGAACACACATCCTTGTTTGATTTGTACAAAACCCTGGTTAATCAATGAATCAAGCTTTTTGTTGTTGTTGTTGTTGAAAATGCTATATGTTGAAAAATGCTAACATTCAGTTGTTGTGTGAATGGATCAATCTCCCTTGGTTGATGGCCCCTCAAACTAATTTGATTGTATTGCTATATAAATGCTTGGATATAATGATTCATGGTTGTCATCATCAAAAAGGGGGAGAATGTTGTGTCCCCTGATTTTGATGATAACAGATCATAAATCATTAGTAGATATTTGAGAAATATCTAACTTATTTTGGTTTGATGAATTGACTAGACAAGTGCAGAAGAATCTCTCTAAGTGGTGTCTCGACACGGCCTAAAGATGTCCTGACACATCTAGAAGAGATTGTAATTCAAGCTGAAGTCGTTCCGACTAAGTATCTAGATTCACCGATGACTCGACACACTGAGTGAAAAGTGTCGACACATTCATGTGATAATCTCTACATATGGCGCTTCTGTCTCGACACCTTCTTGCAATAACTCTGCACATGACTTATATGTCCCAACACCTCTTGGTGTTGTCTCGACACATCAGCCATGGATCTTCAAGACTTTCACTGGATGTCCCGACACGCTAGGTGTAAAGTGTCGACGCATCAACATTCAACCAGAACGTGTTTGAAACTGGCAGAAGCTTGTTGGACATATGTGTAATATGCTTAATTATACTATTTTGATGATGTCACATCATGTGTAATTATTCAATTGGCTCAGAAACTCATGACATCCTTTTTGATGTGTCCAGGTAAAAAGACCTTATGCCAATCAGCTCATATGCATCTCCCTTCACGCAAGAGTGTGCACCGACCTTGAGAGTCCAAAGAATGGATTATGCACCGACCTTGTTCCAATGCACAAGGACCTCAGAGAGTGGCAGGATGTGCACCGACCTCAGCTGCGAGCGGGTAGGATGTGCACCGACTCTAGCTGTGAGCTGGGAAAACATGCACCGACCGCGAAGTGTGCTTGGAATAGTGATTTACACCGACCTTCTTGCTAAAGTTCAAAGTGTGCACGGACCTTTCTCAGGAAGTGGACCGACTTCTGTGCTGCACAGACCTTGTTCATCAGGCTGCAACAACGTTACTTAAGAACTGCATTGACCCTAGACAAGGCCAAGCATCCAAATGTGCACCGACCTCTGCATGCCTCATGACAGCTGCTCCAAGGGATGTCAAGCCCATATGCACCGACCTTGAGTGCTCGTAGCCTGGATGTGCACCGAGTTTGGTCTAGTGTGCATGGACCCTGCCCCTCAATATGCATAGACCTTGCTGAGGAAGTTCAAGATGTGCACCGACTTGCATGCAAGGAACCCTGAAGCATGCACTGACCTTGAATCTTGCACCGACTTCATCTGAAGGACCGACCTCTACTGAAGAGGCTCTTAATATGCACTGACCCTGCCTAGGCCAAGCTTCTGATGTGCACCAACCCTGCCAAGGACCAAGCTTCGTATGTGCATTTACCAATGCCAAAGGGCCAAGGATCTTGTCTGCACCAAGCTCACTGTTCAAGTCCAAAAGCTGCACCGACCTTACTGAATCAATAGAAGGTGTTTGATGAAATGTCTTAGTGAGCCAAACTACCTCTGTTTTAAGCAGTTTCCTGTCATTTCGACTAGGTGATCCAGAGAGCAAAAATAGGAATCGCAATTGTCCAAAAACACATCTTTTGAGATCTAGAAAGGTCTCCTTGGTCAGTCAACCTTTTGGTAATCATGGGTTGCTATATCAGTCCTTTTGGTCAGTGGAAAAGCAAGCTACCTTTTTTAGGAAAAGTCACCTTTCCTGGTACGTAACTTTTTGCTTCCGCTCAATCAGAGGCTCTGTCTGTAAGATCCCTCAGAACAAAAGGACGTCTTGGGTATCCTACCAGCCGGACAGTGAAGATCCTACAGATCCTTCTTAGGAGGCTCCTCTCACGCCCTCTCAGGTCAACCAAAAGAAACAAAGTGAGAGGAAATTGTCTAATACCTCCATGGCCAACCAGCAGCTGCCAAGACAAAATGTCCCTGAAGACAAATGGTTGTTTATGAAGGGCCAATCACGCTCAGCCTGGAATCACTTCTAAAAGGGGTGATTGTGGCTATAAATAGAAGGACTCCATGAAGAAAGATGCTGCTGCTGTCGCTGCTACAAGGGTTGTGGGATGAACCCTTCTAAGTGCAAAAGATAGAGAGTGAAAAAGAAAAGAAAAGGGAGAAGAGCGCCTGCTAAGCCCAGATGGAAGAATAGGAGGAAGTTTAGAAAGAAGATCAGCAGCCGTGAAGCCAGCCCTGCCTTTCCTTCTATGTTCTTGTTGTTTTTGCTTTCTTGTTTTTCCTTTTCATGATTAGCTTGTTCTGTGTGGGTGACCCGTCCCCGTGTGTAGTGAGGACGTCGTCCTTGTGAGGAGCCTGCTCCTCGTGTGTGTGTGTGTGTGGTCACACTTCTTTTGGCCAAAGAGTGGAAGCGTCTCCTAGTTGGGAGAGGGGTGGACGTAGGTTTGTCTTTGGACAACCAAACCACCTTAAATTCTTGTGTTATGTGTTGATTTGTTTTTTTAATTAGATTAGATTCCTATCCCGCCCCCTTTAAATACATACATGCATAAACATGTGAATGAAGGACAAGGGGGATGAAAGGATGGAAATACTAACCGTGATCGCCACCAAGGTTCCAACAACGCCAAAGGATGAAGAAAGGAGAGGAACGACGTCGTGTACCTTGGAACTTAAAGACTTGATCGCGCTTAAGAACGGGATGCGGGGAACTTGTGGAATTGAACCTCCTCTCCTTCCAGCCGGCTAGAGGAAGAGGGCCTCACGTTGTATTCATGCTCTCCTGCGAAACAAAGATGAAACACAAAGGCAAAAACCCATTAGAACATGAAGTGTAGTATCAATCCCAAAGTGATAAAATAATGTGAATAAAAGGGGGAGAACACACCGGGGGAGGGTTTTTAACCCCTGTGGAAGGGTGGAAATAATAGGTGGGTGTGTTGTGCATGCATGAGATTTGAAATCACGAGATTTGATTGAGAGAATAGAGAGAAAACGATGATGCAAAACGGAGAGAAACGCATGTGTAGCAGAAAGTGTAGAAAACTGTGATGATTTGTGATTTTGAGGAGACTAGAACTAAGAGTGTAGACCATGAAATCAAGCCCAGAAGGATAGAATAGAAAGCCAATACTTCCCTCTTCAAGTCAGGGTCGAAGGATTGAGCTGGCGGTGCAGCATGGCTTCGCCCCACGTCCGAAAAGAGCCACCCGTCGCGATTGCGAACTAGGCAGTTTTTATAGAGTTTTGTAAGAAATCCTCATCTTCTTATCACGATTCCCGGAGATAGAGTCCAAGATAAATCGAGTTCTCTGGATCAAACTCGAGATAATACTAAGGACAAGAGATAGGAACAAACGGGGATCAATTCAGAGGAGGATTCTAGAAGATATGTCTTTTGGAAGGCAGCCCCGGAGCCTTATCTGCAGAGTTTGAGTTGAACTAGGAAACATAAATCCTGATCTTGCGACCCAGATCCCAAGTGATATTGCCAATAAAAATTTGATTCCTATGAACCAAATTCAAGATAATACCAAGGGCTAGAAGTAGGAAAAAACGGGGATCAATTTGGACAAGAATTCAAGAAGTTATGGACTCTTCAAGAGGGCCACGACGCACAAAAACGGAGCAGAGTCCAGCACGAATTGGACCCTCTGGTGCATGTAACGGTCTATCGTAGGACCGCCACATGATGTAACGGACTAGGGTAGGTCCGTCACACTCTGGAGGTCGAACGGGACGATTTCGGGCAAGTTTGGATGTAACGGTCTACTATAGGACCGTCACATGTGAAGTAACGCATCTATGTAGGGCCATCACATTGAAGTATCGCATCTACAGTAGACCTTCACATTGATGAAGGCAGATTCCGGGCAGACTGCGCGCGACTTTGGAAATTGAAGCATATCTCTAAAACGGTGAAGAATTAGAAAAAGTCGTAAACAGAGAAATTGTAGATAACTGAGAGAGGAACAACTTTCATGAAGAAATAAATTTGAGAAAAGGATTGGAAGAGGGAGAAAATGGGGCTGGAAGAGACATGAAAATTCTGGAATGTAGGTGAACAGCACAGTCTGCTGGAAAAATGTGAATAGCTCACAATCGGGGAAGAACTGGACAACGGCGTAGAAGAAGAAGTTGTAGATCTTTGAAAGACGCACAACTTTGATGAAGACAACTTTTTGAAAAGAGGATTGGAAGAAGGTGAAAACGAACCACTTGCAGGACTGCGCAATGAGAGAGAGCCGATTACTTGAGGGAAGTCGGCATAAATGGGCCGAAAGTCGACTTAGAAGTCGGAATTTGAAAAGATAAGCTCCGGGGCTATAAGAAATCATGATCTCCAAGACTCAAAGGATATGGAATGGTAAAAATGGGCTCAAAATCCATCCAAGAAAGCTCCAAAACAATGGCTAATTCGGGACATCAAAAATGATGAATAAGAGAAATGACACAACTTGTGGGCTAAAACGGGTGTCAACAGATGCCCCTCCTTGATGTCCGCTTTGCAAGGGAACGAGCGAAAGCGACGCGGAGGTGAAATGGAAAGGAGATGGAGCAAAAGTGACAGCGACGTGAAATGGAGATGAAGCGGAGATGAAGTGGAGAGAACTGATAATCGGGCATCAAGGCAAAAAGACACCCGTCACAACCAACAAGCGATGGAAATTCTCTAGAAAATGCCGAACTAACCACAAGGAATGATTGACAACGATGAGACATGTCTGGATAACTAACTAAGGGAGGAAAAGGAAACACGACCAACCTCATCGGGGACACAATCCACGGACAATGAGTGGGTCGGAAAGAACACAGCATAAGAGCTGGAAAGGAGAATAAGACTGAGATAAAATCCAGATAGGAATCACACTGGCCAACCAGACCAAGCAGCAAGATCAGAGAAATCGTTCAAATTCAGAGTGGAATGAGGAATCTCTTACCCAAGAGAGCTTAAGTGCAATCAACCATTGCTGAGGAGAAATCATTGAATGGATCATGAGACATGAATGCTCAAAATGACATGATGCATGCTGGGTTAAAATAAAGAAATCATTAAAATGAATGCAAACAAAGATAAAAATAGAAAGTACTCAAGAATAATATTGCTAGATTGAGCCAAGACGGGGTTAAGAGTCTTCCTGTAACCACGGCGTGCGAGACAGAGTCCATCGTCCCCCACCCGACTTAACCAAGCGGCCTATCCAACCATTAACCGTATGTTTTTAGATCATCATCATTTTTGTTAAAGGGGAACATCATATCCTAGAACACACGGGCAACCAGCCGGTCCTTGAGAGACTATAATAATGTAGATGCCATATAGTAATGCAACAATGAGAAGGATAGAGAGCCATACCTGACTTACCTGTCAAGCGAAATGGCACCTTTTTGGATTTTTCAGATTTCTACTTTTTATGGATTTTAAATAAGACAACAACCACATGACATGACATGATGTGAACCTGAACGAATATGAACATGACATGAACATAACATAATAAGAGAAATATGAATGAAACATGGCACAACAAAACATAACGAAGATGGATGAAACATAACAAATGAACAAATGGCAAGCATACATGCGACTAAAGGCACGGTGGGATAAGACAATACGCACACGGTGGGACAGCACACGTGGTGAGATAAGGACATGGTGGGCCAAAGACACGTGGGATGGCAATACCACGGAGGACAACACGTGTGATGAATGATATGGCAGGATGGGGACACGCGTAATAAATGACACGGTAGGACAAAAGATACGGAGGACCATAGACACATATGACAAGGACACATTGGGACAAAAGACATGGAGGACCATAGACATGATAAAGACAACAAACACATTCTTCAATCAAAGCCCAAGATAAGATGAAGCGGAACCGCCAGGTTCAAAATCGTGAGACAATGCCTCTCATGGAAACTCATAAGCAGATAAGCGAAAGCTGAGAAGGCCATAAGCTTCAGAATAGATATTAAAGAGATGAGAATATATCAAAGAATATGCGTAGAGGCAGAGCGAAATGATAGAGCAAGGAAAGCTTGAACCTGCAACCTGCAGCCTGCACACTTAGCAAAAAGATTACGTACCTGTCCTCAAGATAAAAATAACAGGAACAGAAGAGAAGTATTTTAGATTTTTGTATTTCTGATTTTTTTGCCATATTCAAATTTTTGGGATTTTTTGACATATTTGATTTCTTTTTTGAATTTTGACATATTTGATTTTTTTTTGGAATTTTGACATATTTCATTTTTTTGGATTTTGACAATATAAATCTGTAGCACCCAAAGACAGACTCGAATTACTGGCCAGGGATCATCGCTCCTCCCCTCTCATTAAAGGCTTCCCTTAAGCAGGGCGTGCATGTGAGAGTGGCTTACCGTAACCAACCGCCTCTAAAGAACGGTGCCCCTACTAAGGCCATACCCGGGATACAACCCAGCCTAAGAGGGAGAAATAGAATAAAAATTAGAGACAAGCTTTATGCAGGATGGGAGACATCAGGACTTGAATTCCTTCCAGGGCACTACCCCTCAAAGAGATAGGTCTGTTGCATCGGGGCTTTGTGTCTTTGATTTTGAGACCCATATTTATCAAGCACGCATACGACCGGGCTCTTGATGTCCCGCGGGGCTTCGCCACTCTTGCCATGCCTTTGATTTCATAATCTTCTTTTTGATTCATCATTTATTTTTGACAGCCCTTGTTGGCTAGATATTGCATGAAAGCTCACTTTCGAGGGTCAAGACTGCCCCTATTTGAGACCTCTCTCGTATTGGAGAGCACCTAGGTTGGTCATCTTATCCATCAATCTCTTGCCCCTTGCACTTGGCCGAGCAGAGAAGAGAGAAAGACCTTCGTGCATACCCAAAGTATGGCCAAAGCAGCAGCGTTGTTGCACAGGAGGGGTCGGCTATGGCTCGCCGTGTGGTGTGTGAAAAACCCATGCTCAAAGGTCACCCTCAACAATCAAGGAAAGAACTAGACTCCCAGCACGGAGCTATCACCAGGCTAAGGATGCTGCAGAAGTGAACTCATTTTAAATGAACTAAGCAAATTTCTAAAAGCCACTTAACCGTGTAAACGAATAGCATTATAAGCGTGTGCATGAGTAAGAGAGATAACTAGCGAAGATAACATTTTCTTGCACAAAATGATGATACCTTGCAAATCCATAGAGTGGAAGTAGCGTCCTGACGTGATCTTGATCATCGAGCTTCGTTCAGCACGAGCTTTGTATTCCTTGCTTGATAGGACGAAAGGGAGAGGATAGCAAAGGATCAAAGATTCCTCTACACGGAGGAGCGACAGACACGACACTGGATGAAGAAGGATAAAAAGGAAGAGAGATGAGGGCTAGAACTCCCTCATTAAGGCGTAGAGACCTTGATAACAATGAACCAATTACAGAAGAAACCAGATTAACCGAGATCAAGGCGGGCTAAAGCCTCGAAAACAGCAAGAGAAAGGGCAAAGACCCCGAAATGGAGAAGAGGAGAGAATAGAAAGATAGTGAGAGGATTGCGGAAAAGGTAAGGGGGAAAAGGAGTGATCATCCGACATGGTTGGAGAAAAGGAACTAGGACCACCCGACAGAGTCGGGGAAGGAGAATGAGAGTCACCCAACAGGGTCGGGGAAAGAGAATGAGAAGTCGAACCCAAGGGTACCGGGGGAGAAGAATCAAAGGAGGACATAGGCTGAGGCCAGGAATGGTGAGGAGATGGAAAGTCTGGAGGTCCCAGATAGGAAAAGGAAGAATGGGGATTCACAGACTCGAGATAGGAGGAGAGAATCGTGGAGGGAGAATAAGGAGAGGGTAGATACACCACCCAGGGGTGGGAACCAAGCAGAAGAAATGATGAGTAAAATGAAGAAGGAAGAGAAGTGGACCCCTGAGTGCACAACTGACGGCCCTTAAACTTACGCCGCCGCCTCTTCTTAGTTGATACTTCTTGAACATGGACTCGCCTGGCGCGGGCTTGAATCCTTGGGCACCTTGCCTTGCAACATCTTCTCAAATAGCAAGCCCATCTGGCAGATGGCCTGGCCCTGCTATGAACATACAGCTTCATCGGAGCGGTTGCCCCTAGACTCCCGGAGCTAACAATAGTAGGACGTTCTTGAACAACTAACTCCTCATAATGCTGAATATCATAAAACCATGGAGTCTTGTTACTAGGCACAAGTAGCATGAGATTCGGCAACTCCACTCGAACTCAGCCTTGAAGCACAACTCCCTTGATGAAAGAGACGGGTGAAGCTGAGGGAGAGTAATACACGGCGTTGACATGGCCAGTTTGCTAATAAACCGAGGAAGATTGCATAACAAGTGCAGAATATCCTTGGAAAGTGTAGAAGATACGGCCAATTGCCCCTTGAACATAGAATCCATAATCTGCTTGGCGGCCGTATGCGTTAGCATAACATGGGTAGAGAACCCTTCTTGGCTTGTCATCTGAATAGCAATAGAGCGAGGAGAAATAATAGCATCAATGGTGAACTCTCCGGCGAGCAAGGAGATTGCCACCGGCCTCGCTCGAGAAGAAATTGGTGTCAACTCAAGGGAACTCTTCTTAGCAACTCTCATCTTTGAAAGTAGAGGCGCACCATCCCCAAAATAACCAGGGACGAGGACACGAACCGGCATCCGACAGATAAAATCCTGAATCTTGAAATGCACGGTCGGCACTGAATCATCCTGACTTGGCTCATTGTCTCCCTGGGGATTAGACCCGAGGGGCACCATGGGTAACCTGCACCCGCTCCGTGGGGGATAAGTGGATGGAGGAATGGGGATAGGAATCGGTTTAGATGGCATGGAGGTTTCAATGGGAGTGGTGATGTGTTTAGGGGGAGGCAAAGGGGTTGAGATGGTGGCAAGCCTAGGTGCGGACAAAGGTGAAGTCGGAGGTGAGGGTGGAGGTATAGCCTGCTCAGGCCCGAGCCACGATGGTGACGGAGATGGCAAAGGTGGTGGAGATGGTGGAGGTGATGGAAGCACTGGTGGTGGAGACGGGGATGATAGTGATGGCAATGAGGATATTGATGAAGATGATGGGGGTAGTGGACATGGAGGTGGAGAGGGTGAAGAGGGAGGTTGTGGTGTCCACCGTCGACGTGTCGATACTACGCGTCGAGCGGTGTGAGGGATAGAAGTAGTGGAAGTGGCGGCAAGGGAAGAAGGGGAGGCACTGGCCTGAGCGGAGGCTTGGGTTTGTGGAGGTTGCGGAGATTGGATAGGAGATGACGGAGGTAATGGAGTAGGTGAGGTAGTAGGTGATGGAGCGAGTGCAGAACTAGACGAGGAATCACAAGGGTGCCCCTGGCCTTGAAGTAAGGGAGACGGCTGCCCCGGCGGCACTTCTTGCTGCTGCTGTTGGTTGCGAAGATGTAAAATGACTTTGTGAATAGCGGCCCAGTCAATCCTTTTCTTAGCTTCCAGATCATAAACATAATCCCGGAACTCAGGACAATCCTCAACCAAATGCCCCGGCTGGCGGTGAAAATCACAGAACTGAAGCATATCCCCGACTGCGGGTCGGCGAGGCACAACCGGAGAGAGCGGCAACGCATGAGTGGCCATCAAAGCCCGAAATATATCGGTGAAACACTCTGGCTACGGAAGATGAGGAGCCTGCTTCGGGCAAGGTGGATGCCGAGGGATATGTAATGGTGGAGAAGGTTGTGGAGTCGGAAGTGGCGGTTGCGTAGGCAGGAGTGCGTGGCTAGTGGTGGAGGGCTTTGGTGATGGCATGTGTGGAATAGGATGAGGGGGTATGTAGACGGCATCTACTTGCTCGGGACGTGGTGTTCCCTTGACCGGAAGTGGAGATGGAGACGGGTATGTGGATGCGGGAGGCTGACTCATGGAAGGTTGATATGCTGAGGCGTATGGGTATGTAGAGGTAGGAGGTTGGATCGTGGAGGGATATGTGGCGGAAGGCTGACTCATGGCCGGCTGACTCGTGGGAGCGTAGGGTTGACATGTGGAGGGTGAAGGTTGATATGTGGAGGTGGATGGTGGAGACTCGAGGTCAAGGGAATCTTGGATTTGTTGGCGAATGAAGCGGGCTCGGCTGTAAAGTTGCTGCCAGGAGGTGATGTCGTTGCGGGCTAAGATAAATCGATACTCGGGCACGGCATTGGATATCAGCATCTTGATTTGCTCTCCCTCCGGAATGTGTCCCGAGACTTGCGCGGCAAGGTGACGCCAGCGGTCGGCAAAGGTGCAGAAATGCTCTTCGGGCTTCATCATCTCTTGGGCCAGATCCGCGATAGAATACTTGGGCCCAACCTGGTCTTGATACTGCTGAATAAACTTTTCTTGAACGGCATGAAAACTCATAACTTGCTCTTGCGAAAGAGAGAAGAACCAATCCCGAGCTGGGCCTTCCAATGACAGACCAAACAGATAAGCCATCAAGTGTTGGTCATGTCGAAACTGGGCCGACTCATAAACAAACTCCTTCAAGTGCACATACAGGTCACCGACTCCACTATAACGGTGATATGTGGGAATTTATGATGGAGACGGAAGCCGAAGACCTTGAAATGCGAACAGAACACTTAAGGAGGATTTGGGATCGATCCGACGTTGAAGCTCATCAAGTTGGCGTTGGGTTTGAGCAATCATCTCCTGGGTAGGGAGAGATCGAGAAGGATATGGGCCAACTTGAGCAAGAGGGTGTAAATTAGGACCCGGAGATTGATATTTGGCCGAATAAGAGGATCCGGGCTGAGAATAAGAAGGGCCCATTCTGGGAATGGAAGGATATGTGGGTCTGGAAGAAGCATGAGCATAAGGACCCATTGGGTTGGCAGCAACATGGGCAGAAGGATGAGGCCCATTAGGAGAATAAGTCCCATTAGTAATTGGGCCAGCAATATATGAAGGAGAAGGAGGAGGCCCATGAATAGAAGATGGCCCATTATGAGAAGAAGGCCCATGAAGATGAGATGCAATAAGACGTTGGGCCTGGGCCGGGTTCATTTGGTGAACAAGGCTTGAAAGATGGGCCATGAGATTAGCCTGTTCCTTGGATGGATTAGAAGGGCCACGGGAAGATGGGCCCGTGTGGGAAGAGGATTCCACGCGGGAATAAGAAGAAGATTGGGAAAAAGAATGATACAAGGGGTTAGAATACTGCTCCATGAGGGAAAATGGAGACTTAATACATGGAGATCAAGGACAATACAAATGGGAAGCAATGGCTTAATGGGCTTGAGAACAAGGGGGGGCCGACCCACTAATGCAAAGATGAATGGACAACGGACCACGGGACAATGGACTAGACAATGGACACACAAAATGGGCTAAGCTAAATGGGCCTAACAACAACAAAATATGTGGATGATGAAAGAATGCAACACAAAAATCACTAATGAGCTTGGACAAGCCCAATCAACACGAACAATGCAATGTGAGAGTCGTCACCCAAGTCAAATAAGTTAATATGATGGGAAATCTTTTAGGGGTTTCAATAGACCTTTTAATGATTTGAATTAATAACAATTCCCTCAAGATAGGAATCCCATGGGAATAAGGTCCAAACTTTGGGTTGACTAAGGCTAACTCCCTCACACTTATGCAAATGCAAGCCTAAAGGGGTGGAAAGGTACAACCGGCCCGGCGTCCGTGTGGGAATCCACGGCTCACGGGGACTTATGGAGGTCCTTGATGTGTTTTCCTGGTCGGCTCCAAGGAATATGGAGACGAGAGGTCCACGCACCAAGGTAGGAAATGTAACTATGATATGCAATGTATGGCCCTATGTGCACCGGAGTGCATGCAAATTCTAGCTTAAAACTAGAAAATCAAGACTATATTAAACTATGCAAACATGATCCAAAAAAAACAAATAGTATATGGATGGAAAGATAATACAAAGGTCTGCACAACGGGCCCAAGAACAGATCAATCTGACCCCGGGAGGTCAATCAAATCACTGAGCAAAGATGCCCCCGTGAACCTATGCGCAGACCACATGCATATTTTATGGACAAAATGCTAAAATGATGACAATTCTTAACTAAGCAAATGAGACCCAAATGATGCAAATAAGCTATGGATGGAAAGATAATACAAAGGACTATCCAATGGAACAAAAATCAATGCAATCAGACACCGGGAAGGCAGTCAAATCACTGAGTAAAGATGTACTTGTGAACCTTTCCCAGAGCTTGCCTGCAGTGCATAAAACTCAAAAAGTTAGACAATATTAGAATATGCAAATGTTAACTAAATGATTCAAATGATATATGGATGGAAAGACAATACAAAGGGCTATCCAACGCAACAAGAATCAGCTCAATCGGACTCCGGGATCAAAAGTTATGCCCCGACGAACACGGCCTTGTGAGCATGCGCACAAGACTGCCAGAAGCTGTGTAACGGCCTACCAAAGGACCATTACATGGATATGACGGTCTACCATAAGACCGTGACACAACCAAAGCCCGTAAAACCCCCAAACAGTGGAAGAATGGATAAAATATCACCCAAACATGCACATGCACACACCCAAGTCACAAAAGAGCATGAAAAAAAACGTGATGGGCATTGGTGTCCCACCGTGATCGCCAAAAAACTGTTGATTTATTTTTTTAATTAGATTAGATTCCTATCCCGCCCCCTTTAAATACATACATGCATAAACATGTGAATGAAGGACAAGGGGGATGAAAGGATGGAAATACTAACCGTGATCGCCACCAAGGTTCCAACAACGCCAAAGGATGAAGAAAGGAGAGGAACGGCGTCGTGTACCTTGGAACTTAAAGACTTGATCGCGCTTAAGAACGGAATGCGGGGAACTTGTGGAATCGAACCTCCTCTCCTTCCAGCCGGCTAGAGGAAGAGGGCCTCACGTTGTATTCATGCTCTCCTGCGAAACAAAGATGAAACACAAAGGCAAAAACCCATTAGAACATGAAGTGTAGTATCAATCCCAAAGTGATAAAATAATGTGAATAAAATGGGGAGAACGCACCGGGGGAGGGTTTTTAACCCCTGTGGAAGGGTGGAAATAATAGGTGGGTGTGTTGTGCATGCATGAGATTTGAAATCACGAGATTTGATTGAGAGAATAGAGAGAAAACGATGATGCAAAACGGAGAGAAACGCATGTGTAGCAGAAAGTGTAGAAAACTGTGATGATTTGTGATTTTGAGGAGACTAGAACTAAGAGTGTAGACCATGAAATCAAGCCCAGAAGGATAGAATAGAAAGCCAATACTTCCCTCTTCAAGTCAGGGTCGAAGGATTGAGTTGGCGGTGCAGCATGGCTTCGCCCCACGTCCGAAAAGAGCCCCCCGTCGCGACTGCGAACTAGGCAGTTTTTATAGAGTTTTGTAAGAAATCCTCATCTTCTTATCACGATTCCCAGAGATAGAGTTCAAGATAAATCGAGTTCTCTGGATCAAACTCGAGATAATACTAAGGACAAGAGATAGGAACAAACGGGGATCAATTCAGAGGAGGATTCTAGAAGATATGTCTTTTGGAAGGCAGCCCCGGAGCCTTATCTGCAGAGTTTGAGTTGAACTAGGAAACATAAATCCTGATCTTGCGACCCAGATCCCAAGTGATATTGCCAATAAAAATTTGATTCCTATGAACCAAATTCAAGATAATACCAAGGGCTAGAAGTAGGAAAAAACGGGGATCAATTTGGATAAGAATTCAAGAAGTTATGGACTCTTCAAGAGGGCCACGACACACAAAAACGGAGCAGAGTCCAGCACGAATTGGACTCTCTGGTGCATGTAACGGTCTATCGTAGGACCGCCACATGATGTAACGGACTAGGGTAGGTCCGTCACACTCTGGAGGTCGAACGGGACGATTTCCGGCAAGTTTGAATGTAACGGTCTACTGTAGGACCGTCACATGTGAAGTAACGCATCTATGTAGGGCCGTCACATTGAAGTAACGCATCTATAGTAGACCTTCACATTGATGAAGGTAGATTCCGGGCAGACTGCGCGTGACTTTGGAAATTGAAGCATATCTCTAAAACGGTGGAGAATTAGAAAAAGTCGTAAACAGAGAAATTGTAGATAACTAAGAGAGGAACAACTTTCATGAAGAAAGAAATTTGAGAAAATGATTGAAAGAGGGAGAAAATGGGGCTGGAAGAGACATGAAAATTCTGGAATGTAGGTGAACAGCACAGTCTGCTGGAAAAATGTGAATAGCTCACAATCGGGGAAGAACTGGACAACGGCGTAGAAGAAGAAGTTGTAGATCTTTGAAAGACGCACAACTTTGATGAAGACAACTTTTTGAAAAGAGGATTGGAAGAAGGTGAAAACGAACCACTTGCAGGACTGCGCAATGAGAGAGAGCCGATTACTTGAGGGAAGCCGGCATAAATGGGCCGAAAGTCGACTTAGAAGCCGGAATTTGAAAAGATAAGCTCCGGGGCTATAAGAAATCATGATCTCCAAGACTCAAAGGATATGGAATGGTAAAAATGGGCTCAAAATCCATCCAAGAAAGCTCCAAAACAATGGCTAATTCGGGACATCAAAAATGATGAATAAGAGAAATGACACAACTTGTGGGCTAAAACGGGTGTCAATATTATGGTGTGATGTTTTCCTTCCATCTCTTCTATCTCCATTTACAGCGTTACCAATATCTTTCTTCCGCTGCATAGCTCACGGGTTTACTGTTCAGATCTGAGGCTCATTCTGATTCATCGTTCAAATCGTTTTAAATTGCTCATTGTGTTTACCTGGATCTATTAACCCTGTAATACTTTCGATCTTTGGCTGATCTTTATTGGGTCTTGCAGGATCTTTAGTAGGTCTTTCGGATCTTTTTTGGAGAGTTTTTTGATTACTTTTGTAGCTCCCGAGTTGAGGTCTTATGAACCATGTGGGTTTTCTCCCGTATAATCTACGGAACCTTACGGTGAGTTTACCTCTCATTTACCGGCTCGTGGACGATACAGTTGCAGTGTACTCTTCGCGAGGATTGTTTCGGCTATATTTATAGATTTTTAGGATTTGGTTAGGCATTTAATTGAATTGGTTAAAGAATTATTAAAATTTAATGGGCATATTGACGATTTTAGTTCTTTTGACCGAGGTATGTCCCGAGTAGTTGTACATTTGGACTCTTTTCTGTTAGTTTTGGACTTGTGACTGTCGTAAATCTGGACTATTGTCTATATTTTATCACTTTGGTAGTTTATTTTTGCTTCCGCACTTAATTATTAGTTATCGTTTAATTAATATTGCGCGTTGTAATCCCAATTCGTTGTACAACCCCTCGACAAACTCCACTAACCCTTCAGGGGCGTCATCAACCTCTTGGGTGGCGTCCCCAGTTCTTGGTAGTGGTAATTTGATGATATCGGGTTATCGGTACCCGCAACTCTGGGTCGTTACAGTTGGTATCAGAGCTGTGTTGAGGATTTGTATAAGGAATTGAAATTGCATAGCGTCTGTCCAGAGCAAGTCCACTTGAGTCGTCTATTGCTGGATTAGGATGTTTTTCATGATTGCTGATGTGATTTCCGTCGTTATGTACTTCCTAGGTTTCGATGGGGCGTCGTAGAAAGGCGCGTGTTTTCGGGGAGGGAAGTGGCACTTCTCCTCCAGTGGTTGTCGTGTTGGTTTATGCGTCTGCGCCTGGCCAAGTTCCATCGGCTCCCGCTCAAGTTGTGGAAGGTTTATCGGGTGATCAGGTTGGAATGCCGACATGTAAAGGGCAGGTGAGACCCCAAGGGCGTACTCAGGCCGAGTCTGCTCAGCCAGGTGTGCAGTATCACCTTGTCCCTCAGCCGACAGGGCAGTTCCAACAGGTCTATTTGCCGAGCGTACCTGGAATCCCTTCCGTTATCCTTGCTGCCGATGGTGCTTCTTCCTCTAAGTCTAAAGGGAAGTCTAAGAAGACTCGGACATCTAAGGATCAGCGGGGCAGGCATCCGATTGCGACTAGAGCCTCCTCTCTTGTGCCAGTTAACCGTGGTACACCTCCGTCCATGAATACCAGGAGCAAGTCGAGGGAGCGTGAGAAGCGGCTTACCCAGCAGTCTTCTGCCAGTGTTGTTCCGTCGTCAGTACCTTCTTCTCAGCAGCTTCAGGGACCTGCTGTCCATTAGCCGAGATTATGCTGGAGTTGTGGTGGTAGCCATCCGGGCGTGCCATGTTTCTTTTCGGTAATATGTTTCCGCTGTGATCAGCCGGCTCACGTTGTCCGAGATTGCCTGTTAAGGCCGAGACCGATGCAGTTCTTGCTGTTTACCCAGCCGCAGCAGTCTCAGTTCCAACCTTTGCCATCATAACCTCAGCAAGATTTTTCGGCGTCTCAGCTTCTCCGTGCTGAGCAGTGACGTCTTATGTTATGGAAGGTGCGATTCTACTTCTCGATCAGTTAACTTGTGTTTTATTTGTCTCTGTCACTTGGGTTTTATGTGATCTAGTTATTCCTTAATTGTTCATTGTAACAATTCTATCTGTGTGATTTTGGTTTTCTCCTCTCCTATCCTTCTCATTTCTCACGTTCTACCTTTTCCCTTGTCTCTCTTTCTCCTCTGTTTCTCTCGACGCTGGGCGCGCGACCGTGCCGAGTTGACCGAGGTAGAGACGCGAAGGAATGGGTTAGAACGTGATGGAATTATGGATGAGGTGGACGTTAGCAGGATTCGTGGGTGGATCCTATGCTAGCGTGATTTGATCGTTTTGTCGCCTATGATTTTCTTAGAGGTCTGTTTCTCTGTGTGGGGCAAGTGGCTTGTCACCGTCAGTGCCGACAGCCATGTAAGCAGTCCACGTTGTGCTTCATGTTATCTGAATTTGTAGATCATTTGATGTTGTTGATAGGAGGTTCTTAGCCTCAGTAGTTATCTTTTCTTGCTATTTGTGAGTTCCTTAGTGTTTCCATGTTAGCTTTTCCCTTCTTGGTTGGAATTGCTGGCATTAGGTGTGCGATTCCTTATCACTTGGTTTTTCATCATTTGCTCAGGTTGCTGTTGACTTTTCGAGTTGTTGAGGTGGCCGTACACGTTTTTACGTTGTTTTGGTCATCCCAGCTCGAGTCCGTTCAGCTCCCGAGATGTTCCGCTTCTGTTGAAGTGCTCGATTAGACCCCCTTGATTGAGAAGTTGTTCGAGCGAGCTAGGCTTTTCCCTTCTTGGTGAGCTTTTGTTAGTAAGCTTGATGCTTCTCACCTCGTTTGGTGGTTTCTTTTCGAAGTCGGCCTTGGAATTACTGTCTTGGTGATACCTTTGTCCTGTGTTTGCTTAAGTTTGGACAGCTTTTACTCTGAGCCTGGTCTGCTCCTTCTTTTACGGTTTCCTGGCTTTGGACGTATCCTTGCGTTAAGAGCTTTTGCGCACCATCTTCGTCGTGCCGTGCCCATCGGCCGATGTGTTGTGAAGGCTCATTAATTGTTTGCAGGACGTGAAGGTAAGCTAAGATTAGCACTTTCCTTGGGCTTTACGCTGAGTGTTGGGGGATTCGTCGGCATTCTTGCTGATCGAGTACCCTCTACTCTGCATTTTCTTTCTTGGGTGTTGTGCTCTCGAGACATGTTCATAGACCTTGAGATGCGTTCCCTGGGATTGTTGTTGTTTTCTCATTGTGTGGGTCTTTCTTGGTGAGCTGCTTGATGCATGACTCATCCCCGTAGTCGTGTGATCAGCGGTTATTATGCCTTGGTGTGACCCTACTTGCAGTGTGCCCGTGGTTTTATGTCCAGTACGGAGCTGGGATCCTGCGAGTGCCGCTGTGTTATTGATTTAGTGTCGTATCTGTATGATTTTGTGTCTCAGTTGTGAACCATTGTCTTGTCGGTTAGCTTGCTATACTCTTGTCCCCTGTTAGGGTTAGTTCGCGACTCAATTAGATGTGATATCTGAATGAGGACTGACTTGACTGTGTTTGTGGTCCGGTGTTGTTGTCGTGCTACTGTTTCCCATGAATTTGTCGTTGGTGTCCGATGTGCCCGGTGTCGCCTTGGGCACTGGAGTCGATGATGTCGTCAGGCTGTCAGCTGTAAGGACCTTGTTTCCTTATTTAAGCCGCTGCTTGATGTGTCTGTTGTTTCATTTCCTTGGTATCGGTGATCTGTTGTTGTGGCAGTCGTGCCTCCCGTCCTGTGTGACGTAAGCAACGTTGCCCTATTTTGGAGGTGTCGGACTTGTGTTCACTTGTGTCGTGCTCACTCCCGGGCGTGTACTCGTGATAATGGTCTGACGGTGTTCCTCTGAGCTATGTTTCTCGATATGTGTGTTGTAGTGTGTCCGTTGTTCTTCCCTTACTTCTCCCTTTGTTAGTCCTTAAATTTCGAGGACGGAATTTATGGAAGGAGGGGAGGGTGTAATACTTTGGATCTTTGGCGGATCTTTATTGGGTCTTGCTGGATCTTTAGTAGGTCTTTCGGATCTTTTTTGGAGAGTTTTTGGATTGCTTTTGTAGCTCCCGAGTTGAGGTCTTATGAACCGTGTGGGTTTTCTCCCGTATAATCTACAGAACCCTACGGCGAGTTTACCTCTTAGTTTACCGGCTCGTGGATGATACAGTTGCAGTGTACTCTTCGCGAGGATCATTTCGGCTATTTTTACGGATTTTTAGGGTTTGGTTAGGCATTTAATTGAATTGGTTAAAGAATTAATAAAATTTAATGGGCATATTGACGATTTTAGTTCTTTTGACCGGGGTATGTCCCGGGTAGTTGTATATTTGGACTCTTTTCTGTTAGTTTTGGACTTGTGATTGTCGTAAATCTGGACTATTGTCTATATTTTATCACTTTGGTAGTTTATTTTTGCTTCCGCACTTAATTATTAGTTGTCGTTTAATTAATATTGCGCGTTGTAATCTCAATTCGTTGTACAACCCCTCGACAAACTCCACTAACCCTTTAGGGGTGTCATCAACCTCTTGGATGGCGTCCCTAGTTCTTGGTAGTGGTAATCTGATGATATCAGGTTATCGGTACCCGGAACTCTGGGTCGTTACACCCCCCCTCTAGATCCTCTCTTAACCATCCAACAATTAGTATTAGAGCAGGTTCCCAGAGATGTGGTCCAATGACCTAGGGAGATCCGATGGGAGTGTCCCTCGCAGCTATGTAGCTGAGGGCCAGGCCATCAACAAACCGCCATTTTTCGATGGTACTAATTATCTATATTGGAACAACCGAATGGAAGTTTTTCTACGTTCCCAGGATCACCAGATTTGGCGTGTGGTTAGTAAGGGTCCGTTTGTCATACCTGATATAGACGATACCTGGACCTCAGATCAGATCAAAAAATCCACCACTAATTGGAGCGCTGTGAACATCATGCAATGCGCTATCCACCCCACAGAATATTCAAGAGTCTCCACTTGCAAATCAGCCAAAGAAATGTGGGATAGACTCCTGTTAATCTATGAGGGGACAACTGAAGTAAGGGCCACCAAGGCCAATCTGCTAACCTCTGAATATGAAATGTTCAGAATGAAGCCAGAGGAATCTATCTCTGAAATGTACGCGAGATTCGCTCAGTTGACAAACAATCTGAAACTTCTAGGCAAAGAATACAGTCAAACCGAACTTGTTAGGAAGATCCTCAGATCTCTCACCCCAGCATGGCACACCAAGGCCACTATCATTGAGGATTCAAAGGACCTGTCTACATTGACCATTGGCGGATTGATAGGCTCACTCATGACGTATGAGCTTAACTTCAAGTGAAGTGAGGAAGATTTTAAAGCCAAGAAGATTGTTGGGCTCAAGGTATCTGAGACCACAGAAGATTCAGATGAAGAGGATGAAGATGACGTCCCAGAGACATCTCTGGCCGACCATGCTATGCTCACCAGATAGTTCAAGAATTTTCTAATAAGAAGAGGTAAATTCCAGAAGAAGAAGAAGAACCCTCAGGTAAGTAAAAATCCTTTCTTCAAATCTACCCACCTCAAGAAGTCTGATCCTTTGATTTGCTACCAGTGCAAGAAACCAGGTCACATGTGAGGAGAGTGTCCTAAGTTGATGAAGCAACTGACCAAGGCCAAGGAAAAGAAGCCCAAGGCCATGGTGTCCACTTGGAGCGATGAAGAGGAGGAGGATGAAACCCTTTCTTCGGATGAAGATGAAGATGATTACTACCTCATGGCTGATGAGAGTGAGGATCAGGTAAGGAATCCCTTCGAGACCTTTTCTATAGAAGATTGGGAAGATGCCTATGCAGAACTTCTTGAGAAACTTGAAATATATAGAAAGGAGAACAAACAGTTGAAAAAGAAACTAAACTCTCTTGCTCAAAATGGTTCTGTTAACAAGGAGCTAGAAATTACTATAAGAGCTGAGAATGAAGAACTAAAAGAACAAGCTGAAATCACCTGCTCAGACATGTTAGCTTTAAAAAAGGAGAGTGATGTTCTTAAAGAACAATTGAGCCAGACTAAACAAAAATGTGAAGAGTGGGAAAACGGGAGTAGGCTTAATCTTGAAAAATATGAAGCTGTTAACACTGTTAACCTTGTGATGCAAAAGAACCTTGAAAAGATTGAAGAAGAGTTGAAGGGCAAACAATCTACCCTTGAAAAAATGACACTGGAAAAATCTAATCTAGATGCTATCTTAGGTACCCGGGTCAACTTTAGAAAAGAAGGGCTTGGTTTCAATCCTACCAATAAGAGGCCTTTCGAGTTCAAAACTGTTTCATTCTTTCCTAAAAAAGGGAAGGGAAAATTGATTGTTGATGAATCCGTGAAAGAGACTTCCACCCATCATGCTACTGAATCAGATCATGGCCACAATCATCAGACTAGATCCAACCATTCTAAGCCCCAAACTCAGCACAAGGCTGCCAAGAGGCGAGGTCAATGGTCTGGACAACCAGGCTGTGTTTTCAATACCCCCCAGCGCCCTTCAGGTCAAAGCACATGGGATATGCCTAGATCCAGGACAGCCTACCACTCTGACAAGAAAAATCACCATAGTAAATAAAGAAGGTTCAATGGTCAGTCCAGCATGAGTGTCCACCATAAGAAACATGGCCGCTTTGAAAAAACTCAAAACCAACCTCAGTTTAACTCACACCCCATGAACTTCATGAGATATCCCTGTCATGCTGCAACCAACCAAGTAACATTTATAACACGCGCTGGTTTGGTCATAGGACAAAAGTGTTTAGGCAAGTTTGGGTTCCAAAGATTTTATTGCACACTTTCAGTTCTGACTATGAACCCAGATGTGCCTGGGTTCCAAAGACCTCTACCTAACATTTTCTATGCAGGATTGCCTAGCAGCCCATTACAACCGCTGGTACTTGGATAGTGGCTGCTCACGGCATATGACGGGAGACAGGAACAAGATTAGCCACTTAATCAAGAAGGAAGGAGGGCAAGTCAAGTTTGGAGGTAAGGATAAAGGCAAGGTAATTGGCACATGCATCGTGGGTAAGAACCCTTCTAAATCAATTGAGAATGTGATGCTCGTTGAGGGTCTTGAGCACAATCTGCTTAGTATTAGCCAGCTGTGCGACAAAGGTCACAAGGTGATGTTTGACGCTAATGAGTGTAGAATTCTTGAGAAAGACTCTAAATCTGTACTCTTTGCAGGTCACAGGGTCAATAACATTTATATGATAGATCTTGATGCCCCTAGCTTTGAAGGAATGTGCCTGACGGCCAGTCAACTCAGTGACGCAGGCCTGTGGCACCGACGGCTGGGACACGTCAGCTACGGCACGTTGCACAAACTATCCAAACATGAAATGATGAAAGGGAAAGGGAGGATCCTGACGGAAGCCTTCTGGAACACCAAGAAGATCATATGGTGAACGATCAGTCACAACCTGCAGAATAAGGGACCGTTCAGCCAACCAAAGTCCCTGCACAACCAATCATGCCAGGTGAGTCTTCTACAAACATTCGTACTCTGAAAGACCATCCTATTCAGAACATCATAGGAAGCATTCATGATCCCCCTAGGACTCGGTCTTTCCATAATGCTGTTCATAATGAAGACCTCACTACTCTTGTTTCTCAATTTGAACCTAAATACATCGAAGAGGTCCTACTAGATGAAAATTGGGTTAATGCCATGCATAATGAACTCATCCAATTTGAAAGGAGTCAAGTTTGGTACTTAGTTCCCAGACCCACCGACCAGCATGTCATTGGAACTAGATGGGTGTTTAAGAACAAGCTCAATGAGGTTGGAGCCATCATAAGAAACAAGGCCAGGTTAGTGGCCAAGGATATAATCTTGAAATTGACATTGACTTTGAAGAATCCTTTGCCCCCATTGCTAGATTAGAGGCCATCAGAATATTAATAGCCTTTACATGTTCTTTAGGGATCAAATTATATCAAATGGATGTCAAAAGTGTTTTTCTGAATGGTCTGATAAAGGAAGAAGTTTTGTAGAACAGCCCCCTGGCTTTGAGCTTGATAATTTGCCTAATCATGTTTATAAGTTGAACAAGGCTCTGTACGGTTTGAAGCAGGCTCCATGGGCCTGGTATGATAGACTCAGCGCCCATTTAACTGACAAAGGCTACATCAGAGGTAAGATTGATCAAACACTCTTCACAAAGGTAATGAATGGCCACATCATTGTTGTACAGGTTTATGTAGATGACATAATTTTTGGATCAACAAATGTTACCTTGCACAACCAATTTGCTGAACTCTTGATAGAAGAATTCGAAATGAGCCTAATGGGAGAGCTTCAATATTTTCTTGGATTGCAGATCTCACAGTCAAAGGAAGGGCTCTTCATAAATCAATCCAAGTACATACTGGAAATTCTGAAGAGATTCGGGATGAAGGATGCCAAGGCCATAACCACACCCATGGGAACAAATGCCTCCCTAGATGCAGATGAAAATGGCAAATCTGTAGATCCTAAAATATACTGAGGTATGATTGGATCTCTCTTATATCTCACTGCGTCTCGGCCTGACATACAGTTCAGTGTGTGCATGTGTACTCGCTTTCAAGCACAACCAAAGGAATCTCACCTGATTGTAGTTAAGAGAATCTTGAGATACATTGCTAACACACATGACCTAGGACTATGGTATCCCTCATCATGCTGTTTTGAATTAATTTCATATACTGATGCTAACTATGCTGGGTGCAAACTTGATCGGAAAAGCACTAGTGGGTATTACAATTACTTGGGCGGCTGCCTGGTCTCTTGGGCGTCCAAGAAGCAGCACTCCGTAGCCTTGTCCACGGTCGAAGCTGAGTATGTAGTGGCAGGCAGCTGTGGGACTCAGGTACTATGGATAAAGCACCAACTCCAGGACTATGGAGTAGATCTTGGATGCATGCCCATCTTGTGCGACTACACTAGTGCCATCAATCTGGCTAAAAATCCCATCCAACACTCTCGCTCAAAACATATTGAAGTAAGGCATCATTTTCTTCGAGATGAGGTAAGCAAGAAAAACTTTGAATTCCAGTTTATTGAATCTGAAAGACAAGTGGCAGATATTTTTACAAAACCTCTGAGCAATGACAGATTCTCTACCTTGAGAAGAGAACTAGGTTTGTGTCGTCCTCCCACATGATTGTTGTCATTTGAAATAAGTGCATCCCACATACGGGGTCTTCTTAAGCTCTTTTGCATGTCTAGCTAGCTGCATCTCATGTGTCTATGTCTACATGTTGCCATGTTCATCATATGTAAGTGTCCTTTTGGTACATAAAATGCTGATGTGGAGAAGGGCAGGTTCAGTCTGCCTGGAAACACTCACTTGCACTCTGCATTCTGCATTCTCTCCTCCCTTTGCACGCATGGACTCCGGGGGAGCAAGTTGTTTCATGAGAGGTTCTTCTCTAAGATCCATTCCTTGACTGGCCACTCTAAGTGGAAATCCTTGCACTTTGCGTTGAGGCTAACTCTTGAATAGAGGGCTTAAACTCAACAACCTTCTGCACCTTGAGACATTGAACCTTGACAGGGGGCCCTCATCGGTCAACTATGATTGATATGCCCTGACACACAGTCTGTTTATGCTCATCCAGTGACCTTTGTTTGCTAACTCCCTCTGTATTGTGGTCCACCATTCTATTTTCACGAGACCTTGGTTCAAGGCACTTATTTTTAGAGCAATGGTTAATGTGTGCTGAGTAACTAGGTACACTCCACCTAAGACGTGAGGTGGCTTATGTCCAATCGCGCTCTTGACTATCTCTTCTCTGGTTCTTCAACAAAAAAAAAAAAAAAAAAGTGAAATAAGCTTGTCAAAAGTCAGAGCAATAGCCTATTCCCACTGAGAATCTGCACCCTTTCACCAAAGAAGTGCTCACGGGTCAGGCATGATATGGCACGCCAACTCTGGTTCCCATACGGCACGATAGTTAACTGCACTAAGTAATTGGGGCAGTTGCACTGAAACAAATGTGACTCTTCATGTCAAACAGTGCCAGTTCAACTTGATTGTCAATTGATTTTAAATTTGCTTACCAGAGGTGCCTATCTTCATCGTCTCTGTGTTACATTTTGGTTGACTTCAATACTGATGGCTGCTGTTACTTTCACATCACTTGGCTTCTTGAGATAAACTGAACCAGGAACCTTATGTTTCCAATTTCCTCAAGGTATATCAGCCTTAGTAGACTCTGTGAGCATACCCTGGCTCGTTCCTAGTCTTCAACTGTGCTTGCATGTGTTCTTGGGTTTAATCCTTTAGCTTCTCCTGTTGCGCTCCGATGCTTGCATGCGGGGAAACCCTTTACTTTGATGGTCCAGGTTAACCATTGTGTGTCTTAGTTCTGAACCTCTCCTCTGATATTTCTCCTCAGCTCTTCCCTATTTCCTTTTTTTGATGTTGTCAAAGGGGGAGATAGTGTGAGTTCAGGGGGAGTTTGCTATGTTAGGAATATTTGCTTAGGGGGAGTATACATTTCTTAGGAAAATTTGCATTAGGGAGTTTGCATCTGTAATTTATGCATATTTTGTTCACATCATATCTTGATGCATTACTCTATGAGAAGACATGACTCATAATGTTGCCATCATCAAAAAGGGGGAGAATGTTGGGCATATGTGTAATATGCTTAATTATACTATTTTGATGATGTCACATCATGAGTAATTAGTTAATTGGCTCAGAAACTCATGACATCCTTTTTGATGTGTCCAGGTAAAAAGACCTTCTGCCAATCAGCTCATATGCATCTCCCTTCACGCAAGAGTGTGCACCGACCCTGAGAGTCCAAAGAATGAATTGTGCACCGACCATGTTCCAATGCGCACGGACCTCAGAGAGCGGCAGGATGTGCACCGACCTCAGCTGCGAGCGGGAAGGATGTGCACTGACCCTAGCTGCGAGCCGGGAAAACATGCACCGACCATGAAGTGTGCTTGGAACAGTGATTTGCACCGACCTTCTTCCTGAAGTTCAAAGTGTGCACGGACATTGGTCAGGAAGTGCACCAACTTCTGTGCTGCACAGACCTGGTTCATCAGGCTGCAACGGCGTTACTTAAGAACTGCACCGACCCTGGACAAGGCCAAGCATCCAAATGTGCATCAACCTCTGCATGCCTCATCACAGTTGCTCCAAGGGATGTCAAGCCCATGTGCACCGACCTTGAGTGCTCGTAGCCTGGATGTGCACCGAGTTTGGTCTAGTGTGCACGGACCCTGCTTCTCAATATGCATAGACCTTACTCAGGAAGTTCAAGATGTGCACCGACCTGCATGCAAGGAACCCTGAAGCATGCACTGACCTTGAAGCTTGCATCGACTTCATCTGAAGGACCGACCTCTACTGAAGAGGCTCTTAATATGCACTGACCCTACCTAGACCAAGCTTCTGATGTGCACCAACCCTGCAAAGGACCAAGCTTCGTATGTGCATTTACCAATGCCAAAGGGCCAAGGATCTTGTCTGCACCAAGCTCACTGTTCAAGTCCAGAAGCTACACCGACCTTACTAAATCAACAGAAGGTGTTTGTTGAAATGACTCAGTGAGCCAAACTACCTCCGTTTTAAGCAGTTTCCTGTCATTTCGACTGGGTGATCCAGAGAGCAAAAATAGGAACCGCAAGTGTCTAAAAATAGACCTTTTGAGATCTGGAAAGGTCTCCTTGGTCAGTCAACCTTTTGGTAATCATGGGTTGCTATATCAGTCCTTTTGGTCAGTGAGAAAGGAAGCTACCTTTTGTAGGAAAAGTCACCTTTCCTGGTACATAACTTTTTGCTTCCACCCAATCAGAGGCTCTGTCTGTAAGATCCCTTAGGTAAAAGGACGTCCTGGGTATCCTACCAGTCGGACAGTGAAGATCCTATAGATCCTTCTTAGGAGGCTCCTCTCACGCCCTCTTAGGTCAACCAAAAGAAACAAAGTGGGAGGAAATTGTCTGATACCTCTGTTTCCAACCAGCAGCTGCCAAGACAAAAGGTCCCTGAAGACAAATGGTTGTTTATGAAGGGCCAATCACGCTCAGCCTAGAACCTCTTCTGAAAGGGGTGATTGCGCCTATAAATAGAAGGACTCCATGAAGGAAGATGTTGCTGCTGTCACTGCTACAAGGGTTATGGGGTGAACCCTTCTAAGTGTAAAAGATAGAGAGTGAAAAAGAAAAGAAAAGGGAGAAGAGCGCCTGCTAAGCCCAGATGGAAGAATAGGAGGAAATTTAGAAAGAATATCTGCAACCGTGAAGCCAGCCCTGCCTTTCCTTCTATGTTCTTGTTGTTTTTACTTTCTTGTTTTTCCTTTTCATGTTTAGCTTGTTCTGTGTAGGGGACCCGTCCCCGTGTGTAGTGAGGACGTCGTCCTCGTGAGGAACCTACTCCTCGTCTGTGTGTGTATGTGTGTGGTAACACTTCTTTTGGCCAAAGAGTTGAAGCCTCTCCTAGTTGGGAGAGGGGTGGACGTAGGTTTGTCTTGGGACAACCGAACCACCTTAAATTCTTGTGTTATGGTGTGATATTTTTCTTCCATCTCTTCTATCTCCATTCACAGCGTTACCAATATCTTTCTTCCGCTGCATAGCTCACGGGTTTACTGTTCAGATCTGAGGCTCGTTCTGATTCATCGTTCAAATCGTTTTAAATTACTCATTGTGTTTACCCGGATCTATTCACCCCCCGTCTAGATCCTCTCTTAACCATCCAACAAAGCTATCTTCAAGGCCTTTCAAAGGGATGTCTCGACACACTGAGTGTAAAGTGTTGACACATCCACGTTCAACCAGAACGATTCTTCAAGGCTTTCAATGGGATGTCTCGACACACTCTTGTTATACTAGAACGGATCTGAATCCGATGAAAGTTATCTTAAGATTCGGAACTTAATCCAGAGGATCGTTTGCTCTGGAAAAAAATTGGGATTTGGCAGAGACATCCTCTGAAGAAGATTGTACCTTAGCTGCTATGGTCTTCTACCTACCCACATTCCGACAGACTTGACAGAATGGAAGTCAACTATGCAAATGGAAGCAGATCAAATAATGTGGATGTGACATTCTGGGTGTTACTTGAAAAGTGGACAACGTTGGTGTCGCCCTAGTACACCAATATATGAGGAGCATGAGCTCCAGTTTGATGAGGCAAGCAAGCAAGCAAGAGGAAAAATGAAAAATTGGAAGACTTGCTGAGGAAGCTAGCCTCCCTCCTGATGCTGCTGGTGTGAGCACTTGAAGAAGAAGATGATCCTCTTCCTCACGATGGGAAATCTTCTTACAAGCAGAAGGGTTTCGTGAAGCTCCATCCAGATCTCTGAGAAAGCTTGAAGCTTAATCAACCTTCTTCCTCAAGGGTGGTGGTGAAGATCCAGGAAGAAGAAGAAGAAAGCTAAGGACCCCTCAAGCTCTTTCTCAGACAGGAGACCTTCTTCTCATTGTGTTCTACTATGATACTCTATCTAGTGGTTCCATTTTTAGTTTACTTTTCTTAAAACAAACTCCATAGCACTTGATCCCTACTTGCGTGTACGAAGACAGACGATGTTGAGACCGGTCTGTGTTTTGGGTTGTGATACCTCAAGTTGTGTGGCAGCGGAGTGTGGGAGTGTTTCTCTCAGAAAGAAGCTGTGAATCAGTGGGTGTGCGTTGGCACCAGTGAAGCCTCACCGTATTGTGTGAGGGGTGGACGTAGGTCTCTAGACTGAGACCGAACCACCTTAAAGATCTTGTCTTGTGATTTGTTTTTCTCTCTTGTTCCAACGGTAGAAGCTTGATAGGACCGGTTCTAGATTTCATGTGTGTATCTAGCTTCTTAGCTATCAACTAATATCTGTCTCATTATCAGTTGTGTTATATTTAATTTTTATTTCCGCGAAGAAGGGTAAAAAGGGGCTGATTTATTTACCCCTCCCCTCTAGATCTGCCTATCACCACTTAACAGTCTAGACCGTTTCTTCTTCCCATGCGATCACCCGATAAACCGTTTCTACTGTTGGCACCGAATTTGAACAGTTTCAAACTCTTTTGATATTATCTCCTATTATCTACTTAAATTCCATAAATATGACATTTTAAGCTTCTAGAATATGGGCCAACACCTATGAGCTTGGTTTTGGGTCTTTTGGGCCAAAATAGATTAGATTTATTTAAATTAATATTGGACTTGATTTAATTAACTATAATTCATTTAACAGCCCATTAGCCTTGAATTAATTCTATTTATTTCTTAAAAAATCTTAGAAAATCTGAATATATTTCTAAAAAATTCAAAATATTATTAAAAAATCTTGGGGTATTAAACCATCCCCCTCTTAAGAGAATTTGGTCCCCAAATTCAATATATGGATTTTACGGAGAGTGTACTTACAGTTGAATAGCTCGGGAAATCTTTTGCACATAGCTTCTTCAGTTTCCCATGTTACTTCATGTGGCCATAATTTGGTCCATTGGACTTTGACCATTGGAATAGTCTTATTCCGAAGTTGACGTACTTCCCGTTCAAGTATTTTGATTGGCTTTTGCTCATATGTCAAATCCTTCTTAATCTCTAGGTTGTCATAGGTTATGACATAAAATGGATCGGAGACATACTTTTTAAGCATTGATACGTGAAACACATCATGCACTCCGGCTAGTTGAGGGGGCAAAGCTATTCGATATGCAACTTCACCAACCCTTTCAAGAATTTCAAAGGGGCCAATGAATCTTAGAGTAAGCTTACCTTTAATACCAAATCTTCGAATACCTCGACCCAGAGAAATCTTGAGAAACACATGATCTCCCACTTGGAATTCCAGGTCGTGCCTTCTGTTATCAGCATATGATTTCAAGCTATCTTGGGCAATCTAGAGTCTCTCCTGAATAAGCTTTATCTTCTCGGTAGTATCTCTTATAATATCGGGCCCGAGAAATTGCCTTTCTCCCACTTCATTCCAACATATAGGTGAACGACAGCTTCGACCATACAATGCCTCGAATGGTGCCATCTGTATACTGGCTTGGTAGCTATTGTTGTATACAATTCCACTAGAGACAAGTGATCATGCCAATTTCCTCCAAAATAAAGAGCACAAGCCCTGAGCATATCTTCTACTACTTGATTGGTTCTTTCTGTTTAGACATCAGTTTGTGGATGAAAAGCAGTGCTGAAATTTAATCGGGTTCCTAGAGAATGTTGTAGCCCTTTCTAAAATTATGAAGTAAATCGAGGATCTCGATCAGAAATGATGGTGATAGGGACACCATGTAATTTTACAATCTCCTTTACATATAAAGTAGCTAGGATATCTACAGACCATCGACTTTTAATAGGTAGAAAATGAGCCGATTTTGTTAAACGGTCTATGATTATCCATATTCCATCATGTCCACCTCTTGATTTAGGTAGTCCCATGATAAAATCCATTCCTATACTCTCCCATTTCTATTTTGGAATTTTCAAGAGATGTAACTTTCCAGCAGGCTTTTGATGTTCTGCCTTAATTTGCTGATAAGTAAGACAACGTGACATGTAGTCTGCTATCTCTCTCTTCATATTGGGCCACCAATAGTTTCTCCTAAGATCTTGGTACATCTTGGTAGCACCAGGATGAACGGCATACTTAGATTTATAAGCTTCATCTAAGACCATCTTCTTAGTATCAACATGATCCGGGATACAAATACGACCTCAAAACAATAATCTTCCATCATTTGCGATAGAGAAATCCGGTCGTTGCTCCATATCAGCTTTAATCTCCAACAATACTGGATCATTTTCTTGTAACTTTACTAGATCTTCAATCAATGTTGGTTGTATTCTAATATTGGTTATAAAGTAATCTTCTGTCTTCAGATCAACATCTAAATTCAACTGAGCAAACTTAGAAATAAGATTGGACATGCCTTTCAGACTAGATAATTTCCCTATTGGTTTCCTGTTGAGTGCATCGGCAAGGGTGATATTGAATAGCAAAATCAAAGTCCTTGAGATACTCCAACCATCGCCTTTGCCTCATATTCAACTCCTTTTTAGAAAAGAGGTATTTCAGACTCTTGTGATTTAAATATACAATAAATTTCTCTCCATAAAAGTAATGACGCTAAATCTTCAAAGCGAACACTACAGTTGTAATACCCTGGATCCTTATCGGGTCTTTCGGACCTTCTTCGGAGAGTTTCGGATCGCTTTTGTGGGTCCTAAGTTGAGTTTTACGATCCACATGGGTTTTTCTCTCGTACAAGTTATGGAACCCTGTGGTGAGTTTATTTCTCAGTTCATCGACTCGTGGACATTGCGGTTGCATTGTACTCTTCCCGAGGATCGTTTCGACTATTTTTTCGTATTTTTTTGAATTAGTCCATTTTCGGGCTAAAAATCAGAAATTTCAGAAATTAGGAAAATTTCCTAATTCTTTTCCCTTTTCTTCTTTCCTTTTCACATTCGCGCTGTGACCTTCTCTCTCCCCCATTTTCTCTCTTCTCTCGCCCTCCCGACTCCGGTTGTAGATAGAGGAGGCACGGGCAGGCTGAGGTGATGCTGTGGGGATGGTCCGGAGCACGATGGGGCGAGGATCAGACCGTTTCTGGTGCGATCCCGAACATTGGATTCAAAGCCGACGGTTGAGCTCGCGACGTGATTTTCGGCGCGGTTTAGTCACTACGGTGCACGAAATCTTTGGTGGAGGTAGGGAGACAGATCACCTACTTCTCTTCTGCGTTTTCTCGCAATTTCGTGTCGATCGGTGCGAGTTTGAGCGGGTTTTGTTCAGTTTTGAGAAAAGCATGCTTTTGGGGTGTGCATCGGATTCGCTAGAAAACGACGAAGGTTTTCGACTAAATTAGTCTCATTGTGATCCCCAGCATGTCTGTATTCTATTTCCGTTGATTTCGTGTTGATTGGTCGTCATTTGAGGCCGGTACAAGTCCGGGAACCCCAGTGACCCAATTAGGGTCGATTCGATGGAATCGCCAGTTTCTCACAATTTATATGTTGCATGGACCCCTTCCGGCCTGTGGAAGGTTATTTTTGTCGATTAGGAGTGTCTCCCCTGCGTTTAGATGCGTATGGGGCGTGGAATGGGCGAGATCGGCCATTTCCCCTGTTTTCCCGCCGTATCGTGCTTGCGGTCGTTTCAGAGACCGCTACAGGTCTCTGGCAGCCCCACGATGGACCGCCACACTTCATAGTGTGTCGGTTAGTTTTAGGTCGGCCGAGGTTGGCGGCCTAACCTCTGACGGCCACTTGCCTCTGGCGGCCCTATGGGGGTGCGCCAAGGTTCGTTTTTCCTTGATTTTAGCATATGCAGGTTCGGTCTGGCGGCTCTGTCTTTGACTGCCAGAGCCTTGTAGCGCGCCTTCCTTAGGCCGCTACAGTGAGTTTGACCGGGTCAATGTTTTAAGTCGGTTGGCCTTAGCGGCCTAACCTTCGTTTGCCTCTTCCTTGTAGCGCGCCCTTCTTAGGCCGCTATAGTCCGTTTTGTCTTAGGTCAATGTCTTAGGGTGGTTAGTGTCGTGGCTCATGTTTAGACCGCCTTAGTTCCTATGGCGCGTCTTTATTAGACCGCTATGGTGGTTTAACTTAATAGGTCGGTTTAGGGTTGACTGGGTTTAGCGGCCTAATCCTTGACCGCTACAGTCACCTAGTGGCCTATTCTATGACTGCCAGCGTATGTTCCTCCGCTTAATTCCTGCGTGTCGTTTCCCGATGTGTTGGTTTCCAAGTGCCTCGCCTTGACTTCGTGGTTCACCCATTATCCCGTGGACGTCTTTTGATGTCCTATGAGGGCTATAACCATGTTCTCAGATAGCCAGGCGTACCCTGCTATTGGTTAGGTTTCTGTACTACTTTTGAGTCGTTGTCAGGTCCTGGTCAACCGGTGTGACCTAGTGGTTGACACGTGACCTTTTGTTTGTCTCGGCTATTCTGGATAGATCGAGACATTGGTTCTAGATGCCTTGAGGTATCGTCTTACCTCAGTCTATGTGTCCCAGTGTGCTGAGGGTCGTGGTGATTCCTCAGGTCTCCGTGAGTCATTTCATGTGGATATGTCATTTTCTCTGGCTTAGGATTAGACCGATTGGTGGCTTGTTCTGCCGTTGCGCGATGATCTTGACCCCGAGTCGTGAGACTCAAGGATCGTTATGTTAGCAGGTCTAGTTATCATGTCTTGAATCTGTTGGCAGTTTGGTGTGCTGCCTTGGTGCTTCGTAGTATGTGCGATAGTACTTTCTCGGCCTGTCTGTACTCCAGCACTCGTGTTTTTGAGTCTCTGTGTCTAGTGAGCCTCCACTAGTCGTAGCCTGATGACCTCGAGTGTCGATCCACCTGGGAGTGGTGGTAAGGGCGGTTCCCGAGATATGGTTTTTAAGCTAGTTTCCGTGGGCCCCTGCTTTACGGTAGCGTCATGCTGGGGGGGAAAACTAGCTAGAGGCCTGGCTCTAGGCAAGAGTCTGTGTGTGCACACGTGGTCAGGGGCATTTGGACGAGCGCCGACGGGTGTGACCATGACTAGTCACTCGTTAATGTAGTTCCTATTCTTGTTCAGTGAGTCTCTTAGTCTCCATCGTTCTCTGCATCTGCAGCAAGATACCTGTGGCCCAATGTAAGGCGTTAGTGGATGCATCTGGCTATTCTTCTCGTAAGGAGGTGCTTCCGTCACGTGACACGTGACTCTCACATTTCTCGTGCGTCGTGACGTCTTCGGGTTAGTCTTTTCTTGGCCTTACCCGAGGTCAGTGCTGTGTGGTATGCACGGTGATCTAGTCATGTATGCGTTGCGCTTAGGGAGCATGCACAACAATCCAATCGTGTAGGCTTTAGTGTTCCATGATAGTCTAGGTCTTTTCTAGGGCTTGTTGCCTGTCTTTGTGGGCCTTCCCCTTAGGCCTTGTACTTGGTCAACGGATCGATAACTCCTGACTTTGTAAGATCAGGGTTCGCCTTTCTGTTGCTGTTGGAGTAGCGTAGGAGCCGAGGTTCTGATTCGGTTCGGCTTCTCTTCTTCCGTTACGGCTATCTTTTACAGCTTTCAAGTAGTAGTTTTTCCTGCTTTCTTTCCTGCTTTACTACTACTACTGTTTTAGTGTTGTTCCGTGTTACTGCGCATTTTTCAATGTGGATCCGCGTGACCCCTACTGGGCCAGTGACACGAGGCTCACCCCTACTTTTCAGGTGTGGTCGTCTCTGCTTCCTTGCGGTTCCTGGTGTGGCGTGCTCGTAGTTGTCAACGGTACCTGCGTCGGGCTTCCCCCGACCTCAGTGTACGTTTTTCTTCCTGTTAGACTGTACTTGTCTTTCCTTTGGACTGGACTCTAGTATAATTGTTAAGTTTAACTGTTAATTAAAAAGTTATTTTATGTCTGCTACTTTAGGAAACCTGATTAATGAAATTTAGTTGCTTACTATTATATCTGCGACTTCAATGTACTACACGACATTCCTTCTATCCCTTCGGAGCTTTACAGCTCTTGGGAGGCTTCTCGGGTTCCAAGTGGTATCGGGTCTACTCGGTAGTCCTATCGGGTATATCCGATATCCGGAGTCCGGATCGTCACAACGACAGCCAGCTCTAGGTCATGAATAGGATAATTTTCCTAATGTTTCTTTATTTGTCTTAAAGCGTAGCAAATGACCTTGTTATTTTGCATGAGCACGCACCCTAGACCAATGCAAGATGCATCAGAGTATACTTAAAATCCGCCACCTTCAACAGGCAAGGCCAATACAGGTGCCGTGGTGAGATTCTTCTTAAGAGCCAAGAAGTTTTCTTTACATTCCTTCATTCACTCAAAAAGATTTTCCTTTCTAGTGAGTCTGGTCAAAGTAGCTGCAATCTTGGTGAAATCTTTGATAAATCTCCTATAGTAACCAGCCAAGCCAATGAAACTCCGAACTTCAGATACCGTGTTCGGTCGACTCTAGTTCTTAACAGCTTCAACCGTAGAAGGATCTACTGCAATACCTTCTTTAGAAATGATATGGCCAAGGAAAGAGACCTCCTTAAGCCAAAATTCACATTTGTTTAATTTTGCATAAAGTTGATGTTCTCGTAAAGTTTGCAAGGCAACTATGGGGGGGGCTTGGATTTCGTTAAGGAGATGAGGGTATCTCTTGTTTGGCGTGCTAGTCACGTACATGACAAGTTTTATTGTGCGCTCGATCTGACTTGGTCAGTCGATTGTGAAGTTCGTGTCGGGACTCGGAGTCCGTCATACCATAAAGGTGATGACGTTAATTACATCCTCTAAGAAAGAGGACAACCCTTGATTAATTGCCAAGAGAGGATGCCTCGAGGGGTGATGCGAAGGCATAAGAAATACTAACTAAATGCACCAACGGATGCTATGGAATGAGGTCATTTAGCTGACCATTCATGCAAAAATGCAACGAGTTCATTAATTGATCTATTCATGTAATTAAAGGTTCAGTCATGCTCGTTTAGATAACAATGAATACTAATGTAGATGTATGTTCGTGACGAATGCTTCAGCATGGTTGAAGACATTAAAACCCCCTTGTTAGTCATTTATTTGATTAATCTTATTGTATTATTTGGGGCTATGACATTAAGCATCCAGAATCAACACACGGTGGATGAGATGCACATGAGGCCAATGCATGTATTAGGTTGGGTAGAAGCATACGTAGGGTCGGTGCACGAATGTGCACGGGGTGAGGTTGATGCACAAAGAAGGGTCGGTGCATGAATGTGCACGGGGTGATGAGGTCGGTGCATGCATTAGGTTAATGCAAGTGGGGAGGTGGGTGCATAAATATGCACCGAGTGGATTTGGTTGGTTCATGAAGAAGGGTCGGTGCATGAATGAAGTCAATGCACTGATGGGTGAGGTCGGTGCATGCACTGAGTTGGGGTGGTGGCTAAGTCGGTGCAGAGAGTGCATCGACGTTAGGGAAGGTCAGTGCAACTTGCTGGAGTCGGAGCATGAAGAAGGGAATGCAATATGTGCATGTATATGTGGAGTTGACTTAAAACGGCGCGGTGGTTGGTTGGAGCTAAAACGGTGCGCCCGGAGCGCGCCGGATGAAGGCCAAGCGGGTTGCATTGATTTATGAGAGTGGGGTTAAAATGGCGCCGGGGGGGGGGGGGGGGCGCCGAAGATTGGCGCCCCGGATTAGGGACGCGTTGGAATAGGGTGATTTTGGGCCGTTTGAGTTCTAAATTAAATGTCAGGCCTGTTTCTTAGAACTTTAGTGTTATTTTTTTGAAGATTAAAAGGTTTATTTAAGTCCCAGATGCACTGCAAATAAGACAAGTCTAGACTTATGCGAGGTTCATACTCAAGCATAGTCTACAGTGGACTTCATAAGTGTAAATTCACTGTGATTTAGACTAAGTCCTCAATCAAAATTTGGGCAGCACCTCCCCTTATCCAAGTGGTTGCGGGGGTGAAGTGGAGACAGTCCCACAAGATTGGGGTACGCTCATTAAAGTCGGGAATGCCAAGCGGTGACCGGCGGACTTCGATAGAAGGAAAAGACCTCGAGGGCTAGCCTGCTAGGGGCATCCATCTCTACGAGTCAAAATCATTAAGGGATGGCTGGGATGAGAAGGTACCTTGAGGGCTAGCCTACAAGAGGTTACCTTCCCACAACCACCACCAATCCCAAGGGAAGGTGGGTTTAATGTCGGGCTAAGGCCCTGTTGATGTTCACCTGAGTAGTCACATGGTTCATATCATTAAGAGATATGACCCTATGGTTCGACAGTGATTGAGAATACTGATGGGGGATGTTCCCCTCCCCGGGCAGTAGGTTCTTCGAGATGACAAATCACCAAATACAATGATACACAGGCTGCACTCGATCGATGAGTGGACAGCAGATGATCATATATATGTATATGCATCGAGGAAACGGGCTAACATGGGAGTTGACAAGCCAGACTAAAGACTCGAAGCTGAGTCACAAGATCAAGGTTCTGGAGGGGGAGGCAAATAGTCGAATAGTTCAACGGCGTCTGCAGTACGAACAAATACGGCACACCGATTGTAGAGATGGCCCCTCTTCTAGTCCTGAACCACAGACAGAGAGGTACTGAAGAGTCACCTCCGGAGGCGAAGGATAATGCACTCATATGCATTCCTCCAGTCGGGAGAGAACACCTGAGCGTGCTGAATCATTCGACGCTATCAACACGATCGAAAGAACCCCGGGGAGGGGATTATTGATATTGCCCCGAGAAGCAATGGGGCGTGTTCGGCGTTGGAGAAAACCGGAAGATCATACACGGGATAGCGACGAAATGAACTGTAATCAGATGGGGGAAGGAAGCCCTAAGAAGTGCATCCATTCATTCATTCAACCCATAAGGGAGGCATTACAGAGAGCATCACAAGAGGCTACGGCTCGGCGTTGTCGCTCGAGACCGGCCGATAGTTATAGAAGCAGGGACGAAACCCTGGTTGCAGAGAAAGAGAAGACGGAATGAAAACCCAGCCGTGAAAGAAAATAAAGGAAGAAAAGGGGGGGGGGAACTCGTATCATCACCCCCCCGACCTCATACATTTGAGGGGTTTACATAAAATAGCAGCAACAAGAGCGGCTCGGACTGAAGATCACCGGAACCCACCTGCAGAAACGGAGCGCCATAGATGGAGTCTTCTTCTCTGGCAATGGGGGCTTCGAATGGACAGACGAGAGGGGTAGCGCTCCGGCTCACTCTCAAAGATAAGCCCTTTTCTTCCTTCTCTTTCTTTTTCCCTTCTATTCTCTTCGCTGTATATTCCTCTCTTCTCTTCTTTCTTCTCTCTCCCCTCTTCTTCGAACACAAGGCCCTATATATATAGAAAACCTCGACCATCCTTCATCCGACGTGGGTTTAGTGCGCCAGTTTAAGGGTTTTCTTTGCGCGTCGGATTAGCAGCTGAGCAGGGCACGTCGGATTAAGGGGGCGTGTCGGATTCGAACCATTTCGTCACGTCGACTTGATACGAGTTTGACAGTGGGCCCCGGACTGACTCCGATAGTCGCTCTGATTCTTCATCTCTCCGTGGTCTTGCCAAACCATAGGGGGAGAGATCAACGGAGCTTCCGGGCCACTAAACGGCCACTTTTGGAACTCGTGCATCCTCAGCTCGGGCATGCGGGTTTTCTGCTGACACGGCTCTCGGCACAATGGTTTGTGCTGCTGGCTCGGCTTGGCTGGCATTAGTAGCTTTAACGGGAAGTGGTACGCTGCCCGGGGTGTTTGTGCCTCGACTGGGTGATCATCTGACCACTAATGGGCCTAATATGCCGAGAAGCTGTACCCATGCGGGGTAATCGGGGTCTTCTACTAACAGAGTCTTCGGTCCCTTATTCTGAGGGGCCAAGGGCATTCTCTCACCTGGAGAGGATCTTCCATTCAGGCGGCGTGCCGCCAAGTATACATATGTCCTTGGTCGGACAACGGACACACACGCTCATCCTTGGTCGGACGACGGATATGTTCTCATCCTTGGTCGGACGACGAGGGGATGCTCATCCTTGATCGGACGACAGCTACATCATCGTCCTTGATCGGACGATGGATATTGTCCACGCGGTATGACTGAATCGATGTCGACTCATTGGGTAGTCCTGACGACAATGCCCGATTGTGGTGTATTCTTCTCGATCCTCCTTAGGTGAAGTCCCCGACATTCATAATGGGTGACCCGAGGCTCTGGCAGCTTGAGAAGGCTTCAATGTGTTGATCTTCGGCTTCTCTGCTTCGGTAGACCGCATCATTTATCTTTGAGGCTTGATCACAATTGAGTATATTTTGAGTGCCAATAAATGCCCCCCAGCCACGGGTGATGCGAGCGAGGCACAAGTGAAGCGGGACCAGCGGATGAGCTCCGTTTGGCTAGATTTCCCATCCTGCTTGACATAGTCTTGGAATGGCCCTCGAATCTGGCGCGGTCATGGGTCTTCAGTTAAAACGGCGCGCCCCCTTGCATTGGAAGGCTTAATACGGCGCACTATTTAGCGCGCCAGATTAGCCTGAATCTATTTTTTTGAATTTTGAAAAGTGTTAAAAGGAGGGAAATGTTAATCCGGCGCGCCTCTTAGCGCGCCAGATTAGGCCCATCGAAGCCTTCCCCTATAACTCCTTCTTCCTTTTTTTTCTTCACTTCAACCTCATTTGCATCCTCACTTTCTCACTCTTCACTTCTCCCCCAGAGTGCGGCGGCGAGAGTGGATTGGTGAGTTGAGATTTCGGGGTCTAACCCCTTTCTTTCCAGGCCCTGGGAGGCTCCTTGTAGGCTTGTCCTTGGAGCTGCACCCCTGGGTGTCCTATTCGGCCCCGGCGTGACGCCCACGGCCTTTTTCAGGGACCATCACTTAGTGGATGAGGTCTCGCTTCGCCCTGGCAAACTCCCAGGCTGGGGAGACTCTGCTGAAATTTTGTCCGAAAAGACTTTATCTTCAACATGTCTCCTGACTTTGTTTGCTTTCTTTGTATTTATCTTGGGTGCAGATATCATGGCATCTGGATCTTCTTCCTCTTCCCGTGCTATGGTGACATGGAGGGATGCTTATTCTTTGGACAGAGGCCATGGCAAGCTGGCCATAGTAGCAGAGTCTTCTGATTCAGAGACTGAGATGGTGGACACAGACCGCCTGCTGGTCATTGGCAGTGATTCTTTCAAATATGAACGCCCTGATGGTTCCAGGGTGGATCATCCCAAGGACAAGCATCTGATGTCCTTTCTGAAGCGGTTCAATCTTCAGGGGAAGTGGGATCTGTTCCTCGTCCGGAAGGCTGAGCTAGCACTGCTTGAGGGACGGGACAGCCTCACCGACTGTGTTGTAAGGGGAAGACCCATATATCTGCCAGGTGAACCCAGGAAGTGGGGTGCCGTACTTGGGCTTCAGGAGCTGTCTCCACAAGACAGGTTGCTGACTAGAGCCCCTGAATTCATCCTTGCCAGATGGAATGAGACTGTGGGCTGCGTAGACCGGGAGAAGCCATCTTTTTGTTTATTCTTGGCCCCGCTGAAGTGGGGGTATCGAGATGAGCCGTTCTTGTTAGACTGTCTCGCAGTTCGATTCAAACACCAGATTTCTGTGAGATGGTTCGCCGATCTGAAGGCCACTGACGCCCATGCTTTCAGGCCAGGAGCAGTAGAATTCACAGACTTCATCTTGCAGCATTATGCACCTATCTTGATCAGAGCAGGTGTATATCACAGTGTGTATGCATCAAGGTACCACTACCCCATCTCGAAGGGTCTTTGCTGCGGTATGATCGAGGTGTTCTTCCCGGAGTACAACACCTTCTACACTTCAGAAGGAGAGACGTCACTGGACCTTTGGAGTCTCTCGTAGCTAAGCGGCCTCCCAATTGTGTTGTGCCTCTTAGGCACAAGCATGTGCTATGTTGCTTTGATGATAGCAATGCTATTTGGTTTTGATGATAGCAAGACAGTGAGTGCATTTGAGTACATTTGATATTGTATTTTGATGATAGCAATGTTATCGTGTTTTGATGATAGCATGCTGATTTGTTTTGATGATTGCAAAACAGTCAGTGCATTATGATATTATGTTTTGAATATGGCTGCTGATATGATTGCATAGGACTGTGGCTGATATACAGCATTGAATGCATGAGTTTGCATGAGTATTGCATGATGCGTTGACGCATGGGATCATTGCGTCAACTCACTGGTCTGTCCCAGAGCTGGTCTATAAAATGTGTCAACTGGTGCGTCGACGCAGTGGACTCAATGCGTTGACGCATTGGAATCATTTTTGAAAGAGCTCTTGCTTTAATTCATACATTGGTCTAGTATCTGAGTCTGTACATCGTCTTGTGCCTTCAACGTTCAAAGCCTCAAGTCTGTACAGCGTTAAGTTCTCTTTGGAAAGTCTGTACAGCGTGAAGTCTACACATTGGCACTATAGCTCGCTTGTGTAAGTCTATACATTGACTTCGTATCTGCAAGTCTGTACGCTGGACTTCATTTCACCAACTCTATACAATGGTCTTCTCACTTCATGTCTGTCAGCCGTGTGCATTGGTTTCCAAGTCTATACAGCCTCTGTGTGTTCTATGCATCTCACAAGTCTAGACACTCAGCATAGTCTATACATTGTGTTGTGTTTGTGTTTCGTTGAGAACACAAGTCTATACAGTCATGCATTGTTGCTGAAGTCTATACATCGTCCGTCTCATGCATTGTCTCAGGCGAAGTCTGCACATTGCATTGATACTTTGGTCGCATGAGTTGAAGTCCATACATTGGACCGTCTCCTTCAGCGTCTCAAGTAGACACAAGCGTTTACACTGCCTGCATTCGCTGTGAAGTCTAAGTCCACACACTAGACCGTCTCACTTAGCGTCTTATGCATAGGCTAAGTCTCCATGTCTATACATCCGAGCGTCTCATACAAGTCTATGCATTACTGTTCATGCATCAGTCTTCATATGCTAAGTCTGTACAGCCTACGTCTCATGCAGCGTCAACGCTGTGAGCATTCTCAAGTGTACAGCGTCAACGCATGAAGTATGTACATCAGTCTTAATATTCTAAGTCTGTACAGCCGTTGGCTTTGAACCTCAGAGTCTGTACATCCGAATTGCCCTTGATCTGGTCAAGTGTGTACATTCCTTCACTGTAGCTTTCACGTATCCAAGTCTACACATCGTGAAAGTCTATACACTCATCACTGACCTTCGTTCAAGGCAAAGTCTATACACTGGGTTTGATGCCATGTCTATACATCGACTGGCAGTCTTCAGCTAAGTGTATTCCTTGCTTCATAACATGAAGTATATACATTGCATGTTCTTTTAATCAAGTCCCTACAATGGCAACTCTGCTTAAGTATATACATTTGTCTGAACTAAGTTCATTTTCCTCTGTCTGTCTGCAGATGATTCAGGCCATCAAGACTTGGCACGTGATCCAAGAGGCTGAAATGTTGACAAGTGGACACAGTAGTTCAAACAATCTAGAAAGAAGCTCCTGGATTATTCTAGTGCGTCAACGCCTTGATCAAGTAGCGTTGACGCAGTAGTTCAAAAATTCAAGAAAGAAGCTTGTGGATTACTCTGGTGCGTCAATGCATTGATCAAGCAGCGTCGACGCAGCAGTTGAAGAAGCATTCAGCCTCACAGGCTATTCCACTGCGTCAACGCCACAATTAAGCAGCGTCGACGCAACAGCTAAAGAGACGAGGCTAATGGCTACTGGAATGCCTCACTGCGTCAACGCCACGGGTCGGAAGCGTCGACGCAGCAGTTAAAAAGGCTAGGTTGTTTTGTTCACTAGAACGCATCAATGCGTTAACGCCATTGCTGATAATGTCGACGCAGCACGCCCATCTGTTGAAGACTTGATCACTGGATCACAGATGCGTCAACCCCTTTAAGCAAGTGGGTTAACGCCACCTGACTCTAGTTGCTGAGCGTGCTATTAAAGGGCACGTGATCCGAGGTGGCAGGCTGGTGAACCAGGATGCTGCCACGTGGTCCGAATTTTTAGGGCGAGAGCTGTGGAAGCCACACGCGCCCTGGCTGCTGCTGCTGATGCTGCTGGTATATAATGGAGTCTTCGTCCTCAGATGGAGGACGATCGTGAAAAAAGCCAGGGAGCAGAAGCTGAGAGCAGAATAAGAGAAAAAGGAGAGAGCTTCCACGATCCAGCAGAAGAAAAGGAAAAGAGAAAGAGAGAAAAGGAGAGCAGAGATCGAGAGAAGAAGAGAAGTGCAGCAGAGAAGAAAGAGAAAGAGAGAGAGTGAAGAAAGAGAGTGAGATCGAGGGAGATCTGTTCTTGATGGACCGTGGATCAAATCCAGGCCATCCAGCTCTTTAAGAGCCACATTGTGCTTTTCGTTTACAGCTTTTCGATGCTGTTATCTTGTCTTTTGTTTTCTATTTTATATTTTCTTTCAAGCTGTTAGGCAGTGATTTGCAGAGGAGGACTCCTCTGGACAGCAAGCTGTGTTGCTCAGCGGGCAGTGGAGGTTTCCACTGGACGGGTAAGCTGTAATCCCCAGTGGTTGCAATGGTGGATTCCACTGGACGGCAAGCCGTGAGGCCCAGCGGTTGTAGGCTAAGCTGTATTGCCCAGCGGACGCAAGCTGTGTTGCGCAGCAGTAATCCACACTCGGGTTGAGTGTGGGGTGGATGTAGGTCTGGAGGACCGAACCACCTAAAAACCCCTCTTGCATTGTGGTTTGATTGATTATGGTTTGCTTCCGCTAGATGTTTGCATAGGGGCGCTCCAAGTGGTTGATCACAGGTTCATTAGATGACTTGATCAGATTTTGTTCTAAGTGTTTAATCTGTTGAGTGAGCGAAATTCTAATTGAGCTATAGTTTGTCTAACTTGTCTTGTTAGAGTGCTCACTATCTGTTTGTTTAATTCCGCATCTGCTAATTAGTCTTCCAGATTTGATAAATCTATCTAGTTAGCTTTCTAAATAGTTAGTGAGCCTAATATGTCAATTGGGTGAAATTTTTATAGGCCATATTCATTCACCTCCCCCTCTGAATACTAGCACCGAACCCAACAATTGGTATCAGAGCGGTCTCTGACTTAACAGATCTAACAATCTGCAGAGGATCCTGCTAACTATTTAGTGCATTTCAGAGTGGGTCTTTTGAAATCGTGTGTTACTTTATTGACTTGTGCTTTGCTTTGCTCATTTATTTTTGGTGTTACTTGAGTTGATTCATTGTGCTTGATTAGTGTTCTTCCTAGAACTCTTATTCTGTCTAAAGTATGGAACTCACTGTTGATCCTCCGAAGTTTGAAGGTTCGGGTTTCTACAATTGGTTTAATCAGTTCAGAGAATATGTGATGCAAACTAATCCAGATCTGTGGATAGTCATTGCACACAGTTCCTATGAAGTTCCAAAGGATGAATCCTTATGGAAAACTTCAGACAGATAAAAATTCTCTGATAATCAGAAGGCCCTGGAGCTAACTCAAAGGGCCATAAACACTGACAAGTTTCCATGTGTAGTTCATTGCTGCAGTGCCTCCGAAGTGGTCGAGATGATAGCAAGCAGTAGAACCCAAGATAAAGTGAATTGTCTCATGGCAACAGAAGAAGACGAAGATTATGAGGAGGACACTTCGTCACAGGTAAACTCTGATACTAATAATTTTTCTCTGGAAAATATGATTGAATTGAATGAGCATTTATTGAATAAATATGATAGACTGAAATCTGAAAAGAGAAAAATAAGAAAAGAAATGTTGCATGAGGTTAGAAGTCTGAAAGCTGAAAATGAAAACTTGAAATCTCACATGAATAAAGAAAAAGATGAGTTGAACAAGTTGAAATCTGAGAATGAAGATCTTAGAAACAAACTCATCAGTGAAGATAATTCTTGTAAAGCATGTGCCATTCTCGAAGACATGATTAATGATTTTGATTCTGATGACATTTTTCAAAAAGAACAAATCAAATCTCCAAAAGAAGAAAATGTCTACTTGAAGGATCAAAATAAAAGACTAATGGTTCTTAATACTGTCTTCTCTGAGAAATGGTTGTCAATTGAAAAAGGAAAATCTGTTGTGAAGGAAAATGAGAACAACATTGAAATAAAGGTTCAACAAGAAAATGAAACTCTGAAGAACCTGAATGATGCTTTGCAACAACAGCTAATTGCATGTGAATATGAGCTATCCAAGTATGAAGTGAGTATTGCTTCATTGAATTCTGAAATTGAAAATCTGAAAAACACTCTGTCTAAATTTGTCAAAGGTAAAAACAGTTTGAATAAACTGCTTGGCTCCAATGTGAAAAGTTTAGAATGTGCTAGTACCTTAAAATGTATTTCATCTAAGAAATCTCAGAACAATAAGCACAGGGCTGAACAAAAGAAAAAGGAAAATTACTGTGAAAAATCTTCTCATAAAATTCAATTTAAAAAGGAAAAGAATGTGCAGTGTTTCTATTGTAATAAGATAGGTCATATGATGCATGAGTGTAAGATGTTTGAATTAGATGACCTAGCTGCTACTACTGCACAGAAAATTCTTGCTAGAAATCATGTTTTTCAAAGAAGGAAAATAGAGTGTTTTCATTGTGGCAAGATGGGCCACATTGCAGCTCATTGCTGGCATGCCCAGGGAAAGAAAGTCAATTTAAAACCTGTAAATTTCCCTGCAAATGAAACTACTTCTGGTAAAAGAAGCCCAGCATGCTTCGAATGTGGAAAGCATGGCCATACAGTCGAGGACTGCTGGCATGCTCAGGGAAATAGATTGAACTCTAAGTCTGTAAAATTCCCTGCTCTCTATGATTCTTGTTTTGAATGTGAAAAACCTGACCACAAAGTTTCTGACTGCTGGATGGCAGGTTATGGAAAACAATATGTTCATGCCAACAATAGAAAATTTCATGTTAATGCACAAAGACTTCATGCTAATACTTGTGTGCATAACAAGAAAACAAAGCATATTGATTCCTGTTATTATTGTGGGCTATTTGGACATTCTATGGTTGATTGCTTTCTGATGGAATATGATGATAATTCTGCTAAGAAACTGTTCAGTACACCTGATAGGGGCAGTACAGGACCCAAGACTGCTTGGGTCCCTGCAAGATCATATTGATTGACATGTTGCAGGTGTGCCTTGGTGAGAGAAATAAAAGGGGTAATTTAGCCAAGGCACTCAAAAAGGAAGCCCCATGGTTCTACATCTCAGGTTAGTTCTGAACTTTGGTTTGAATTCATTTCTGCATATATGATGCTCTTCTCCCTTGCCATTTACTGCATATGTTCATAAGATGCTAGATGCACTACACAACCATGTTCATAGTTAATACATGTGTCTATGTTTGCATATATCATTTGCATGACTATCATTTGCTCATTGTTGTAGTCTGCATGTCGTGTAATGCATATCATCATATGTTGAAAAATCTGAAAAGGATAAAAAAAATGTTCAGGACTTGGGTGCATAAACTTGAAATGATTGCATATCATCATTGTCAGGTTTTGATTTTCTGAACTCTCCTCATACATGATTTACATACAGATGATTGTCTGAAATTGCATATGCATACACGTTGATTTATTGGTGCTAAATGGTATCACATCACATGATATCAAAATTTGCATTCGGATATGATTCATTCAGACAAGGGCAGCTTGTATGCTGTCACTTGGTCATCATTATCAGATTTATTGCATAGTCTGCATGTAGAACAGCCTAGTGCATAGCATAATCTTTGCATCATGATGTCAAGGGGAGCTGAGAGTTTTTCTGTTCAATTCATTGAATCCTTGCTACTTCTCTCTGTCCCCATCTAGTTCTTTCATATCTTTTGACATCAGATGCTCTAGGAACTCAATGCCCATTGCTATCATTTCCCTAACCTTCACTGAACAATAGTTCTGTTTCTGGTTTAAGTACATTGAGTTGTGATTATTTCAATTGTTCTTTTATAAGAATCACTCTCACAAATTGAAAAGAACTAAAGGTTTAACCTTTATAAATTGAAGAGTCAAATGTCTGCCTTCAGAATCTGAGATAAAAGAAAATTTTTATAGCTCTTAATCTTTGTCTCATGTTAAGATTAGAAAAAGTTTTTGTAATGCCTAAATGTGTTGAACTGGATATGTCTAGAACAGGCTAATAAAAGTGTGTACTGGTGTTTTAAACAATCACTCTAAAAGTGATAAGGGCAGCAGTAAATAAGATCATTAATGTTAAGAACTGAACACAATGACAGAGCAGTGGCTGATTGCACTGAGAAACTGTGAACTCCTCCAAAAAGGCAGGAGAATTCACATGTCATGAGGTGCTTCAGAATATCTCTGTTCATAGGGTCAAATCTATAGGGGGAGTCCTCACCAAGTAACTGAGGGTACTGGCCTCTAATCAAGGTGTACCCTTAATGTCAAAAGTGAAGACTATCCTTTGTGGGTTCTGATCTGAAATAGGTCCAGTAGTTTATGCCTAGTAACTGGGGGTATCTGCCTCTGATCAAGGTGTACACCTAATGTCAACAGCATAAATGCCACTGATCTATTTACTTAGTTCAGGTTCAGAAAAATTCAAAAGTGAAAATCAAACTGCTGTAACCTTTCGAAAAAATCAAAAGTCAATGAGTGAAAATTGTTTTTATCAATACATGTTCAAGTTGCCTCTCTTGAATTTCCTTGTTTAATCACAAAAGGGTATTATTTTTGACTTATCTATTAATACCATGTGCCCTAGATTCATTGCTATAAATGGAGTCTATAAACTCTTTTTCCAGGGGTCAGGTGTTTTACTCTAGATTTATCACTGTTAAACCTGAATTTTTGAAAATTGTATGTTGCTGATTCTTATACTTTAACAGTTATTTATAATCATGCTTCCTTTCTGAACCTATGATTCAGCTGTTGTCATGTGACCCTCCTACCTTCTCTTCCTTGTTTATCTGTTCATATTCTTTCTCAAAGGGGGAGCTATTATTTAGGGGGAGAAATAATTCAAGGGAGTCTTACATTCAGGGGGAGAGTGTTCTAGAGGAATTTGCATGCATAATGCACTGTGCACTCTTGTTTTTACTGTTTTTCTCTTTTTGATCATGTCAAAGGGGGAGAAAATCTTGTGTGTGACTCACTGTCACATTGTGTTGCCATCATCAAAAAGGGGGAGAATGTTGTGCCTCTTAGGCACAAGCATGTGCTATGTTGCTTTGATGATAGGAATGCTATTTGGTTTTGATGATAGCAAGACAGTGAGTGCATTTGAGTACATTTGATATTGTATTTTGATGATAGCAATGTTATCGTGTTTTGATGATAGCATGCTGATTTGTTTTGATGATTGCAAAACAGTCAGTGCATTATGATATTATGTTTTGAATATGGCTGCTGATATGATTTCATAGGACTGTGGCTGATATACAGCATTGAATGCATGAGTATTACATGATGCGTTGACGCATGGGATCATTGCGTCAACTCACTGGTCTGTCCCAGAGCTGGTCTATAAAATGTGTCAACTGGTGCGTCGACGCAGTGGACTCAATGCGTTGACGCATTGGAATCATTTTTGAAAGAGCTCTTGCTTTAATTCATACATTGGTCTAGTATCTGAGTCTGTACATCGTCTTGTGCCTTCAACGTTCAAAGCCTCAAGTCTGTACAGCGTTAAGTTCTCTTTGGAAAGTCTGTACAGCGTGAAGTCTACACATTGGCACTATAGCTCGCTTGTGTAAGTCTGTACATTCACTTCGTATCTGCAAGTCTGTACACTGGACTTCATTTCACCAACTCTATACAATGGTTTTCTCACTTCATGTCTGTCAGCCGTGTGCATTGGTTTCCAAGTCTATACAGCCTCTGTGTGTTCTATGCATCTCACAAGTCTAGACACTCAGCATAGTCTATACATTGTGTTGTGTTTGTGTTTCGTTGAGAACACAAGTCTATACAGTCATGCATTGTTGCTGAAGTCTATACATCGTCTGTCTCATGCATTGTCTCAGGCGAAGTCTGCACATTGCATTGATGCTTTGGTCGCATGAGTTGAAGTCCATACATTGGACCGTCTCCTTCAACGTCTCAAGTGGACACAAGCGTTTACACTGCCTGCATTCGCTATGAAGTCTAAGTCCATACATTAGACCGTCTCACTTAGCGTCTTATGCATAGGCTAAGTCTCCATGTCTATACATCCGAGCGTCTCATACAAGTCTATGCATTACTGTTCATGCATCAGTCTTTATATGCTAAGTCTGTACAGCCTACGTCTCATGCAGCGTCAATGCTGTGAGCATTCTCAAGTGTACAGCGTCAATGCATGAAGTCTGTACATCAGTCTTAATATTCTAAGTCTGTACAGCCGTTGGCTTTGAACCTCAGAGTCTGTACATCCGAATTGCCCTTGATCTGGTCAAGTGTGTACATTCCTTCACTGTAGCTTTCACGTATCCAAGTCTACACATCGTGAAAGTCTATACACTCATCACTGACCTTCGTTCAAGGCAAAGTCTATACACTGGGTTTGATGCCATGTCTATACATCGACTGGCAGTCTCCATCTAAGTGTATTCCTTGCTTCATAACATGAAGTATATACATTGCATGTTCTTTTAATCAAGTCCATACAATGGCAACTCTGCTTAAGTATATACATTTGTCTGAACTAAGTTCATTTTCCTCTATCTGTCTGCAGATGATTCAGGTCATCAAGACTTGGCACGTGATCCAAGAGGCTGAAATGCTGACACGTGGACACAGCAGTTCAAACAATCTAGAAAGAAGCTCCTGGATTATTCTGGTGCATCAACGCCTTGATCAAGTAGCGTGGACGCAGTAGTTCAAAAATTCAAGAAAGAAGCTTGTGGATTACTCTGGTGCGTCAACGCATTCATCAAGCAGCGTCGACGCAGCAGTTGAAGAAGCATTCAGCCTCACAGGTTATTCCACTGCGTCAACGCCACAATTAAGCAGCGTCGACGTAACAGCTAAAGAGACGAGGCTAATGGCTACTGGAATGCCTCACTGCGTCAACGCCACAGGTCGGAAGCGTCGACGCAGCAGTTAAAAAGGATAGGTTGTTTTGTTCACTAGAACGCATCAATGCGTTAACGCCATTGCTGATAACGTCGACGCAGCACGCCCATATGTTGAAGACTTGATCACTGGATCACAGATGCGTCAACCCCTTTAAGCAAGTGGGTTAACGCCACCTAACTCTAGTTGCTGAGCGTGCTATTAAAGGGCACGTGATCCGAGGTGGCAGGCTGGTGAACCAGGATGCTGCCACGTGGTCTGAATTTTTAGGGCGAGAGCTGTGGAAGCCACACGCGCCCTGGCTGCTGCTGCTGATGCTGCTGGTATATAATGGAGCCTTCGTCCTCAGATGGAGGCCGATCGTGAAAAAAGCCAGGGAGCAGAAGCTGAGAGCAGAATAAGAGAAAAAGGAGAGAGAGCTTCCACGATCCAGCAGAAGAAAAGGAAAAGAGAAAGAGAGAAAAGGAGAGTAGAGATCGAGAGAAGAAGAGAAGTGCAGCAGAGAAGAAAGAGAAAGAGAGAGAGTGAAGAAAGAGAGTGAGATCGAGGGAGATCTGTTCTTGATGGACCGTGGATCAAATCCAGGCCATCCAGCTCTTTAAGAGCCACATTGTGCTTTTCGTTTACAGCTTTCCGATGCTGTTATATTGTCTTTTGTTTTCTATTTTACATTTTCTTTCAAGCTGTTAGCCAGCGGTTTGCAGAGGAGGACTCCTCTAGACAGCAAGTTGTGTTGCTCAACGGGCAGTGGAGGTTTCCTCTGGACGGTAAGCTGTAATCCCCAGCGGTTACAGTGGTGGATTCCACTGGACGGCAAGCTGTGAGGCCCAGCGGTTGTAGGCTAAGCTGTATTGCCCAGCGGACGCAAGCTGTGTTGCGCAGCAGTAATCCACACTCGAGTTGAGTGTGGGGTAGATGTAGGTCTGGAGGACCGAACCACCTAAAAACCCCTCTTGCATTGTGGTTTGATTGCTTATGGTTTGCTTCCGCTAGATGTTTGCATAGGGGCGCTCCAAGTGGTTGATCACAGGTTCATTAGATGACTTGATCAGATTTTGTTCTAAGTGTTTAATCTGTTGAGTGAGCGAAATTCTAATTGAGCTATAGTTTGTCTAACTTGTCTTGTTAGAGTGCTCACTATCTGTTTGTTTAATTCCGCATCTGCTAATTAGTCTTCCAGATTTGATAAATCTGTCTAGTTAGCTTTCTAAATAGTTAGTGAGCCTAATATGTCAATTGGGTGAAATTTTTATAGGCCATATTCATTCACCCCCCCTCTGAATACTAGCACCGAACCCAACAAATTGATGGTGAGTCGTATGAGGAAGTTTGTTGGCCAAACTGGCTGAAGGACCAGACAGACGGTGAAGGGCGATACTTGACTGGCTTCGCCTACCGCTATCTGATGAAGGCGTATCGCAGCCTCTGCCGTTCTTCGCATGACCCCAAGGGGGCGTGGAAGCCTTGAGAGAAAAGACGTGTGCAGATGGGCACATGGCTTCAACATTTCTTCATAGGGGAGCAAAAATATACATATTTCCCCTCGGTAGTGCCGGCTCCTGTTCAGCGGAAGAATAGAGTCCGGCGACAGGCTGCTTTCCCCTCGACTTCGGAGGGAGGACAACCAGGAGGGCCCAACCCTAAGTGTGTGGATGCAGTCACTCACTGTGCTACATTTTTGACTTATTGGATTTGCTCCTTCGCTCTCCCGCAAGGTAACGAGAGCGTGATTAGGGCAGAGGCTATTTATCCTGCCTGCCTGATGGCTTGGGGGATGAAGCTCTTGCTTTGCCCTATTGCACTATGTTTGATATACAAATAGTTGGGAGACCTGCACCGCTTGCACCTTCCCAGGAGCGTTCGGAGGGTTGGCCCAATGCATTTCTTTAACGCCTGGGTCTGCACTCTTTTCCCAGAGACTGCTCCTCGATCACTCCAGTCGGCACAGCTGGTACCCAGGATGATAGAGTTTGCTAGTGTTGAGCTGACCCGAGTGGCGGACCAGCTCTTTGCTATTCGCGGGAAACTTACAAAAGTTCCACTGGATTCTCCAAGGGTCTTGCACTTTTGGAGTCCGGCGGCCCACTCGAGTCCTTTGGTGAACAGGATGAGGGAGTGCCGTCTGAGCGAGGTAGAGGAATATGTCCACCCCATTTCTGACGCCAAGTGCACTAGACATATCCTGGAGTCAGAGCTGATAGATTGGGCGCTGTCCATAAGGCCGAGCGTCTTGGTTTTTCGCAAAAGCGGCATCTTGTGGTTGGAGCCTTATTATCCTTTCCGATTCATTCGGAATTTTGGCTATGACCAGTATATTCCAGCTACTTCCACCCAATTTGCGCTGCAGAACAGGGCTCGAGCCGGCCATGTGTCGAATGACAAGGCCCGTGTTTGGTGGGACTATTTTCACCGCCGAGAGGCGATTTCATTCAAAGTTTCGGTCCTCGCGCGCTTTCCCCGTGTGACTCCAGAATACATCAAATGGTGGAATGCGCGCACGGGCTTTTATAAAAACTTGAGGAGAGAGTGCTGGGCTATTGCAGAGTGTAAATTTCTAGATTCCCAGCCAGTGCCTGCTCTGGATATTGATCTAGCTTACCTGAAGAGGTCGAAATCTCAGACGAACACTGCAGTGGCATACTATCTGGAAGCGCAGAAAGCTGCCAAGCAATGTTCACCCAAGGTGGAACCAAAACTGCCAGAGATTAGCAATGATGGTTTCTTGAAGATGCTTCAAGGCCTGTGCCACGTGAGTAGCGAGCGACTGGTCCTCAAGCAAATTCTGTTGCCAGTGGAGGAGCCGACACCTTTTACAGCTTCTTGGCGTCCTGAGAATGATCGGCTTTACTCCTACAGGACTCTCATCAGGGGAGAAGACCGACAACCGGAGCTTTATGAGGGCACTCCCTGGTTGTTTACGCTACTGCGCTCCCACGGAATTTCAATGGGTGGCCCTAGTGAAAGTACATTGGGCCAACCCGTTCTTTTATCTTTCAAGTATGTCGATGGATAGGGGCTAGACCACCTCGACTTGTATTACCATCTATCTTCACGCGGCCATGAGGACCTTGCGTTGTTGGCCGAGCAGTGTGAAGTGATAGGGGACATATGCTGGCTGGTTCGCGAAGCCGCTTCCAGGGACAAGGAGCCTTCGCTGTTCTACTGGCCACTTTCTCCTTTTTACACGGGACCAACAGGTATCTTTATTTTTATTGCCTTCAGCTTCGGGTTTTCCTATTTGCTATTGTGTATGTCATCTCTCCTTCTTTTGCCTTCGCCTGTGTGTAGTTTGGCTTTCTTCAGAGGAGACTAAGCATTTCAGGGAGCTGCTGATAAAAGCTCAAAAGCTAGCATATTTTGAAGTTCCGGAAGCTACCCCAACCACGACGTCACTTCCTCTAGGTGATTCACGGAAGCGGACGAGGTCTCAAGTCTGGGAGGTAGTCACTCGAGCGAAGTGGGCCCGTCAGAAGAAGACTACGGACCCATCACCAGTGGTCACCCTTCTGAGAGTGGTCTCATTTTAAGAGTTCGAGACCTCTCGTCCCTCAGCTCACGTGACCCGAGGTATGCCTCTCATCTTGTGCTCAGTCGTCGCCTTGGGCAACACAGGTCAATTCTTATTCTTGCAAACGTAGCAGCTTCGTCTGCAATGGCTGCGCAAGCGGCTGTCGCCTCTGCGGGAGCCGGGGAGAGAGTGGAAGTGGTGAAGATAGATCTGCCCTCTCCCACGCCCAGTCATGAGATAGACGATAATTGATGGCCCATCTAGTCGCAGACTTCTATAGTTTATTATCCCCTGTGCTCACATGGGCGCTTCCTTTTCTTCATCTTCAGTCGAGATTTGACAGCCTTCTCCCCCTGTCATGGAATCAACTAAGGGAACCTCTACGGAGCCAGGGATAATTCTAGGAAGTCGATCCACTCCCGAAGCTTGCTCGCCTATTATCCCTGTCACAGAGTCGGCTGAGCAGGCCCCGATCGAGCAAGAAGCTTCGGCGGGAGGTCTTCTGGGTGAAGGGCCACCGGCTTTGAAAGAGAAAGAACCACTGTTGGTTCAAAGTTCATCCTCGTCGGAGCAGGTGGACTATGGCAGCGGCTCGAGCGACGAGGATTTCCTTTTGACGGGGGCAGAGGCTGAGGATGCTGCGGCGTCTTCTGCCTATGAAAGCGACTTTACAACCTTCAATCCTCCTCGGCTGACGCTGAGTAGCTTTGGACCACCAGGTCCTTTAGTGAGAGAAGGGCTAGAAGGGATGGAGATAGTAGCTCCCGTTGCTGCGGACTTGAGCTTAGTGCCGGCCGACGTAAGAGCTACACTTTCCAGTCTTGTGCTTATTCTCATCTGGCCATTATGCTGGTCTTTCGAGATTCTTATGCTCTTTTTTTTTCTTGCAGGCTTCTGCTAGTCAGGCCGAGGTCACCTTACCGGTGATAACCGTGAAGATACCCCTGCCGCCTCTTAGCGCAGATCCGCCTTTGTTCCCGCCAGTCTTGAGGCCCATAGCCCTGCGGAATCTGAAGGATTATATGATAGTAGCGGGCTCACAGGCACTGGAGATGGTCGCCGGGTGTGCGCTGCCAGCTGTGGCTTTGGAGCAGTAGTAGCTTGTCATTACCGACGAGCCACTTCAGAGTGAAGAGGGCCTCCCTGGGGTAGAGGAAGGTGAAATTGTGGAAGAGGTGATTGGGAGCTCGCCGACCCTAACCCCTGCCATCGAATCATCATTGGTGGTAGCCGGAGAGGCCGGAAGTGGCGACCAACCGCTCTCTGCTATCGAAGGTCAAGATGTGGCGCTCTTGCCCGAGGTTGGGAGAGAAGTAGCTATCATCGACAGTCCCGTTGTTGCATTGTCCGCGGGGACTAGTCTTGGTGCGGGCACCTTGCAAGATATGCCATCCTCGTCTTCTGTGCTGGGCGACGATATTTGGGCTGCAGTTGATAGTCGGGTAGAATTTCAACTTCCGGATACGCCGTCACTTGGTTTGCAATCCTCGAGTGATCTAGTATGGCAGTATCTGGAGATATTGCGGGGGACCGTGATAGCTCACCCTGAGTTGACTTATGAATAGTTGAGGGGTCGTGCAGAACACCTCTCCTGTTCTTTGCTGGCTTTTGGCTGCCCTATGGAGGATTGGGTGGAGCGGGTAGTTCTGCTCTTGAAGCATGTGAACAGGAGAGAGTTCATCGGCCATGGCTTGATAGATTAAATGGCGGCCACAAAACTTGAAAGGACAGAGTGTCAAGCTGCCCTTCAGTCATTGAGAGGAACTGCCCAGTAGATGCGGGATGCTGCCGACGATTCTGGCCAATGCCGGACCTCTTTGAAGATTAGGATAGCTGAACTCTGTGCCGAACTTGACCGAGCTGAAGCAGAACTAGCCCTGTCCGACCAACTGTGGGTTCAGCACACAGAGGCGGCTGAGCTGGTAGAAGGGCAGGCCACATCGCTTGAGGAGAAATTGGTGCGACTGTAGGACGAGGAAGACCATCTACAGGAGCTGGCCTGCTACCCATCCCTGGGGCTGCTGGAGTTCGAGGACATCTTCCGCCGCTCACTACAATAGCTCCATCATTTTTCTCTTCTCTCTTTTTTGTGAACTTCCATGTATTCCGAGAATGTATGCCTAGAGTAACATGTATTTCCCTCTTGTGTTTGAATGGAAACTTCCGTTCCCTTATCTTGCACATTTGCTTGCTGAATAAATTCATTTAGTCCGGAGTATGTCAGTCGCTAGGGCAGGAGAGCGCTCGCACCTTTAGGGAAGGGGCGAGGGGTTCGCCCCACCACGACGCAACTTCTCCTCGGGACCACTAATCTGTTTGGGCCGAGCACCGGGTAGTAAGGAGAGAGGTTTATGGGCCACCAAGGGTCGGAGGGTAGAAATAGGAATTTATTTGTGGACTTTGCCGAAGGTGGCAAAGGTTCATGGTAAAGGGAGGTTTGCCCATAGACACGGACGTAAGGTCCGGGCTAAGGGAAACACCGACCGATCTTGTCGATGATGACAAGGGTCAACAGTAACTCATTCATCGGCATTAGGTGGATGCCAAAGCAAAGGTAGGTAAGGCCCGGGTTAAGGGAATATTGACCAGTCTTGCCGATGGTGACAAGGGCCAATAGTAACTAGCTCATTGGCATGGGACAAATGCCGAAGCAAAGGTAGGTTCTCAGGTGCAAAATTCACACGGGAACCTTTGTAGGAATCAAGTAACAAATGAGAGTATGACATCATTATTTCATCATCATCATTCGCTCTTCTTTCTTTTTTTAATCATCATTTTTTGTCACATTACTGACCTAAGCACCCTTGCGGGTTTTCACCGAAGCCAGCCCCCTCTTACTTTTGCCCACGCGCCCTCTCGGGTTTTCACGTGGCGGGGTACCCTATTTTGCCTGCGGCGCCCTTTCGGGTTTTCACCGCAACTGGGTTAGAGCCATTTTTGCCCTTACTCAGAATGTCCGAGCAAGTCTGGCGAGGCACCTCTATTTTAAGCCTCATTTTTTAATTCATCATTTTTTCGCGCTTGACTCACGAAACGAATTCCGAAATGGATGGGAGTTAAAGGGATATTGACCGGTCTTGTCGATGGTGACAAGGGTCAAAAAGAGGTTGATCGATCTTGCCGATGATGACAAGGGTCACAAGGAAGTAGACCGATCTTGCCGATGATGACAAGGGTCACAAGGAAGTAGACCGATCTTGCCGATGGTGACAAGGGTCACAAGGAAGTAGACCGATCTTGCCGATGGTGACAAGGGTCGATAGGATGTTGACCGATCTTGCCGATGATGACAAGGGTCAATAGGAAGGTTGACCGATCTCACCGATGGTGACGAGGGTCACGAGGGAGTAGACCGATCTCGCCGATGATGACAAGGGTCACAAGGAGGTTGACCGGTCTTGCCAATGGTGACAAGGGTCGCAAAAAAGTCGACCAATCTTACCGATGATGACAAGGGTTGCAAGGAAGTTGACCGATCTTGACGATGATGACAAGGGTCGCAAGGAGGTTGACCGGTCTTGCCGATGGTGACAAGTAGGGATGTCAATGGTAACCAATAACCCGTTAACCGTCCGTTTCGTTAAGTTAACGAACAGCAAATGGATATATATATTTTTTCGTTAATTTAACGGATACGGATACGGATATATTTGATTTCATAGCGGATACGGAAACGGATACACTTCATTCCGAACCGTATCCGCTCGTTATCGTTAAATAATATGAAATATATATTATTAATATTATATCTTAGATGTGCAGATCTAACTTTAACGGTGTAGATTCAAAGAATACCCTAAATCCTAATGACAGTCGCATCTCAACTCTCAACTCGCAACTCGCAAGCCACGAGCCCACACAAGGTCCACAACCCTCCCCTTGTCGACTTTCCCTTGTTCTCACTTCTCAGCCCAGTTCCCTCCCACCTGGCGGCGGTGGCGGTAGTGCGGCACAACGGCAGCCGGCAGCAGGGTGGAGGCCGTGGAGTGTGGTGCGCAGCCCGCAGGTGCGACGGTCGGTGGTTCTTGCAGTGGGCCGGCGGTGGTACGCCAGATCGAGCGTGGCGGGGGTGGCGGTTCTCTCCCACTTGCGGTGGCGGTGCTCTCTCCCCCTCGCGGAGGACCGGTGGCGGTGCGTTCGATTGAGCGTGGCTCTCTCCCCCTTGCCGTGGTATTTCATCAGATCCCTAGATCACTGCCTCGTCCGTTCTCTCTCCTCCGTCCTGTTTCCCTCCCCCGTTCTGGTTTGAGCCTTGGCCCTTGCGTTCCCGCCTGTGGCCTCCGGCCATGGCCGGTGGCGGGAAGGGCAAGGCCTCTTCCCGCCGGTCTGCCCCTGCCCCTAGGGCTTCCCCCCCTCTGCTGGGTCGCGCCGGCGTCACTTCTTGTACCAGTTCCGTCCCCTCCGTTTGCACGGAGGCCCGTGCTGGTAGCCACGTCGGACGGCTGGTTCAGGTTCTTCTCCCCAAGGTCTGCGACTGGCACTTCTACAGCGGCCCCCCTGGCTCAGAAGAGTTTCCTCCTCTCCCTTCCGTGGGCCTTCCTGCCGCCGTGCGCCTCGTCCCCGCGGCCGTGGTCGTTGGCCTGCCGGTGCCGCCGTATGGAGCAGCCGCTCGGTCCAACCTTGGCCCTGCAGGCCCCGGCCATGCTCTGCCTGCATCTTGTGGGCCTGCCCCCTCCGGGCCTCCTCCCGACCACTCCACAATGGCGGTCTTCACGTCGTCTCCCTCGACTGCGGCTGTCGTTGCGACGTCATTGCCGTGAGGGTCTCCCCCTCAGGGCCCTGGGTTGACGCCTTCTCTGCCCCACTCCTCGCCATCTGCTACTGAGCCCCCCGTCGCCCCTCTGCTACCCCCTGTTCGCGTGGAGCCATGGACATCTTCGCAGCATCTTCTGATTGTTCATTGTCATGTCTTAATATCATCTTTTGTCAAAAGACTTTTGAAGTGCCAGTTGTCTGAAAGGCTTTTTATTTCGTTAATTATGTTTCTGTTGCTATTTTGTTTTCATGTAGGTCTGAGCTGTGTTTCCATTATTCTTCTTTTCTGTTTTCATTGTCTTTCACAATCATGCTTCCTGAAAAGATAGCAATATGGCATGATTAAGTAAAGAGTATATATATATTTTTTCTGTCCTGAGAACCAATCAAAAGTTGCTTTCGAGAAATTAAAGTCACCTTAAATTGAGTTGTATTTTTGGACTTGCATCACTCTAACTTGAGTTGTATTTTTTTCCTGGTAGGTGGAAGAAAGAAAGTGGATCTCCCTTGATCTTCTCAACGACGGGAGTCGAAAGTAAAATTTATAAGCTAACAACAATGAGTGAGAAGTAAGTTTTATGGATATTGCAATATTAATTTTTAAGAGATTATTTAAAAAGGAATGTTGCTTGCGTCTGTGATATTTTTCTGGTCTTGTTAATAATTTTATGTTTCACTTAATGGTATGTATGTCAATTTAATTGATGACTGACTATATTCTTTTATTTATTATTTTGTGTAAAATTTTGATGAAAAGTATGTCTGAATCAGTGGATATGAATACTTCTCGTGATATCGAGAATGAGAGTGCAGCTAACCAAAGTCATGTGCAAAATGAGGGAACAAACAATCCAGTTTCACCAAAACGGAGAAAACTAAGATCACTTGTGTGGAACAATATGACTAGAGACAAAAATGTAGATGGAAATTGGGTTGCCACATGTAATCATTGCAAGAAGAAAATGTGTGCAAATAGTTCTAATGGAACTACACATTTGAAAAATCATTTGAAGTTTTGTGCATCTTATCAACGTTTCTTAAGGAATAAGCCAGATGTTACGCAACTCCTTATCAACGTAAATGATAAGAAAAGTGATGGAAATAGTTCAATTGAGATTTATGCATTTGATCAAGAAAGAAGTAGGCAAGACTCAGCACGCATGATAATTCTCCATGAGTATCCATTTGCGATTGTTGATCACATTGGCTTTAGAAATTTCATTAAAAATCTTCAACCACAATTTCAGCTTGTCACTCGCAACACAATTCAAGGAGATTGTTTAAAGATATATGAAAATGAGAAATCAAAGTTATATGAGATGTTAAAAAAGAATCTCTCTCGTATGAGTCTCACTACTGACATGTGGACAGCCATTGGAAATGTTGGTTATTTATGTCTTACTTCTCATTTTATTGATGACAATTGGAAGCTTAAAAAGAAAGTTTTGAATTTTGAATATGTTAAATCTCCACATGATGCTGAAGAGTTGACAAGAGTCATCAATGAAAAGGTGTATGATTGGCACATTGATGAGAAGATTTTTAGTCTTGTGTTGGACAATGTTTCTACAAATGATGCAGTTGTGGATAAATTTCTTTTGAATTCTCATTTAAAGTCAAATTTGATGGCAAATGGCTTGTTATTTCATTTACGTTGTTGTGCACATATATTGAATCTCATTGTGCATGATGGTTTGAAAGTTAAAGAAGTAAGTGATGTAGTTGACAAAATTCGTGATAGTGTGAGATTTTGGAGAAAATCACAAGGAAGAAAAGAAACCTTTCAAAAGTGTGCAATTCAACTTGGAGCTCCGAATAAGGCACTTGTTCTTGATTGCCCTACCAGGTGGAACTCCACATTCTTAATGCTTAAGAATGCAATAGAATTCAAGGCTGTTTTCTCTCGTTTATCTGGTTTGGAAAGAGCTTATAAATCTCCACCAACTGCTATGGATTGGGAATGCGTCAAAAGTGTGATTGGATGTTTGAGTTTATTTGAGGAAGCAAGTGTAAGACTTTCCGGTACCAAGTATCCTACTGCTAATATTGCTTTTGTTGATATATGCTCTATTCGAATGTCTTTGAATGAGTTTTGTAAAAGTGACAATCTTTTTCTTATCTCAATGGCTTTGAAAATGATTGAGAAGTTTGAAAAATATTGGGGCAGGCCTAATATGTTGTTAGCACTTGGTTGTATTTTGGATCCTAGATTCAAGATGAAGACAGTTGAATTTTTCATTCATGAGACTTTTGTTGACGGCTATGAAGAAGATATGCATATTAGTAATATTAGAAGAGTACTTCTGAATATTTACAACGAGTATGTCTTGCTTCATGTCAAAAGAACTTGTGATTCTTCTACACATGCAACTAGTAGCGGGGCCTCCAATAGTGATAATAGAGCAACTGTTTCAATAGAGACACCTTCATTATCTTTGATTCGTAGAGGACTTGGTCAATTTCTTCAAGAAGCTACAATGGTTCAACAAAAAAAACAGACTTAGATTTGTATTTGGAGGAGCCAGTTGAGAAAGTTGAAGATGAAACATTTGATATTTTGACGTGGTGGAAGATAAATGCATGCCGATATCATATTCTGTCTTTGATGACACGTGATATTTTAGCTATTTCAGTTACTACAGTTGCTTCAGAGAGCACTTTTAGTGCATGAGGAAGGGTGATTGATGCATATCGAAGCCGTCTAGATTCCAAAACTGTCCAAGCTTTATTATGCACACAAGATTGGTTAAGAGATTCCATGAAAGGTGATTCATTTATTCTTTTAATTACATGTTTTATGTTTCTTTAATCTTTTATTTTATCTTGATATATTGATTATTTGTTAATGTTGATATAATTTGTTTTGTCTTTTCAAATAGTGGATAGACTTGCTACTCTATTTTCAAATTTGGATTTGACTCAAATAATTGAGTGTATTGAAGAAAAGTACGTTGAAGATGAGATGGATGCATAATTCAAGTCATTTCTACTTTAATCATGGTAAAGTATTTCTACATTACAAGATTTTTTAAACTTTTTTTATAGTCTCAGTTTAATATATATTTTTTATTTTCATGCAAGGTATGCAAAGAAGGAGAGGATGATGGAGATCGAAGTCTAAAAGAGCTAGTTCATTTTTTGTTTTCACTTTATATGTTTTTTCTTGTCATTGTCATTACGGATATTGTAATATTGCATATTTTATATGTTTAATGTCATTCTAATTTCGTTCATGAACGATGATGATATAGCAACTAAATTCAAATACATTTGTTTATCATGTAGATTGTTCTTTTTAATTTAAATTTTATTCTAATTAAATTAAATTAATATTAATTTTTAATATTTATGTACTCTTATTACCGGTGACTATCCGCTAACCGCTCGTTAACCGCATATTTTCGGAGACTAGATAGCGGTTTCGGATACAACATTTTCCGAATTCTTAACGAACAGCAAATGGATACATTATTTTTTATCGGATACGGATACGGATAGTCCATTATCCGAACCGTATCCGACCCGTTGACATCCCTAGTGACAAGGGTCGCAAAAAAATTGACCGATCTTGCCGATGATGACAAGGGTCGCAAGGAAGTTGATCTTGACGATGATGACAAGGGTCACAAGGAAGTTGACCGATCTTGCCGATGATGACAAGGGTCAAAAGGATATCGACCGATCCTGCCGATAATGACAGGGGTCGGAAGGTGGTCAACCGATCTTGCCGATGATGACAAGGGTCGCAAGGAAGTCGACCGATCTTGCCGATGGTGACAAGGGTCGATAGGATGTTGACCGATCTTGCCGATGATGACAAGGGTCGCAAGGAAGTCGACCGATCTTGCCGATGGTGACAAGGGTCGATAGGATGTTGACCGATCTTGCCGATGATGACAAGGGTCAATAGGTGTCACACCCCGACGTGAAATATCGAGGGCGTGAGCGAGTCGTAAACAAGCGTGTCGATCAGAGCATGTACAATTTTGATTTCTAAAGAGAAAGATAGATGAGAAAATGATACTTTTATTCCATCAAATGAAGTTTACATCACTAATTCATAAGTCATAAAGGTAATTACAATCTTCAAACTCTAAAATACAACATTCTTGTAAAATCACTAATGACCTACATAAATCCTAGGGAGAAGAAAAACACTCTTTCACTCTTGTCCATTCCCTTGTTCAATTTCATTTACTGCAACAATTTACCAAAACCTAGGGTGAGCAAAGAGCTCAGTAGGATTTTATATCTCTATAATCAGGTAATATTTAAGTATTTATCATTTTGGACATTTTTCCAAGTAAATCGGGAAGTGTTTAAGATCATGAATAGCGAGTAGGAAATTGTATACGGAAATTCAAGTAATAACATGATAACAAGGTTCCAAGATAATTTCAAGTATTGAATATTGAACATGTAAAGAATATCATGAAAGAATTTGGCCATTTCATGCAAGTCAAATATATCATGTAATTTCAAGCAATTTCAAGTAACAAGTAAATAAGTATAATAACGAAGTGTGGAATGTCATAATAATCTAGCAAGTCATGCACTTCGGTGCAATACCACACCGTGGTCAATCAACTCCCAAGGACACAAGTACTTTCGGGCGCTCCTCTCAGGACCAGACCGGGCCCCATTAATACCAGGCATTAGATCGGTGGATCATAAGATCCCAAGTATGTTTAGACATCCACTTAACACTATGGCCAATGAATTTTAAGAATAAGCTCATTTGTAAAAAGTATAGATCTGGCAAAAATCTCAGAAGTAGCAAGAGAAGTGAATAATAATTTTAAGGCATCATGTTTAACGACATTAAGTCGTGGAATTCAAGAAAGAACGGTAACTAGGAAGAAAATTCAAGTAATTAGAGTTTAATAAAATTAATTTAATTTCATGGTTTAATTTTGCGTGCATTTGGTTTACAAGTATTTAGACAAGTTTACAGGAAGTTTTTGTACATTAGAGATGCATTAGTTTTAGCCAAAACGGTGATTTATTATTATAAAAATCAAAATTTTGTTATGAAAATAGATTTTTATGCCAAAAATAATTCTAACTTGCTGAAAATAATTTTAACATGCTAAAAATAATTTTTATATCTTACTTTACTGATAAGATGATAAAAATAAATTTTTCATGCTGGATTTAATTTTTAACATGCTGAAAATTAATTTTTAATATGCTAAAATTTATAGTTAACATGTTAAAATAATTCTCATACATTAACTTACTGATAGGATGATAAAGATAAGTTTACCATGCTGATTATAGAAAATTTCTTATAACAACATAAATTTTATCATGCTACAAATCAATTTCTATATTTATTTACTAATTATTTGATAGGAAAATAGAATTATCATGCTGAAAAATAGCTTTAATATGCTGAAAATAGTTCTAACATGTTAACAATAATTCCAACATGCTGAAAATAATTTTAGGGTTTTTTGCATGGAAACTATTGTTGAAAGTGAGTTTGTAAAAAAACCATTCCTAAAAATATATTAGCATGTATATCACTGTCTAATCTGAATTGTGTAAAAATGCCATATTTTTTTGCATGCATATCACTTCTTTTTACCAACAACTTGTAAGAAAATTACGTTTAAATGGCATTTATGCACTATTTGAATTAACTCAGTGATATACCTGCTAATACATTTTTAGGAATGGTTTTTTTACAAATTCACTTTTAACAATAGTTTTCATGAAAAAAACCCATGATTTTATCAGGCTGGAAGTAATTTTAATATGCTGAAAGTAATTTTTATGCATCAATTTACTAATTATTTAATAGGAAAAACTAGGTTTAGCATGCACAAAAAAATAGTTTAAATATATTTTAACATGCTGAAAATAATTTTTATATCTCAGTATGTATAAAATAATTTTATCATGTTGGAAGTCATTTTTAACATGCTGGAAATATTTTTCATGCATTAATTTACTAATATGGTTAAAAAATAGATTTTTACATGCTAAAAATAATTTTATTTAAAAAAATAATTTTTAACATACTGTAAGAATTAAAACATGCTAATTTCGCCTTTCCTTACTTTTGGTGACTAAATGCATATAATTAATGTAGATTTCTAAATGTTATAATTTCTATTGTATAGTGACTAACCTTTAGTCCCATATTGGAAGTTTTGAAAACTTTCATAGCTTTATATGTTGGAGAGCTGACCCTTGGGTCAGGTTCCAAGGGGCATAGGATGTGGGCTCGAGTTGTGAGTTGAATTGAATGGATACGAAAATCTTAGTATATTTATTTATTTATTTATGCCGTGCCGCACCGCACCGCACCGCACAAAGTGTGCGGTTTTGTTCTTAAAATAGAAAATCCGTGAAACTTTTCACGAAGTTTTCGATTTTCAAGTAGAAAACTCGATCCCGAGTGTCGACTCAAGGAGTCGACACTTTTTCTGCTACTTTCGATTTTTCTTCACAAAAATGGGTATAACTCACTCATTTCTCAATGAAATTTAATGAATAAGGTATCAATGGAAAGAGCATTGAAAAAAATATAATCTAGCATACTTTAATTAGAATTTAGCCTGAGAGATACCTACCTTTTTGCGGATCTAAGGAAGAGGTAAGAAAAATCCCCAAATAAGATGAAACCCTTGATTTCTCCCAAATCTTCCTTCAAATCTCCTTCAATCTTCACACCAGCATAGCTTAGGCCTCCTGGGATGGTTTGTGGGTTGATTGGAGTTCTATTTATAGTCAAAACTTGATCAATTTTGTCAAGATTCCTCACCTAACTTTACCTAACCCATTAAGTCCGAATTTAGAAGATAAATTCAATTTATCTGTTTAATCTAGCCCATTTTTGGTGTGAAAATAATGTAATTTCGGCTGGTCTAAAGTTGTATTTTAGGTAAGGGTTGATTCTTGAGTCAATTCTTGATTCTTGGTTATTATAATCCCTTAAATGCCATATTAAACATGTGTTACGAATTTTGGTCTAATTATCCTTTAATAAATCATTTAATCTATTAATCCAACCAATTATGGATTATCCAATGGGTCAATTGTAATCCTAGTCCATCATATGGACTTTTATTGGACTTCCTATGATTTATCTAAGGGTTAAAGCATTTATTTTTTAATTTACCTTAAGTAAATTCAAGTAAATGTATTTCTCTAGTTTATTACTTATAGTAAAAATGTAATTTAACTATTTCATGAAAATTTTAATTATAGAACAAAATTGAAAAAAATTATTTCTCATCTTAATTTATCGAGTTTCTACATCCTCCCCCACTTAAAAGAATTTGGTCCTCCAAATTTACACTATATTACTAAAATTCAAAAATTTGAATTGAAAGGTTAAATTCTAACTTGAGATTAAATTCAGGTATTTCTTCTTGATAGATTCTTCTAACTCCCATGTGACTTCCTCGAATCCACGTTTGCTCCATTGGACTTTCACCATCGGTATAGCCCGATTCCTTAGTTGGTGTAGTTTCCGATCTAATATCTTGATCGGTCTTTCTTCATATGATAAGTCCTTTTGCAGCTTCAATTCTTCAAATTGAAACACATGTGAAGGATCGTACACGTACTTCCTTAGCATTGATACATGGAAGACATCGTGTACACCGGCCAGCTGAGGAGGCAAAGCCAGCTTGTACGCCACCTCGCCGATTCGTTCCAGAATCTCGAAAGGGCCAATAAATCTCAGGCTTAGCTTTCCTTTGATGCCGAATCTTCTAATTCCTCGTGTAGGTGAGATCTTTAAGAAGACATGCACCCCCACTTGAAATTCAAGGTCTCTCTCCGATTGTCGGCATAACTCTTTTGCCGTGATTGAGCTACCTTCAATCTTTCTTGAATCAACTGGACTTTGTCAGTTGTATCTTGGACAATATCGGGACCAAGCAATCTTGATGCGGAACGGACCACGGACTCGACTCCAATTGAAATGCGATCCTTGGACTCTATGCAAGCTCACGATCGTCCCTAACGAGGGAAGCATCGGACGTGCACGGTTGAGAAATCGGCAAAGAGCTAGGGTAGTCAACTCACAAATTCGTGCCAGGATCGGGTCACGGGATGGTCTCGCTCTCTCTCGCAGTAGTGAATAACAATAAATAGCGAGCTAAGTTACCCTATCATGCTCTCTAGCAATGGCATAAAGAAATATATACGAAATAAAGCAAATACCGAGATGTGAGCGAATACGATACCTCCACGCTCTCGGCGTGGGGAAGACGACCGTAGCCAAACTGATACTCCCGGAACAATTATTACACAAATATTACAGCAATGAATATGAGTGCCCACTCCATTTAGGGAGGTAAAGGGTGACACAATGGGACCCGGGAGTAGCGGGTTCGGGTTGACGGGCTGCTTCTTGTGTAGCTTCGGCTGCACACGTATGACTGATCGTGGGGCCCACGTGCTGGTCAGTGGGGCCGTGTGGGACCGGGGTGGCACCACTATAGTGGGGACGCCCGGAGGGGCGCTCCCTGGGAAGGCGCCACGCTGGTTCGTCGGTCGGAGGCCGGGCGGCTCTGATCTTCACTCGTCGGAGTTGCTGCCCACAGATCTGAACTGCTGTTTCAGACCCGCGCGTCCCGACAAAATCCGCTGCTGCGGTCACTCCCGACGTCAGATCGATGCACAAGAGGTACCGATGGAAAGCTGACTTGAAATCCTTAGATATATGGCTGGAGAAAGAAATTTGAATTTTCCGTTGATGACCTTTATCGAATATTCAAGCTGCTGGCTCACAGGATATGAAAACTCAGGACAGAACTAAGTTTTCCTGAGAGTTGGCATTGACCGTGATGTAGAACTCTGAATCAGAAGATGCACTTTTCATGAAAGTTGTAGAGACCGAAGAGAGGAAAACGGGATATACTTTATGAAAGGTTTGGTGGAAGTTTCGATGTTTTGGGAATTTTATACTGACTCGGGGTCGGATCTGGATAGCAGAGACAGAACTGAATTTGGGGAAAATACACAATTTCTAAAAATAGGTAGATGGCTTTTGAAATTTGACGAAAATTTGTGGAGGGTGGGGATAGTGGAAAGAACCTCCAATAAATTTGGGGATTCCAACAAAAATCAGAAAGGGGGTCGAAAGGGGGAAGAACTAAGCTTCTACTACACAGATCTGAAAAGGGACAGATCTAGAAGACAGAAAGACACGAAAATAGAAAAATATAAAACGAAATCTAAATGACGTGAATCTTTTACTAGAGGTTGGGAATCAAGAGGGGAACCAACCCTGAAAATCTCAACTCCAGATGATGTCGGAATTGGGAGTTAAAATTCTTGTAGTGAACCTCTGTCCAGCAGAACAGAACCTTGGATAGCACTTTGGAAGCGGCTTCGCGGCGGCTCGATGGCGGCACGAACGGCGGCCGCGGCGGCACCAGAGATAGAATCTAGATGTAGAGGGGCTGAGATAGAAGGGGTTTACACCCTGAAATCTTGAAGGAGGAGGAAGAACACCAGGGAGAGAGGAGGGGGGCGCACCAAGCTCCAATGCTTGCACAATTTTTTTCTTCTCATTAATTCACACAAATAGAAATTACATGCCTTATGTAATAAATGGAAAATGACCACTAATGCCCTCAGATCTAGGGTTGGGAGGGGTATACAAGGTTTAGAACTAATTAGTTCTAATAGCATATTTTTCAACAATAAAAATGGGGGGGCGCCCCCTTGACCAAGGGGACATGGTTAGGTAAGGTAGGTGGCCTCCTTTGAAATTTTAAATCACTTGTCTCCCCATGTGTCAATTGACCTTCTAGATGCCACCTAGGACTTTGACCAGCCCCACATGGACCCATATGGTACCACATGGACCAATGAGGAAGGAGTAAGGACCCCCTTACTGGTCCTACTGACATTTTGCACAAAAACCCAGTAAGACTCACAATTGTGTACCCATATATCACAAGGGTATACATACAAATATAAAAGGACATAAATGTATACAAAATATGAGCGGTCTTGCTTTGATGTCCCCATCAAATCTCTTCTCTCCAACCTTGCTCCAACATAGAGGCGATCTACAGCTTCGGCCATAAAGAGCTTCGAATGGTGCCATTTGTATACTCGACTGATAGCTATTGTTATAAGCGAACTCATTCAGCGGTAAATGTTCATGCCAACTTCCACCGAAGTCTATCATGCAGGCTCTCAACATATCTTCAATAATCTGATTCATCCTCTCAGTTTGTCCATCAGTCTGAGGGTGAAAAGCAGTGCTAAATCTTAGCCTAGTACCCATAGATGATTGCAAGCCCTTCCAGAAATGAGAGGTGAATCTCGGATCTCGATCCGAAATAATGGAACTTGGAATACCATGCAGCCTGACGATCTCCTTGATATATAAGGCGGCTAGTACATCCACAACCCATTTAGTCTTGATAGGTAAGAAGTGGGCGAACTTGGTTAGTCGGTCCACAATTACCCATATAGCATCAAAACCACTTCGGGTCTTCGGTAAACCAACAATGAAATCCATACCGATACTATCCCATTTCCATTCCGGTATTTCGAGAGGCTTGAGTTTACCAGCCGGTTTGAGGTGTTCGGCTTTGACTTGTTGACATACCAAGCATCGGCTTACGAACTCGGCTACCTCTCTCTTCATATTCGGCCACCAAAATGTTCTCTTGAGGTCTTGATACATTTTTGTAGCACCGGGGTGAATAGTATACCTTGACCGATGTGCTTCTTCCAAGATTTTTCCCTTGATAGTAGAACAATCAGGTATACAAGTTCTTCCTTTGAATAATAACCTTCCATCATCAGCCAGAAGAAAATCCGGTCGTTGATCTAATTTCTCTTTAATTTCCACGCTCAACGGATCATCACCTTGCCGTTCCTTAATTTCCGAGAGTAACTCGGGTTGGATTCAAATATTAGCGACAAAGACTCCACCTTCCTTCTCCATATTGAGGTCTAGACTTGGCATTTGTTCAAGTGGATGCCATTCTTTAACCATCATGCTGGATAGTAAGGCCATCGGTTTCTGACTAAGTGCATCAGCTACGGCATTACCTTTTTTGGGGTGATATTGTATAGAGAAGTCAAAATCCTTTAAATATTCTAACCACCATCTTTGTCTCATATTGAGCTCCTTTTGAGAGAATAAATATTTGAGACTCTTGTGATCAGAATACACCGTAAAGGCTTCGCCATAGAGATAATGTCGCCAGATCTTCAAGGCAAAGACCACATCAGCCAACTCTAGGTCATGCACGGGATAATTTTCCTCATGCTTCTTCAATTGCCGTGAGGAATAAGCTATGACCCTGCCATGTTGCATTAATATGCAACCTAGACGAATTCCAGATGCATCAGCATATACTTCGAATCCTCCTCCTTCTGTAGGTAATGTGAGAATAGGGGCAGTCGTCAGACAATCCTTTAAAGTTTGAAAACTCTTCTCGCATTCCTCGAACCATATAAAAAGATTCTCCTTTCTTGTTAATCTTGTTAAAGGTACCGCGATCTTGGAGAAGTCCTTGATAAATCTTCGATAATATCCAGCCAATCCCAAGAAGCTTCGGATTTCCATCGCACTAGTAGGTCTTTCCCAGTTCTTAACAGCCTCGACCTTTGAAGGATCGACGGCGATACCGTTCCGGGAAATTATGTGACCGAGAAAAGAAACTTCCTCCAACCAGAAATCACATTTGCTTAATTTGGCATAAAGCTTGTGATCTCTTAATAATTAAAGGGCCTTCCTGAGATGTTTTTCATGTTCTTCATTTGACTTGGAGTAGATCAAAATGTCATCGATAAAGACAACAACAAATTGATCGAGGTATGGCCTGAATACGCTGTTCATTAATTGCATAAATGCGACAGACGCATTTGTTAAGCCAAAAGGCATAACGGTGAACTCGTAATGTCCATACCGACTCCGAAATGCAGTCTTGTGAATATCAGTTTCTTTGATCTTCAATTGATGATAACCAGATCGAAGATCGATCTTTGAAAAATATCAAGCTCCAGAAATCTGGTCGAATAATTCATCAATCCTTGGCAATGGATATTTGTTCTTGATGGTGAGTTGATTCAGTTGCCGATAATCAACACATAATCTCATCGAACCATCCTTCTTTTTGACAAAGAGGACCGGGACTCCCCAAGATGAAGTACTTGGTCGGATAAACCCTTTTCTAATAACTCCAATAGTTGTTCCTTTAACTCCTTCATTTCAACAGCAGACATTAGATACGAAGCCTTAGAAACTGGTGTAGCTCCCGGAATTAAATCAATATAGAAAATCACTTCTCTCTCGGGAGAAATACCAGGCAACTCGTCCAGAAATACATCAGAATAATCTCGAACGATAGGAATGTCCTTTAGAACGGGTTTCGTGTGCTCGATCATAGTGATAGAAACTAAGAAACTGGCACAACCCTTCCTTAACAATTTCTCAACTTTGAGGGCCGAAATAAGAGATATATGCTTGGAATGCCTGGTGCCAAAAAATAAGAGGTTGGGGTAACCCATAAAAGTTACCGTACCCAACTTGCAGTTCACACTAGCACCATGTGTAGATAGCCAATCGACACCCAATATAATATCATATCCGTCCATTTCCATGCATACCAAATCAGCGGGTAAGTTATAACGGCTAATTATAACTTCACTAGAAGGATAGAAATATTTAATCTCCGTTCCCGTTCCAATAGGGGTAGTAATAGTGAGTGTAGAATCTAATGGAACAGGCTTCATAGGTAAAAGACCAGCAAATCTTCTAGATATAAATGATGCGTAGCTCCGGTGTCAAATAAGACAGAGGCAGGCTTGGAGTATATGAAAAGAGTACCTTCCACGACGCCTCCTTCCTCCGTAGGTTCCGCATCCATAAGAGCTTGAAGTCTTCCTTGTTTTTTTGGCAATAGTAGAAAGTTTTACCGGTAGTGGAGCTTGCTCGTTAAGAAGAGGGAAGTTCGGGATCCTGTGCTCCCGACTCCCGCATCGAAGACATGCGCCCAGTTTTCTCCAGTATTCCTCGGCTTTGTGTCCGGGCTTCTCGCAGAATTTACATAATTCCTTTGATGACGTAGAGAAAGGAACTATTTGCTTCTCAAATGTCATCGGCTTCTTGTCCCCTTGAAAGTTACGTCCACCTTTGTTGAAATTACGCCCGTCCTTGATGAAGTTACGCCCGTCATTGGGCCTTTTCTTCCCGAAGGAAGGTTTGAAACTTTCGACTCCCGTAACTTGCTCTCTCTTGGCTTCTCTTCCTTGGATACGGTCCGATAACTCCGTCGCATCTTCAAGGAGTTGAGCTCTTCGTATCATATCCGAATATGTTTAAATATCCATTGGGGCGAGTTGAGTAATATATTACGGCCTTAATCCGTTGAGAAATCTTCTTGCCTTCATTTTGTCGGTACCCACAAGATGTGGGGCGTACCGAGATAATCTTGAAAATTGAGCTTCATATTCGGCTACCGATAAACCCATTTGCTTCAAAGCGGCAAATTCGGTGGCCTTCTTCTCTTGCACTCAGTCGGAGAAATACTTGTTATTGAAGTGTTCCACGAACTCTTCCCATAGTACTTGGTCGTGCGGTAAGGTAGCTTCGATTGATTCCCACCAGGCACGTGCATCCCTTTCTAGTTGGAAAGTAGCGAGTATGACCTTTTCCTCGTCGGCACATTGCATGACTTGAAAAATCCTCTCAATTTCCTTAATCCAATGTTCGACTTCATCCGGATCCGTAGACCCAGCAAACTTGGGAGGGTTCATGCTCCAAAAATTCCTATGCAAATCTCCGGCTCCTCGGTTTGCTCCTCCTTGAGCAACCTGTTGGAGGACTTGGGTTAAACCTTGAACGGTGCATTGCATCTCTCGCCATTGAGCTCTCTCGGTGGCCATTTGCGAGAATTAACCTGCAACCATAATTACAAGGTTTAATTATTTTATTTTGGTATTCATTTCTTGATTAATTCTTTTCCTTTAAAACTTAAACCATGGTTCTACCCAAACTTACCGGGCAAGTTTAAGCTCCTAACCAATTTCTAGGTATTGATCTATACCTATATTAAGGGAAAACATATGTTTAAGAAATCCTAGGTTTTATGTAACCTAAGCTCTGATACCACAAAGACTGTCACGTCCCGACGCGGAATATCGAGGGCATGAGCGAGTCGTAAACAAGCGTGTCGATCAGAGCATGTACAATTTTGATTTCTAAAGAGAAAGATAGATGAGAAAATGATACTTTTATTCCATCAAATAAAGTTTACATCACTAATTCATAAGCCATAAAGGCAATTACAATCTTCAAACTCCAAAATACAACATTCTTGTAAAATCACTAATGACCTACATAAATCCTAGGGAGAAGAAAAACACTCTTTCACTCTTGTCCATTCCCTTGTTCAATTTCATTTACTACAATAATTTACCAAAATGTAGGGTGAGCAAAGATCTCAGTAGGATTTTATCTCTCTATAATCAGGCAATATTTAAGTATTTATCATTTTAAACATTTTTCCAAATAAATCGGGAAGTGTTTAAGATCATGAATAGCGAGTAGGAAATTGCATACGGAATTTCAAGTAATAACATGATAATAAGGTTCCAAGATAATTTCAAGTATTGAATATTGAACATGTAAAGAATATCGTGAAAGAATTTAGCCATTTCATGCAAGTCAAATATATCATGTAATTTCAAGTAATTTCAAGTAACAAGTAAACAAGTACAATAACAAAGTGTGGAATGTCATAATAATCTAGCAAGTCATGCACTACGGTGCAATACCACACCGTGGTCAATCAACTCCCATGGGCACAAGTACTTTCGGGCGCTCCTCCCAGGACAAGACCGGGCCCCATTAATGCCAGGCATTGGATCGGTGGATCATAAGATCCCAAGTATGTTTAGACATCCACTTAACACTATGGCCAATGAATTTCAAGAATAAGTGTTGGATTTTGTGTCTTCCCTAAGTGTTTTGATGATGAGCAACACTATGTTAATTGTTGTTGTTATTTTTGATCAGATATCTTGCACTTGAGTTATCCATGGTTTTATATGGAAAAGCTGCTAAGAGGTAACACTTCGTGTGTTCGTACAAGTTCTGTCTTCGTGCTGTTTTCCTTAAAACCTCATGTCATTCTTCTTCGCGTTTTCACCTCGTGTCGAGTTAGCCATGTTGTCGTCTGATTGAGTGTTGTCTTTCACCTCGTGCAGTATTTGTTTAATGTGTTGTTTCCATGTCATCCTTTGTATTCCTGTCTTCGAGTCCCTTCGCTGAGTCTCTAAGTCAGTCTTAGTTCAAGTGTTCGTTTCACTTTGTGATTGTTTTCTCTTCTCATGACTTCGTGTCGTGTTCCTGAAGTTGCTCTAAAAGTTCTGATGAACTTCGAGTAGTTTTCCTGTAGACCTCGTGTCGTTCCTACTTAGTAACCACACTTTGTGACGGTTACTATAGTCCACGTCTTCGTGTTGGTTTCATGCACTCCGTGTCGTCTTCTTTGTTTCATTCTGTTCTCATCTCACTTCGAGTCGTTTCTTTGCATACTGTCTTCGTGTTGATTGGCACTTCTTCTTGGTTACAACACCTCGTGTTGTACTGTTTGACTTCGTGTCGGTTTCGGTTGCTAGTCCATGTTGTTTTCATGTCGTTCTCCTTATTGCCACCTCGTGTCATTTTTCTTATTAAGTCTTCGTGTAGTTTTACTTCGTGCAATGTGATCCCGTGTCATTTACTGTTTCGACTTCGTGTCGTTATCAGCCCGTGCTGTTTTCATCTCGTGCTGTTCTTACTGACTTCGTGTCGTTTTCTATATAGTGTGTGTTTGTCACCACTATACTTCGTGTCGTTGCTTTTTTACTTCGTGTCAAACTTCACTTCGTGTTGTTTTCACCTCGAGTCGTTTTCGTTATATTCTGTCCTCGTGTTGGTTTCTCGCTTTAGTCTTCATGTCGGTTTCTGTCGTTAGCCCGTGTTGTCCTCGTGTTGTTTTTGCATTCGTGACCTCGTGTCTCTTTTGCTTATAACCTCACCTCGTGTCATTTTCTTCTGTGTATCTGACCTGTTACAGAGTATCTCGTGTCGTTCTTGTGTCATCTCGAGTAATAGTCACGTCGTGTTGTTACTATACCTCATGCAGTTTTGGTTTTAATGGCCATGCAGCGTATTAATGGACTTAATCTCATTACAGGTCCGAGGAAGAACATTCCACACTCCAGGGCTGCACGTGATCCGAGACAAGAGGAACCAATCTGATAAAGGCACATGGCAGGAAGATTCTGGATCGAGCGTGGGAGGCACACGCGTTTTGTGCCCTATCCACCTGCTGTTCTGCTATAAATAGAATCCTTCGTCCTCAGAAGAAGGTGATCGAAGAAGAGAGGCATAGAAGAAAAAACAGGAAAATTGAGAGCCCTTCGATCCAGGAAAAGAAAAGAAAGAAGAAAGAATAGCAGAGGGAAAAAGAGAGAGAGAGAGCAGAAGAGTGATCAGAAGAGTTGTTCTGACTTGCGGATCAAATCCGAAGTCTATTGCTCTGTGTTGAGCTACATTGTTTCCATTTTCTGGCATTTGATTTCCTTCGTTCGTATTTTTTCGGTTATTGTTCTTATCCTTCTTCTACTGTCATTGTTATTGTTTCCGATCCTCTGGATTGAGGTCGGGGTCCTCCTGTGAGATCAGGAGAAGGAAGATTCATTCTCCGGTTTGCAAGCAGCAGGTGAGCTGCTTGTAGGTTCCCTCCGGGTTGGGAGGAAGAGGGGTCTTCGACCTCTGGTTCACTAGTAGCAGGGCTGCTACTAGTGGGGTTCCCTCTTGGTAAAGAGGAAGAGAGACGTGAGTCTCTGGGTTCTAGTGACTGCTGGTCGCTAGAGGTTCCCTCCGGGTAGGAGGAAGAGGAGAGGTTGTTCTCCTGGGAAGCTGTGTATCAGCAGTTGTCTGGCAAGCTGTGTTGCCCAGCCTTTAGTGAAGCCACACTCGGTTTGAGTGTGGGGTGGATGTAGGTCTGAAGGACCGAACCACCTTAAAATCCTCTGAGTCCTTGTGTGATCGATTGTGGTATTATTGTGGTATGCCTTCTATTTGCGTGAGCTATTAACTGCACTGCATCATTTTCGATAGTCAGAGCTTGAGGTTATTTGCGTTTAGCAATATACTCTGCAGTATTTTTTAATTCTACGAAAAACCGTGATCTATTCATCCCCTCCCCTTCTAGATCACTTCATATTGTACTTATCAGTTGGTATCAGAGCAGGTTTTTCCCAGAATGTGGTCCAACGGCCAGGGAAACGGATCCACTGGTCCTCGCAGTTTCATAGCTGATGGGCAGTCTATCACCCGTCCCCCCTTCTTTGATGGTAGTAATTACTTCTTCTGGAAGAACAGGATGGAAGTCTTTATCAGGGCCCAAAGCCACAAGCTATGGAAAGTGATTACAGATGGTCCATACACCCTTCCACCGAATGAAGATATGTGGACAGAAGATCAGGTCAAACTCTCCGCACTGAATTGGACAGCTCTTAACATCATACAGTGCGCCGTCCACCCGGAAGAGTATTCGAGGATCTCAGCGTGCAAGACTGCAAAGAACATGTGGGATGATTTACAGTTAATTCATGAGGGGACATCTCAGGTGAAGGCTACCAAGATCAACATACTTACAACTCAATATGAGTTATTTAAGATGAAGCCAGAGGAGCCGATCACAGAAATGTATGCCAGATTATCTGTGATCATCAACAGTCTGAAGGGCCTTGGAAAGGATATTCAACAAGAAGACATAGTCAGGAAGATCCTTAGGTCTCTAACTCCCGTCTGGGAAACCAAGGTGACTGTAATAGAGGAATCAAGAAATTTATCCATCATGACAGTGACCCAGCTGATTGGATCCCTCATGACCCATGAAATGAATTTCAAACATGGAAACGATGGGCATGACAGAAAGGGAAAGAATGTTGCTCTGAAGGTCTCACGACATGCTAAGAAGAACAACAGCAGCAGCAGCAGCAGTGATGATAGCAGCGAAGGCTCTGATGGATTCTTAGACCTGGACAAGGACGAGCGAGCTATGCTCACCAGGCAATTCAGAAAGTTCCTGAGAACTAAAGAAAAATTCTACAGGAGGAAGAAATTTAATGCTGCAATGAAGTCTCCTGAGCGAGGATTTGAGAAGAACCGGTCTGCTAAGAAGATCACTTGCTATCATTGTCAGAAACCCGGTCACATGAAAAGTGAATGTCCAGAGCTACAAGCTAAGGCTCCAGGACACCAGAAGAAGATGGTGCACAAGAAGAAGAAGGCCATGCTGTGCACATGGAGCGATGAGGAGGAGGACCCAGAAGCCACTTCGTCCAGTGAAAATGAAGAGAAGACCTGCCTCATGGCCGATCATGAGAAAGAGGTAACAAACCTATTTGAGAATTTTACTTTAGATGATTGGGAGGATGCCTATGGCGACCTGTTAAGTAAATATAATTGTTTAAACAAGGAGCACAGAATGCTTAGACGTAAGTTTCATTCCTTGTCTGAAGAACACTCTTCTATTGTCACTGATAGCATGAAAACCAAGGAGATGGTCATTAAGCTAGACCAGGTTAAAGGTGAGATTGAGAGGTTGAGAATGGAAAGAGAGGAGAGTCTAGCTAGAATGGATGAGCTGAAGTGTAAAGCTGAAGAGTGTAAAGGAGAGATTAGACTGATGGCTGAAAAATATGAGGCAGTCAGAAAAGTTAATCAGGAACTCCAGGACCAATGCAATGAATTTCAGAAGGAGATTGAGGACAAAGAAAAAGTGCTTGAGAAGTTTATAGAGGGGAGAAACAACCTGAATGCCCTTCTGGGGTCGAGGGTAAACTTCAATAGGGAGGGATTAGGATACAATCCTACTAGTAAAAAACCCTTTGAATTTAAGACTACCACGTTCTGCCCCGCCAAAGGCAAAGAGAAACTGGAAACACCATCCAGTTCCAAATCTGTCTCTACAATGAAGTTTTCGACCGGCAAATTCATTCAATCTATTGGTCAGCAACCTAAGTCGAGAAATCCTGAAACAAGAACTGCTCATGTGCAACAAGTGGGGAACAAAGGTTCTCACAGAATCAGTCCTATTGATGTCACAAAAAGAGTGAAAAGTTTTGTTAAGAAAGCTCATCATGCTAATTATCAACTAGAGCATGGCAACGTTCACCAGTTTCAGCACAAATTTTATTGGAGTAAAAATGCTTACATGAATTATGCTCAACACACACGCGTATCCTCTAAGAGGCCAACCAATAATGTCTTTGTTCAGAAACAACATAGTTCAAATAGGAATAAGCTTATTCAACACCCACCAAGAAATGACAAAAGGGAAGAATCAACTCACATAAAACCACTGAAGAGAACTATAAAACAAATGTGGGTTCCCAAGTGCTTTTTGCATAATCTGAAAACTGGTTTTGGACCCAATTTGAGTTGGGTCCCACATTACTCTGTCTGAATTTTTGCAGGTCAGCCTGGCAGCTGAGCATAACAAGTGGTATCTTGACAGCGGCTGTAGCAGGCACATGACAGGAGACCGGTCCAAATTCAGCAAACTAAAAATGAAGTCTGGGGGCTTGGTCAAATTTGGAGGAAATAACAGAGGAAGAATAATTGGAATTGGTACGGTTGGTAAGTCCTCCACTAACTCCATTGAAGATGTGTATCTTGTAGAAGGACTTCAGCACAACCTGGTAAGTATAAGTCAACTTTGTGACAAAGGACACAAGGTACTCTTTGACCACAACTCGTGCACTGTTTTTGAGCTGAATTCTGATAACATCATGTTCAAAGTTCATAGAGTAAATAATGTGTACATCGTTGATCTAGATGATAATTCTGAAACAAACTTGTGTCTGTCTGCTAATTCTGAACAGGTTGCTTTTGACTGGCATAGGCGTCTAGGCCACGCTAGTGTGTCTACTTTGAATAAACTGTCTAATTTTAACCTAGTCAGAGGTTTGCCCAAAATAAAATTCCAGTTAGGGTCCAAGCTCTGTGATGCTTGTGCTCAAGGTAAACAGACTCGTGCAGTTTTTAAGTTGAGAACTGAGGGTCTCTCATCTAAACCACTACAGCACTTGCACATGGATCTCTTTGGTCCTACTCGAATACAAAGCCTGTCAGGTAAGAGATATGGTCTAGTCATAGTTGATGACTTCACTAGATTTTCTTGGTTGTTCTGTTTAGCAAATAAAAATGATGCTTTTGTTCACTTTGAAGAACTTTTTAATAAAATCAAACTGCAAGGTGAACATAATATCATTACAATTCAGTCTGACCATGGAGGAGAGTTTGAAAACTCTTCATTCTCTGAATTTTGCTCAAGAGAGGGAGTGACTCACAGATTTTCTTCTCCCAGGACACCGGAGCAGAATGGAATTGTTGAGAGAAGAAACAGGTCAATAATTGAAATGGCCAGGACTATGCTGATTGAGAGTGGACTTCCAAGGAGATTTTGGGCAGAAGCTGCAAATACATCATGCTACATTTTAAATCGAGCCTTGGTAAGACCTACTCATAAGAAAACTCCTTATGAACTCCTCAAGGGTAAGCTGCCAAACATTTCTTACTTTAAAATCTTTGGTTCCAAATGTTTCATCCACAATAATGGTAAGAATGGTTTGGATAAGTTTGAAGCAAAAAGCTCTCCTGGAATTTTTCTCGGATATTCAGAAACCTCTAGGGCTTACAGAGTCTTCAATAAAGATGAGCAAACTGTTGAAGAAACACCTCATGTGGTGTTTGATGAGAATGTTCTATCTGACAAAAAGATAAATGATGACAGGGAGTCACCTGATGAGGGAGATTTCTTGGAGAAAATTGAAGAAGAAGAGATGCAGCAAACTGCTCAACCAGAAAACTTACAACAAGAAGGAGCAACTGAGGTAGGTGAACCCTCAGGTGAGGTAATATTTCACAAAGATCATCCTAGTGAAAATGTCATAGGTAATTTGCATGATCCCACTAGGACAAGGTCTCACTTTAGAACTGTCCAAGAACAGGACTTAGCTGCTTTGACATCTCAGGTAGAACCCAAGACTGTGGAAGAGGCTTTAAAGCATGATTCTTGGGTATCCTCCATGGGTGAGGAATTAAATCAATTTGAGAAAAATAATGTATGGAAACTAGTTCCTAGACCTGAAAACAATCATGTCATTGGCACTAAATGGGTTTTCAAAAATAAGATTGATGAAAATGGTGCTATCTCTAGAAACAAAGCAAGACTTGTAGCTCAAGGCTACAGTCAGGAATTTGGTGTGGATTTTGATGAATCCTATGCACCAGTAGCTAGGATGGAAGCTATAAGAATTCTGTTTGCATTTGCATGCTCTAGAAGCATTCGGCTACAGCAAATGGATGTCAAAAGCGCATTCTTAAATGGGTTATTGAAGGAAGAGGTATATGTTGAACAACCTCCTAGGTTTAATTTCTCTGTTCAGCCTAACATGGTTTTTAGGTTGAATAAAGCCCTCTATGGATTGAAGCAGGCTCCCCGAGCCTGGTATGAGAGACTTTCTGAGTTCCTTGTGAGCAAGGGCTACATTCGAGGTAAGGTTGACCAAACCCTCTTCACCAAAAGTCTCGGAAAGGAGTTAATTGTGGTCCAGGTATATGTTGATGATATCATTTTCGGATCTAACAATTCAAAATTATGTAAAGATTTTTCTGAGTATATGTCCCAAGAATTTGAAATGAGTCTAGTTGGCGAACTAAAATATTTTCTTGGGCTGCAGGTCAAACAAATGGAGGATGGTTGTTTCATAAATCAAACCAAGTATACTCTGGAGATGCTGAAAAGGTTTGGAATGACCAACCTCAAGACAATCTCAACACCCATGGGTACCAGCTCCTCACTGGATTCAGACGAAAAAGGTAAAGAGGTGGATGCTAAACTATATAGAGGTATGATCGGTTCACTCCTCTACTTAACTGCATCCAGGCCCGACATTCAATTTAGTGTAGGGATGTGTGCCAGATACCAGGCTAGGCCTACTGAATTGCATCTGGCAGCTGTAAAGAGAATTTTTAGATACTTATCTGCCACCCATGATCTAGGTCTCTGGTATCCTGCATCATGTAGTTTAGATCTCATTGCATACACTGATGCAGATTATGCAGGATGTAAATTGGACAGGAAGAGCACTAGTGGTCACTGCGAATTTCTAGGAGGGTGCTTAGTCTCTTGGGGATCCAAGAAGCAACACTCTGTGGCTCTATCTACTGCTGAAGCTGAGTATGTGGCAGCAGGGAGCTGTGGCACATAGGTTATATGGATAAAACACCAGCTTCTGGACTACTCGGTTGAGCTAGGTTGTACTTCTATCTTTTGTGACAATACTAGTGCAATAAATATTGCAAAGAATCCTGTACTTCATTCCCGAACCAAACATATTGAAATCAGGCATCATTTTATTCGAGATGAAGTAGCTAGGAGGACTTTTGAGTTGATCCATGTTGGCACTAACTCACAAATTGCAGACATCTTTACTAAGCCACTGGATACTGAAAAATTTAGCACTTTGCGCAGAGAACTAGGTATTTACAGAATTTCATGATTGAAAAATTGATTTCTGAATACCATGTCATGTGTTATTATGCTTATCATATTCATCATCTGTTGCTGAAGAAATAACTTCATTATGAGTGTTTTGGTGACTCACTCCGTTTTGATTGAATAGTCTGTCCAAACTTCATGGTGTTCTCTTTGAAGTGTTTTGAGGGTTGTCTTGGTTAAGTTTGTGTTGGGGTCAAGGTCTCAGGGGGAGCTGATTTATAATAAGTGTTTTGATCTTTGACCTAATTTGAACATACTCCGAACGACATTTTGCTGACATCATAAGAGAATCAGGTTGATTAGGTGTATAAACGAAAATGTTGGATGCTTTACTCATTAAGGCTGATCATCTAATTTCTTGTTGGAATTTCAGCTGTTAGTCCCACTGAGATCAAAATCTGAATTCAAGATTAATCTTCATACACTGTAACTGTCTTCTGATCTAGCCAGTACTACCTACTTAGTCAATGTGAGTCCAAAATGAGGTATTTTGTGCTTTAGTCTGAATCACCTTGGATCTGGTGTATTGTTCTCAAACGGACTCAAGCTTCATTAACAAGGTTTTAAGAGCTGGTTAATAAAAACAAATTTCATAAAATTGCTATCAACTTTGTTAACTGCTCATTGAGAAACTGGGATTTTCATCAATGAAGTGAAAGCTTCCCATGTCATGAGATGGCAGTAATTATCTGGTCTTAGTAGTTGTCTTGATCATACAGAGCTATGGTACATATCTGGTTAGTAACTGGGGTGTCTGGCCTCAGATAAAGGTGTCACCTTAATGTCAACACCAGTTAGAATACTATCTCTGTCCTCTTATCAGAAGGGGTAATATGGTCCTGTCACCGAGTAACTGGGGATTCTTGCCTCTAAACAAGGTGTCTCCCTAATGTCAAAGGTGTACTTGACAGACTTACCTTTGATCTTGACCATCTTTAAAGATCCTGCTTACTTTAAGTATAGCTTTTGATTTGTTTGTTCTTAATACCACAGGTCTTTGTCTTCTGACTGTCTTACATAATACTCTCTCAGTAAAGACTTATTTTGATCAATCTGGTATCTTGTACCTCACTTGCTTAGAATCTGGTTCTGTGTATGGAGCGAATCCTTATTCACAGTTTTTGCACAGTCTGACTAACTGATCCTCAAAAATCCTCACATAAAATTAATGGCTTTCTTAATTGACTAAACATCTCAATAGTCTCCATTTATCTGCCTTACTCTGTCCTGTTTTCTCTCTATAGTCAGCAATTTTCCTTTCTCTGTATCTTCAGATTTGCCCCTAGTTTTAATGATGTCAAAGGCGGAGAGAATAGTGTTGAGGGGGAGTTAGTTATCAAGGTTTGAGATAAACTGTTGCTGTGTTCAGGGGGAGTGTTCAGGTTTCTCAGGGGAAGTAAGGAAGCAAGTATGCTTTAATTTGTCTGCATTAAATATCCTGAAATGATCTCTTTTGAACTTATCTCTTATACTTAATATAGTGTTGCCATCATCAAAAAGGGGGAGATTGTTAGATTTTGTGTCTTCCCTAAGTGTTTTGATGATGAGCAACACTATGTTAATTGTTGTTGTTATTTTTGATCAGATATCTTGCACTTGAGTTATCCATGGTTTTATATGGAAAAGCTGCTAAGAGGTAACACTTCGTGTGTTCGTACAAGTTCTGTCTTCGTGCTGTTTTCCTTAAAACCTCATGTCATTCTTCTTCGCGTTTTCACCTCGTGTCGAGTTAGCCATGTTGTCGTCTGATTGAGTGTTGTCTTTCACCTCGTGCAGTATTTGTTTACTGTGTTGTTTCCATGTCATCCTTTGTATTCCTGTCTTCGAGTCCCTTCGCTGCGTCTCTAAGTCAGTCTTAGTTCAAGTGTTCGTTTCACTTTGTGATTGTTTTCTCTTCTCATGACTTCGTGTCGTGTTCCTAAAGCTGCTCTAAAAGTTCTGATGAACTTCGAGTAGTTTTCCTGTAGACCTCGTGTCATTCCTACTTAGTAACCACACTTCGTGACGGTTACTATAGTCCACGTCTTCGTGTTGGTTTCATGCACTCCGTGTCATCTTCTTTGTTTCATTCTGTTCTCATCTCACTTCGAGTCGTTTCTTTGCATACTGTCTTCGTGTTGATTGGCACTTCTTCTTGGTTACAACACCTCGTGTTGTACTGTTTGACTTCGTGTCGGTTTCGGTTGCTAGTCCATGTTGTTTTCATGTCGTTCTCCTTATTGCCACCTCGTGTCGTTTTTCTTATTAAGTCTTCGTGTAGTTTTACTTCGTGCAGTGTGATCCCGTGTCATTTACTGTTTCGACTTCGTGTCGTTATCAGCCCGTGCTGTTTTCATCTCATGCTGTTCTTACTGGCTTCGTGTCATTTTCTATATAGTGTGTGTTTGTCACCACTATACTTCGTGTCGTTGCTTTTTTACTTCGTGTCAAACTTCACTTCGTGTTGTTTTCACCTCGAGTCGTTTTCATTATATTCTGTTCTCGTGTTGGTTTCTCGCTTTAGTCTTCATGTCGGTTTCTGTCGTTAGCCCGTGTTGTCCTCGTGTTGTTTTTGCATTCGTGACCTCGTGTCTCTTTTGCTTATAACCTCACCTCGTGTCATTTTCTTCTGTGTATCTGACCTGTTACAGAGTATCTCGTGTCGTTCTTGTGTCATCTTGAGTAATAGTCACGTCGTGTTGTTACTATACCTCATGCAGTTTTGGTTTTAATGGCCATGCAGCGTATTAATGGACTTAATCTCATTACAGGTCCGAGGAAGAACATTCCACACTCCAGGGCTGCACGTGATCCGAGACAAGAGGAACCAATCTGATAAAGGCACGTGGCAGGAAGATTCTGGATCGAGCGTGGGAGGCACACGCGTTTTGTGCCTTATCCACCTGCTGTTCTGCTATAAATAGAATCCTTCGTCCTCAGAAGAAGGTGATCGAAGAAGAGAGGCATAGAAGAAAAAATTGGAAAATTGAGAGCCCTTCGATCCAGGAAAAGAAAAGAAAGAAGAAAGAATAGCAGAGGGAAAAAGAGAGAGAGAGAGCAGAAGAGTGATCAGAAGAGTTGTTCTGACTTGCGGATCAAATCCGAAGTCTATTGCTCTGTGTTGAGCTACATTTTTTCCATTTTCTGGCATTTGATTTCCTTCATTCGTATTTTTTCGGTTATTGTTCTTATCCTTCTTCTACTGTCATTATTATTGTTTCCGATCCTCTGGATTGTGGTCGGGGTCCTCCTGTGAGATCAGGAGAAGGGAGATTCATTCTCCGGTTTGCAAGCAGCAGGTGAGCTACTTGTAGGTTCCCTCCGGGTTGGGAGGAAGAGGGGTCTTCGACCTCTGGTTCACTAGTAGCAGGGCTGCTACTAGTGGGGTTCCCTCTTGGTAAAGAGGAAGAGAGACGTGAGTCTCTAGGTTCTAGTGACTGCTGGTCGCTAGAGGTTCCCTTCGGGTAGGAGGAAGAGGAGAGGTTGTTCTCCTGGGAAGCTGTGTATCAGCAGTTGTCTGGCAAGCTATGTTGCCCAGCCTTTAGTGAAGCCACACTCGGTTTGAGTGTGGGGTGGATGTAGGTCTGAAGGACCGAACCACCTTAAAATCCTCTGAGTCCTTGTGTGATCGATTGTGGTATTATTATGGTATGCCTTCTATTTGCGTGAGCTATTAACTGCACTGCATCATTTTCGATAGTCAGAGCTTGAGGTTATTTGCGTTTAGCAATATACTCTGCAGTATTTTTTAATTCTACGAAAAACCGTGATCTATTCATCCCCTCCCCTTCTAGATCACTTCATATTGTACTTATCAATAAGCTCATTTGTAAAAAGTACAGATCTGGCAAAAATCTCAGAAGTAGTAAGAGAAGTGAATAATAATTTTAAGGCATCATGTTTAACGACATTAAGTCGTGGAATTCAAAAAAGAACGGTAACTATGAAGAAAATTCAAGTAATTAGAGTTTAATAGAATTAATTTAATTTCATAGTTTAATCTTGTGTGCATTTGATTTACAAGTATTTAGACATGTTTACAGGAAGTTTTTATACATTAGAGATGCATTAGTTTTAGCCAAAACGGTGATTTATTATTATAAAAATCAGAATTTTGTTATGAAAATAGATTTTTAAGCCGAAAATAATTCTAACTTGCTAAATTTTTTTTTAACATTCTAAAAATGATTTTCATTTGTTACTTTACTGATAAGATGATAAAAATAAATTTTTCATGCTAGATTTAATTTTTAACATGCTGAAAATTAATTTTTAATATGCATAAATTTATAGTTAACATGCTAAAATAATTCTCATACATTAACTTACTGATAGGATGATAAAGATAAGTTTACCGTGATGATTATAGAAATTTTCTGATAACAACATAAATTTTATCATGCCGTAAATCATTTTTCTATATTTATTTACTAATTATTTGATAGGAAAATAGAATTATCATGCTGAGAAATAGCTTTAATATGCTGAAAATAGTTCTAACATGCTAAAAATAATTCTAACATGCTGAAAATAATTTTATCATGCGGGAAGTAATTTTAATATACTGGAAGTAATTTTCATGCATCAATTTACTAATTATTTAATAGGAAAAATTAAGTTTAGTATGCACAAAAAAAATAGTTTAAATAGATTTTAACATGCTGAAAATAATTTTTATATCTCAGTATGTATAAAATAATTTTATCATGTTGGAAGTCTGAGGAGGGTAAATCTGGTTTGACCAAGGAAAGGCCCAGGCGCAAGCGGCCCATTAAGGTTCGGAAGCGCTGAGCCCACACTAGGGGCAAACATGCACGCCCAATCCAGTAAGAGGATCACCGGCCCAAAGGAGCATCGGATTCCACGACGCCGATGAGGCCGACCCAAGCGCAGTTCTCGCCGGAGGACACTCCGACGACCGATCGTTGCCCCCACGACGCCGGCCTTGACCCCGTAACGGGCGAGCACGCGCCATGAGTGCCGTAAGACTCGCCTAGGGCCCGACCGACGCCGGGGCTATCGCCCTCCAATGGGAAACTCCCGCCGACATAGCGGAGAACATTACTCCGACTAAACGGACCCTTCCCTATCAAGGGATGAGGCCCTCGCTCCAGGACAACCCATATAAAAGGGACATCGACAGAAGAGAAGAGCACGGTAGATTCTTCTACTAAAAACCCCACACGAGTACGCAAGAGGATACTCCTGCCCCCGAGCCTTCTACTGAGAAGAGAGTAGCCCTACCAGCGACAATGACAAGAGGGCCATCCACATCCAGAGAGCTTCTACCTCCTGAGCGGCCTTACCACCCAGCGAGCACTCTCCGAGAGCCCACTAGGACCGGCGAGCACGCATACAGAGGATATACATGCCTCCTGGATCGACTCCTACGGCCCCTATCTTTCTCTTACTATGCTCTACTCTATCGCTCATTAAATCCCTTGCTGACTTAAGCATCGGAGGGTTGTCCCCTGGGATAACACCCGGGACTTTTTCTGACACCCTTCTGGTTTCTTTGCGTGTGCAGGCATCCACGGGCGCGAGACGATTTTCCCCAACAAATAAATAGAGAAGGTGGTACATGGCCTAGGAACCCTTTTCCTGCCGCTATACTTCTTGGCGCCGTCTGTGGGAAACACGAGCGAAAAGCTATGGCCCCCCGTGGAAGCCTTCGCAATGCCAGCAACCGGGGGCGAGGAACCCACCAGGGACCCAACTCCCGCAGGGAGTCGCAAGAAGCTTCTTCCGTGCACCGCCGACAAGAGGTCACTCGAGGTGACCTAGATGAGCTCCGCCAGGAAATACGAGTCCTGGTGGAATTCTGTCGAGAGCTCTAAGATGAGAGGCCTCAGCACCCCCTCCTCGAGCGACGGGAGGGCGGAGAAGGCCAAGCCGGAGAAAATTTCTGACAGGTACGAGAGGCATCCCGTGCCTCCGTCACAAGAAACCGAAGATTGCGCAGCATACCCGCGTCTAGGGGACGCAGCCCCCTCCACTCTAATCTGGAGATGGACCGCCGGCTCCAGCGGTTCGACGAGATAGAGGACAAGGTCCGGTACCTGGACGACGTCCTCCTGGCCGCTGAGAATCACGGCCTCATCGACGACGACCAAGACTTCCACGCCCCCTTTTCTAGGGAGATCATAGAAGCCCCCATCCCGCCAAAGCTTCAGTTGCCGTCGTTCTCCTATTACGACGGCACCACCGACCCGGCCGACCACCTGCACGGCTTCGAGTCCTAGCTGATTTTCCACTGGGCCTCGGACACCGTAAAGTGCCTAGCATTCGTCACCACTCTTCGAGATAATGCCCGGGCGTGGTTCGAGTCCCTACCGGCCGGGACAATCTCCTCCTTCCAACAGCTCAAGAGGCTGTTCAATGAGAACTATGTAGGCTGTCGAAAGGTAGCCAAATTAGCAGTAACCTTGCTCGCCCTCAGGCAGGGGAAGGAAGAGGTGCTATGGGACTTCGTCTCTCATTTCTGCACGGAGGCACTCCGGATTCCCCACCTTGACGTCGGCATCGCCACCACGGCTCGCGCTGGCCCAGAAGCACACGCACTGCGAGGAGAACTCTACGGCCCTACTCTGCGGGGCCGTGACCAACCAGCCTGACGGCAAAAGAACCGCTGACCCACCGCGCGAGGGTCGGAGCAAGCGAGAGCGGCACGATGGAGACCAGTGCGACCGCTCCGAGAAGGAAAGGGGCAGATATCGCCACTACACGCCCCTGACGTCGCCACCCGATCAGATCCTGATGGAAATTCATGAGGAGCCGTTCCTCAAATGGCCCTCGTGGATGAAGTCAGATCCTAACTCGCGGGATAAGAAGAAGTGTTGCTGGTTCCATCATGACCATGGCGACGACACCGCCGACTGCATCAACCTGAAGGATGCCATCGAGGACCTCATACGCAGAGGGCTCCTCGATAAGTTCCTCGCCAAGGCTGACGAGAGACGACAGAAGATGCCTCCCCCGATCGACAACCGGCCCAATGGAAAGGAGATCATGATGATCTCTGGGGGACCCCGCGGGGGTTATCCCCCCCAGGCCACCCGGGAGACCCCATAGTCTTCTTCGAGGATGACCTTGAAGGCGTCACGACGCCGCACTCCGATGCTCCGGTGGTGTCGACCACCATCAATCAATGTACTGTGCGATGCATTCTGGTGGATAATGGAAGCGGACCTGATGTTATTGCGTACGACTGTCTAGTACTCATGGGAGTGGATGTATCACAACTCGCGCCATTGCACACACCGCTATACGGATTCTCCAGTACGACTGTTCACCCAGAAGGGCGTATCACGCTCTCAATCACGTTCGGGATGACACCGAGAGAGGTAATGTGCCTCGCCGACTTTACTGTGGTCCGTGCAATGACAGGATACAACGGTATCATCGGCCGAGGAATCCTCGGTACGCTTCGAGGCGTCCCTTCCTCCTACCACCAGAAGCTGAAATTCCCCACCCCCCATGGGGTAGGGGAAGTCCGGGGCGATCAACGGGAATCGAGGAGATGCTACCTCATCTCCACCCGTGACCGACGCCCCGAAGAAGCGCCTCCAGAGAAGAAGGCAAGGGCCGAAGACCAGGGTCCGAGCACGAGCGCTCCGGTCGAGGACTTGTACCTCATCCAGGTCAGGGACGACCCGAGTAGGTCATTAAAGATCAGCGCTACCTTGCCCGAGCACGACAAATGAGCGTATGCGAGCTTCCTCGAGGCCAATCAGGATGTGTTCGCCTGGTCCATGGACGAGCTCCCCGGGATTCCCCCGGAGGTCATTACACACCCACTAAGGTTGGACCCCAACTATCGCCCGGTGCAGCAGTGCCGAAGATGATGTAACCTCGAGCGACAGGCCATTTTCAGGCAACAAGTAGGCGAGAAATTACGATCTGGACTACTCCGCCCTACCCAGTACCCAGATTGGGTAGCCAACGTCATCCTGGTGCCCAAAAACAATGGGAAGTGGCGAATGTGCGTGGACTACACCGACCTCAATAAAGCCACGCCCAAAGACAGCTTCCCCATGCCACGGATTGACCAGCTAGTCGACGCCACGGCCGGGCACGAGATGCTGAGCTTCCTTGACGCCTATTCAGGGTACCATCAGATCAGCATGCATCAGCCCAACCAAGACAAGACCACGTTCATCACCGACCACGGCCTCTACTGCTACACGGGTATGTCGTTCGGGCTAAAAAATGCGGGAGCTAAATACCAACGCCTAGTCAACCATATGTTTGACTCGCAGATCGGCCACAACATGGAGGTCTACATCGACGACTCGTGAAAAGCCTCCGAGCAGCCGAGCACTTGCGTGACTTGGCTGAGACCTTCACTACGCTCAGAAGGTACAACATGAAACTCAACCCTGCTAAGTGTGCGTTCGGGGTACGGTCAGGCAAGTTCTTAGGGTTCCTCGTAACCCACCGAGGGATCGAAGCCAACCCCGACCAGATCAAAGTGGTGTTGGAGATGGAGCGACCACGACGGGTGAGGGATGTACAATGTCTCACCGGGCGCATCACCGCTCTGGCCCGGTTCTTATCCCGAGCCGTCGAACGATGTCTACCCTCCTTCCGGCTGGTCAAGCAAGCCAACCTGGCATCAGAAAAGAAAGGATGGATCGACTGGGACCAGGGGTGCAAGCAGGCATTCGAAGAATTGAAGCGGTACCTGACAGTGCCTCCTGTCCTCTCCAAACCCCAAGGGGGGTAACTGCTGCTCCTATACTTGTCCGTGACTCCCAGCACCATGAGTGCTGTGCTCACACGGGAGGAAGCAGGAGTCATGAAGCCTGTCTACTACGTCAGCCGAGCGTTGCAAGGACCGGAATTTTGGTACTCGCGGACTAAAAAGTTCACCCTCGCTTTGATTACGACCGCTCGCAAGCTACGGCCATACTTCCTGGCCCACCCAATCACCGTCCTCACCGACCAGCCCCTCCGGCAAATCCTACAGAACCCGGACGCGTCCGGAAGACTAGTCAAGTGGGCCATCGAGTTGGGAGAACTCGACATCAGGTTCCGACCGAGGACAGCGATCAAGGCTCAGGCACTTGTAGATTTCGTCGCCGAATGCAACCTACCTATCGAGGATTTACTCGAGCATACCTCGGACCCCGCCTGGGAGCTATACGTCGACGGATCCTCCTGCTCCGCCGGCAGTGGCGCAGGACTGGTCTTACTCTCACCAGAGGGCGTAGAGCTACAGTGTGCCCTGCACTTCAATTTCCCGACCACGAACAATGTGGCCGAATATGAGGCGCTCCTTTTTAGGATGCGCATGGCGAAACACTTGGGGGCATCGAGCGTGCGAGCATACAGTGACTCCATGCTCATCACCAACCAAGTCTGGGGGGCGTTCGAGGCCCGAGACGCCTCTATGATGAAATATTTGGAGAAGGCCAAGGCAGCGGCGAGCGAGTTCGCCCGCTTCAAAGTGGTCCATATCTCGCGATAAGAGAACGTCCGAGCAGACGCCCTCTCCCGTCTGGCATCAGCCACTACGGTGTCCAGCTTGAGATATATCCTGATAGAGGAATTGTTAGTACCGAGCGTAGACGATCGGGTAAATGCCATCGACTACGAACCCTCCTGGATGGATCCGCTGCTCGATTTCCTCCTTCGGCAACAGCTCCCCAGCGATCACGCCGAAGCACGGCGCACGCGGGCGAGAGCGGCCCATTTCACTATGGTGGACGGCCGGCTATATCGCCGGTCCCTCTCAGCTCCTCTACTCAAGTGCCTCTTCGCCACGGAAGCTGGCCAGGCCATCCAAGAAGTCCATGAAGGACTCTGCAGAAGTCATGTGGGAGGGCGAGCACTCGCGAGGACGCTGACCCGACAAGGGTACTGGTGGCCCACCTTGTAGCCGGACTGCCTCAACTACATTTGAAGGTGCCCCCAATGTCAAAAATTCTCCCACCTGCACCACCAACCTGGGATGCAACTCCACGCCTTGACGGAGCCGCGCCCGTTCGCGCGGTGGGGGGTCGACATACTGGGACCTTTCCCTGAAGCACAAGGAAGGAAGAAATTCTTCATAGTCACCATAGACTACTTCACCAAATGGATCGAAGCTGAACCATTGGGAAAGATAACAAGCGAAGCAGCTTAGAAATTCGTACTCCGGAGCATCATTTGCCGGTTTGGAATCCCCAGAGATCTCACTACCGACAATGGTAGACAGTTCGCGAGCACCGCCTTTCAGGAGAAGTGCTCAGAGTTGGGGATCTGGAACCACTATACCTCGGTGGGACATCCCCAAGCGAACGGATTGGTAGAAAATGCCAACCGAACTCTACTCCGCGACATCAAGACTCGCTTGGATCAAGCAGGAGACGCATGGATTGATTCAATCCCTAGCATCCTGGGGCTCATCGGACCACCGCTAGAGCCGCCACCGGAGAAACACCTTTCCATCTCGAGAACGGAGCTGAGGCAGTAGTCCCGGTGGAAATATCCAACCCCTCGTTACAAGTGGGACACTTTGATGAGGCCAGAAACAACCAAGCAATGCGACAAAACCTGAACTTGCTCGACGAAAGAAGAACCAGTGCCCAGATAAAGCTTGCAGCGTACCAGCAGAAGCTGGCACAGTATTACAATGCCCGAGTTAAGAAGCGACACTTCTTCCTCGGAGATCTAGTTCTACGAAGAGCAAGCGTGGCTGATCCGCAAAGAGCCTCGGGAAAACTCGCACCCAACTGGGAAGGCCCATACCGGGTAGCAGAAGCACTCGAAAAAGGAGCGTACAGGCTAGTGACGCTTGGTGGGAGAGAGGTAACCAGAACGTGGAACTCCGTCAACCTCAGGAAATACTTCCAGTAAAACATCACCAGCCGTACTCCACTAAGGTAAGTTGCCCACAAACAACAAGAAGGTAGCCTACGGGTTTCCTAGAGGCGAGCATAACTCCCCTTGAAAACAAGAAGGTAGCCTACGGGTTTCCTAGAAGCGAGCACGACTCCCCTTGAAAAGAAGAAGGTAGCCTACGGGTTTCCTAGAGGCGAGCACGACTCCCCTTGAAAATAACAAGGTAGCCTATGGGTTTCCTAGAGGCGAGCACCGCTCCCCTTGAAAACAACAAGGTAGCCTACGGGCCCCTTAGAGGCGAGCACTACTCGAAACTCCGTCAACCTCAGAAAATACTTCCAGTAAAACGTCACCAGCCGTACTCCACTAAGGTAAGTTGCCCATAAACAATAAGAAGGTAGCCTACGGGTTTCCTAGAGGCGAGCACGACTCCCTTTGAAAACTAGAAGGTAGCCCACGGGTTTCCTAGAGGCGAGCACGACTCCCCTTGAAAATAAGAAGGTAGCCTACGGGTTTCCTAGAGGCGAGCACGACTCCCCTTGAAAACAACAAGGTAGCCTATGGGTTTCCTAGAGGTGAGCACCGCTCCCCTTGAAAATAACAAGGTAGCCTATGGGCCCCTAGAGGCGAGCACTGCTCCCCTTGAAAAGGAGAAGGCAGTCTAAGAGCTCCCTAGAGGCGAGCACCGCTCCCCTTGAAAATAAGGAGGTAACCTATGGGTTCCCAAGAGGCGAGCACGGCTCCCCTCGAGAATGAAGTGGCGACCTAAGGGTCCTGGCAGAAGACACGAGCACCGTGGAAGACGAGTACGGAAGATCGCCAAGAAAAGTACGTAGAAGAACTCCAACAAAGGGTACACACCAATATCGGCTCAGAATAAAAGAATTTGTATTTCTTTAGTCAAATTACAAGCTACTAGAAAATCGGCAAAGTACCCCCACGCGGGCCAGATATAAGTACATGGAGAAACAAAAGTGCTCGACGATGGCGACGTATGACTCTAACAACTCACTTCCCAGGCACCATCCTCTGTCGACGATCATGCAGAGTCTTCAAGCAGGTGTAGGTACCCATTTTTGTTCTGTGGAAGGGTGCCCACGGAGAAGCTTCCTATGTCAGAGAAGAGGGACAAGATCCCCAGCCCAACAAAGGGCTTCACTGGTAGAAGGCCTGCATGAGGAAAACTTGGCCAGTAGCTTCAGCCACCCGTGCTCGGAAGAAGACCGGCAAGCTCCACCCATTACAGGGAACCAGCAGGCCCACACAAGCCAGCGGAAGGCAGCAGTACCACGAGGCCAACGCATTAGGATGGCCACCTCGGCGTACTGGCCATGCCTTCAAAATTGAGGAGCCCACCGCCGTCGTCCAAGCCGCACGGCCAGGCTCACTGAGTGGAGGAATGGAAAATAGATTCCGCCCTTCCTTACGATACTTCCTACCAGAAAGTAGGAAGATGTTCCAGCAACGAGGAGCATCTCACCAAGCACCTGCAAGGAGCAAACATCGGTCATGCACCATGAAGATGAGCAAGAAGAAGATAGCGGAAGTTGGAAAGATGGCTCTACCTTAACTCTTCTCGTCCCGTCAAGTATGGATCCTATCCGACTCAAGAAGTAGGACTCCCCTGCCGGCGTACAAGTGGTTAACCTTCTCCAGGGCCTCCTGCTATCCGTCCAGGTACCCAAGCCTATACTGCTCAGAGGCCGGGCCACCCTCTCCGGGCTTAGGCCACGGCCGCCAGGGTGCTGGCGCAGGGTTCCTCCGGAGGACCAGAGGTTGGCGGCAAGTCGACAAAGATTCATCATCCGACAAAGTACCAGACTCTCCTGAGGACATTCTCGGTGGGGCCTACCTACCACGATTCGTCGGCACAAGACGACCACTAGAACGCTGCGGAAGGCCACTATTTATAGTGAGAAACTAAGTCCCAGGAAGTGTGAGGACTCCTACCGCCTCAATCAAATCCGTGGAAATCAAAGCGACGGATCCCGAAAGTTGCGCTCCTTCAGAAGCTCTCATTAAGGGCGCCATTTCGTATCCCCAGAGGATCTCACGACGGTTCAAAGGAAGGAAGTACACAGTAGAAATCTTAAAGATTTGCGAAGCAAAGAAGGAAAGCCTTTCATTCCCAAAAGGAGAAATTACAAAAGGAGGCTACTGCCTCGGAAAACGCAAGAAAAGGAAAGGAAAAGACAACAAGGGCATCCTCTCAAGGACTTGCCCCGGTTACATCATCACGTGCCCTGAGCTCAGCGGGCGCACGCGCATCAGCAGCACTAGAAGGAGGTGGCTCGTCACTCAAGTCCACCACGACTGCATTGATGGGCGCCTGCTCGCCCGCGCTCGACACCAACTGCTCGGTGCCCGCCCCCACGGGGTCGGGCCCCTCTTATTCATCCTTGGCCCCCGAGCCATAGGGATCTGGTGGAGGAGGGAGGACAAGAGCCTCGAGGTCGAAATAGCCCGCGGCGGCCTTCACGGCGGCACTCTAGCCCTCCCGGAAGCCGCGGTCACGGGTCGGCCCATAATACTGCAGGGCCGCCTCCGTCAGCTCGGCCCGATAAGCCGAGGAGGAGCGGAAGGCCTCCACAGCCTCATCACCCACTGAGGATAGGGACATACGTGCCCTGGCGAGCTCCTCCTCAATCTCCTGGCAGCGGATCTCCATGGCTCGGGTCTCCGCCTCCAGCTTGGCCGCCCTCTCACCAACCGCGTCGGCCCACGCCATGAAGGAGTCTTGGTCGCGCTCCATACCCGTCAGGGCCAACTCCAGCTGAGTCAGCTGCTCCCGAAAGCCGGCGTTCACAGTCTCGGACTCCTCCAAGCGTCCCTTGACCCCAGCCTGACGCGCCCGACTAGTCTCCAGCTCACTCGCGGCATCCAGGAAATGGTGCCTCCATAGCCCGAAGGCGCTGGTGACCAGGCATACGCTCTTCGCAGCAACAGCAGTCAACTCGTCTACGACACCAGGACCCAACTCCCCGACGTACTCGTGCCAGTGAGCACTCTGCATCATAAAATTGACGACGCCCGGGACTCTGGGCACCCCCATCGGTAGGTCCTCAGGCCGCGGGGACTGATCACGCGGAGACGAGGATCGACCGCGCAGAGGAACCCTCTATGGGGGAGAAAGATCCACCTCGGCAATAGTGGGGGCATTGCCCCTTTCACGCTCCCGGTTAACATAGGCAGACGCCAGAGTAGCAGCTTCCGGCATTGCCGATGACGGCGACGGGCGAACATTGGGGGGAAGCGCCCAGGCGAAGGCGGAACCCGGATCCTGGCTGGAGTCGAATCCCTCCCCCTGTTCCTCGACCGGCGGCGACTGTCGATCGCCGCCAACTCATCCTCGGTCAGATAAGTCCGACCACCGCCAGCCATGGCAGACTCCTCTCCGGGCACGCTGGGAATGGCTTCGGAGAGACTCCGTCGGGAACTAGGCCATCCACTGACCACTGACGCCTCGGGCGAGTGCGCCAAGGGGATGCCGACCGGGGTCGGGTACTGCAACCTCCCCAGAGCGAAAGCAACCTGAACTGGGGGGGGGGGTGGCGACCGACACCCGACCAGTTCCCAGAGCGACGTGGTCCGCAGGTCGAGGAACAAGCCTCGACAGCCGGACGATCTCAGGAGTCCAACCCCGCGCTTCAACCGCCCCTGGCAACAAAGAAGAGGTTGGTCAAGCATCAGCCGCTACTACCACAACCCTACGGGGAAGCACGGCCAGTACCCTGTGGCAACGGGGGACATAACCCCAGCTCTCGAAGTAACGCCGGGGTCAGAACGTGGTCTGCATCGACGAGGGGGTACCGAGAAACCACCCTCAGATTCTGGCGACCCTCAGCATTCAGAGGGGGCTTCGAGTCGCGCCAAGGGCGAGGGTAGCCACTCCGCATCCAGCCATCGGAGACCCTCTCCCAGTCCTTCGACTTGATCAAATATATGTACTGCTCCGCCCACCCCTTGCGGTTAGACGCGGTACGAGAGATAGAGATAAAGTGATCCTTGGCGTGGGCCTTGAAGTAGGCGAAGAAAGTGTCAGACGGACAACTCTGAAGGTGGAAGAACTGTCGGAACAGATCGACGCTCGGTGCCACCGACGCTCTGCGGCACGCGTAGAAGAACCCGCAGAGGATAATGTACGAATTGGGGGATAATCCCCCAGGGTTCCGCCTGTAATGGGTGAGGACGTCCGTGATGAAGGGGTGGACAGGAATACGGAGACCCGCCTGGAAGGAATCTACTGGGATCATGATCCCGCCAGGGGGTGGCTCATTATGTCGTCTCACACGGCAGGAAAGACGATGTCGTACTCAGGGGGGATCTGGAAGGTCTCCCGCAACCCGTGGAACACCTGGTAGGCCACTAAGGGCTGGGAGTCAGGCCGACTAGTGCCCACACCTGAGGTGCTCGGCACACCGCCTCGATTCTGAGGCATCTCCTCCGAAGAGGAGGACTCGACGCTAAGAGGTCTCCTGTGTGGAGGCATCACTACCGCAGAAAAGAAGAACCGAGGGTGAAGGATCCTTACCAGGCAAAAGGAAGCAGAAGCCTACGACAGAGCACTGTGACTAGCGAGACGTGGGTATGGTTTACGAGTGCCCCTTCCACGCTCCTTATAAATTACCCACTACTGTCCGACAGTTGCCCCCTGAGGGTCAAGCGAAGGGACGCCTGCCGCTACGGTGGTACGGCTACTGAGGCCAGGCGACCGTTCTGAGCCCACATCCCTAAAATAAGACAATACCCAGCGTCATCATTGCCAGCGTGACCTCTGCCACCGCCAGAGGCGCCTTGCTTGCAAAGCAGGCCTCGAAGCCACCAACTCCCACCGTACGAGAAAATCACCTTCAAAGCACACCCTCTAGAAGAACCCTCTCTTGGGCTACTCTCAGTCCCCTGCGAGTCCTCGGCAACTAAGAGTAGGGGGGGAAGTGAGGAGGGTAAATCTGGTTTGACCCAGGAAAGGCCCAGGCGCGAGCGGCCCATTAAGGTTCGGAAGCGCTGAGCCCATGCTAGGGGCAAACATGCACGCCCAATCCAGTAAGAGGATCACCGGCCCAAAGGAGCATCAGCTTCCACGACACCGATGAGGCCGGCCCAAGCGTAATTCTCGCCGGAGGACACTCCGACGATCGACCGTTGCCCCCACGACGTCGGCCTTGACCCCGTAACGGGCAAGCACACGTCATGAGTGCCGTAAGACTTGCCCAGGGACCGGATGATGCCGGGGCTATCGCCCTCCAATGGGAAACTCCCGCCGACATAGCGGGGAACGTTACTCCGACTAAACGGACCCTTCCCTATCAAGGGATGAGGCCATCGCTCCAGAACAACCCATATAAAAGGGACATCGACAGAAGAGAAGAGCACGGTAGATTCTTCTATTAAAAAACCCACACGAGTACGTAGGAGGATACTCCTACCCCCGAGCCTTCTACTGAGAAGAGATCAGCCCTACCATCGACAACGACAAGAGGGCCATCCACGTCCAAAGAGCTTCTACCTCCTGAGCGGCCTTACCACCCAGCGAGCACTCTCCGAGAGCCCACTGGGACCGGCGAGCATGCATACATAGGATCTACACGCCTCCTGGATCGACTCATGCGGCCCCTACCTTTCTCTTACTCTGCTCTGTTCTATCGCTCATTAAATCCCTTGCTGATTTAAGCATCGGAGGGTTGTCCCCTGGGGTAACACCCGTGACTTCTTCTGACGCCCTTCTGATTTCTTGGCGTGTGCAGGCATCCACGGGCACGAGATGATTTTCCCGAACAAATAAATAGAGGAGGTGGTACGTGGCCTAGGAACCATTTTCCTTCCGCTACAAAGTCATTTTTAACATGCTAGAATTTTTTTTCATGTATTAATTTACTAATAAGGTTAAAAATAGATTTTTACATGTTAAAAATAATTTTATTTTAAAAAAATAATTTTTAACATGCTGTAAGAATTAAAACATGCTAATATCACATTTCCTTACTTTTGGTTACTTAATGCATATAATTAATATGGATTTCCAAATGTTATAATTTCTATTGTATAGTGACTAACCTGTAGTCCCACATTGGAAGTTTTGAAAACTTTCATGGCTTTATATGTTGGAGAGCTCACCCTTGGGTCAGGACCCAAGGGGCATAGGATGTGGGCTCGAGTTGTGAGTTAAATTGAATGGATACGAAAATCTTAGTATATTTATTTATTTATTTATGCCGCACCGCACTGCACCGCACAAAGTGTCGACTTGGGAGGTCGACACTTATTTTTTGTGTGCGGTTTTATTCTTAAAACAGAATATCGGTGAAAAAGTGTCGACCTGGGAGGTCGACACTTTTCAGTCGTGAAAAAAGTGTCGACCCGGGAGGTCGACACTTTTCACGAAGTTTTTGATTTTCAAACAGAAAACTCGATCTCGAGTGTCGACTCAAGGAGTCGACACTTTTTCTGCTACTTTCGATTTTTGTTAACAAAAATGGCTATAACTAACTTATTTCTCAATGAAATTTAATGAATAAGGTATCAATGGAAAGTGCATTGAAAAAAAAATAATATAGCATGCTTTAATTAGAATTTAGCTTGAGAGATACCTACCTTTTTGCGGATCTAAGGAAGAGGTAAGAAAAAACCCCAAATAAGATGAAACCCTTGATTTCTCCCAAATCTTCATTCAAATCTCCTTCAATCTTCACACCAGCATAGCTTAGGCCTCCAGGGATGGTTTGTGGGTTGATTGAGGTTCTATTTATAGCCAAAACTTGACCAATTTTGTCAAGATTCCTCACCTAATTTTACCTAACCCATTAAGTTCAAATTTAGAAGACAAATTCAATTTCTCTTCTTAATCTAGCCAATTTTTGGTGTGAAAATAATGTAATTTTGACTAGTCTAAAGTTGTATGTTAGGTAATGGTTGATTTTTGAGTCAATCGTCTAGAAATGGGGTTATTATAATCCCTTAAATGCCATATTAAACATGTGTTACGAATTTTGATCTAATTATCCTTTAATAAATCTTTTAATCCGTTAATCCAACCTATTATAGATTATCCAATGGGTCAATTGTAATCCTAGTCCATTATATGGACTTTTATTGGGCTTCATATGATTTATCTAAGGGTTAAAGTATTTATTTTTCAATTTACCTTAAGTAAATTAAAGTAAATGCATTTCTCTAGTTTATTACTTATAGTAAAAATGTAATTGAAGTATTTCATGAAAATTTTAATTATAGAACAAAATTGAAAAATTTTACTTTTCATCTTTATTTATCGGGTTTCTACAATTGGAAAGTTGAACGATCTTGCCGATGGTGATAAGGGTCGCAAAAAAGTCGATCGATCTTGCCGATGATGACAAGGGTCGCAAGGAAGTTGACCGATCTTGACGATGATGACAAGGGTCACAAGGAAGTTGACCGATCTTACCGATGATAACAAGGGTAAAAAAGATGTCGACTGATCCTGCCGATGATGACGGGGGTCGCAAGGAGGTTGACCGATCTTGCCGATGATGACAAGGGTCGCAAGGAAGTTGACCGATCTTACCGATGATGACAAGGGTCGAACAGATATTTGTTCATCGGTGAGACTTTTAAAGGAAGACTCCATTCTGACCTTGCAAAGGGTCCTCTAGGCGGAGGATGTATCATCATTATTCGTCATTCATCAGATTACTGACTTAAGCACCCTTTCGGGTTTTCGCCGAAGCCAACCCCCTCTTGCTTTTGCCCACGCGCCCTCTCGGGTTTTCACGTGACGGGGTACCTGATTTTTGCATGTGGTGGCCTCTCGGGTTTTCACCACAGCTGGGTTAGATCCATCTTTGCCCCTGTCTCAAAGTAGGAACAAGGCCAGTGGGGCACCTCTATTTTAAGCCCCATTTTTTTATCATCAATTTTTTTTTTCAGAGCGAGAAGACGAGGATGGGTCAATCATGTGATGTTTGACCCCATGTAGTAGCATATGGCAGTTGGCTAGGGCACGCAGCCTTGCGCCGAGAAAAGAGGGTTTATTCGTTAGCAAGGGGGTAATGCTAACGCAAAGGATAGATTTCATGCCGATTTAGGCGTAAGACCCGTAATGGCGATATTGTAAGAGGGTCGGCTAGGACATGAAGTCTTGCACCAAAAAAGGGGTTTATTTGTTAGCAAGAAGGTAATGCTAGCGCAAAGGATAGATTTCATGTCGATTCGGGGGTAAGGCCCATAATGGCGATATTGTGAGAGGGTCGGCTAGGACATGAAGTCTTGCGCCGAAAAAGGGGTTTATTCGTTAGCAAGAAGGTAATGCTAACACAAAGGCTAGATTTCATGTCGATTCGGGCGTAAGGCCCGTAATGGTGATATTGTGAGAGGGTCGGCTAGGACACAAAGTCTTGCACTGAAAAAGGGGTTTATTCGTTAGCAAGAAGGTAATGCTAACGCAAAGGATAGATTTCATGCCGATTCGGGCGTGAGGCCCGTAATGGTGATATTTGTATTATATACTATTATTTATATATATATTTTTAAGGGCTCAGCCTGGGCAGAGTGCCACTAGACCAAGGTAGGTAGAGCTCAGTCAGGGCGGAGTGCCACTGGACTAAGGTAGGTAGAACTCAGACAGGCCGGAGTGCCACTGGACTAAGGTAGGTAGAACTCAGTTAGGGTGGAGTGCCACTAGACTAAGGCAGGTAGAACTCAATTAGAGCGGAGTGCCATTGGACTAAGGTAGGTAGAACTCAGCTAGGGCGGAGTGCCACTAGACTAAGGCATGTAGAACTCAGTCCGGGCGGAGTGCCACTAGACTAAGGTAGGTAGAACTTAGCTAGGGTAGAGTGCCACTAGACTAAGGCAGGTAGAACTCATCCAGGGCGGAGTGCCCCTAGACTAAGACAGGTGGAACTTAGATAGGGTGGAGTGCCACTAGACCAAGGTAGGTAGAGCTCAGCCAGGGCGGAGTGCCACTGGACTAAGGTAGGTAGAACCCAGTCAGGGCGGAATGCCACTAGACCGAGGTAGGCAGAGCCTAGCTAGGGCGGAGCGCCACTAGACTAAGGTGGGTAGAGCTTAGCTAGGGCGGAGTGCCACTAGACTAAGGTGGGTAGGGCTTGGTTAGGGCAGAATGCCACTAGACCAAGGTAGGTATAGGTCATTCTGGGAATGTCGGTTGAGCTGTGTGGTATAGCTTTATATGTTTTCCATTAAGGGGAGACAACTGGATGACTCCTTTATGATCTACAAGGACGTACGCCCCCCCTTCATACACTCGGCGGACAACGTATGGCCCGACCCAATTTTCAACCAACTTCCCTTTGGGGTTGGAGGCCATCACCTCTCTTCTTTTAACCATTACCAGGTCACCTTTCTTGAATTCTCACCCTTTGACCAGCTTATCGAAAGCACGGGCCATGCGGGCTTGGTAGAGTTGAATATTTTGTTGCGCACGGAGACGCTTTCCTTCGAGGTCAGCGAGCTCTTACAGTCTTCTTTCCATATTAGTCTACTTGCTGCTGACCAACCCATGCTGGATGGCGATTCACAACGAGAGAACCTCTAATTCAATTGGCACCACAGCCTCCAACCCGTACACGAGGGAGTAAGGTGAGCAGCCAATTGGGGTTTTTTAGACTGTACGGTAAGCCCAGAGTGCTTCGTACATCCTTTCTTCCCAATCTCTTTTGTTAGCCTTGATAGTCTTTGCCAGCAGAGTGCATAGCGTCTTGTTGAAGGCTTCTGCAAGTCCGTTGGATTGAGGGTAGTAGGGAGATGATGCTCTCCAATCAATCTTGTATTTGTCGGCCAGTCGGTACACCTTCTGATTCTTGAAGTGACTGCCGCTGTCAGAGATGATTTGGCTGGGTACTCCAAACCAGAATATTATATTTTACCGGAAGAATCTGGCGACCAGTTCTCTCGTCACTTCTCTTAGTGCTATTGCCTCTGCCAATCTGGAGAAATAATCTGTAGCTGCTAAGATATATTTGCATCTTGATGAAGATGCTGGTAGCGGCCCTACTACGTCCGTACCCCATTGAGCAAACGGCCAACTTGGGATGGTAGGATGCAGTGGCACAAGTGGCCTTCTTAACACAGTGGCATGTTCTTGACACCTTTGACAGGCTTTGGTGAACTTGCAGCAATCGTCAAACATAGAGGGCCAATAATAGCCCAATTTCTTTATTTCAATTTTCATTTTCGGACCGGCCTGGTGTGCCCCTGCTGACCCGACATGGACTTCTTGCATTACCTGCCCGGCTTCCTCTGGAGATAAGCAGTGAAGTAACATCTTCTTTTGGGCATCCGCCATTATCCGGAACAACATTCCGTTCCTCATTTCATAAGAGTCTCTGACTCTCAGGAGCTTCATTCTTTGCTCTTTCTCTTTTGGGAGTTGTTGGTGTTGAAACCAACGTAGGAGGTGCTCCCGCCAACCGGACTGTTGGATTCCTTTTACAGCTGCCACCTCATTTGCTTGTTCATCGGCTAAGGTTTCTGTCACAATGGGGACCTGCCGCCGGTTGATTACTGTTATATTTAGGCTTGTATCTGGCGGAACTGCCAAAGAACTGGCCAGCTTTGCGAGGGCGTCTACTTGAGCATTCTGTCCTCGGTTGATGTGCTTGATGCTGATGAAATAGAATCTCGTCATCAGGCAGAGCGCCAGATGATAATAAGGAAGGAGTTCTTGCTTCTGCACGTCGAACTCTCCTCCCAGCTGTTTTATACCTAGCATGGAATCCCCGAATGCTTCCAGCATCTGAATTCCCATGGAGAGGGCAATCTGTAACCCGATTATGAGGGCTTCATATTCTACTTCATTGTTTATGCATGGCTTGTTTTTTGAACAGGATGTATATATGACTTCTCCTTCTGGAGATTCCAGGACTATGCCTGCCCCTGCCCTGACTCTGGCTGATCCAGTTACTGAGGTGTCAATTCTGGAAGCACCGTCAAAATACAGCTGCCACAGAAAGGGCTACACTTGGCCGACTTCTAGGGTTTCATCTTCAGGAAGCTCTGGTTCTAGTGGACAGTCTTCAGGCACTGGATGCTCAGCAAAGAAGTTTGCAATGGCTTGGCCTTTGATGGCCCTTTGCGGTACGTAGGAGATATCATACTCCATAAGAATCACCACCCATTTGCCTAGGCGGCCTTTAAGGGCCGGTTGAGACATGATATATTTAAGCGGATCCTCTTTGGAAATCAGCTTAACTTCATGCGACATCATATAGTGTCGAAGCTTCTTGACTGTGAAGACCAGTGCCAGGCAGATCTTCTTGATATACGTGTACCTCTCCTCAGTTCTGACCATTCTTCGACTAAAGTAATAGAGGGCTTGTTCCTTCCCTTCTTCATTATTCTGGGCTAGCATTGCCCCCAGAGAGTTATATGTGACTGCTATGTATAGAACCAGCGGCCGTCCTTTCACCAGTGCGCCCAGCACTGGAGGAGTCTTCAGATAATCCTTCAGCTTGTCAAAGGATGTCTGGCATTCTTTGTCCCAGTAAAAGGGCACATCCTTCATCATTAGCTTGTGAAAGGGCTGGCATCGCCCTGAGAAGTTGGATATGAACCGCCGGATATATGCCAAGCGGCCTTAAAGAGATCTCAGCTCGGAGAGGTTCCTTGGTGAAGGTAGCTCCTAGATCGCCTTGATCTTTGCGGGGTATATCTCAATCCCCCGATATCTGACAATGAAACCCAAGAACTTTCCACTCGATACTCCGAACGCACACTTCATGGGGTTCATCTTCAATTCGTACTGCCTTAGCCTCTGGAAGATAAATCGGAGGTCCTGCAGGTGGTCTTCTTTCTTCCTGGTCTTGACTACCAGGTCATCTATGTAGCACTAGACCTTATGGTAGAGCAGTTCATCAAATATTCTAGTCATCGCCCGCTGATAAGATGCGTCGGCGCTCATTAATCCGAACGGCATCCTCTTATAATGATAAATGCCTTTGGGAGTTCGGAAGGCGGTGTGGACCCTGTCATGTTCCATGATCCATATCTGGTTGTAGCCGGATGACCCATCCATAAATGACAAGGCTTCATGGCCGGTCGTGGCATCAATCATGACCTCTGTTATCGGTACTGGGAAGTCATCTTTAGGGCACACTTTATTCAGATCTCGGAAGTCAACACATATCCGGATCTGTCCATTCTTCTTCTTCACGGGCACAATATTAGCTAGCCACGTGGTATATTTATTTTCTTCGACGAAGCCCACATCAATGAGCTTGTCAACTTCTTTGCAGATTTGAGTGATGAGCTCTGGCCTCATGCGCCGCGGCGGTTGCCTCACCGGTTCGGCTTTTGGGCTTATGGTTAGCTCATGCTGTGAGACTGCAGGGCTCAGTCCTGAGATTTCCTTGTAGGTCCAGGCAAAGCAATCCCGATATTCTCGCAGTAGCTGGATATACAACCCCTGTTCTTTAGTAGATAACTGGGCACTAAGGAAGGTTGGCCTGGGGTCGTCCTCGTCTCCCAAGTTGACTTATATCAGTTCATCGACTATGGCTTGGCCTCCGTCTTTTATCTCTGGGGGTGCAGGCTGAAGGTCGACAAAGTCGGGTATATCATCTTCGAGGTCGAGGACCTCGATCTTTTCATTTTTCCTTATCTGAGCTTCGTCAGGAATCTCTGGTTCGGCCAGTAGTGGCTGTATGCATTGTTCTGCCAGCAAATCTACCTCGGTTGTGATTCCGAGGGGTAGGTCGATTGCCTCGTCCCCTACTAACGGGCTTGTAGTCGTTAAAGAGTGGTGATTGTTTGCCATTGAGGTAGAGCAGCACTGCAACTCCGTGGTACAAGGTGAGAAGGTCCCACCCTCCTGGATCACCATATCTTCAGTGGAGGTAACTTTTTCTTTTCTAGCAGCATTCATCCCTTGATCATGTTTGGAAGAAGCTTCCATGATTGGTTCGAGAAGTGCTGACATCATCATCCGAGGAGGGTTACTGGAGGGAGGCAACTCTACTTCCTCGGTATCTTCAGCTTCGCTACTGCTAGCCGTGTCGAATTTGGCTTGAAGATCGGCTTCTTCAGGATAGGCCTGTTCCCAGCACCGGCAGGGGATTATGGCTTCTGATTCTAGACCTCTTGGTTGAGCTGGTTCAGTGTATTCAGCTTCTGCTGGGTGTTCATCGAAAGTTGCCCCCGGTGAGTTATCCTCGGTTGGGTAGAAAGTGAAAATGGTATCCACTTCATAGCGTCCGCTGTAATAGTATTCCTCCAGGGTGAAGCCCAACCCTAGGTGTTGAGAGACACGTCTCATTTTATTATCCAGGTTTGGGGGATACCACAGTTTCTGGAATGCTTCTTTCTTCTTGCGAGGCTGGCCAGAGGGGATGTGCTACTTCTGGAACATCTTGGCCATTCGACTTGTTACAAATGTCAACCCTTGTACAGGAACTGACGGGTCTTCTATATCTTCAGGTAGATGACAATCAATATCCTCCTGTGTAGGGTGCTCCTCGGCTGTGTAAAACAAAGTACCGGGGCCATCTATCTGCGCCACCTCCCAGGTTTTGAAAGGCTCAACAGTGATATTATCGAGACCGAGAATTGGCTTAATAAGGCCTTCCGGGATCCCGAAGTGGCCGTGTTGCTGGTCAACCTTGGCTTCATTATCTTCGGGGTAGATAGCGGGAGGCGCTACCCTGCCCACGTTCCCGGTGGCGGTGATGTGTGAGACCTTCTTGGGATTAACATACCCACGCGGTGGCAGGGGGAACCATTCGGCGCCGGAGGTGCCTTTTGATGTGATGGAAGGGGTCTTGACTTTAGGGGTCTTTTGCGACCGTTCTGCATATAGAGGGGCATCCGCCAAGTGACACTCGAACACTTCGAACGGGTGGAGATCATAAAATACCCTTTCCTCCTTCCCCTCCAGGCTATATTTGATGCACTGGTGGAGCGTGGAAGGCACCGCCATGTTCTCATGTAGCCAAGGGCGGTCGAGTAGCGCCTTGTACGAGGTGCAAGAATCGATGACATGAAACTGCACCCTCGTGACAAAGTTTGCTAGAGTGAGTGTGAATTCTGCTACTCCTACCGACACCTCACACTTTTGGTTGAAATCGACAATACGCACATCTCTGACTTTTTGGAGGCGCACGTTGAAGTAGTGCCTCTCATATATCCTGTAGGGCAAGATGTTGACAGTCGCCCCGGGATCGACCAGGATTCTATTCAACTCCCGGCCATTCAGATGCCCCCTCATATACAACGGTCTGTGGTGGCTGGTAGGGGGGAGAAACATGTCCTCCTGAGTGAAGGTAATGCTGGCCTCCGACAGTGCTTCAGTCAGGCAGGTTTCATATTGAGCAGGCATCTGCAGAGCAGTAATGATCGCCTGTCGGGTCTCTTCACTTAGAGAGAAAATTTCCCAGATAGTGAATCTCGCCGGGAGCTTTTTCAACAGTTTGACTACCCGACTTCCTGCTCGAACATTGGATAGTTTCATTTCTTCTGCCCATCTGGGCTTGAGAGAGTCTTGGACTGTGGCCCCTGATGGGCCTGCTTCATCGGGCTCTGAGGCTGCACCCTTCTGCTTGGGGTCATCTCCTTGCTGTCCCTCATCAGCTACCGCCAGACAAGCTTCTTCTTCATCCGGCAATCCGGAAGGTTGTTTGAGCTGTGGGCGAGTGCCCCCAGTTGTTGGTTCGGCATCCTGGCATGGCTGCTTCCCCTTTGACATCTTCAGAAATTCTAGGAAGGAAGGGGCGGTAGTGCTACCCCCACTCTGATTGTATAGGCTTGACGGAGCAGGGATTTGGGCTCCCCTGACCTCCGGAGGGGGTATCTTATAGGGTTGTTCCCCCCTGAAGATAATGTTGTGGTTGGCGAACAGCTGACGCCCCCATCTTCGGCCTGACCGGGTTGCATGTGTAGTAGTTGCTGCTTCGGCCTGACTTTCCTTGGCGGTGGGTGCGAAGCATATATTTTCTTCGTCCTCCTCACCAGGCAAATTGAACAGAGCAGAGAGGGTGTTGTAAGAAAGGATTATACCCTTTGTAGCCTTGCTGGCCCTTCTTCTCTTTCTTCGTCTTCTTTTCTTTTCTTCGGCTGCTGCCTGCCCCCAGAACAGGCTGCCATCCTTGTCTGATACTTTGTTAGCTTCCTCTTCTTGCTTTAGTGAAAGCTGTTCTAGTTCCTGCCATGGGACATGATCCCGTACCAGTAAAGGTTCTAGTTCGGGCTGTACATATTAATCTAGCCCATTTATGTAGTCTTGTAGCCGTCGGGCTTCTGGACTAATTTCCTTGACCACTAGCAATGGAGTCTGCCTCCTGTGGTTGTGGGTAGGTATTCTGATAGCTACAGGTGGATTGGTCCACACAGGTGTTGCCACCGGCAAAGGGGGTCGTGGTGTGATGCCACGAATATGCGCCCCCACTGTTGGGCGAGACGTGCCCTTCTTCTTGGTTCTTATAGGGACTGGCTGCCATCCCTCTTGTTCTTTCATTGGGGCTAGAGAGCAGGCTTCATAGGTATGCTGAGTACTGGCTTCTGCGGTCTCCTCAGGCAATGCCTGATATAGAGAGACCATGTTGACCGCGGCTCTTCTCAGTGGCGCCTCATGTGGTTGTGGAGGGTCAACCTTGTACTCCCCCAACTCTATCTCTTCTTTGCTCACCATGCCTTCGATAATATCGTTGAAAACATAATAGTCTTCAATCGGATGCCCCAGCATCTGGTGGTAAGGGTAAAATCTTAGGCTGTCTCTTCTCTTCAGGTCCTCCAGCCTCTTTGGCTCAGGCAGGGTGACCTTATCATACTGGGTAACCCAGTCAAACAAGATCCTGGTCTTCACCTTTGGGAAAGAGTAGGCCTTCTTCATCTTATCCCGCAGTGATGGACCTTCTTTACCATTTTCGGTTTTAGTAGGCTGATAAGAAGCTACCTTCTTGCCTTTGTCTTTTTGTTGTTCGAACGCCTTGATATCAAGGGCGTTCTCTTCTTTAGGTGCCTGGTGCCGCTCTGCTGCCTTACCTTTTTGTGCAGCGGCAATAGTTGATGTCGGGACAGGTCTTGCCAGGAAGGCTTCTACCTCGACCATAACATTATTCAGGCGGTCGAACGACCGAATTTCCATGCCAATCATCTTTTCTAGTACCTCTCTCCTGAGGTTCTGCTTGCAGATTTGTACAGCGTCCTCCTGATGCGCGGGTTGCTTGCATCTCATTCCGAGGTTTCTCCACCTCTTGAGATAATCAAGGGCTGTCTCATCTGCCCTTTGTCTTGTTGAGTAGAGTTCGACCATTGTGACTTCCCTCTCTGTGACATGAAATCTTTCTCTAAACTTCCTCTGCATGTCCGACCGATCACTGATTGACCCGACCGGGAGGCTGGAGTACCATTCAAATGCGAGCCCCGTGAGCGAGGACCCGAAGAATTTCAGAAAATATGACTCGTCAGTGGCCAGATCACCCATGACGGTCATGTAGTAGGCGACATGTTCTTTTGGGGATCCCTTCCCGTTGAACTTGTCAAATTTTGGCAGCTTGCTAATCCCAGGAGGGATCCGCTTGGCAGCATGATGCGGTGGGTACGGCACCCTATAAGTATCGAATGCGACATATTCGCCTTCACTTCTTTCAGCGAGCTTCAGCTCGATCATTCTTTCCACCATCATCTTGCTCATGACGGTTGGATGAACCGGTTCTGGGTAGAAATGTGCCGGCTGCAGGTAGGGGGTGACCAGAGTGGTCGCCTGTGGAGGAGGACGCATCAGTGGAGGTGTCTGGTGCACCTGCGGTAGTACCGGCGGCATCAGCGGCTGTGGTGGGCATTGCTGAGTTGTCGCCACACTTGGTTCTGTCGGCTAGGGTAGGGTATAGAGTGGTGGGAAGTCATTCTGGTTGACGGCTCCCCGTGATAATTCGGCCTGCATATCGGGTTGCTTGGAGGCTGAAGACTGCTCTGTCTTCTCCATGAACTGCTTCTTCAGTAGCTCTATCTCCTTGCAGTACCTTTGGAGTATCATTAATACTACCGGATCCATAGCTGCAGTGCTGGGGATAGCTTCCGTCGTCTCACCGGGTGCACCCTCAGGTAGGATGTCGAGCAAGACATCTTCTTCTTCTTCTACTGTTACAACATTTACGGTAAGAATAACGGCTTTATCATGTTATTGGTGGTGGACCAGGGTCTTCTTTCCCTCGGTCGTTGCCAGCTTTTTTTTTGCGGCTTCCGCCCTTTGAGTACTCGGCCTCGGCCTTCCGGCCAGCCAAGCCAGCTCCTGAGGCTCTTCAGGCAATCTTCCATAGTGGCCAGACACCCCAGCCATGTTGTAGGTGAAAATCTGCATCCTTCTTCTCTGTCTGCAAAACCTCCTTTTTGCATTCTTCTGGAAGGTGAGCCGTTCAAATAAAGAGACTCTTCTTCTTTCCCCCTGGTGGGGAGTAATTTCATAGGCTGGAATATCCAAGCCATCTTCATACCCGTTGTCATCGACCGATGACGTCATTCTTCTTTCTTCTTCTTCTTCCACTGCCATTGATGAGCAGTGATCTTCTTCGGCCACGGCTGCTTGCAATAGCCGTTGTTGGCCCAAGGAGGGGTTGCCCAATGCCCTAAAATAGCTCCTGACCATATTGGTCATCTGTTCTTGCCCTCGTCCCGTATGTAGGACCGGGGACAGTTGTCGACCTCCTATCGGAGGGATGTAAGCAAGCCGGGCTCTTCCGGCAACTTGTTAAAATCTTCCTCCGACAACGGGGATGTTGGCTTGTCGGGCGCAGGCCCTAAAGCTTCCACGGCGTGGAGGGTCCACAACCGTTTCTTCATTTCTCGAGGCAGGGCGCCTCTTCTTGTTCTCCTCTACTCCAGTAAATCTGGAGCGGTGCAGGACTGGTGCATCTTGGTAGGTAGGCTGGACCCTCTTAGGGACCCAAACCTGCTTGAATCTCCTTGGCTCGGGAGCCATCCTTCCATGGCCATGGCGGCCGGTCTCTTCTTTCTCAGCTTTCCTCCCAGAGAGGGCCTGGAAGGAATTGTAGATAGGCACTGTAGGGATCACCCGATCCGGGCTCACTCGAGCTTCGTGTCCATCCAGAAAGACACGAACTCCCCCGATCAGCATAGACTTGCCAGACATGGAGAGACGTCCGGTGACAGTAGCAGCAGCAGCCTTCCTCCGGGGGTTCCGATGTCGGCGCCTCCCAAAATTCTTGGCGGGGACGGGGCGAGCCCCGTGAGTGATATGGTGCACCAAGCAGTTGGCGATTTGAATTGGGCTCGTGAGTGAGCCAGCACAGCGTCGAGCCTCCGGGGCCTCGACCTTCTCTGCAGTCTTCTCTTCTGTAGGCTCCAAGGGTTCCACTTGTAGCATGTCGACAAAAGCTAACCCCAAGAAGTTGGGGAAGCCTACGGCTGGTGGGAAAGACCCGAAGACAGTGGGCACCGCCAGGTACCCGTGTTTAGCGTGGCCGATGATGATCGCGGGGTCGAAGTCAACCACAATGAGTCCTGATGATGTTATCGTCCACCTGCGGTAAAGAGACAAACAGTCAGTATTCTTGGGGGAAGCCCCCAAAGGCATCCCCTCTTGGCAAAGAGATGAAGGGAGACTCGAGTCCCACCGGGCGTGCCAGACTTGTGGGGGGAGGGACTTAGATTTCGTTCTTGAGATGAGGGTATCTCTTGTTTGGCGTGCCAGTCACTGTGAATCGTGTCACACCGACATCAAAAAATATATATTAAAAGAAATTAAAGGCTAAATGAAAAGGAGCAAGAGGTTGCTAATGGAGTGTGATCGCCAGAGGGGTTACCTCGAAAGGGAGGTAGAATGATCGCGGATACCTGGTAAGAAAAGTGATGCTGGATGGATTGTGGTTTTTTCTCCTCCTCCTTCTACCGGCCGGCCGATGAAGGGGGTTTCTCTTTCTTGATTACCCTTAAACAAAACACAAATAACCAAAGTAGAAGGGGATTAGCCAAGAGTAGTATCAATCCACAATTAGAATAAGGTAATGAAATATAAACATGAAGAACACACCTTTTGGTCCTTTTTAAAACCCCTAAGAGAATTAGGGAGAGGAGATATGATGCAAAAAGGAGATATGATGCAAAGACTAATGCAAGGATCACTATATGATGAACAATGATGGGATGAGTAGCAAACTAATGAAACAACTCCCTGCTGTTCCTGACAACAGTAAAGGGAGAGAACCCAAGAAGGTGGCTTCCGGCTGGTGCAACAGGAAGAAGGAAGAAGGAAGAAGCAAGTCCTTTCTTCTGAACTCACGATAGCAGTAAACTATCTCTGCCTGCTAACATGCTGCTCTCTGCTGCTAACTATTCTCTCTTCTCTTTTTTTAACTGTTGTTGTTAACCCTCGCGTGAGCAGAACCCAGGGCTATTTTATAGGGTGCAAACCATAGATTTAGTGGGATTAGAACGGGCAACAGTCATCTACGGCAAGGCCTCTACTTCCCTAATCCAACAAGGTGATTGAAACAGAGCAGGGATCTCTAGCTCCAGGAAAGGTTCATTCGAGCAGGACACGGAAGGGTAAAAGATGACTCTCCGAAGGGCGTCAATTGAATTTGACGACCTGCCTCAAGGCGTTAATTAAAATGACGACCGAAAAAAAGGCGTCAATTCACGGTTTAATTTTAGCAACAAAATCCTTTCCTTATTTAAAAATGATGAAATGACGCCTATACCAATGGGTGTTAATTGATAAACGACCCTTTGGGGACGTCAATTCTTGATTTTCCAATTTGTTTAGAATTCGTAATATTCCAAAAACTGACGCCTCTGCCAACGTTCGTCCTTTCATTGAGCGACGCCCAGGTCTAAGCCGTTATTAAAAAGACGCTCCTCGTCAAGTCGTTAATTCCAAAAAAAAGCTAAGAAAATCACAGAAAACACATAAAAATAGAAAAACTTCATATTAAATCAATATTGAGGTTCACTTTGGGGCGTCACATGGTGACATGAGATTTTACTCGACATAGCGTCAGTTTTGGCGTGTCTACAACTGCCCCGCCTTGGCGTCTGCTTTGCAAGGGAGTGAGATGGAATGAAGTGAAAGTGCAACAAGCGGAATGAAGTGGAATGAACTGATAAGTAGATGCCAAGGTGTGATGTGACACGCCTCTGACACTAAGCGTTGGAAATCTTTCCAAGATTCTGAACGAAACAACTCTGGATGATTACAAGAAAATCATCAATTAGTTGGAAAAAGGGAACTAAAAATGTGCACGAGGGCACGAAAGGGAGACACCATTGGAGAGCGGTTACCAGCCAATGTGGACGTGCTACAGTCAAGGTGGATTTGTAACAAAATAAAATGAATTGAGATGAAGACCCAGCAAATGAACGCTTTTCAAGGAACCAGTCTGAGCGGCTTGAAGGAGAATAAAGTACTGGATTTGGGATGAAATATCTCATGTCAACTCAATTAAGAGCGAGCGACCTTCATTATTGGCGTAATATGTAGATTTTCATCATTAAGCTCAAAGTCCTACATGATGCATGCTGGGCTAAAAGAAAAAAAGATTAAAACAAACTAAAAATAGAAAATAATCAAGGATAATATTGCTAAGCCATCTAGGTTTGGTCAATAATCCAGATCTCTAAGCTGACACTAAGCCGAAGCCCGTTTGTCCACGCATCAACTTAGAAAGTGGAACCGTCATCCCAGACCTTTAATGACTCAATGGCCTATCCGTGCGATCAAGACTCTCATGGAATTATCACTGTTTTTGATGAAGGGGAACTCAAATTCCAGGTTTATCAGAACCACAAGGTCCTTGATATGCTATAGTAGCGTAGAATATTATATAGATAACAATGCTTTACAGGAGAAACACAAAAAAAATGGAATGACGTTACCCCAATGAATCAACCACGCATCTCCAGACCTGCACTCTTCTGTACTTAAAGATTCATCAGTCCACTTAAAAAATGATCAACTCATGAAAGAATCCTCAATATGATCATAAGTGCATAATATGAAGGCTGATAATAAAAGATAGCACTTAAGCTCATAAAAATGTTTATAAAGCAATCCAACATGTGAGATCAGAAATTGATGACCATAGTAAGCGGCGTCCAAATGATAAAAGACGACTAGCATAAAGGCGTTAATTGCATTAAAGGTTCGATTAGGAATTGGAAAGCAAATGACGCTCTTCAGGGAGGCGTTAAATAAAAGATGACCTGAAACAAGTCGTTAATTCAATAAATGACGCCCTGAACCATGTCGTTAATTAACTGAAATTCTGAGACAACACTCTTCCGTCTCTGAAATAGAAAGCTTGAACCCAGTCTTATTCGTATTCAACTCTTTAGCTTCGAACATCCATTAGAAACTTCAAACTCCTATAAAGGAGGGGATTTCCTTCAGTAAACCACCGAATCCTCAGTTCTGCTTTCTTCTTTTCATTCATACACAGGTGCTGTAGGCTGCTGCTGTTTTTCGTGAAGCTCAGTACCGCAACATATGCTTGCAATATGCATAGAGCCATGAAGAAGGCCAAGACTTCCACTCCCAGGCTTTCCGAGATCAACGGCCATGTAAATAATAGAATTGCTATGAACCAGGTACTTTAAAATTTGAGTTGCTTATTTTTTCCTATTCTGCATTATTCCCTTCAACTCTCATCCTTCTTCTCCTCTATGCTTTCTCTTTTCTTTTCTACAGGACTATCCAAATATTCCAGGGGCATGGAGATTCACAAAGAATAAATGGCTTCCCCTCCTGCTTTCCAAGTTTAGCTCAGACATGAGGGCCTTCCTATCTAGATGGCACCTCCTGGGTTTGGTCACCCATGCTAAACACTATGACCAAATTCACCTAGATTGGGCAGCTGTAGGAGCTCTTGTGGAGATATGGCACCCTTCTACCCACACCTTCCTTTTCTCTACCTTTGAAGCCACAATTTTATTAGAAGAATTAGAAATGATCTTAGGCTTAAAGAAGATAAAACAAGGGGATGAGGAGAAGATGTCCATCATGCCAAGACAAATTACCTCTCATGAACTACTATCAAGCTTGATTCCTAGCCCCAACTTAGTGAGCAAAATCAAAGCCACAAAAGGGATTAACCTCTTAAAGCTTGCCTCATGGGTCTATAAAAGGACCGACCAAGCTAAAGAGGATGATGAAATAGAACGTGTGGCAAAGGCCTTCGTTGTATACTTGGCGGGAGCAATCTTGTTCCCCTCCATGGAAGATTTTCTAGAAGAGTCCCAATTGAGCGCTATAGCTAGCCTTTGGGAAGGAGAGAGAGCGGGACCGGCGATATTAGCCTATCTATATAGTGGGCTCACCTCGGCGGCAATGGGGAGACCGATTTATGGATGCATGATCGTTCTCTCTAGTTGGGTAGATCTCCATTTCAAATTTGACCCATGCGAGGAGGCCCAACAACCATCAAGGATATTCTCTAAAAGCCCTCTTTCCTATATGACCGGCTCATTGGGATTGAGCAATAGAGTGATGAACCGGATTCCTCAAATCAAAAAAAGAGTGGAATGGAGGGAGCACCTCAATGTGATGCCTAAGAATCTCTTCACATGCGCCCCGGGACTACTCAAGGCTCAACAACTCCGCACACGATTCTCTTCCGGGATGGATCTTTGGCTAATAGGTGCTACAGAATTTGCACTATACAACTCTCATAGGTGCCTTTCTCAACTCGGGCTTCCACGGCGACTATTCGAGGACTTATCTCATCTCCCTCCAATCAAGACAAGGGACATCGGCAGTAATGAAGATGGAGAAGAAACCACCACAATTCAAGCCTTATGGAAAATTAGCAAAGCTCATCAGCCTGTAGAAAACTTAGAAGAAGACAAAGATTAGTGGAAAGCATATGTAATAGCTTTAAGAAATTTAAGGCCCAAACGGCTCATTAGATGTATTGTGATCTTTTCATCAAGAAAATAATGATAATCTTCCATTAGAGCCAAATTATAATGTTTCTGATTAATTCCTCCAATAATCAGCGTTTCTGTTCTGAATAACGACTTAGAGAATGGCGTCAATTGGAAAAGTAACGCCTTCCAACACGTCGTCAATCATTAATCATTTTTCGAAATCAAAATATCAATTCCCATGATTGACGCCTTCCTCAAGTGGCGCTAATTGATTCACGTCCCAGGATAAGGCGTTAATTTGATTCAAATTCCAACAATTAACCGTTTAAATTCTGAAAGTAACGCCTTCAGATAAGCCACCTCTTATATAAATAACGCCTGCGACAAAGTCGTCAATTAAAAAAACTGTAATGATGACTCCAATCATATCTATCAATTCCATTAAATGCGCCTGACGATGGTTACAGATTCCCACACAAAGATAAAATGACGCCCCCATGCATGTTGTCAAATCTTTAAATAACGCCCATAAGTATACCCGTCAATTCAAAAAGAGGCACCTTTCCTTAGGTCGTTAATTAATTTCGACAGTTTGATTTTTCTTTCCCTCCTTTCTTCTTCTTCCTTCGCCCTCTTTCCCTCTTTCCCTCTTCTGCAACCCTAACCGAGCCCCCCCCTTCTATAACTCTCTCACTCTCACCCTCTATCTCTCTCACTCTCAACCCATGGCCGGCGGTGGACTCAAACGCCAACGTATCTCGGCCCCCGACGTGGTGGACTTGGAAGGCAGAGAAGCCGTGGAGGAACACGCCGTGGAGGAGCTTCCTCCCGCGGCGGCCGAGGAAGCTCCGGCGGCGGAGCACGGCGAGGAGGAAGAAGAAGTTGAAGAAGATGAAGAAGAAGATGGCGGTGAGGAAGATGGAGAAGAGGAAGACGAAGGAGAAGAAGAGGATGGAGGAGATGAAGAAGGAGAAGAACACGAAGAAGGAGGAGAAGAACCACCGGCCACGGCGGCGGTCATCCCTCGCCCCGGCCAACCGCGGCGGCCACAGCAGCCACATCCTCAACTCCGGGGAGGGCTAGTGGTGCCCGAGCGACGGAAGGTAAGCCTCAAACCCCATTTTTTTATTTTTCTTCAATTTTATTTCCATTTTTCATCCTCTGTCAAAGCTGTCGGACGACACAGAGAAAAGACGCCCCAAGGGGTGTCGTTAATTAAAACAACGACTCCTTGAGGGTCATCAATTTCAAATATATATATTTTTTCAAAAAAAGTTAATTCACAAATCATGCCCTGCAACATGTCGTTATTTTAAAAATTATCATGCTTAGCTTCATGATGTTATTTTCCATGCTTTCTTTTATCTCAATTAGTTATTTTCAATATATGAGCCCCTGTTGATTTTTATTTCGCATGCTGTTTTTAATTTAAAACCCTGGCAAACAACGCCCCCCGTCGGGGCGTCAATTCAACAAACAACAACCAGTGGTGTGGTCGTTAATAAAAAAAAACCAGAATTTCTTTCTTGGGCAAAAAATTGCTCACCCTGAACAACGTCCCCTACAGGGCCGTTAATTAAACAACTGACGACCCAGGGATGGGCGTCAATTCAAAATTTCTTGGAATTTAGGAATTAGTTTCAAAAAAACGTCACCCACAGGGGCGGCTTCTAGATAAACAATGACCCAGGCTGGGTCGTTAATTCAATGAACGTACAGTATCACCCGAAACCCATTTGGAAATAACGTCGTCCTCAGGGGCGTCAATCATAAAAACCACGACCCAAGGCAGGTCGTTAATCATCCAAACAGCAAATATCACAGTTAATGAACTTGAATGAATTTTCACATGAAAACTGAAGCAAAAAAATTCTTTTATATGCATGCAGGGGCTGATGAGGACACGGATTTCTTGGGTCTAGGTTCGGGCAGCGTACTACGGCCTCCCCGAGTTCCAGAGAGCCAGGGTAGATGCCATGGGGTTTGGGGCTTTCTTTATCATTGAGTCAGTGAGACCCGACCTACCCTTGATCCAGGTTTTGAGAGAGAGGTGGGACAGGTCGAGCCGGGCATTTCTGATGCCGTGGGGTCACATGGTCCCTAGCCTAGAGGATGTGGCTAGGATTACTGGGTTGAGGGTTGACGGCGAGGCGGTGAGTGGGATCACCCTACCCGACTATAGCGAGCTTACCCAGAGACTACTAGGGTTGGAGACCGTCTACGAGACACCTAGCGAGTGTAGGACCATCTACCGCTCTGACCTTACCATGGCCATGGGTTTGGGTGATGCTAAGCATAGATCTAGGGAGTCCCTACAGCAGTTCTCACAGAGGTTGATAGATGGGGCTAGGGCTGCCTACTGCCAGGACCCGGCTGACAGGGAGAGGGTAGACCGAGATCTGAGGAGGTTTTTGTTCTTGATGCTCAGAAGGCTACTGCTTGGCACGAAGGGCGATGTCATCAACTGCCGCTTCCTAGGGATTCTTGAGGACTTGGAGGGCGTTGGCAGATACACCTGGGGAGCAGCGCTGCTGGCACACTTGATAGCCGACCTGTCCACGGGGACAGGTCATGAGACGACCGTCAGTGGCTTCTCACCATTTCTTCAGGTATGCATTTTTTGTTATTTTCTTGTTAGAATGCATATGCATATGAATGTTTTGCTAATGCGATGCATGAATGCAGGTTTGGAGCCATTTGTACATGCCGATGGGGCGTGTCGACCCACGGCCTGGAGACGAGGGGTCCTTCCCTCTAGCACGGCACTGGCTACCAGTGGTGATTGGAGCCCCACTTGCCTACGAGTTACGAGTGCTGCGACGAGAGTTTCGAGACTTCCCTGCCTCACTGGTACGCATGATTAATGTTATGCATTTTTTTATTATTTAATTATGATGAGACGATGATGATATGCATGTTTATGGATGCAGGTGCGGTGGAGACCCTACGAGGGGATGACCGACGAGGGCCAGCCGTGGATCGTAGCGGGCCGACCTCGCTTCAGATATGAGCTTTGGGTTCATTGCTTGAGCGAGATTGAGCCACTAAGGCTTAGGCTGGTGATGAGAACCCTCGACCTACACCAGAGTGGATCGAGGTAGGAGATCCGCGTAGGATAGGCAAGAAGACGTGCGGTCGCACGAAGGCGATCGACTGGAGAGTGCGGTTCTCCGACCAGTACGCAGACTGGCAGCGTGGCGGGATCCGAGTCACTTCCCGGGCAGCGGACAGCTTCGAGTACCTCCGACGCTACTGGGAGGTTTACGCTGGCCGACCCCAGATGAGGGTCCTAGGAGTATGTATGAATGCACTTATTTCTAAATTAAATGTAAATGCTTATGTATATCTATTATGTGACGAATATGTGGTGAATGCAGGATGCACGGGACATAGCAGCGATGGACATGCAGACGCACCTCCATAGCTTGGAGGCCCAGTTGGCTGCCACCCGGGCAGACCTTGAGACCCTGGTGAGTGTTTAATTTATTCCTATATGTAAATGAATTTTTTTATTGATGATTAGCCACTGACAATCTCAATAAATACAGCGTGCCCAGCAGGGAGCAGCAGGGAGAGAGACGGGACAGGCCTCTAGCTCGAGAGGGCCTAGTGCAGAGGTGACTGCACTAACAGAGCAGCTAGCAGGAGCAGTGACACGGGCCGAGGCGGCAGAGCGCGCCCTCGCCACACGGGTATGCCTTAAACCTCAAACTCAACCGTGCGTTAAATTATTTATGTGATATGCTCATGAAAATTGTTGTTTACAGACTGAGGAGCTCCAGGCCGCTCTTACTTGCATCGCGGATGGACAGCAGGCGATGGCCTCTCGGGTGAGTTATTTGTTTTCAGTTGTATATTGCCTATTTCCATGAATTATTGAATTGTGGAACTGATTATTTGTTTACCTATTTGCAGACCTCGGAGCTACAGGCATCGCTTACCCAGACTGCCCTGGCCGGGACAGAGTTGGCGATCCACGAGCAACGTGTCGTGGAGCTGGAGCGGGCCTTGAGGCGGCGAGAGGAGTTGCCTCAGGACGTGGCGGAGCTGCGAGTCGCCCTCGAGATGGAGCGGAGAGAGCGTGCTCAAGAGCGCGAGGACCACCAAGCGGAGCGTGCCCGGGATCGTGAGCAGCACCAGGTAGAGCGTGTCCGGGACCGCGAGCAGTACCAGGTGGACCGTGCCCGGGATCGTGAGGAGAGGTCAGCTTGCGATCGGGAGCTTACAACCTTGATGGCCCAGCTAGCCGTTACACAGGAGCGGCTACGAGCGACCGAGGAGCGGCTCCAGCGAGGCCGGGAGCGGGCGCGAGCTGCAGGGTACACCTTCACTAGTTCTACTTTTGTGGCGGGTTCCTCTCTCCGGTAGAGGAGCGAGGCAGAGGAGCCGGCTCAAGCTCCAGCTACTTCCCGGGGGTCCATGCCCCCTCCACCAGCGCCTCATCGGGAGGACGAGAGTGAGGCAGAGAGTAGGAGAGAGGAGGGTGGAGGCGAGAGCTGAGAGACTGTACTTGTACTCTTCCACCCTCACACCTGTACTCAGATAGTTATGATGTGTATGTATATGAGATTGAAATTTTTTTACCTGAGCACTTGTGTAGTTGTGTACTCGTGTCTTCTTTTCCTTCTCGCCTTTTCTTTTTCCCTGCGTTTGTAGTTCACACTTGAACAAACAGGTTAATCCATCTGTTCGACTTGGCCCCTTGCTCAATGAGCAAGGGATGTCTTAACTGTGACCTTGATAACGGGTCAAGGGGCCAAGCCTTTAATCAATGAAGGCAAATGATAGATAAAAATGCACCATGCAAGCAGGCAAATGCTAACTAGAAATAAAAGATGCAACCAAGTATATGAGAAACAAAGGGCTTGAAATTCCACATTTTTTTGTTTTTATTTTTTATATATATATTTTTTGTATTTTCATTTTGAAAGTGGCGCCTTCGATAGGGTTGTTAATTTTGAAAAGAATGCCTATTCGAAGAGGCGTGGATTTTGATTTGAAATTTTTTTGTTTTGGAGGTAAGCATAGTATAGAGCTTTGAAACCTTAACCATCATAATCAAAAATTCATTAGACTTTCTCAAGAGACTTAACAAAAGAGTCAACGTGACTTGTACTTAGGCGTTTACTCATATTCTCTTGCAGCCCATCCTTCTTAGTCCGTCTTCGCCATTCTTCGAGTTCACAACCCACCATGGAGGGAGTAAAGAAGAATGATTAAGGAAGCTCACGAAAGATTTTCAAGAATGGGACACGCTCCTCCCCTGCCCTAATGCCTGTTGGGATTCGGTCTTTGGCTTAGGAAAATTTTGTTGCTCTTTTTGCCCTTATTCATGCATGCTTACGACCAAGGTTTTCCTTGCGGGGACTTTGCCCTCTTGACATACTTTCTTTTATCATAACTTCCTTTTCTTTTCTTTTTTTCTTCAAAATAGATAAAGACCTAATTGTACTTGGGCTTTAAGCATTTTGTTCCCTTTTGGGCCCTGACTTCCACCTATTGAGGCGGCGGACATGCTTGGTTAGTAACCCCTAACTTGTATTCCCTCTCGCGAGTCGAAGTGAAGAGAATAGGTAAGGCTTTTACATTCTTAGTTTGGGTCGGACTTTCCTCGAATTCCGGGCTGCTCGAGTTTAAGAATAAAGCGTGTAGTGTGTGCGTGAATTGACCCAAGAGTTAAACCGTCGAGACTGAAGAAAGAATTAAGGATTTTGATTTTTTTGGCATCGTGGCCCACGTACCATACCAGCCTCAAAGATTTTTTTTCGTTTTTCTGCTTGGTTTTCTCTCTTTTTATTGCTTTTTGTTTTTCTTCTTTTTGTTTCTTTTGTTTTTCTTCTTCTTTTTTTTTGTTTGGTTCAGGGGTAGTATTTCTTTAGATAGAGACCATTCCAAGGATGAGTTAGCTCTTCGCCTTCAACATTAATCAATTTATAAGCATTGCCAGGATAAACATCTTTTATGATAAAGGGTCCTTCCCAATTAGGTTGGAGTTTTGAACATGGTCCACCAGGATGTACAAAGATTCTCTTAATTATCATCTCACCGATTTTGAACTTTCTCTCAATTACTTTCTTTTGATAAAAACGTGAAAGCCTGTTTTGATAAATACGCGCATGCTCGGCGGCGACCAAACGCTTCTCATCCAGGAGTTCCAACTGGGCAAGGAGAGATTCACGCCGTTCATCAATAGAGAATTCCTTGTCCAATTGTACTCGCAGAAAGGGAATGAGAATCTCATAAGGAACTACCGCCTCCATTCCATAAGTGAGGGCGAAAGGGGTCTGCCCAGTAGGAGTACGAATGGAAGTGCGATAGGCCCAAAGAGCTTCCACCAGCTTTTCTGGCCAATCCGCGAATTTATTAGCCTCACACATTTTCTTAACAATTTTAATCAAAGTTTTATTAGTTGCCTCTACTTGGCCATTGCCCTGCGGATAATAAGGAGATGAATGATGCAATGCAATGTTATACCTGTTGCAGAGATCTTTAAGCTCCTGAGAGATGAATTGGGGTCCATTGTCGGTGACGATGGTACTTGGGATGCCAAACCTTGCGATGATGTTCTTCATTATAAACTTGCAAACAGTTGACGCTTTAATCTCCATGTAAGCTTCCGCTTCTGCCCACTTGGTGAAGTACTCCGTTGCCGTGAGAATGAATGACTTCTGCTTTGTAAGGAGGTTGGAATCACCAAGAGGTCCAATGATATCGAAAGCCCACATGGAGAAAGGCCATGGGGAAGACATAGGATGGAGTGAAGAAGCAGGAGAATGGATCTTATCGGCGTGCAGTTGGCACTTAACACACCTTCAGACATAGATAGAACAATCCTCTTCTAAAGTGGGCCAATAGAAGCCTAGCCTAAGGATCTTCTTAGCTAGCATCTGGCTGTTCACATGACCACCACACACTCCTGAATGCACCTCTTCCACAACCTTCCAAGATTCATCATCATCTAGACATCTTAATAAAACACCTGTGAGCCCTCTTCTATAGAGCACACCTCCAACCAAAATGTAACGTTGAACCACTCTTCTAATTGCTTTCTTCTCTTCCGCAGTGGCTTCCTCGGGATAGGACTGATCATTGCAATATCTGGCAATCTCGTAATACCATGGTTTCTCCTCATCAGCCAATTCATCTTCCCAATCTAATAACATGACCTCCTTGTTTTTAAGAGCTTCACTCTGCCTGACCTTCTCAAGCACCTTGTCCCTAATGTCTAGGAACGCACGATCCTTAATAGCTAGAGTGTCACGCTGATGAATGAGGGGAACATGGAAATCTCGTTCAGGAGGGAAGACTAAAGCAGAAGCCAATGAAGCAAGGGCGTCAGCTAAGATGTTTTGGCTTCGAGGGACATAGACAAAAATCAACTTGGTAAAGAGTTTGGCATAAGCTGAAGCAAGTTCCTGGTATGGCTTGAGCTTAGGATTGATAGTGCGGCATTTGACAAGCACCTGGCGTAGAATGAGCTGACTATCGCCAACAATTCGTAATTGGGTAACACCATATTCGTGAGCGGTTTACAGGCCGGTCAAAAGAGCTTCATACTCAGCTATATTGTTAGTGACAGGGAAGGTAAGCTGAGCGGCGAATGGGATGGTGACCCCTTCTGGTGTTAATAGAACCATGCCGATCCATTTTCCATGGGAATTTAGAGCTCCATCAAAATGTAACGTCCACATAGGATCGTGGGGTTGATTAACAGACATTAGTTTCTCATCTGGAAACTCTGAATTGACTGGATCAAATCGGGGTAGAGGGTGGTGAGCAAGATGTTCGGCAATGGCGTAGCCTTTGATAGCTTTCTGTTGAATGTAAGTGATGTCGAATTGGGAAAGGAAACTTTGCCAGCGTGCTAATCGGTCGGTAAGGACAGATTTTTCAAGGAGGAATTTAATCGGATTCATGCGAGTAATGAGATGAACCTCGTGAGCTAAGAAATAAAACTTTAACTTCTGAACTACCCAGACTAAAGCAGCACAAGTCTTCTCCATGCTTGAGTACCTCTGTTCACAGGGGTTAAGAAGTTTAGACAAGTAGTATGCTGCCCTCTCCTTCCTTTCTTCGTCTTCTTGCGCAAGGACAACACCTACAGAGTCATCCAGGACAGAGACATAGAGAATGAGCGGTTTGCCTGGAATTGGCGGCCTTAGGACAGGAGGATTGGCCAGATAGTCCTTCAGTCCGTCAAAAGCTGCCTGACATTTGTCATCCCAATTAAACTTGACCCCCGGCTTAGTAAGCTCGTAAAATGGCCTACATCTTTGTGAATGCTGGGAGACAAAGCGGCGAATAAATTGTAATCTCCCGATTAATCCCCGAACTTCCTTCAAATTCTTGGGAGGAGGCATATCTCTGATGGCCTTCGCCTTATTAGGATCGACTTCAATGCCCCTTTTGTTGACGATGAATCCGAGCAACTTCCCTGATGAGAGACCAAATACGCACTTCTTGGGGTTCATTTTCAACTGATACTCCCGTGCTCTTTGCAAGACTTTGGTTAGAACCCCGGGATGCTCAATCCTTGTTCTTGATTTTACTACCAGGTCGACCACATACACCTCAATATAAACGTGGATCATATCATGAAAAATTGCCATCATAGCCCTCTGATAGGTGGCTCCAGCGTTCTTAAGTCCAAAAGGCATGGCCACATAGCAATATGTACCCCACGGTGTAGTGAATGATGTTTTCTCTTGGTCTTCCTCAGCCAGGCGAATCTGATTATAACCCGAAAAACCATCCATGAAGGAGAGAGTCTCATATCCTGCCGTATTATCAATCAAAACATCAATATGAGGGAGGGGAAGTCATCTTTAGGACATGCACGGTTGAGGTCCTGAAAGTCTATACAAATCCTAACCTTTCCGTCCTTCTTCATGACTGGGACAATGTTAGCCACCCAATTGGGATAGAGGACAACTCTAACAAACCTAGCCTTATGAAGCTTGTCGACCTCTTCTTTCATCTTTAAAGCCATATTAGGGTGGAAACGTCTCAACCGTTGTTTGACCGGAACAGACCCTGTCTTGAGTGTAAGCTGATGTTCAACAAGCGCAGGGTCTAGTCCAGGCATATCTTCATAACTCCATGCGAACGTATCCTTATATTCTTGAAGAACCAGAATAAGCGCCTCCTCTTCGGACGGCGGCAAGTTTTTGCTGATGAGGACAATCCTAGGGTCTTCTTCAGTACCCAGATTTATTTCTTTGGTAGGTTCTTCTATTGAGGCTGATGGTTCATCAAATCTCCTCATGCCACTGGCAAAAGCATCAGCCTCGTCCTCATATTCTTCATAACCTTTATCTCCCTCTTCAATAGGGTCTTCATCATTCATAATCTCATAAACACCAAAACCCTCATAAGAAGCATAAGTATCCTCATATTCCAACTCCGACAGGATGATCGGGTCCTCCACAAATTCGGGAATGGCTAAGCAAGCCTGACATGTAATGGCTAACTCTCTGAGAAATCTACGGGGAATCTGCTTACCCTTGGATTTCTTATGTGAAGCTACCCCATGAATCTTATCAGAAGAGTAAGAGCAACTAGCTTGATCACTAGAACTTGACAAAGAAGAGAAAGGAGGAGAAAAGGCGGGTACAGAAGGGGATACAGATAAAGACCCCTCGCTAGAGGGGTAAAAAAGATCTATCAACGAATCTTGGAAGAGCAGCCCCTGGGTCGGGACACACTCAGAAATGAGATAGGAGGTCTCCTCAATGAAGATGGAGGATTGAGGAGTTGGATTTTTGGCGTTTTTTTTTCATTTTTATTTTTATTTTCTCTTTCATTTTCAAGGAGGAAGCAATGCGAGGAGGAAACATGAGGTGGAGTTGAAATTGACAAATTGGTAAAAGATTGAATGAGTGACGACCCGCGCGGGGGTGTAATGGAGAGCCTGGAAGCTTGCTCGAGGAGCAAGGGAGGAATTAGAGGAGAGACTTGAAGTAAATTTGGGGAAAAGTTTATTAAGACAGCGGGTGGTCTAGGAATGTCAGAGAAAAACAATCGATCAATCAGACGGACAACAGCCGTCGGGTGAATGGATTTGGTAAAGAAAAAGCCGGCCCACAGCCTATCTGTAGTGAAGCCCTCCTCGAACGGCACATCGGGCTCTCCAGTATCTGTATAATCACTTAGCAACTGCCTCTTGCCGTGATCACTGCTGGCTTCTCAATTAGCTCATGAATCAGCGGTGGCCATTCCGGATCAGTTGGCATAAATAGACGGCTCAAAGCAATAGTGATGTCATTCATATCAAACCATCTATACCAATCGCACTCTGGATCATCCATTTTCCTTCTTTTGTCCAGCCTTAAAGACTCCAGGGCTTTGTATGTGGCTAATGGAGCAATATGATGAGCGAACTGCCTGGCATGCACATCTTGGCAGTCTAGCATAGAAGTGACTATTGTAGTCTGCTCATCGTTTTGAATGCCACCTTTGACAAAATGTGTTTGCAGTGTCCAGGTAAGCGGTTGGTGATCTGTCTTCAAAGTGGATGTCATAACTGCCCATGGTTCTTCTCCATTCTTACTCGGCCCTTTATAGCCTAGGCCGCCCCGTACCATTAATTTTCGTGGCATAATGGGTTTAGTTCTGCCTTGGAAATTAACACCCAAACCTTTACCGGCCTGATACCCCATTTTCGTCAGAATATTCCAGCTAGGGGTATTCAGTATGCTTTTCTTCTTCTTCCCCTTGGAAGTCAGGGGTGTCATGGCAACTGTTGTAACCGTCTTGGATGGCCTCGGCCGTGGGTCAGTAATATCTAACACTGATAGCAACGGTTTATTGGAAGGCCAAATAGAAGGAACTGACATTGCTAAGTGTATGTCTTCATCCGACAGAATCGGCATACTTGTAACCTTAATAATGCGGCCCTTATGTGGAAACTTGAGGCATTGATGATTCGTAGAGGGCACTACATCCAGCTGTTGAATATAGGGGCGGCCCAGGATGCCATTGAATGTTGGATCCATGTCCAAGATGTGAAAATCTGTTGTGATTGTAGCTGGGCCCAAACTGACCTTTAGTGTTATCATGCCCAAAGGAGGCTTCTTGGTGTTGTCGTAACCTGTGACTGTTATAGTGGACGGACGAATCTGACTTCCCGAAATGCCGCACATTTTTAAAGTGCTGGGTGGCAATACATTGATGGATGCCCCAGTGTCCACCAAACATTATTTTACTGCCACCTTGTTAATGTCCACTGTGATACACAGAGCATATTTTCTAGCTGGTTGAGGTGCTAGTTCATGTTCATGAAAAATAATTGTCGGCTGACTGCTAGCGGGCGTCAGGACTGTGGTTATGTGCTTGGCAGGAATGTCTTCATTAACCATGACCTTCTATAGATATTCTTTTAAGGCCAATTGATGGGTTGTTGACCTTTTAATCAGCTCTAAAATAGAAATTCTTGCTGGAGTCCTATCCATATATTTTAGTAAATCATATTGAGTGTCGGGTACAGACTCCTGCTCCTGTTCTTGCTCAGTGGGCCCTTGTGCGAGCTCTTGCTCCCTCTGAGGAAAAATGCGGTGGAATATCCGTCCACTGCGGAGTTCCATAGTTTGGTTCGGTGACGCCTCTGTCGGGCTAAGTGTGGATGGAGGGTTGGTAGAAGAAGAAGGGGTGTTGGTGTTGGCAGGAGTTGGGGGGGTGTTGGGGAAGGGTTCAAAAAAGGAGTTCCCGTAGGAGGTGTAGGAGGAGTAAGGGGCACCAGAGTGTGGGAGGGAATAGTTGGTTGAACGAGGAGAGGTCTGGGTACAAATGGGGGGTGGACTGACGGTGAAGGGATCCTCGCCGGTGGAGGAGTAATGGCGGGGAATGTAACAGATGTCAATGATGGGCGGATGAGGAGTGGCCTAGACGGCAAGGGTAAAGGGTTGGTGAGCGGTGGTGGAGTTTGCTGCGTCAAAGGCCGTGATGGCGGAGGATGGATAAGGAGAGGCCAGGTTGGCAAGGATGGGGAATTAATTGGAGTAGATGGGGTTTGATTAACAGGGCGTAGAAGGGAGCGGGCCAACTGGGGAGTAGAAGTGGGAAGTGCGCGTAAGAGGCATGGAGGTTGGTTTGAATTTTGATTAAATGCCCCGACAGAGGCGTTCTCTTTGTGCCATCCCTGCCCTCTATCCACCTCGTGGAGGGTTGTGACAGGGTTTACATGCTGGTTTGGTGGGTGCTCCGGCAGTGGATTGTGGACAATCCCCATATCTTGCTGCGGTGCTGGGGCTTGCTGTTGTGCTTGTGGAGCTGGTTGCTGCGGCTGCTAAGCCTGGTGTTGCCAAGGAGGCCTTCTTGCTTTTAGAGTGGCGATGAACTGCCTCATCTCGTCCCAATTAATACTGCCTTGGTCATTTAAATCATAAATATAGTCCTTGAAATGAAAGCAGTGGTCAATATTGTGACCAGGTGAGCGGTGGAAAACACAGTAGCGGGACGTGTCAACGTTAGCGGGCCACGTCGTTCTTTCTTTCGGCAATATGAGCAGGTCGGCGGCCATGAGGGCATTGAATATGTCTGGGAGACTTTCCGGTAATGGTGGATACTGGGCCCTTTTGGGGCCTTGTGGTCTCCTTTGTTATTGTTGTGGTGGGCCATAGTTGGCGGGTGGTGGTACTTGGTGGTATTGTTGTGGAGCTGGGGGATTCGGGTGAGGCATTTGGTTTTGTGGAGGAGCAAAGGAATGTTGAGGAGCAAATTTGTGTTGTGGGGGTGCGTTGAAGAAGGGGTTTTGTTGTGGAGGTCGTGGGTTAGATTGGCGGAAAGGGGTGGGGTGGCCAACTACACCGACCTATTCATTAGTTACCTTACCCTCAGTTATGGCGCCGCTATTGTTGACATTTGCATTCTTCTTGACCAACCGTGGTCTCTGTTCAAACATGCCCATGATGGGTGAATCTTTCATCTGAGTTTGAATATATCGAGCTCTCTCATAGAGCTCTTCCATGGTAGTCAGCCTGTTCATGGCCAATATGTGTCGGAACTGAGGGGTTGCATTTGAAATAATCATCTTAACCTGTTCCGGCTCTAACAGTGTATCTTTCAACTTTTCGGCCATCAATCGCCATCTATCAGCAAATATAATGAAGTCCTCCTCGAGCTTCATTTTCTCAGCGACCAGATCAGTAACTGATAGGGAGGGTCCGACCCGGTCCCTATATTTCTGCAAGAATTTCTTTTGAACCACATCAAAGTCACTAGCGTCTGCCGGTTCTAAGGAATAGAACCACTCGAGGGCTAGCCCCTCTAGAGACCATCTGAACAGATAAGCCAATGAAGCTTTGTTGCCCTGCCAAAAGGAAGTTTCATACATAAAGTCCTTCAAGTGAATAAACGGATTGCCAGTTCCGTTATATCGCCGAAAATTCGGCATCTCAGAAGGTGGTAGATGAAAAACTGGCAATGTAGGGAGAGAAATCTCCGTGGCATTCTTTGCTGCTGTAACTTTCTTGAGTTGTTCTTCTATGCTAGCCAGCTTTTGAAGAAGTAGAACGTTGGTATCCGACTCGACTGGGGCCGAGTTTGGAATGAAAGAATTCGGCATAGGCATCCTTAGAATTTGAGGAGGTGGAGGGAATTGGGACCTAGCCGCAGAATAACTTGCATGTTGAGCCGGCATGGCCACAACAGGCGTTGGTGGACGTGAAGGGGTTTTGTGCAAGACCGTCGGGTCATTAGCAACATGATGGCCACTCGCGGCTGGAGGGGGGTTGGAAGATGAAGAGGGAACGGCTTTCCCTTTCAAAGCGGCCCGAACTGCCTGCCGCTGGGAATCATCCAGTTGTGATTAAGTTTGAATTAAATCGTTGACATTGAATGATGGGGAGGTGTTTCCCGAGGTGTTTTGATTGGATGGTAGAGCTTGAGAAGAAGTGTTGACCTCTTGAGTTGTGGTGTCATCCACGTGGACTTGAGAAAAATGTGCATGAGAAGGAGGATAATTTCCCTCATGGTAGATGGAATCTTGGAGGGGGACCTCATAAGATTGATTGAAAGCATTCTCATCCGTATCATCGTAAGAGTACCCGTAGCTTGCCATGTTGATGATTTTACCTGAACGAAGTTGCATGTTTAAGAAGAAAGAAAGTTCTTTTCTTGAAGGCAATATAACAACAATAATCACCCAATCCAATCAAGCTTATGCAAACAAGTTGTAATGAACGCGAGCTTTTAGATTTGTGTTTGAGGTTAGGGTGAATTAAATTGAAGAGCAATTCACTCCCTTTGCAATGTGAATCCTAGTTATGAATTTTGAGTGTAATCTCCGGGTTAACTAGGTTCTTTCTCTCTCCTCACCAACGATGGGTTATCTAAACTTCGGGTACTTCAAGGTACAACCAGCCCGGCGTCCGTGAGGGAATCCACGGGTGCGGGGACTTACGGAGGTCTTAGAAAAGGAATTTCCAATCCAAAGAGACGGAATGCTCAATGGAGGGTCGTTCCAATTCCAAGAGAGGTGTGTGGGATCCTAGTGTAGAGAGAGGAGGTCTCTTAACCAAATGCCACAAAATGCAAGACAATATAATCAGATCAAATAAGTATAATCAAATGATGAATACAGGAATAATCCAGCAGAAATAGCCAAAGCAGACAGGTCTCTGTTAACACTCAAGAAATTAGCGACTTTGTAGGAGTCGCTACAAGCAGAAAACACGACAAAGGGGCTGTCGCGAATCACTATAAGTTGCACCGACAATGTAGAAGCAGCGCCTTGGTGTGAGGCGCTAAATATGAAAAGGACGCTTCTGACAAAGGGCGTCAAAAGAGATGGGGCACAATCTCAAAGGTAAAAGACGCCTTGGCATTAGGCGATAAATAATCAAATGACGCCCACGCAGAGGGCGCGAAATCACAGGCAGAGAGGAAATAAAACAGCATATATGCTAAAAATGACGCCTTTGATGAAGGCGTTAAATATGGAAAAGACGCCTTTGAGGGAGGCGTTAATTGAGAAAATAGCAGATAACAGCAACCAGTAACCAAATTTCCTTCTTTTAAAAGATGAGGTGGATGATCACAAACTGGCTAATCCCGATGGGGAGTGTGCATGTGGTGCACAATGGAGGGTGCCACGTGGGGCACAATGGAGGGTGCCACGTGGGGCACAATGGAGGGGTACCGAGGGTACCAAAGGGAGGGGCACACGTGGGTGCCGAGGGAAAGGGCACACGTGGGTGCCAATAGGAAGGGGGTAATCGAAAGAAAAACTGTGGGTGTCCTACCGTGATCGCCAATTTGTGAACCGTGTCACACCGACATCAAAAAAAATATATTAAAAGAAATTAAAGGCTAAATGAAAAGGAGCAAGAGGTTGCTAATGGAGTGTGATCGCCAGAGGGGTTACCTCAAAAGGGAGGGAGAATGATCGTGGATACCTGGTAAGAAAAGTGATGCGGGATGGATTGTGGTTTTTTCTCCTCCTCCTTCTACCGGCCGGCCGATGAAGGGGGTTTCTCTTTCTTGATTACCCTTAAACAAAACACAAATAACCAAAGTAGAAGGGGATTAGCCAAGAGTAGTATCAATCCACAATTAAAATAAGGTGATGAAATATGAACATGAAGAACACACCTTTTGGTCCTTTTTAAAACCTCTAAGAGAATTAGGGAGAGAAGATATGATGCAAAGAGGAGATATGATGCAAAGACTAATGCAAGGATCACTATATGATGAACAATGATGGGATGAGTAGCAAACTAATGAAACAACTCCCTGCTGTTCCTGACAACAGTAAAGGGAGAGAACCCAAGAAGGTGGCTTCCGGCTGGTGCAACAGGAAGAAGGAAGAAGGAAGAAGCAAGTCCTTTCTTCTGAACTCACGACAGCAGCAAACTATCTCTGCCTGCTAACCTGCTGCTCTCTACTGCTAACTGTTCTCTCTTCTCTTTTTTTAACTGTTGTTGTTAACCCTCGCGCGAGTAGAACCCAGGGCTATTTTTTAGGGTGCAAACCATAGAGTTAGTGGGATTAGAACGGGCAACAGTCATGTACGGCAAGGCCTCTACTTTCCTAATCCAACAAGGTGATTGAAACAGAGCAGGGATCTCTCCAGGAAAGGTTCATTCGAGCAGGACACGGAAGGGTAAAAGATGACTCTCCGAAGGGCGTCAATTGAAATTGACGACCTGCCTCAAGGCGTTAATTAAAATGACGACCGAAAAAAAGGCGTCAATTCACAGGTTTAATTTTAGCAACAAAATCCTTTCCTTATTTAAAAATGATGAAATGACGCCTGTACCAATGGGCATTAATTGATAAACGACCCTCTGGGGGATGTCAATTCTTGATTTTCCAATTTGTTTAGAATTCGTAATATTCCAAAAACTGACGCCTCTGCCAACGGTCGTCCTTTCATTGAGCGACGCCCAGGTCTAAGCCGTTATTAAAAAGACACCCCTCGTCAAGTCGTTAATTCCAAAAAAAGCTAAGAAAATCACAGAAAACACATAAAAATAGAAAAACTTCATATTAAATCAATATTGAGGTTCACTTTGGGGCGTCACATGGTGACATGAGATTTTACTCGACATAGCGTCAGTTTTGGTGTGTCTACAGTCACGTACATGACAAGTTTTATTGTGCGCTCGATCTGACTTGGTCAGTCGATTGTGAAGTTCGTGTCGGGACCCGGAGTCCGTCATACCATAAAGGTGATGACGTTAATTACATCCTCTAAGAAAGAGGACAACCCTTGATTAATTGCCAAGAGAGGATGCCTCGAGGGGTGATGCGAAGGCATAAGAAATACTGACTAAATGCACCAACGGATGCTATGGAATGAGGTCATTTAGCTGACCATTCATGCAAAAATGCAACGAGTTCATTAATTGATCTATTCATGTAATTAAAGGTTCAATCATGCTCGTTTAGATAACAATGCATGCTAATGTAGATGTATGTTCGTGACGAATGCTTCAGCATGGTTGAAGACATTAAAACCCCTTTTTTAGTCATTTATTTGATTAATCTTATTGTATGATTTGGGGCTATGACATTAAGCGTCAAGAATCAACACACGGTGGATGAGATGCACATGAGGCCAATGCATGTATTAGGTTGGGTAGAAGCATACGTAGGGTCGGTGCATGAATGTGCACGGGGTGATGAGGTCGGTGCATGCATTAGGTTAATGCAAGTGGGGAGGTCGGTGCATAAATATGCACTGAGTAGATTTGGTTGCTTCATGAAGAAGGGCCAGTGCATGAATGAAGTCGACGCACAGATGGGTGAGGTCAGTGCATGCACTGAGTTGGGGTGGTGGCTAAGTCGGTGTAGAAAGTGCATCGACGTTAGGGAAGGTCGATGCAACTTGCTGGAGTCGGAGCATGAAGAAGGGAATGCAATATGTGCATGCATATATGGAGTTGGCTTAAAACGGCGCGGTGGCTGGTTGGAGCCAAAACGCCGTGCCCGAAGCGTGCCGGAAGAAGGCCAAATGGGTTGCATTGATTTATGAGAGTGGGGTTAAAATGGCACCGGGGGGGGGGGGGGGGGCGCTGGAAATTGGCGCGCCGGATTAGGGCCGCACCAGAATAGGGTGATTTTGGGCCATTTGAGTTCTAAATGAAATGCCATGCCAGTTTCTTAGAACTTTAGTGTTATTTTTTAAAGATCAGAAGGTTTATTTAAGTCCCAGATGCACTGCAAATAAGACAAGTCTAGACTTATGCGAGGTTCATACTCAAGCATAGTCTACAGTGGACTTCATAAGTCCTCAATAAAAATTTGGGCAGCACCTCCCCTTATCCAAGTGGTTGCGGGGGCGAAGTGGAGACAATCCCACAAGATTGGGGTACACTCCTTAAAGTTGGGAATGCCAAGCAATGACCGGCGGACTTCGATAGAGGGAAAAGACCCCGAGGGCTAGCCTGCTAGGGACATCCATCTCTACGAGTCAAAATCATTAAGGGACGGCTGGGATGAGAAGGTACCTCGAGGGCTAGCCTACGAGAGGTTACCTTCCCACAGCCACCACCAATCCCAAGGGAAGGTGGGTTTAATGTCGGGCTAAGGCCCTGTTGATGTTCACCTGATGAGTCACAGGGTTCATATCATTAAGAGATATGACCTTATGGTTTGACAGTGATTAAGAATACTGATGGGGGATGTTCCCCTCCCCGGGTAGTAGGTTCTTCGAGAGGACAAATCACCAAATACAATGATACATAGGCTGTACTTGATCGATGAGTGGACAGCAGATGATCATATATATGTATATGCATCGAGGAAACGGGCTAACCTGGGAGTTGACAAGCCAGACTGAAGACTCGAAGCTGAGTCACAGGATCGAGGTTCTGGAGGGGGAGGCAAACAGTCGAATAGTTCAACGACGTCTGCAGTACGAACAAATACGGCACACCGATTGTAGACATGGCCCCTCTTCTAGCCATGAACCACAGACAGAGGGGTACTGAAGAGTCACCTCCGGAGGTGAAGGATAATGCACTCATATGCATTCCTCCGGCCAGGAGAGAACACCTGGGCGTGCTGAATCATTCGACGCTATCTACACGATAGAAAGAACCCCGGGGAGGGGATTATTGATATTGCCCCGAGAAGCAATGGGGTGTGTTCGGCGGTGGAGAAAACCGGAAGATCATACACGGGATAGAGACGAAATAAACTGTAATCAGATGGGGGAAGGAAGCCCCGATAAGTGCATCCATCCATTCATTCAACCCACAAGTGAGGCATTACAGAGAGCATCACAAGCGGCTACGGCTTGATGTTGTCGCTTTAGACCGGCCAATAGTTACAGAGGCAGAGACGAGACCCTGGTTGTAGAGAAAGAGAAGACGGAATGAAAACCCAGTCGTGAAAGAAAATAAAGGAAGAAAAGGGGGGGGGAGCTCGTATCATCGCCCCCCCCCCCCGACCTCATACATTCGCGAGGTTTACAGAAAATAGCAGCAACAAGAGCGGCTCGGACGGAAGATCACCGGAACCCACCTGCAGAAACGGAGCGACGTAGATAGAGTCTTCTTCTCCGGCAACGGGGGCTTCGAATGGACAAACGAGAGGGGTAGATCTCCGGCTCACTCTTGAAGATAAACCCTTTTCTTCCTTCTCTTTCTTTTTCCCTTCTATTCTCTTCGCTGTATATTCCTCTCTTCTCTTCTTTCTTCTCTCTCCCCTCTTCTTCGAACACAAGGCCCTATATATATAGAAAACCTCGACCATCCTTCATCCGGCTTCGGTTTAGCATGCCGGTTTTGTGAGCGCAGTGAAGAGTGATATAGAAGGGGGGGATGAATAGATCACTCCCGATTTAGAAAACTTCAGCGAAAAATCACTACTTCGAATTTCGACCCTTTAGATACAGCAAAATAATATAGCTAACGCAGTGAATAACTAAGATAGAATAAGAAGGTGCGATTGAAAAAGGCTGTCCACAGTCAAATACAATGCCAAGCAGATGGAGAGCACAACCGATAACAGCAAACCACATATGAGACAAGAAATTTTAAGGTGGTTCGATTGTAGTCCACAATCTACATCCACCCCTCACTCTAACTAGAGTGAGGATTCCACTAGCCACTGCTAGAAAACTACAGGCTCAGTCTACGAACAAGATGCTGCCACACAGCTTGAACAACCAAGGGAAACAAATCCCTCAACCAAACTCTGCTACCCACAGAGCTTGACACCTGGACTTGCAACCAGCAAGACCAGAACCGGAGATGGCTCTCCCTTCCTCCAAACCGGAGGGAACCTGCTAGTGACAGCCCATCACTGGCAAAACCAGAGATCATAGATCTCTCTTCCTCTGCAGCCTAGAGGGGAACTGGAGTAACTCTCCCTTCCTCCAAACACTAGAGGGTAACAATTCGGAATCAGAAATGATGAAATGAAAAGCAGAAAGGAAAACAAGACCAACGATGAACGACAATCGTTTCTGAAAACCAAAAACAAATGTAGTTTCCGAAGAAGCAAATCTTCACAACATGATTTCTTCTATCTCTCAAGGACTTTTCTCTCAGTTCATATCTCTCAAATTCTTCTCTCTGTCTTTTCTCTGGAACGTGGAGGCTCTCTCTTTTCTTCTTCTGCTCAGGGATTCTTCACTTCAGCCCTTTTGTTCATTCTCTTCTCTTGTTCGCAGAAGACACCTTTTATATGGCATCCGACCTGAATTCCAGGACTTCACACGAGTGGGTCTCGTTCCCTCCTTTTCCAGAGCATCCTCGAATCACGTGCCAGGCATCATCCTCGATTCACGTGCCCAATCATTAACCTGAGTCATCTGTAGGCAGAGACAAAAGAAATGAATCGAATTAGTTAGTTCAGGCTTATAACAACGAGTGTATATACTTTAGAAGTAGCAAATGAATAAGTGTGTACAATGTGAGACTGTATACACTTGAGGGCCTTCAGCGTCCTCAGTGTATAGACTTGAAAACTGATGCATTACATAGCAGTGGGGGATGTGTAGACTTCTGGTAATGCATGAAGCAATCGAGTGTATAGACTTGCAACCAAGGGACTGTACAGACTTGATGAATGAGTGCATGTGAAAGGCAGTGTACAGACTTGAGATGAACGCTGCATGAACGAGCCTAACCAATGTATAGACTTTACGATGCTCAGCCACTGTATAGACTTCACGATGCTCAGCCACTATATAGACTTCACGATGCCCAATCACTGTATAGACTTCACGATGCTCAATCCACTGTATAGACTTTAATGCAAAAGCAGAAGTTGAGCGAACGATGTATAGACTTAGCCCTTGAAGATGTGAGCGAGACAGTGTATAGACTTGGCCCTTGAAGGATGTACATACTTGAAGATTCAAAGCCCCACGATGTATAGACTTTGTAAATGTGAACACGTGGACAATGTATACACTTGGCCCTTGAGGAATGTACAGACTCTGAACGATGAAGCAGGTTGTACAGACTTGTAACGCTTGAGGACCGATGTGTAAACTTGGGAACCCTGAACCAGTGTATAGACTTGAAAGGCTTGAACACTGCGATGTGCAGACTTTGTGATGTATAGACTTAGGAGCATATGTCAAGGCTGTACAGACTTCAGGCTTTAAACGTGTGTGTTGTGAGCAATGTATAGATTTGGTGATCTTTAAAGCACAATGTGCAGAGTTTACCACTGTATAGACTTGAAGTTCTGAACGTAGGTAAAGTGTCAGTGTAGAGACTTGCTATGGATGTATGGACTTTGAAGATGCAAGCGATGTACAGACTTGGGGTTCAACTGTGGATGTTTAGACTTCCAATGAATGCAACCGCTGTACAGACTTGATCAAACAGACCGATGTATAGACTTGATCTCAAGGAATGGCTGTACAGACTTTGAAGGAAGGCATGAACAGTGAATCAATGTATAGACTTGGATGCCCAACGCCAATGAACTGACTTACGAATCTGGGGGGTCGACCCATCTGGAAGGGGGTCGACCCACTACTGTCCAGACTATGCTGACAGAGTATGGACTTGAACAAGTAATGCATGTCTATATGACAACCACATGAACTGCACTATCCTACATGAAGCATGAATTAATCTATTGATAGAAACCGATTGATTTATAGTGTGAGACATCATCAAAACCGTAGGGATGCAACATGTTTAAGGGTTTTCTTTGCGCGCTGGATTAGCAACTGAGCAGGGCGCGCCAGATTAAGGGGGGTGAGCAGGGCGCCGGATTAAGGCGGCGCGCCGGATTCGAACCATTCCGTCAAGTCGACTTGATACGAGTTCGACAGCGGGCCCTAGACTGACTCCGATAGTCACTGTGATTCTTCATCTCTCCATGGTCTGGCCAAACCATAGGGAGAGAGATCGACGGAGCTTCCGGGCCACTAAACGACCGCTTTTGGAATGCATGCATCTTCAGCTCGGGCATGCGGGTTTTCGACTGACACGGCTCTCGGCACAATGGTTTGTGCTGCTGGCTCAGCTCGGCTGGCATTGGTAGCTTTCACGGGAAGTGGTACGCTGCCCGGGGTGTTTGCGCCTCGACTGGGTGATCATCTGGCCACTAATGAGCCCAATATGCTGAGAAGTCGTACCCATGCTGGGTAATCGGGGTCTTCTACTGACAGAGCCTTCGGTCCCTTATTCTGAGGGGCCAAGGGCATTCTCTCACCTGGGGAGGATCTTCCATTCAGGCGGCGTGCCGCCAAGTATACCTATGTCCTTGGTCGGACAACGAACACACGCTCATCCTTGGTCAGATGACAAGTACATCCTCGTCCTTGGTCAGACGACAGATATGTTTTCATCCTTGGCCGGATGACGAGGGGATGCTCTTCCTTGATCGGACGATGGGTACATCCTCGTCCTTGATCGGACGATAGATATTGTCCACGCGGTATGACTGAATTGATACCGGCTCATTGGGCAGTCCTGATGATAATGCCCGCTTGTGGTGTATTCTTCTCGATCCTCCTAAGGTGAAGTCCCCGACATTCATAATGGGTGACCGGAGGCTCTGGGAGATTGAGAAGGCTTCAATGTGTTGATCTTCTTCGGCTTCTCTTCTTCGGTAGACCGCATCATTTGTCTTTGAGGCTTGATCGCCATTGAGTATATTTTGAGTGCCAACAACAACCCTTAGATGTTCCTCGTGTTCCTCCCTTGTCTTTGAATAGATGAGGATATCATGAATGAACATGACCACGAATTGATCGAGATATGGTCGGAACACGTTGTTCATTAGTTGCATGAATGCAGCAGGTGCATTAGTTAAACCGAATGGCATAACCACGAATTCATAATGTCCATATCGGCTTCGGAAAGTAGTCTTGTGAATGTCTTCATACTTGACCCTCAGTTGATGATAACCTGACCTGAGATCGATCTTGGAGAAGTACTATGCGCCTGAAAGTTGATCAAATAGTTCATCAATACGCGGCAGTGGGTATTTGTTCTTGATAGTGAGTTGATTCAACTGCAGATAATCAATGCATAATCTGACATCATTCTTCTTGACAAATAAGACTGGCGCACCCCAAGGGGATGTGCTAGGTCAAATGAAGCCTTTTTCTAGCAGCTCTTGAAGTTGCTTCTTTAATTCCTTCAGTTCTGTGGGGGACATCCTGTAAGGAGCTATTGACACAGGTGCTGCTCCGGGTGTGAGTTCAATGGTGAAGTTAACTTCCCTTTCGGGCGGTATGCCAGGTAACTCGGAAGGGAAAATATCAAGAAATTCCCGAACTACATGGATTTCATTTATCTGGATTTCCTTAGACTCGGTAACCACTACGGAAGAAAGGAAAGCTTCACATTCTTGCGAAATGAGTTTGCAAGCATGAAGAGACGAAATAAGATGTTATCTTCCTGACAAGGTTTGCCTTGTCGATCCGAACCCACCTTTTAATATACCCAAGATTTAATGTGAGAATGATAAATTATGCTAGATCTAACTCAAATCGTGCAACCAAATTAATCTAAGTGTATGCTGCATAGAATGGGGATGGAAGAAAAGGAACAAACCACACAATGAACAATGATTTTTAGGTGGTTCGGATGCAACAACGGCAACCTATGTCCACCCTTCACGATTTGTGAGGATTCCCACGCTATCTTGTAAAGGATTACAAGATCAAAACACACACACACACTTGAGGAGTTTGGAACTCCCACGATAGTGCACAAACACCGAATCACAAAGGTATGTGAAGACTAGAAGAAACACACACACACACACACACACACACACACACACACACACACACACACACACACACACACACACACACACACACACACGGATCTGTGTAGATCCACACACATACAAGTGTTTAAATGTTCAAGATCATACACTTGAAGCTTGATGAAAAACAAGGGAGAAACACAAGATGAAAAACTCAGATTTAAGCTCCCCCTTAGTAGATGAAGATGATCTTGGTTGAAGCTTCCTCCTCAGCTAGATCTTCACTTGAATGGCCTGCAGATAATCTTGAAAACCTTGCTCTTGGATGAAGAACTCTTGGACGCAGCACTGTTCACGTAGCTACAGTAGCACTCCTCTTTCTCCCCTTGATAGCCTCCTTGAGTGATTAGGGTTTTTGACCCCAAAGTGATGTTTTTATAGATCTTGGATGGTCAAGGGACAAGCCAGGAACCAGATCCACAAATTATGGCATGTCTGGTGACTTTAGGATTAAACAAACCTAATGAAAGGGGCTTCCCACATTGAAGAACACAAGTCAACAATTGCTGCCTCGAAGTTGGCGGTCGATCGGAAGGAGGGGGCGGTCGACCATAATTTTACAGGAATGAGGCTTTCAACGCTGGGAAAACCGGTCGACTGGCCCCTGACCGACGGTCGACCACTACCTGGAAAACCTACAATTTCAATGGAGTTAGCCAATGAATCATAATCCGTGAGCAAATTATCGTATGACCATATCCTATCCTAATCACTATGAATTGCTTGAACTTATCCAGGGAGTTTCTTGAAACATGGTAGATTTAGGCATTTGCATGATTAAGGAAGGCTTTGAAAGTAGTTTAAGCAAGTTATTACTTAGGTTGTAATAGCGGAGTTTTGTTATCGTCAAAATCATCTGGAGAGACTCAACGCATTTCAGCATAAGTCTTAATATTCTGGGAGCCAAGTTGCTGGATGAAAATGGGTCGCAGCCCGTCCATAAAATGATTTACTTTAAGGAGATCCGTGCTCACTAGATGCTGAGCATAGGGTGCCAGACGAGAGAATTGTAATTCATACTCGGCCACTGTCATCATACCTTGACGCAATGAAGTGAACTCTGCCGCCTTCCTCTCCTTGACATGCTCGGAGAAATATTTAGCTCGAAAGAGCGTGAAAAATCCTTCCCAAGTGTGTGGTGCGTCTGTAGGTGGTGTAGGAATAGCCTTCCACCATGTGCGTGCATCTTTGTTTAACTGGAACGTAGCAAGATGAACCTTCTCTTTGTCGGCACATTGCATGACTTCGAAGATACGATTCATCTCGTCAATCTAATTTTTCGCTTCGTCTGGATTGGAAGAACCATTAAATCGGGGAGGATTCAAACTCCAAAAATTACGATGTAGATCACCAGCTCCTGCCGTCGCGCCAGCTTGGGCCATAGTTTGCAAAGCTTGTGTGAGACCTGCAACGGTTTGTTGCATTCCATTCCAATCGACACGATGAGCCATTGCAAAAATAAGGTACCTGAGAAGAGCAATAAATTTGTTAATTCTAATGGAATTGGTGGGTCTAATCTCAAAGATAAATTCTAATTACTAGCTCATCCCAAGCTCTACCCAATTTCTCTTATGGGTGGGGATTTCCTTTCCTTGTCTCATAGGCATGGGTCCTTAAACCTTAGACTTAACCTATAACATGAAAACTTTCCAAGGACTTCTAGGCCTAGGCTCTGATACCACTCTTACTGTCACGCCCAGAGCTTTTAATACAGCGGAAGGAATATCGGAACGTGAACAGCCGGCATGGTAAGCCTCTCACACGCAAGAAATCAGAGCTCAAGATAATCACACAAAAGTAATTGCACAAGTAATTTTCTCTCAGATTTTCAACTTTATTTCATAACCGTAATCAAATTTACATGAAATCATTTCTTGACAACTTCCATCACTATGACTCAAAAAAATAAAAATTACAATATGACTATACTAGACACTTTGATCATCTAAGGCTTCTCTCATCTTGAAAACCTTCATTCACTCTCGGACCCGCTACTCGCATAATCCGAATCTGAATCACTAGTATTTCCTGAAATAGATAAGAAAATAGGTATGAGCACACTTGCCCAGTAGGTATCTTCGTATCAACATGAAGATAATATTTAAATGATTAATGTCTTAGCTCTAGATCTTAAGGTAAAAATAAGAATGTAATAAACAAGCGATATAAACCAGGATAACCAAGAATCATGAAATAACTGAGCAAGTAGATGTGAGTGAGTATAGACCATGAACAAGCAAGATTAATCATGTAGATGTAAATTTGACCTTTCATGAACAAGAATGTAAGAGCATGTAACTAGAAAGTACTTTACACAACCTTGTAAAGGCTATGTATTAACAAGCATGTAAATTTCCATAACGAGCCTCGTGAATTTCACTCATTTATAAGAGAAAGTACTCCCAGCGCAGTGCGACGCTAGTATCATCATACCCCATGGTTTATAGCATGTTTCTGACCATCGGCTGTGAGGACTAGCATGGAGCCCTTTGGACATAATCCATGCCCGGTCTTGCATCTTCAAGTTATAAATCCAGCTACTTCCACGAGATATAACAATAATGTCGGCCAATAATTCAATTTCCAAATACAAGTTTCATGATCAAGTAACTAAGGAATAGAGCGTATCAAAATTTGATACGATTTCAAAGAATGATTTGAAAAGGATGTTATACTCCGACGGCATTCCGACAGCATAACGATACATTAATTAAATTCCATAACTTAATGTTAACCTTTTTAACATAGTTTGGGCCTCCAGATAATCCTAAGATCATCTAGGAATTCAATAAAATCCAACCCCAAAAGTTAAACCTTGGGTTACACTAATTCAAAAACCATGCAGTCATTTACTGGACCGTTTGGTAATGGAGTCAACGCATGAAAACTTTCTGGAGATTTAGTGGTCTAGTGAATGGCCGCTTGGTATCCTTTAGCGGTCTAGTTAAGTGCCGCTTACAGAATCTGACGGTCAACCATAAGGCCGCTAAGGTCCAGAATGCATAAAACATCGGTAAAGTGCCTCCTAGACAATTGGATATTATTAGTACAACCAGCTCGGCGTCCTAGTGGAAATCTCAGGCTCGCAGAGTCTTACGGAGGTCTTGAAACATAATCCCCTAGTCCGACAGAAGGAATATCCGGCAGAGAGGTTCATATGTCCAAGAAAAATGTGCCTATAAGTGCAAAGTGTAACTAATGACAATATACCGGGATATGTGCCATATACTTAAGAAAATGACTCATAGATAAGAGTGGATCATATAAAACAGCGATAAACTACTAGTGAATCCAGTTCATCTAGCACTTGCAATGTGCATTTAGTACAAGAGTATATGATTTTGGCATGAAATTAACATAAGTTTAAAATAAATTTTAAGTGCATAAAGAACATGAAATCAACTAGAATAAATCATCAATATAACCAAGTATAGGAAAACAATGCTTAAAACTAGGTCAAAACTTAAATAACTAGACTTATCATAAGTAAATTAGGGCCGTCCTGCATTATGTTTCAGATTAACATAATTCCAGAACTTAGAATCGACAAACGGTCATGTGAGGACCATTTTAGGGGCGCTAGCGGTCTATCACCGGGCCGCTAGTGATTCCAGGCGGTCTTTAGGAAGACCGTTTCTTCCTCTGTAGCAGACAGACGTTAAAAACCAAAGTTCAAGCCTATTTTAGGGCAATATAAGACATGCAAACGATATAAAATATGTAATGAACATGCTAGAAGAAAGTTAGGCAAAGAATATGCATATGAGAATGTAAATTAAGTAAAAATTACATCTTTTTCATTAAAGGGTTGAGATTATGCATGAAAAATGCACCAATTAATAATACACAAAATACTCCATGTACAATGCATGAAATCGACTGAAAATTGAGGGCTTTTACTCCTAAGATCATGTTTAAGCCGTTCATGAGATAACCTACCTCTGGTTTTATCCTTAAACAACGAATTAAGTGCTGAAAGTTGACCCTAGTTCCTGAACTAAATCAACAACTTCGTGGCCTTCTAACTCTTGATTCCCTTTACCTATGGCCACAAAATTTAGAGGGTAAGAAGCGGGTACTAAAAGGAACAAATAACTCTAATTACCTTGTTTAGGGCTTCTATCTTGCTAATCAATCTAACTCGGTTGCATAATTTCCTGAGATTCTTGTACCGACCCAGCGACTTTAGACGCCTCTAACTTTCTGTAGGCTTGATCTCTGATGCGCACAGACTAGTGTCGTTAAGAAAGCAGTGCCACAATTTCAAAATATTCGCACTCACTCACTTTTAAAGATTGGAAAATCAAATATATAGTGGTAAGTGGAGTCGATCCCATGAGGAGGAAAAATTCTTATTTTAACAAGTTGGAAAAATACCTTATGCTTTGAAAACCAAATTTTGAGTGAGATTAAAACTAAAGAAAATAAAGTGCAAGAAAACTAATTAAAGAAGATGAGAGGGTTTAAGAAGAGAAATTAGAAGAGATAGAGAGAAAAAACTATGGCAATCACAAAGTTACAAAATTGAACTTTTATTGCTATGAGAGTGTCAAATACAACTCTAAGAAAAATGAAAATTACAACTTTGAAAATTAAAACAGAAGGGAAGGGAAAATATAGCCAACAGATGGAGAATAGCGTCGCCCCCGTGTCAAGCCTTGGATGAAGATCGCCTTGCTTTAGAATCTGACGCTGTGAGAGGACCGAGAGATGAAAATCCGCCAAAGGGATATGGGAGGGAAATAGAGAAGAGAAGAGAAGATAACAGGAAAATAAGAGAAAAGCTTTAACAAAACAGTATAAAAGTGTGTGCGTGAGTGTGTTTTGTGAAAAGAGAAACAGTGAAAGAGAAGAGGTTAGGTGAAAACATGATAAAGATAAAAATAGAAAAATAGAGCGACATTGAGAAGAGAATATCTTTAAAATCAGAATGAATTAGGAAAAGTGGAAAACATGAACGTTGTAGAGGTTGAGAAGACGAAGAAGGTTGGTGAAGACTTCAGAGACAGAAAACGAAAGGAAGATGGAGAAAAATACAAAAGAACAGAGGTTGGTCGTGGATGAACAGTGCAGAAAAACCCAAGATAGCTAGTTAAAAATCTGAGAATATCTTTCAAACCAAGAAGAATTAGAAGAAGGTGAAGAAAGCGAAGTTGTATATCTTTGAAAGACGAGAAACTTTTATGAAGAACACGGATTAAAAAGATGAATGGAAGAAGGTGAAAAATCAAGAAAACCATAGTTTTGTAAAACCAGATGAACAGTAGAAATCGAAAAATAGAGCTTTGAAAATCAGGAAATAACATTAAGAATAGAAAGAATTAGAGGAAGGGGAAGAAGAAGACGATGTAGATCGTTAAAAAATAGAGAACTTTGATGAAGACAACAATTTGAAAAGAGGAGAGGAAGATGGAGAAAATTGAAGAAAACCAGAAGGTAGAGAAATCAGATGAATAGTAAAAATGGGAGATAGGGCTTTGAAAAACCTAACATAACTTTGAAAAGAAGAAGAATTAGAGGGAGATGAAGAAGACAAAGTTGCATAAGATTCAAAATCAAAGAATTTTGCAAAAGGACTTAACTTGAAAATATGAAAGGAAAAGCTTCAAAAGAAATCTCATGGCTGACCTTCCTCTATAGCTGCTAACCTGTCTAACCTGCAACTTCGACCGTGGCATCCTTACATAGTGACAGAAGCTCTCCACGATCGGGATTCTCCAATATCAATCCAAAAGCAATTTTTTAGCAATGCAACCTCATCCATCTAAACTCCTTCCCAGCTGTAGAGTCCCCCTTTCCACAGATTGATCATGGATAAGCTCAAAACATGCCAATCGGGAGGTTCTGTTCCGTTTCTGCTTCAAATTGAAATAGCGACCGCATCAGTGGCGTTATTTCATCAATTAGCGACTCTCCATGCGAGCGCACAATCTTTATTTCCTCTTTTTGATATTTTTCCTTTTCCATAAATCTAGGAAATAATGACTTCATGAATGGGCGCAGTTTTAATTTTCTATTTTCCTTAATTTCCTACATAATTGAATGAGCGCCCTCTTGTGCGGTTGTTGTTTCTTCTTTTTTTCCTTTTTCTTATTTTCTTCGAATGAATTACCGCCAGTCCTTGTGTCGCAGTATCTGGAATAGCGCCTGGAGCTTGGTCGCTATATCTAAAAATTCACAAAAATTCAAAATACTCAATATTCTTCATCAGAAAATGAAATAATTGTGTATTTTCTAAATAATTCTCACATTGCCATTTTAACTCAAAATTAATGATAAAAAGTATACAGACATAGAAAATGATGAGAATGAGATTTGGACCTTATTAATGCACAACTAGACTCATTAAATGCACAAAAATGATGAATGTGATGCAAATTATGACATAAAATATAGCACTTATCACACCCCCAACTTACTCATTGCTAGTCCCTTAGCAATGCAATTAAATCAAAATTAAGGACCAACAAGAGTTTAAAAAGTTCATACTCTCATATCCAGTTCTCCCTTCATAGAATCAACTAAATATTAGAAATCTGGAATGATTAATGCTCATACTAGCCTTAGATTGGAAATTAGAGAACATGACTTAATAATACAAATCAAAGTTAAATAGCACTTGTGTATGTGTAATTCTAAATCTGCAGTTAAGATAATTACATCTTCCATTTGTTATTCCAAGTAAATATCTTTCAACTCTGCACCTCTTAGATCAGAGCACTATGTACACTAGCTTTTTGTCTGCCTTTTTCTTCTGTCCCTTTGGGATCTTATTTCCTATTTGTACACACATGATGCTGCACTACCTTTCTCTGTTTCGCACAAACCTCAACTCTTGCCTTAGGAGAAGCATGCCCGGCTATCACAGATTCAGGTTCCCTTTTCCTTTTTGTGCGAATCTCAAGACGTCTTAGGTGAAGTAGGCCCGGTTACTCAGATTCGGGGCATTTTTCATGGTGTTTCTTTTTCATTTTTTTTCTCTCTTCTTCTTTTTCCGAAAATGTGCTTTTGCACTTTCATTTCTATAAAACTTGCCAGAAAGCTTTTTGGAATAAATCTCCTCCTCAAGAAATGCAGAGTATCAGATACAGCTCAAAATAACAGAGGGCTTGTCTTATTTTGCTTCATCAGTGTGTTGAGTGATTATATTCCTAATACTACGTATGAACTTTAAAGAGATTCTTATATCCGTTTTCTATTGGTAGATTGAAATAAATATTCCTTCAACCTTCTTCCTAGCCTTTTCTAATCTAGAATTACTTTCAACTCAAGTATAAATCAATAAAACTCCGTCGGGAATTTCATCTTCTTACTTTCATGTAAATTACAAGAATTTTATGTAAAAACCCTACCAGATTGTACTATATGCAATGATGAGATTTTTATCTCCCTTGTCCTCAATGGCATGTAAAGTTGAAATGAAAGAACAATATAACAATGAAGTTTGCTGAGTAGGAAAGAGACAACCTGGTGTGCGGGACAGAACCTCCTTTGTTAATAATGACGACAGCTTCGTCTCCTTGGCTTGAATCTAACAACTAAAACACACTGAAAGAAAAAATATCAAATAACAAAAACTTTGGGTTGCCTCCCAAAAGTGCTAAGTTTTTCATCTTCAGTCAGATGCAAGAAAGCTCATAACATATTCATTCCAGATCACACAATGCAATGGATTCTTTTTGTGTTAATTGCTCATTCTCCAAGTCGGGTTTTAACCTTTGGCCATTGACAGTAAAAATGTGGCCCTTTTGAGGATTTAAAAGTTTAACGGCTCCATGATCAAATACTTTAACAACAACAAATGGCCCATCCCATCTGGATTTCAATTTACCAAGGAACAAACACAGCCTTGAATTAAAAAACCAAACATTTTGATTAACAAAACTATTTTTCTGTCAATATGCTTATCATGAGAAGCCTTGGTTTTAGCTTTGTAAATCTTTGCATTTTCATAGGCTTCGTTCCATAGTTCCTCCAGTTCATTCAATTGAAGAGATCTTTGGGACCCAGCTTGAGTTAAATCAAAATTAACATGTTTTATGGCCCAATATGCTCTATGCTCTAATTCTACTGGCAAGTGATAGGCTTTACCAAAGATAAGGCGATATGGAGACATACCAATGTGAGTCTTGAAAGTAGTTCTATAGGCCCACAATGTATCATCTAGTCTTTCAGACCAGTCTTTCCTATCCGGCCTAACTGTTTTATGTAAGATATTCTTAATCTCCCTATTAGAAACTTCAACCTGACCACTGGTTTGGGGATGATAGGGGGTAGCAAGCTTGTGACTGATACCATATTTGCGAAGTAAAGGTCGGAATTGAAAATGAGTGAAATGAGAACCCCCATCACTAATTATAGCTCTAGGACAACCAAACATGGAAAATATATTCTTTTTCATAAACTTCATCACAACCTTATGATCATTTGTCCTAGTAGCAATAGCTTCAATCCATTTGGAAACATAATCGACCGCCACCAAAATGTATTCATTACCAAAAGAAGATGGAAACGGTCCCATGAAATCGATTCCCCAAACATCAAAAATTTCAACTACTAGAATGGGATTCAGCGACATCATATCTTTCTTCGAATTATTGCCCACAACTTGACAACTCAAACAAGATTTAGAGAATTCATAAGCATCCTTAAATAAAGTGGGCCAATAAAATCCACTTTGTAATATTTTTGCCACAGTCTTTTTTCCAGAGAAGTGTCCCCCACAAGCAAGGTTATGACAAAAATTGAACACTGATTGTTCTTCTTCTTCAGGGACACATCTTCTTATGATCTGATCAGGACCCATGTGAAACAATTCCGGATCCTCCAAAAAATAGTGTTTTAAATTAGAAAAGAAGTGATCCTTCTCCTGTTTAGTCCATCCCCCCGGGATCTGACCTACCGCCAGGTAGTTGACAATATTAGCAAACCAAGGAGTGGACGAATGAGAGATAGAAAGAATTTGTTCATCTGGAAAAGAATCAGACATTGGAGTGCTTTCAGGGATCACTATCCTTGAGAGATGATCAGCAACGACATTTTATAACCCCTTCTTGTCTCTTATTTCTAAATCAAATTCTTGCAACAATAAAATCCAACGAATGAGACGCGGTTTAGCATCCTTCTTGGAAAGCAAATATCTTAAAGCAACGTGATCGGAATAAATGATAACTTTTACCCCTAGTAGATATGAACAGAATTTCTCTAGGGCGAAAATAACAGCTAAGAGTTCCTTCTCTGTGGTAGTGTAATTCATCTGAGCATCAGCAAGGGTGCGAATTGCATAATAAATCACTCTTTGGCCTAAGACAGCTCCCACATCGTAATCAGAAGCATCACACATAATCTCAAAAGGAAGCGACCAATCTGGAGATTGCAAAATCGGAGCTTGAGTGAGGATCGCTTTCAAGGAATTAAATACCTCTAAACATGAATCATCTAAATTAAAAGGAGTGTCTTTAGCAAGCAATTTGGTGAGAGGGCGAGCAATGGTGGAGAAGTTCTGAATAAATCTACGGTAGAATCCTGCATGGCCAAGAAAGGATCTGATTTGCTTAACAGAAGTAGGAGGAGGAAGATTGGAAATCAATTCAACCTTAGCTTTATTGACCTCTATCCCCCTTTCTGAAATTACATGGCCCAAGACTATACCTTCTCGCACCATAAAATGACTCTTCTCCCAACTTAAAACAAGATTAGCATCAATGCACCTTTTCAAAACTTGCGTTAAATTTTCCAAGCACCCCTTAAATGAAGAACCAAAAATAGAGAAATCATCCATAAATATTTCCAAAGTTTCCCCCACCATGTCAAAAAATATAGACATCATACACCGCCGAAAGGTGGCGGGAGCATTACAAAGCTCGAAATGCATCCTTCTAAAAGCAAACGTGCCATAGGGGCACGTAAAATTTGTTTTTTCTTGATCCTCCGGATAGATAGCAACTTCATTATATCCAGAATAACCATCCAAGAAATAAAAAATATTGTTAACCAGCCAGTCTTTCCAGAATTTGATCAACAAATGGGAGTGGAAAATGATCTTTCTTTATTACTGAATTTAATTTTCTGTAATCAATACAAACTCTCCACCCCGTTTGTAATCGCATGGGCACCTCCTCTCCTCATTCATTTGTTACCACTGTCAGCCCTGACTTCTTAGGAGCCACTTGTGTCGGGCTGACCCACTTACTGTCAGAAATAGGATAGATGATCCCAGCATCCAACCACTTAACAACTTCTTTCTTAACAACTTCCTTCATATTCGGATTCAGCCGACGCTGCATCTCTATGCTCGGATTGGCATTATCCTCTAAGTAAATATAATGCATGCAAACATCCGAACTTATACCCTTCAAATCTGCCACAGACCACCCTATCGCCCCTCTATGCTCCTTAAGGACTTCTAAAAGCTGAGATTCCTGAGCAGGGGTAAGATTAGAAGCAATGATTATGGGCAGAGTATGGTCCGGGCCTAGATAAGCATATTTCAAAGAGTCTGGTAGAGATTTTAGTTCCAAAATGGGCGGCTGCTCTAGAGATGGAAGAACTGGTTCAGATCTTAATGGAGGCAGATGCTCTACTCTAGAATAGGGCGCATATGAAAGAGGTGAATCCTGAAGCATACTACCCTCCTTAATTATATTATCACTAACATCCGAACATTCTTCAATTAATTCTTCAAACATAGCAATAACATTGCATTCCTCCTCATTATCCGGGTATTGTGATGCCTTAAAAACATTTAGGGAAACCCTCTCTCCTCCAAAAGTAATATCCATCATCCCTGTTGCACAATTTATATTGGCCTTTGCCGTAGCCAAAAATGGACGTCCCAAAATGATTGGTGTATACTTTAACTTCTGAGACGAGGCCATATCCAAGATTAAAAAGTCCATTGGGAAGTAGCACTCATGTATTTTTACTATAACATCCTCCAACAAACCCTTTGGTGTCTTAATAGACTGATCTGCTAGTTGAAGGATAATAGAAGTATGCTTTAATTCTCCGAGATCAAATTGCTCATAAATGCAGGTGGATAACAGATTAACACTAGCACCAAGATCTAGCAAAGCTTTATCAAATGTCACCCCACCTATATCACATGAAATTAATCGAGCACCAGGCTCCTTCAACTTCTTTGGTAAAGAATTCATTAAAATAGCACTAACATCTTCAGAGAGACGGATCTTCTGTGTTGCCACCTTCGGCTCCCTTCTTGGTGTACAAAGCTCTTTTAAAAACTTGTCACACGCCGGCACATGTTTTATAGCATCTTAGAGTGGAATATTGATATTGACTTGCTTAAATAATTCCAACATCTCTTCTTGTTGGACCGACTTCTTTTGAGCTTTTGGATTTAATGCATCTGGAAAAGGGACCTTAGGAACATATCGTTGAAAACATTCATCAACCTTGACCTTTCCTTGGTCCATTATCATCTCCCCCCCGTCCGGCTCCTTTTTCTCTTGAACAATTATCGGCTCTTCTTCCTCATTATCACTCTCCTCTTGGACATCTTGGCCCTTACTACCACCCACGTCTTTAGCCTGATATGGATCATTGAGAATTTTCCCGCTCATAAGGGTAAAGATAGCTTTGGCATTCTCGAATTGAGGAACGATAGGAGGGGGTGGCTGAAGTTGATTGGGCTGATTTGGAGGAGGAAGAATAGGAGCTCTTTGCTGGAAACCCGGAGGTTGTTGATTGCAGGGATTAGCTATGGGTTGTCTAGGTAACTACCCAACATCTCTCCTCATATTACTAGCAGCCAACTGACCTATTTGACCTTCTAACTTAGCAATTGATTGTTGCTGAGAGAGAATAAGTTGCTGAAGTTGGTCAAATTTATCTTCAAAATTAGGCTGGTGAGATTGAGGAGGTGGTTGATAAAGAACTTGAAACGGGGCTTGATGTTGATAACGATGTGATAGAAATTGATTATATTGGCCCTGGAATGACGGAGCTTGTTGATATGGGGCCTGAGCATGATGGAATGACGATTGCTGAAATAGAAGTTGTTGTTGTTGATTATGTTGAAAATGAGTTTGAAAATATTGGTGAGACTGGTTTGGAACTTGAACAGATTGCTTAGGAATTGAGGGATTGGCTTGGGTAGATGGGCCTTGTTGAGATTTTTAAGAAAAATTTAGGTGATTTCTCCATCCTGGATTGTAAGTATTGGAATATGGATCATAAGTGGGCTTGGAGACACCCTGAGTAGCAAAGACTTGCTCTTGGATAAACGGGGGAAGTTGGGCCGCCGTGGGACAATCAATTATGGCATGATTTGGGCTCGAACATAGAGCACAAAGTTCTTGAGAGTTTGAATCTGAGAGAGGCTGAGCAGAAGGAAGAGAGGACTCCTGTCTATTCATGGACAAAAGTTGATCTAGCTTTTGAGCCACTAAATCTACCTTCTCTATCTTTTGCGCCAACAAGTCCACTTTATTCAACTTTTGCGCAAGCCTATTAATATCCAGCTTATTCTCAAAATCTCCTTGACTTTTAATTTCATAAAGCCCACCCTTCTTAGCAGGTCCAATCATCCTTTCATAGGAGGAAAGTGAAGCATGACTAATAAAATTTTCACTTAACATTTCAAACAATTCATAAGCTTCATCTTCACTTTTACTCATAAAAGCTCCCCCACATGAGGCATCCACCATTTGTCTATAATTTTCCGTTAATCCCTCATAAACTGCTTGCATAATTTGCCATCTAGATAGGCCATGATGGGGGCATTTTCTCAATAAATCTTTCAACCTATCCCATGCCTCATGAATTTGTTCCCCAGAGTTTTGTGTAAATCCAATGATGGCCCTTCTCATGGTATTAGTCCTACTAATGGGGTAAAATTTCTTCAAATACTCTTTCTGCATCTCTCCCCATGTATCAATCGTTCTACCCAAGGCTCCCAACCAATATTTTGCTTTGTCCTTAAGAGAGAATGGGAAGAGAGTAAGCTTAAGGGCATCATCTAAGAAGTTTTGGATTTTGACAGTGAAACATATTTGGAGGAACTCATCTAGATGTTTATAAGGATCTTCATTAGGATTTCCATAGAATGATGGCAACATCTGGATGGTGCTAGATTTAATCTCATACTGAACCGCCTGGTTCTGAGGTGCTTGTACATAGAAGGATGGCTGATATTGATTAGGCATAAAATAATCCTTCATTTGCTTAGGAGCTTAGTTTTGATTTTGATCCGCCATAAGGTTAGGTTGGGGTTGGGATCTTGTATGCACTAACCTTTCAATTTCACTAATGGGCCCTATTAAATGTGGGTGTAGGGATCTCCTACCTTACATGTAATGTGAAGGGCCCAAAGGAAGATAACTGTTTTTGGATTTCTTTTAAATTTTTGGATTTTTTTTTTGCCAATGTAACTACAACTAAATGAACTATGAATGTAAAAAATGATGGATTTTTTTTAAAAAAATAATGAATGAATACTAAATGTATGCCTTAAGCACTATATGAATGCAAAATGATGATTATGTTTTTTATGTTTTTATTTTTTTTAGGAAAACCTTCTAAGGGCACTCTAACTCGAAGGTACTTCGTGGTACAACCTGCCCGTCGTCCGTGAGGGAATCCACGGGTGCGGAGACTTTTGGGGGTCTTGAAGATGAATTTCAAGTCCAAAGAAACGGAATGCTCAATGGAGTGTCCTTCCAAATCCAAGAAAGGTGTAAAGACCCTAATACCCTTAAGAAGGGGAAATAGATGAGAAGAGAAAGCTCCTTTGTTTCTCTTTTCAAATAATAATGCAAGTGAATAGGAAATCAACTAAAATAGAAAATGTATGAAAATAATGCAACTAAGATGAAGATATGCTAGCATGAAATAAATTTTTTTATTTTTCTGTTGTCTGAATTTATTATTTTTCAGAGAATTTTTTAGATTTTTTTTAAATTTTCAAAAAGAGATATGAAGAAAAGAAACTATCAACTAAAAATACCAAAAAATATGCAAAATTACTATAAAATGATATCTAAAATCATGTTTTTGGAGTTTTCTAGATTTCTGATTTCTTTAGAATTTTTCAGAATTTTTCAGAATTTTTTGAAATATTTCAGAATTTCCCAAAAAAGGACCTTTTCCTACGTATACTGACCTTTAGTGACGCTTAAATTTCTCAAAATTTCTGATTTTCAGATTTCTGTGACAGATTATTTCCTGGGAATATGCATTTTATTTTTCCAACAAAATAAAAAATAGAAAAATAAGTAAAACTATATACAAATCAAACACAAGGAATTTTCTAACATAAAACATTAATTTCCTCCCCAGCAACGGCGCCAAAAATTGATGCGCACCGACTAGTGTCGTTAAAAAAGTCGTACCACAATTTCAAAATATTCGCACTCACTCACTTTTAGAGATTGAAAAATTAAATATATAGTGGTAAGTGGAGTCGATCCCACGAGGAGGAAAAATCCTTATTTTAACAAGTTGGAAAAATACCTGATGCTTTGAAAATCGAATTTTGAGTGAGATTAAAACTAAAGAAAATAAAGTGTAACAAAACTAATTAAAGAAGATGAGGGGGTTTAAGAAGAGAAATTGGAAGAGATGGAGAGAAAAAACTATGGCAATCACAAATTTACAAAATTGAACTTTTATTGCTACGAGAGTGTCAAATACAACTCTAAGAAAAATGAAAATTACAACTTTAAAAATTAAAATAGAAGGGAAGAGAAAATATAGCCAAAAGATGGAGAATAGCACCGCCCCCATGCCAAGTCTTAGATGAAGACCGCCTTGCTTTAGAATCCAACGCTGTGAGAGGACCGAGAGATGAAAATCCGCCAAAGGGATATGGGAGGGAAATAGAGAAGAGGAGAGAAGATAGCAGGAAGAGAAGAGAAAAGCTTTAACAAAACAGTATAAAAGTGTGTGCGTGAGTGTGTTTCATGAAAAGAGAAACAGTGAAAGAGAAGCGATTCGATGAAAACATGATAAAGATAAAAATTGAAAAATAGAGAGAGATTGAGAAGAGAATATCTTTAAAATAAGAAGGAATTAGAAAAAGTGGAAAACGTGAACATTGTAGAGGTTGAGAAGACAAAGAAGGTTGGTGAAGACCTCAGAGATATAAAACGAAAGGAAGATAGAGAAAAATACAAAATAACAGAGGTTGGTCGCGGATGAACAGTGTAGAAAAACTCAGGACAACCAGTTAAAAATCTCAAAATATCTTTCAAACCAAGAAGAATTAGAAGAAGGTGAAGAAAGAGTAGTTGTAGATCATTAAAAAACGAGGAACTTTGATGAATAACATAGATTAAAAAGATGAATGAAAGAAGGTGAAAAATTGAGAAAATCAGAGTTCTGTAAAACCAGATGAACAGTAGAAATCAAAAAATAGAGCTTTGAAAATCAGGGAATAACTTTAAGAAGAGGAAGAATTAAGGGAAGGGGAAGAAGAAGAAGATGTAAATCGTTAAAAATCGTAAAACTTTGATGAAGACAACAATTTGAAAAGAGGAGAGGAAGATGGAGAAAATTGAAGAAAACCAGAAGGTAGAGAAATCGGATGAACAGAAAAAATGGGAGATAGGGCTTTGAAAAACATAAAATAACTTTGAAAAGAAGAAGAATTAGTGGAAGATGAAGAAGACAAAGTTGCAGAAGATTGAAAATCGAATAATTTTGCAGAAGAACATAACTTAAAAATATTGTTGACACCCGTTTTATGCCGATAAGCTGAGCTGTTTCTCTTACTCCCATTAGTTGATGCCCTAAGTTGTCCATCATTCATCGGGCCATTTTTTGTGGCACGTCCTGGGCCCATTTTTGTGGCCTCCCTCCTTGGTGAAGACCGTATCGGTTCAAGGCTTATTGGGCCTTGGCTTTGATTAATTGAACGTGTTTTATGAAAATCAAGTGTCCAAAAACATGCACGGTCCACAATCAGCCGTTCATAACTAGGGCGGTTGAAGATAGACCGTTCATACACTTTGGTTAATTTCTGAGGATTTTCTGAATATTCACCGACAAGCTTTTGTGCAACCCTATTAGGCCCGTTCAAACAAATGGACGGGCATATTCCAACCGCCTATATCTCAGAGTCCTCCGCGTGCCAACTTTCTCAGGTAATTATCCAATTTTTTGAATTATCACCGACAGGGTTAGAACGGTCGCTTGTTGGCCGCTCTACATTTGAACGGGCTTGTGTGAACCGTTCATATTGGAGGGTCCGACGGCGGACGTTTTGGTCAGTTCGAGTGATAATTGAGTTAATTTCCTGATTTTCTGAATTTCCACCGATAGTGTTGGACGGTCTGTACTGGACCGCCCATCAGATTGAGCGGTCTATTGATTTTTAACAGATTTTTATGCCTTTTATGCATGGTTTTATCACTGACTTCTCTTGTCGATTTCTCCGTGGATAATCAACCTTTTTTGATGCCGTTTCGACTGGATAAGAGATTATGATAATATCTATGATTTATCTTTTATAATTTTGACCTAAAAATAGCTCTAAACCCTAGTTTCGGGGCTGTCTTTCTAGGATCTATAAATAGACCCTAATGGCCGGACTGAAAAGGGGGGGGGGGGGAATTTTGGTCGACGACGAAGCCCTGCCGCATTTTTGAGCGACCTAGCACCAAGGAGGGAGGCTTTCTACGTCCATACAAGCCTCCGGTTCAGGGAGTAGTTTGGTCTTGAATCTTTTCGTTTATAGTTTTCATCACTTTCCCTTCATTGCATGCATCGTTTTCTCCCTACGTCCTCATTCTTTCTCATTATCATGCACACATCCACCCACACTTTTGTCACCCTAGGGGTTTAAAACCCTAAGGTATCCCCCTTGCCATTCATTTATGTTCATTTCTTCTTATATTGACATTTACTACACCGTCCAGTTCTAATTTAGGTCTTTTCTGTGTGTTTCTTACGTTGTTTTGCAGGTCAGCAATCATCATCACGAGGCCCATCCCCTCTGGCCGGCCGGAGAGGGTGGAGGTTGAACCCCTTGCAACTTACTGCGTGGTGGACTTGTGCGGTTCTCAAACAACCGTTCAACATCTTGTGCGGTGTAGACAGCGCCGTTCATCCTGTTGGTGCGGCCAACAGAGCGCCGTCCGTCCCCCAGTGGTAGTTCCTCCCGCACCCTCTGTAGCGCACTTAGGCGGTCTATCGTAAGACAGTACATCCAGTGGGCGGCCCTCCAGGAGTCGTTCATCTCTTCAGCGCTGCAGCTTAGGCGAGTACTCCCCCTCTTTCCAAGGTACGGCGTGTCCATCACGTCCGGCACCTTGGGGGCCATCACGGTCCTTTTGTTCTCTATTCTCCTCTTATCCTTGTTATTTGCTCATCGCATATTGTTCGACTCATGATGCATATTGATCTCTAGTAGGAGGAGAAAAATATATCTACATCCCCTTTTGTGGTGATCACGGTGGGACACCTAACGCCCATCGTGCTTTTGAGTTGTTGACCCCCCTTTATTTGTTATGCAAGTTTTCTTCTAAGAGTGATTTGTAGGTGGGATGCATTTTCTACCTCCTGGGACGTACACAGTTTCTCCTGAACCGCCCATACGTAGGAGCGGTTGATTCTCCACTGTACGTCCCCTGCGGCCAGAGCCCGCTTCTCTCCTCTTTCCTGTCCGGGACAGTTCCTGACACGCTGTCAGCATTTAGAGCGGTTTGAATCTAGCCGTCCATCGCTTCACCACAGGTACGCTTCGCTTTGTTTTGGTTGTAGGCACGCGGCTGCTGGACGACCGTGCAAAGGAGTGCGCGGTTGAATACAGACCGTTCTCCAGGTATTTTCCTGCCACTGCTGCCTCGTGTTCTCAGTATCCTGTGATTATTCCATAGTTCTTCTGTTGTTTTCTCCCTGAATTACACGGTCCTAGACAGACCGTTTTACTGGTGGAGCGGTCGCATAAGGGCCGTTCTTCTTCTATCATAGTGCGCTTACGGTGTATGTTGATTGTCATATTCTACGTGATTTACTGCTCCTGGTGCTATTTGTTGATTTTCCCCCTGCTCCCTCATCATAGTTGCATTATCATTCCCTTTGTTGTTCATGCGTATACTTGCTCATTGATTGATAGTTGCTAGGCTAGATTATGCATGGACCCCGGTGCGCATAGGAGCATCCATTTCTTCTCATAGTAGTTGCATTCCTACCGAGGTAGGGTTTCCTCTCGTCTCCATATTCCTTGGAGCCGAATAGGGACCTTGCCGAGGACCTCCGTAAGCCCCCGTGAGCCGTGGATTCCCACACGAACGCCGGGCAGGTTGTAGCACATCCACCACCAGTCTAGGGTTTACATCCGTGAGCGAGAGATCCTTGTAGAGTCACACAGTTCCTCATTACCTACCCCAGTTAGGCACCTAGTGGTTGAGAGAACTCATACTTTCATTAACTCCCTAAGGTTCGAAGAGAAAATCAGAAGAAATTGACGAGCATCATTTAATAGCTTGATTGCATAATTGGGTGATTCGGATCTCATCTCTTCCTTCCATTGCATGCTTGTTCTTTACTTTGTAGGTTTGGTCAGTTAGTTTGGTCGGTCCTAGTCCTAGGTGTCTTGGTGTATGTGGGATTGTCTCTGTCCCTCACGATCACCTCCTAGGGTTGGTTCTTATTTCCATTCATACTCCAACCCCTTGTTCGATTCATCATCTTCCATGTCGTCATATGACTTCTCTCTGTCCCACGAGGACTCCCTTCCTCGTGGCCTTCTTGAGGACCCACCTAGGGTCGCCCACCTGCAAGGAGGAGAGGGGACTGCCCCTCCCCTCCCAACCATTCTTGGCGAAGGTTCCCAACCCTCTCTTTCAAATCCGTCCAATCAGAATTCAGCCAATCTAATCCTCAATATGATGGCCCAGCTGGACCCTACCCAGCTCCATCTCATCCGGCAGGCCTTGCAAGGGGCCGATGCGCCAACCTCAATTCCTTCTCATGGCACGACTGCCGCTGCCATCCAGTCTCCCGCTGTTGGGACCACCTCTGTGGCTCCCATCGACCCTACTCCTGTCCGACCTCAGGCCCTTTGCTATTCCAATATGGACATGGGCTAGGCTTCCACCTCAGCCCATCAGCAGCTCGATAAGGGAAAGTCTCCGATCCCCTCAGTTCCTTACCTTGATCCATACACCACAATTTCTCCGTCACCGCAGGCCCTCGTAGCCCCGGCAGATCTCGTTAGGTTGCAATCAGGGAAAGCCCAGTTGGCTCATGCGGATATGGGCCCTTCCTCAGCCCATTATCCCTCTTACGGGCCGCCCCCTCAATCAGCTTATCCTTTAACCACCTATCCAGGTATTGCTCCTCCTGCTCCTTCTCCTCCTTCCCGGGAACGGGAAATTCTTGACAAATGGGCTGCTATGCAGCAACAAATTGATCTCCTCCACAAGCGGGTCGGCCCGCAATCTCTTGCTGATGTCCCTATCCCTAACTTCAGGGACATTCGTTTTCCTTCTCAGTCTGAGCTCCCCGTGTACCGCAAATATGACGGGAATGGCAACCCGTTCATTCATGTCCGGGTGTTCTTATATGAGTCAGCACAGTTCCAGCAAGATGACCGTCTAATGGCTTATTTATTTCGCCGATCGTTGGAGGGGGTCGCCCTGGAATGGTTCTACACTTTGCCCATGGAGGAGGCCGAGAGTTTTAAGACCGTCAAGGAAAGGTTCATCCAGAGATTTCAAGATTGGGTCGGACCCGAATATTCTTTTACTGACTTGGTAGCCGAGAAAATGAAGCCGGAGGAAGACTTTGCAACCTATGCAGACCGATGGAGGCAGATGGCCTCACGTGTGCCCGGGCAGATCCCGGAAGAAGAGAAAGTGAAGTTGTTGATCTCCAATGCCACGCCAACATTCAAGAACATTTTGGCAATGAATGATATCTCAAACATGCACCAGTTATATGGCAGAGCTCGGTTCATACAAACCCAGTTCAAAGACTCCCCCATCCACTCCTTATTTGAGGCCCAGAAACCCAAGGCTCCCAGGAAATCGCAGGGCCCCGTCACTGAGGGAGTACAGATTAATGAGCAGGTCCAGGCTGTTCAGTTCCCCCACCAGGCCGCTCCAGCCCGCTTCCCCCAGCCTTCACGCAACCCCTAGTTTGCCACTACACAAGTTCCCCAGCCCGCCTTCCAAGTCCCGCAATATCCGCAATAAGCACCTCCGCCACCCCAACAGCCTCAGCGGCCGCCACAATACAACAATGTTCCGCCCCCCGCCGCCTATGGATCTGCTCGACCGAGTCCAAAGAGCGCCCATTACCCTCCTCTTCCTGAAGCTTTGCCCGATATTTTCTCTGCCTTAATGTACAATGGTGATCTTCAGTTGCCTCCTGAGCTTCCAAATTGGAATCCGGCAGCCGATCAGTCTCGATACTGCATATTCCATCGGCAACCCGGGCATACGATAGAACGGTGCTATTAGTTCAGAGACCCGGTGTATGACCTGCATGAGGGCCAGAGGATTGATTGGGTCCAGATGCACCAATTGATTGAGGATATCAAGCAAAGACAGAGACAGGCCAAGCCGCAGCAGGCGGCGCCCCAGCAGCAGTAGCAGTAGCAACCCCAGCAGCAACAGCCACCCCAGCAACAGCAACAAGACCTCGGGATCCATCACAATCCCATGCCAGTACATCAACCCGCTCCTCAGCAACAACAACAGCCGCCGGCACCGGCTCCAGCACAAGTGAGTATTGTCCAGCACCCAACCCCCAGTGCTGGGTGGACTTTTGATGATGAAACCCCCGCACACCTTCTAGCCTTCCACCACAACCATTCCGCTGCACCTGCTATACCCTCCATCCTCAGACCCGCCACTCTGACCACTATACCACTCATTGCTCCCTCCACGCCACCCATTAAGCCCGTTATATTCCCCTCCGCTCCACTAGTCCCTTCGCCACCACCCATTGTACCCTCCGTCATTACCCCTCCGCTTAACCCTTCACCCATTTCCCTTCCACCAGGGCCCATTAGACCCACTTTCGCCATCCTTACCCCCATTACCACGCCTTTCACCACCTCCACCGGACCAAGCGGGGGCCCATCTCAGGCCGGGCCAGCATCACAGTGCGCCCTTCGGAGCGGGCGTCCCTTCCAGAGAATTTTTTCCCCTTCCGGTGTGTCTGCACCTAACCTCCAAGTTCATTCCTCCACAGCCGAAACAGAAGAAGTAGACCCTGTGCCGGGCACAAAATATGATTTATTACAGCATTTAGACCGGATGCCGGCCAAAATCTCAGTCTTGGAATTAATCAAGAGGTCGCCACTACACCAGGAGGCCTTGAAGACTTTCCTACAGAAAATCATGGTGAGCGAGGACGTGGTAGTAGATAGCTTGCCGTCGGTTTTGGCAACAATTACCAAGGGACCTTGCATTTCATTTTCTGAAGCAGAACTGGCACCCCCTGAGGCACGGCAGATGCCGTTGTGCATCACCATTTCCCTGAACAAAGTGGCCGTGGAGTCTGCCCTTGTGGACATAGGAGCATCAATAAATGTGTGTCCGTTAAGTACCCTCCGTGCCTGCAATATCTCAAAAGACATGCTCAAGCCAACACCGACAACAATAGCAGCCTATGATAATTCCAGGTGTGCTTGTCATGGGGTCGTGACTATACAGGCCGAGCTAGGGCCCTTGGTCATGAACGTGGAATTTTATGTATTGGACATAGACCCGATGTTCAAAGCCATACTGGGTCGTCCATGGTTGAACAGTTTAAATGCCATACCCTCCACGGCCCACCAATGCTTGAAGTTCCCATTCCAAGGGCGGGTGGTCAAGGTAAAAAGTATTTCCACAGTCCAAAATGTTGATGCCATAGCGGCTAAGATTCTCCCTACACTCTGGCCCACCAATAGGCCGGTTCTGTCGGTGATGGATTTGAATTATTCATGGGCATATGCGGCACGCAAGCCCACCACTGCGCCAGTCAATGTGAAAGTCAAATCCAAGATTAGAGATTCCAAAGGATGGCAGATGATTTTGAAATTGGGTTATCAGCCGGGCCAGGGGCTTGGTGCACAGTTACAGGGCTGGACCAACCCCATTCCCAAAGGAAGGAAGATGGGCCGCCGAGGCCTCGGTTACCGTGAATCCTCAATGTCAGTACTTGGAGACTCTGGGCCATTAACATGGGACTACCGGCAACATTTTGTAAAAGGGCCATTACAGCCAGGTACCTTGAAGGAATCACCGTCCAGTCTCAAAGAAAAGGCAGATGAAGCCTGTGTTATCGCTGAGCCACCACCGCCGCTGCAAAGAGTGGTTGGTGACCTAGAAGATTTGTCTGATTGTTTTGAAAGGTTGTTTCAGAAAAAAGAAAGCAAACCGAAGAAAAAGGAGACGCAGCTGGTAAAGCATCCTCCGATGCCATTGGCTCGCCAGGGGCCACAGGAAGTGGGGAGCTCTGTCATTTCTTACTCTATGTCCCCATCTCGTCGTGCCTCTTGGTTCCAACAGTTGGGGTTTGTTCCCCGTTCTCCTCCGATCCTGGTCGAACCACACTTCACGGAGAGGCACGAAATTCTATTTGTTCCTTGTGTTTGTGGGCATTGCCGGCCCATTGATCATTCAACATTGTTTACTCCTCCTCCCCCCGGAGCTCAGCTCCATGAAATGTGGTTTTCTTCTTCTGATCCTTTCTTTGATTGCATATTTTCGGAATTGTTCCCCATGCAGTTACCTCCTCCTCCGTCTTCTTCCTCCTCTTACTGCATGATCACCTCCGGCCTCCAAAAAAAAACGTCAATTTCAAAACGGAGGTCTCAATGGAAGATTACGCTATGTTCTGCTCAGGTTCTCAGAGGCACGAGACCCCTGTTTCTCTTCCAGTAGATTTCCTCTCTCCTAGGGTAAATGTACAGTGTGCAGAGTCTCCTAGGTTAGTCGAGTCAGTGGGAGTAGAGTCTAGTTCGAGTCTAGTCAGCCCATCCACATCTGTGGCGCGCCCCGTGACGCGTCATCCCAAAACCATTCCCGATAGGTTTCTACAAGATCTGGTTGAAAGATGCCACGCCCTTCTGAAGTGCCCTGAATTTGTAGAACTCGCGATCGTCTTGGAAGATGATGAAGAATTGGAAGGGGTATGAAGCAATGATGAACTAGGGGTATATGAAATCGTAAATTAGAAGGACCCAGCTGATGATGAGGAAAGTGAGGTGGGTGACACTACCGATTTATACGCACAAGGCTTAAAGAAGTTTGACGAACCTTCCTCAACAGTGGATGAACCCACTAAAGAGATTAATCTCGGAACAGAAGAGGATCCCAGGCCCATACTTATTTCTGCTAACCTCCCACCTCAGGTCGAAGAGGAGCTTATCAATGTTTTGAGGGAGTACATCGACTCTTTTGCCTGGTCCTATGAGGACATGCCAGGTCTTGACCCTGCACTGGTTGATGTTTGCGACCTTTTCTTTCTTTCGTGGGTTGATCGACCAACTGACTAACTGGTAGTCAAATGATCAATTAACGACGCGGGCGTGCCAGTCACATGAGTGACGAATTTGTGATGCGCTCATTCTGACCCATGTCGGGCGAATGTGAGGTTCGGTCGGGACCAGCAGTCCGCCATACCATAAAGGCTATGGCGTTAATTACATCCCCCACGAGGAGGGAACACCTTTGATTAATTGCCGGGATAGAGGGCTGTCGAAGCCGAATTAAAAAGAGCTACATGATGATCATGACGAAAGCATGCAGGATGCATACATTTATCGTGAAGAAGATGCATAATTCATGGGATTATGGATCCTCGGTACATGGCGGGGGACATAGGTCTGAAGACCACCGTCGCGCATAGCGAAGACTTCCGACCAGACGTAATCTGGTTTTCTGTCGACGCCATTTAATGTACCCGAGGATCTATGCATGCATGCGCACATGGCGTTCGTGACTATATTAAGCATGATAATGTAATTCATGGAAGAAAATGGTAATCGACCACATTTATTACTCCCCATCGAGAAGAGGGAAGGCAACACAAGTGTGATAGTGAAAGCACAATGCTAACGGACATGGTGATGAAGATATAATAAAAGTATAGTTTAGGCCCATTCGGCCCTTCCTTAATTCAATTTATTGACGCTAACCCTGAGGGACGGGAATCACCCAGGGGCAAGTAAGCGATTGGGGCAGCAGGAGGCTTCAAAACCGGCGCGAGCGTACAAGGTAGCTTATACGGCGTGATAAAACATAGGTGTAAGCTTTTAATCCGGCGCAGCCATCATGGATATTAACACGGCGTGAAGGGAAAAAAATTTAATATGAGTCTAACGTTAATCCGGCGCGGGGGGGGGGGTACCGCGCCGAATTAGGGCGCGCCGGCTAAGGCCGCGCCATTCAACCCACCCTTTTTATGAATTTCGCAACTATTGAGTTAAGTTTTTGGTGAGGATTCTGAAGTTATTTGGGGCCAATTGCTTATTGAATTGAAGTCCATAACTCTCCAAGAACGACGTGATAAGCCAGTGCGAGGTTACTACTCGAGCACCGGGATAATTGGGTCCAAAATGAGTATTTCGTTATGGTTTATTCATTATTAATCTGTCCAGAATTGGACAGCATCTCCCCTGAACCTGAAGAGTTGCAGGGGAGAAGCGGGGTCATGTTCACTCATGGAACAAGCCCCTAAACCGCCGGTCTGTGCAGAGACAGCCAGCAACTCCGCACGGATAAGGTGCCCCGAGGACTGGCCTACGAGGGACACCAAAGTTCCGTGCGTGGAGGTAACGGATGAGGCGACTGATAACAGAAGCGACACCCCGAGGACAAGCCTACAAGGGGTGGGCGACCTACAGCACACACTGCATCTGCTGAGGAGACAGAGCTCTTCAGGGGAAGAGGTTCCGAGGACTAGCCTGCTAGGAACGTTCACCCTTTGGCCACCACAGAGCCCCCGGGGGACTATGGGTTTAAGATTATTGGGTTAAACCCCTGTTATTGTCTGCCGTGGCCCTAAGGGAGCGTTTACCATTTAGAGGTAAGGCTCTTGACCACCCAGCACCTCTGTGAAACCATGGGGAAATGTTCCCCTCCCCGGATGACCAAGAGGAAATCAACGGAACTCAAGCGGTGGGGAATCACAGATGAGAGAAAGGAGATGTTCGTTACCACCGGGCCACCAATCTTAGGACCAAGGTATTGACTGCCGTGCGATTGGGCGGTTGGTGATTGGAACATAGTCGAGATAATCCGGCCACACGGACATATATTCAAGCAACTGGACTACGATGGTCACGAGACGAGCGGTCTCTAATTCTCATGCGAAACAGGGCAACGCAAATGGGAGAAGGAGACCAGAACTCGTGTTGAAATGGGAAGAGATATGTGCACAAGAACAGCTCTACCCTCCCAGAAAACGCAAAGGCCGTCGACTGAGAAGTAAATATAGACGAGAAAGCCCCGGGGAGGGGTTATCTCTATAGCCCTTGATATTTCAGGGCATAAGCGAAATCGGAGGAAATCAGAATCATAGGATTGTGCACAGACGGACGCCCACAGAAACCCTCTGAAGGAAATCGAGATGGGAGAAGAGAATAAGGCACTGGTGAGGACACCCGAGCTAGAGATCAGCGTGATGCAGCAGAGCGACATTCCAGATCGCGTAGCACTGTTCGAGACTCGTGGACTTCGCTATGGCTTGGATATGGCCTGGAGATCTAGCCAGGAGCTTTAGATCTTTTATTTACTTCATTCTGGATCTTTTGTAGACCATCTTGAGGCCAATCAGACTCCATTTGGACCTTATTAGGCTAATAGGGAGGTTAGTGGGCCACCTTGGTTCACTCTTCAAGCCCATTTGGGCTGGGCGCCTAGGAGAAAGCCCATACTGGGCCTTTTCCTCCTTGCTCCACTACCCAGGCCCGTTATCAGGGGATCCATTAGGGTTGGAGAAGGAGGAGGGCGCACCCACCCTTCCCACCTCATGGGAGGTGCGCCCCCCCCCCCCCCCCACCTTCCCTCCTTTCTTTTAGGAGGCAAGTGCGCACCTGTGACGACCCAGAGTTCAGGACACCGATATACCGATAACATCGATACACCGATACCAAGAACTGGGGAGGCCACCCAAGAGGCTGATGAGGCCCCTGAAGGGTTAGTGGGGGTTAGCTGAGGAATATGCATAATTAATTGCGAATTGGGACGCGCAGTACAATTAAGTATTAAGATTTAAACACAAGAGCGGAAGCAATTTAAAATAACCAGAGTGATATATATATAACTAGTCCAGAATGACAAACACTAGTCCTCAAAGTACAACTACGCGGGGTATACCCCGGCAAAGGTACAACACAAGCCTCAAAAAGGCAGCTCGTGCTCAGCTGGCAGCTAGGGACGGTCCCGAAACAGCACGCTAAACTCCGACAGACGTCGGGCGTAGCTCACCTGAAAGGAGAAGGGTGAGTCACAGCCAGACTCAGTAGGGGTCACGCGATCCCTACCTCGCACTAAACAAGTAGACATGCATAAACGACCGCAATTAAAGCATGCATTTAAATAAATACACAGGCAATGGCATGAATAACTAATCACAAGAAAGCTGTAAGCTCTATCTAAGCAGGTATAACAGCTAACACATGCCACTACTAATTAAATGCAAGCGATTAAAGCTAAAACTACAAAATAGAATAAGCTGCGACTAATCCAGGCAACAAGGACGGACAACCACTGGAGCAGAAACCAGAAGCGTCCACTGACGGCTTACACTGCGTCTCAAGCACTCGCAGTCGTCGAAGCGACAAGCTAAGTGCGTAAACAGTACCAAACCAAGTGACCAGTCGGAGTGGCACCCGTCGGTGTCAGTCCACAGTCTCCGACCACGTGTGCACACACTGACTCTAGCCTGAGCCAGGCCCTCTAACTAGTTTTCTCCCTTGGCAGGACGCTACCATTGGCTGGGAGCCCACGGAACTAGCTTACAAACCGTGAATGGGAAACATACCCCTCCGCCATCCTCAAGCGGGTCGGTACTCAACAGACCTTAGGGCAACGACAGTGGCTCCATTGCATGGAAAGAAAAGCTACTCTATTGGCATATAAAACACGCCACAATATAGTAAAACGATACAACTATGGCATGAGTATAGAACGGAATGCATAAGCAATGGGCTGGGAACATAACTAAACTGACAGGCAAGCGGCGGTCAGAGGCCCACGCGCTACTTGGAAGTGACGGTCGGGGACTGGTGCGTTACATCAAGAGTGACGCTCTGGTCTCCAGCCGTTACTCCCTCCCGAGTTCCAACTCACAGGTGCAGGGGGAAATGTGACGGTAGGGGCCCTGCGCGTCGCTTCCAAGCGGCGCGGTAGGTCACCGCCGTTACATCCTCCCGAGTATCAAACCCAAAGGCCATGAAGGGGAGAGTGACGGTGGGGGTCCTATGCGTTGCTTCCAATCGACGCGCGGGAACACCGTCGTTACTTTCACCCGAGGCTCAAACCAACTAGCAGCGTTCTAAAAACGATAGCAGACGAAGCGACGTCCCGGTCTCGGCGCGTCGCTCGGAAGCGACGGCCGGTCGACAGACCGCCGGGCTCACCGCCTCACCGTGCCAACGGAAAACAACGATCGAGTAACGGATGGGGTTCCCACCGTTACTCTCCAAACGATGCCCCTCGATAGGCCGTTATTTGGGAAGTGACGCGTCCATCTTGGACCGTCAAGCAAGTGACGGTTCCTGGCCGGACCGTCACTCCACCTGGGTTACGGGCGGGTACGGTTTGTAAACCGAAGCCCTCCCGGACGGCTGAAAATGCCGGGTATCGACGAAAAAACCTGTTACCTGCCAAACCACGCATGCTATACAACAATTTAACAGCTAATCTAGCTGATGTGACACCAATATGGGGTAGGCAGCAAGCAAACAAAAAAACTTAAGATCTAATCTGCATTCACAAACACACAGCAATTAAGATGATAAATCGGGACCGAAACACCGTCGCACACACGCGAGCCCCGGGTGACTATATGATGCTAGAAAGAGGTGATGGATCAAGACCCTTGCTGGTAGAGTGCCAGCAGGGCTAGGGTTGCCCTCCCGAGGGTATGTGGCCCACACCTTTGCGGCTGGCCGGTGCCAATTGGGGCACTAGGTCCCACTCTCTCACTATCACCACGGTGACCACACTATAATGGTGGCTGCGGGAACGAGCACTCACGCACATGCGCAACGGAGCTAAGTCTACGGATATTAGATGAACAAACACTAAAATTGCTGGAGCAAAGTTTAGAGCTCACCTGGTTGGTTTGAAGAAACCAACCCGTTCGGAGACGTGGGCGAGCGGGGAAGTGTGATCCCGCACACTGCGCCGATGTAGCTTGAGCTGCTAATTACATGAACTACTCCTCACGCAGGAGGGTTGGATTAAGGGTGGGGGAATCAAAATTACATCAAACACTACCTCCACGCAGGGAGGGGCGCTAAGCCGGCCAGGCGGGAGGGGGAAAGTCGCCGAGAAAGACGGAACGGAAGCCGACGTGGATCCGCTCACTTGCTGTGCAAGGGGACAGGTTGCCGCTTTTGCAGTCGTATCTCGTCCTCTGGAATTTTGCTGATGACGAGACTTGAGGGAGAGGCTTCGTAACAGGGATGGGGACTCCTCTGATTTTTATCCAATTCTTCTGTCGTCGCCGGTGGTCGTGGTGGAGACTCGAACAGGACGTAGGAATCTGGGGTTGGCAGCTTCAGAATGGATGCAGTAGGATGCAGAAGTTGTACCTTGGGCTCCCGAACTCCGAATATCGAACCGTCGGAGTCGTTGTGTCCGTGGACAAGGCTTCTGCACAGAAAAACTGACAGAAACACCTTCTGAGGTCGGGGTGGACAGGGGGAGGCCGTTGAGTGGGACCTGGTCGATGCAGACTGCAGGAAGCAGACCCGCGCGACTGAGGAAGAAAATTCGGAAGTTGGGCTCCCCGATGCCGAATGTAGTTCTGCTTCTTGATCCTGATCGGGGACAGGGGGAGGAATATCTTTGATGAAGGACCTTTGGTCTGATTCAGCCGTGGTTCGCCGTGGCAGAGTCTGCAAGGTGAGTCTGAACCTCTGGCAGGGGCGGCACCAAGTCAGCCCTGGTTCTGTGGCAGCAGGTTGCAGATGACGTTACGGGCGCTCCCGAACTCCAATTGTCACGAAACCAGTGGCATCGTCTCCGTGGTCGGAGTAGCTTTCATACGGAGTCAACGGAGCTGCAATCCGATGCCGAGGCTGATCGTGGTACCCAGAAGAAGGGGTCCTGGTCGCTGCAGACTGCCCGAGGCAGACCCGAGCAGTTGAGGGAAAAACATCACAACTCCGGCCCTTGGATGCCGAATTAAGTTCCGTCTTGTGCTTCTGGTCGTGGACAGATGGAGGAAGAATGTTGAAGAAGAGTCTTCAGCCTGAATCCTTCGCTGTTGGCCGTGAAGCTGCTTCCAACCAGGATCAGGCTGTCTGCAGGTGGGGTCTGGCGCAGTCGGGGTAGAACTGCTCTCACGGGCGGCCACGAACTCGGAATTGGACGATTCCACCTCGCCTGTGAAGAGGACAGGGAGGCCTTTCCAGAATGGTATGCCACGCCCTCAGACGTTGTCGTATGAACTCGGGGCAGCTTCTGCAACATGTACCCAGTTCTGCTACCTGCAGACTAGCAAGGAGGGAGGGGAAGGTGGTGGACGACCTTGGGAGGTGAAAGGGGTTCTAGGGAAGGGGAAAGGGCTCTTGGGAGGTGGAAGGTTGCTTAGGGAAGGGGGAGGGATGCCTTGGGAAGGTGAAAGGGTGCTTGGGGAGGTGGAGTGGTTAATGGTGAAGTAATGGGAGTCTTGGGAGGTGAAAAGGCTTGCTTAGGTGGCAAGTGAGGTGGCAAGAGGTGAGGAGAGAGGGGAATTCCGAATTTAGAGAGAGAGAGAGAGAGAGAGAGGAGAGAGACTTAGAGAGAGAGGAGAGATGCACTCAATGGCTCAAATTTTGCTTAATACTTCATTACTGAACTCAAGTGGAGTTGGGGTCCTATTTATAGGAATCCCAACATTTACAAAAAGTCCTTGGATAAACTACTAAAAGCAAATAAGCAAGGGGGTTGAGGAAAGAAGAGGTTGCCCATGGGCCAGGCCCATCTAATTGGGCCCAAACGACTCCCTAGCCTAACATACTTAGATAGATAATGTGACGACTTAGGACCATGACTCAAAATAAAGATAAGTACATCAAAATGACTCAAGGAAAGATAAAAAATACATAGCTAGACTTCGGAAATCAAGCTAAACATAATGGCAATCATCCGGTCCCGTGGAGAAGTGAGAAGTGGTAAGCGATGTCCCCATCACTAGCACATGCATCGCCTAAAATCAATCAAACGCGAAGAACATGGCCAAAACCCCATATATGAACAAGTGGGCAACATGCTTACTACGGGGTGCTAATCAACAAGATGAGCTATAGGAAATGCTCCTAGCGAGCTAAGGATTCCATCCCCTTACCTCTTGCAAGCCGAAACGCGCGAAAAGCCCGCATGCACCGAGGTAGGCTCGCCGAGCCTTCAAGCTCCAACACGCTCCCACGTCCACCGATCCACGCCGAGATGGGTACCCACGCGTTCGCCACGACGCGAGGAATCCAACGGCGCCAACCTTGCTTCAATCCGACCTCGTCTCGGCCGCGATCCCTAGGAAGGGGGGAGACGGTCGCGTAGAGGAGAGAGAGAGCGAGGGTGAGAGTGATCGACGGGGAAGAAAGGAGAGGGGGTGAGGGATTAAAAGAAAAAAAAAGATTAAAAAATATATAATATAATTATTATATATATAAAAATCTCATTAATTCTAATAACCCTCAAATAGCCCCGAGTAAATCCAGAAAAATACCAGACAAATTCCTAAAAATCCAAGAAAATAGCCAGAAATTCCAGAACAATTAATAGAACAATAACCACGAAGGATCCATTAAGGCACGAGCCTTACAGTCCCTCCCTCCTTACAGAAATTTCGCCCTCGAAATTTACAACAACCGAAAAGGAGGAAACTGAGAAAGGACTTATACCTCACTGGAACAAGAACGGAAAAAGTTGACGCATCTCATCTTCACGCTCCCAAGTAGACTCATTACCAGAGTGACGCTGCCAAGCAACCCTTACCAGAGGAATAACCTTATTTCTCAACCGCTGCTCACGACGGTCCTCAATTCTGATAGGAAACTCTGGCGTGGACAAATCAGCAGTCACCTCGGGCCACACTGAATCATCGAGAACATGAGAAGCATCAGGCACAAATTTCCTCAACTGAGACACGTGGAACACATCATGAATAGCTTGCAAGGCCGCCGGCAATTGCAAACGATAAGCCACTGAACCAATAGCTTCAACAATCGGAAAAGGGCCAACATACCGCGGACTAAGCTTTCCACGCTTCCCAAACCTGGAAACACCCTTCATCGGAGATATTTTAACAAACACCATATCTCCAGGTTCAAATTGTAGTGGACGTCTGCGTTGATCTGCATAACTTTTCTGTCAACTCTGAGCCGTCAACAACCTCTGCCTGATCAGACGAACCACATCAGAACACTGCTGTACCATGTCCGGTCCTGTCAATAGTCGATCCCCAACATCAAACCAGTACAGAGGAGTACGACAAGGACGACCATACATCGCTTCATAAGGAGCCATGCCAATACTGGAGTGAAAACTGTTATTATAAGCAAACTCAACAAGTGGCAAATGCTGACCCCACGAACCTTGCCAATCAAGGCAACACGATCTCAGCATGTCCTCCAATGTCGGAATAGTTCTCTCTGACTGTCCATCTGACTGTGGGTGATACGTTGAACTGAAAGCTAACTCAGTGCCCAAAGCTTTCTGGAAACTACGCCAGAAGCCAGAGGTAAAACGTGGGTCACGATCCGACACAAGTGAAACAGGAATTCCATGCAGCGGCACGATCTTCTGCATATAGAGCTCGGCCAATCTCTGCACACTCCAAGTAACTCTAATCGGCAACAATCTGGCGGTTTTCGTCAATCTTTGGACAAGCAGCCAGATACCATCAAAACATTGAGAAGTTCGAGGCAAACCCACCACAAAATCTGTAGTAACATGGTCCCATTTCCACAACGGAATCTCTAATGGCTGAAGCAGACCACCTGGCTTTTGATGTTCGGCTTTAACTAACTGACAAGTCAAGCACCTAGAAACAAAAATAGCCACGTCCTTCTTCATGCCGGGCCACCAGAACTGCTTCTTCAAATTCTGATACATCTTGGTGACACCAGGGTGAATAGCAAAACGGGAACCATGAGCTTCACTCAGAATCTCATTCCTCAAATCATTATTAACGAGAATATACAATCTGCCCTGGAAACTGACAACCAGCTCGTCATCAAGTTCCACATCATATCTTGATATAACACGGGCCAAATCAGAATCAGCTTGCTGGGCTTCTAAAATCTGCTGATACAAAGCTGAACCCAAAACCAAGCTAGCACAAACTGCCATCTTCGGATCGGCAGGAATCTCTACACACAAAGCCTCGCTCGGAAGCTGTTCCCACAACTTCCATTCATGAAGCAACAAATGGCTGACCTGTGCTTTCCTGCTCAGAGCATCAGCCACAACATTCATTTTACCTGGCTGATAGGAGAGTGTAAAGTCATAATCCTTCATGTATTCCATCCATCGCCTCTGCCTGAGGTTCAGATCTTTCTGGGAGAAAATATACTGTAAACTCTGATGATCAGTAAGAATCTGAAATTTCTCACCATACAGATAATGTCTCTAGATCTTCAAGGCAAAAATAACTGCAGCTAGCTCCAGATCATGAGTGGGATAATTTCCTTCATGCTGTTTCAATTGCTGAGATGCATATGCGATAACCTTACCATGTTGCATCAGCACTGCACCCAAACCTACTCGAGAAGCATCAGTACAAACAAGAAAAGCACCCGAGTCGGAAGGTAAAGTCAACACTGGAGAAGAAGTCAATAGCCTTTTCAATTCAACAAAGCTAGCCTCACACTGATCCGACCAGATAAATGGCACATCCTTCCGTGTCAATTTAGTCATCGGTGCTGCAATCTTCGCAAAATCCTGAATGAATCTACGGTAATACCCAGCCAATCCTAAAAAACTTCGTATCTCAGTGATGGTCCTCGGTCTCTGCCAACTCAAAACGACATCAATCTTTGCAGGGTCTACTGCCACTCCATCACCAGAAATCACATGGCCAAGAAAATGAATCTCCCGAAGCCAGAATTCACATTTACTAAGCTTCGCATAAAGCTCGTGATCTCTTAGAGTCTGCAGAACGATCCTCAAATGCTGCACATGATCATCAACAGAGGCAGAATAAATCAAGATATCATCAACAAAGATCACCACAAACTGGTCCAGAAATGGACGAAAGATACGCTGCATTAGGTCCATGAAAGCTGCTGGGGCATTAGTCAAACCAAACGGCATGACTAAAAATTCAAAGTGACCATAACGAGTACTGAAAGCAGTCTTCTCCACATCAGATTCCCGGATCCACAACTGAAAATAGCCAGACCGGAGATCAATCCACGAAAAGACAGTAGCAGACTGTAACTGGTCAAATAAATCATTAATCCTGGGGAGCGGATACTTGTTCTTGATAGTCACATGATTCAGCTGCCTGTAATCAATACAAAGTCTCAGGCTTCCATCTTTCTTTTTCACAAACAGCACTGGGGCACTCCACGGAGAAAAACTGGGGCGAATATAACCTTTCTCCAGTAACTCTAATAGCTGTGCACGCAGTACTTTCAATTCAGCTGGAGCCATACGGTACGGCGGCTTTGCTAAGGGGCCAGTACCTGGAATCAGTTCAATCACCATCTCAATCTCTCGCTCTGGGGGCAAGCCTGGCAACTCGTCAGGAAACACATCAGGGAACTCACAAACAAGAGGAATATCACAAACATCCCGTCGTGGTTTTTCAACAGCCACCACTGAAGCAAGGAATCCCTGACAACCTGTGCTAAGCAACCTATAGGCTCGAATAGCAGAAATAATCATACGAGAAGATCGGGATCGAATTCCTTGAAAGTAAAAGGCTGATTTTCCCTGGGGCTGAAAATAGACTTTCTTCGATCTGCAGTCAACTACAGCTCCATAATGCTCCAACCAATCCATTCCCAGAATAACATCATAATCTGCCAGCTGCAACGCATACAATCTTGCCGGCAACTGGTGATTATCAATCAAAGCAGGAGATTCTTCCAAACACAGAGGAGTAACCATGAAATCTCCAGAAGGTAATTGCACAATTAACTCACAAGACAGCTCAGAAGTTGGTTCCTCAATACAAGCCATGAAATCCTCAGAAATAAAAGAGTGAGAAGCACCAGAATCAAATAAGACATGGGCTGAATGACCATAAAGTATAATCGTACCTTCCACAAGATGGGACGCAGCAGCATCAGCTCTTGTCAAATGAGAAACTTTGCCTTTCTGCTTCTTGGAACTAGCTGAAGATTGCTGAGAGGACGCCGACGCCTGAGAGAAAAATTGTTGTGGAGCTTGAGGTGGAGGAGGTCTAAACTGCGGCTGAGGTTGAGACAACTGAGGAGCTTGCAATTGAGTCGGCCTCAGCGGGCAATCCCGAACCACATGACCTGGCTGGTCACACCTAAAGCACACAATAGGAAGAGAACACGGCTGGCCCTTGTGATGACCACCGCATCTCCGACACGTCCACGGCTGACTTGAAGCTGAACTCTGCTGAGTCTGAGGAGAAGGTGCTGTCGGCTGCTGAACAGAATCTGTACCGGACGGCTGCTGAAAAAACTTCTTCTTCTTCTTGAACCTTTTGAACTTGGGCTTAGAAGGAGAGGAAGCACTGGAAACCTCTGACTGGACTGAAGGAACACCAGGCACGGGCTGTCGATAAGTCTGCTGAACCTGAGCTATCGGCTGCACTGACCCTGCTTGGGGATATCCACCCGGTCTCGCCATCTCCAGCTCTAAAGCTACAGCTGTCTGACACGCAGTATCGAGATCCGCAACACGACTCGCAATCAAGGGCATCTTCAGCTCTGGCCTCAACCCTCGCAAGAATTGCTGGGTCTTCAAAGCTTCACTGGCCAGCACATGGGGCGCATACTGACCCAATTCCAAGAACTTATTCCTGTACTGAAGCACGGTCATATTGCCCTGAGTCAATTCCATAAACCGATACATCTTATCCATCTGCAAGCAGGCAGGAGTATAGGCACGCTCAAAAGTAGCAACGACCTCTGCCCAAGTGATTTGCCGAAGAGGTCTGGATCGAAAGGAAATCTGCCACTCGGCTTTCCACCACGCAATGGATGTACCCTGGAGTTGAAAGGCAGCGAGCATGACTTTCTCATCTTCAGCACACTCCATCGAGACAAACACACGCTCTATCGCGTCCAACCATTGCCGTGCGACTTCTGGATCAGCTTGGCCATCGAAAGCAGGCGGATTGAACATCAGAAATTCTTTCAAAGCCTTGCCTCGACTGCCAGGCACTTCAGCTTGAACGATTGGCACTGAAGGAGCAACTGGAATGACAGGAACATCGGGAACTGCAGGAGGAGGTGCAGAACCGCTATCTTCCCTGGGCGCATCTCGAGGAACACGAGGAGTTCGAGGAGGTCTCCCTCGACGAGGCGGCATAATTATGCTGCCAAAACACAATCAACAATAAAATCCATCAATCATACGGAAAACATCCTATGCCAACAAGAGACGATAACAGGACTAGCTCTGGACAAAGCGTCAATTCCAATTCTTCACGCAAATCCTCAACTTAAGCGCTCTGATACCATCTGTGACGACCCAGAGTTCAGGACACCGATATACCGATAACATCGATACACCGATACCAAGAACTGGGGAGGCCACCCAAGAGGCTGATGAGGCCCCTGAAGGGTTAGTGGGGGTTAGCTGAGGAATATGCATAATTAATTACGAATTGGGGCGCGCAGTACAATTAAGTATTAAGATTTAAACACAAGAGCGGAAGCAATTTAAAATAACCAGAGTGATATATATATAACTAGTCCAGAATGACAAACACTAGTCCTCAAAGTACAACTACGCGGGGTATACCCCGGCAAAGGTACAACACAAGCCTCAAAAAGGCAACTCGTGCTCAGCTGGCAGCTAGGGACGGTCCCGAAACAGCACGCTAAACTCCGAGAGACGTCGGGCGTAGCCCACCTGAAAGGAGAAGGGTGAGTCACAGCCAGACTCAGTAGGGGTCACGCGATCCCTACCTCGCACTAAACAAGCAGACATGCATAAATGACCGCAATTAAAGCATGCATTTAAATAAATACACAGGCAATGGCATGAATAACTAATCACAAGAAAGCTGTAAGCTCTATCTAAGCAGGTATAACAGCTAACACATGCCACTACTAATTAAATGCAAGCGATTAAAGCTAAAACTACCAAATAGAATAAGCTGCGACTAATCCAGGCAACAAGGACAGACAACCACTGGAGCAGAAACCAGAAGCGTCCACTGATGGCTTACACTGCGTCTCAAGCACTCGCAGTCATCGAAGCGACAAGCTAAGTGCGTAAACAGTACCAAACCAAGTGACCAGTCGGAGTGGCACCCGTCGGTGTCAGTCCACAGTCTCCGACCACGTGTGCACACACTGACTCTAGCCTGAGCCAGGCCCTCTAACTAGTTTTCTCCCTTGGCAGGACGCTACCATTGGCTGGGAGCCCATGGAACTAGCTTACAAACCGTGAATGGGAAACATACCCCTCCGCCATCCTCAAGCGGGTCGGTACTCAACAGACCTTAGGGCAACGACAGTGGCTCCATTGCATGGAAAGAAAAGCTACTCTATTGGCATATAAAACACGCCACAATATAGTAAAACGATACAACTATGGCATGAGTATAGAACGGAATGCATAAGCAATGGGCTGGGAACATAACTAAACTGACGGGCAAGCGGCGGTCAGAGGCCCACGCGCTACTTGGAAGTGACGGTCGGGGACTGGTGCGTTACATCAAGAGTGACGCGCTGGTCTCCAGCCGTTACTCCCTCCCGAGTTCCAACTTACAGGTGCAGGGGGAAATGTGACGGTAGGGGCCCTGCGCGTCGCTTCCAAGCGGCGCGGTAGGTCACCGCCGTTACATCCTCCCGAGTATCAAACCCAAAGGCCATGAAGGGGAGAGTGACGGTGGGGGTCCTATGCGTTGCTTCCAAGCGACGCACGGGAACTCCGCCGTTACTTTCACCCGAGGCTCAAACCAACTAGCAGCGTTCTAAAAACGATAGCAGACGAAGCGACGCCCCGGTCTCGGCACGTCGCTCGGAAGTGACGGCCGGTCGACAGACCGCCGGGCTCACCGCCTCACCGTGCCAACGGAAAACAACGATCGAGTAACGGATTGGGTTCCCATCGTTACTCTCCAAACGACGCCCCTCGATAGGCCGTTATTTGGGAAGTGACGCGTCCATCTTGGACCGTCAGGCAAGTGACGGTTCCTGGCCGGACCGTCACTCCACCTGGGTTACGGGCGGGTACGGTTTGTAAACCGAAGCCCTCCCGGACGGCTGAAAACGCCGGGTATCGACGAAAAAACCTGTTACCTGCCAAACCACGCATGCTATACAACAATTTAACAGCTAATCTAGCACATGCATCGCCTAAAATCAATCAAACGCGAAGAACATGGCCAAAACCCCATATATGAACAAGTGGGCAACATGCTTACTACGGGGCGCTAATCAACAGGATGAGCTATAGGAAATGCTCCTAGCGAGCTAAGGATTCCATCCCCCTATCTCTTGCAAGCCGAAACGCGCGAAAAGCCTGCATGCACCGAGGTAGGCTCGCCGAGCCTTCAAGCTCCAACACGCTCCCACGTCCACCGATCCACGCCGAGATGGGTACCCATGCGTTCGCCACGACGCGAGGAATCCAACGGCGCCAACCTTGCTTCAATCCGACCTCGTCTCGGCTGCGATCCCTAGGAAGGGGGGAGACGGTCGCGTAGAGGAGAGAGAGAGCGAGGGTGAGAGTGATCGACGGGGAAGAAAGGAGAGGGGGTGAGGGATTAAAAGAAAAAAAGATTAAAATATATATAATATAATTATTATATATATAAAAATCTCATTAATTCTAATAACCCTCAAATAGCCCCGAGTAAATCCGGAAAAATACCAGACAAATTCCTAAAAATCCAGGAAAATAGCCAGAAATTCCAGAACAATTAATAGAACAATAACCACGAAGGATCCATTAAGGCACGGGCCTTACAGCACCCTTCCCTAGTTGTAGGAGATTTGAAATTGTTTCCCTCTTTTTTTTTAGGCAAGAGATTAGGGTTTGTGTCCAGCATATTTAACATCTTGTAAACAATTTTTGGAAGGACAATGAAGATTGACTTTGAATGGACATTTGCGCAGGCACCTTGAGAAGAGGTCGCCCCCTCCCTTCCACCTTGAGGGTGCGACGCCCTCCCTCCCCATCTCTCCCCTCATCTTCTTCCTCCATCTAGGGTGTGACTCCCTAGGGTTTTTCCTGGAGATCTTTGGGTGCCATCAACTGCAGAAGAAGCCTCCTCCAACTTCCCCTCAAAATCGGCAGAGAAGACACAAGATCATCCCTGCGCACTGGTCTGGTCGCCTGTCCGCAGTATTGAGCCGGGAAAAGAAGGTTGGTACCCCCATTTCCGGATCCCAAATCCCATGACTCCCTTCAGCAATTTTGTTCCCCTTCCTGTCCCCTAGATCCCCTCAAAAGCCCGTCCCCTAATTCGCCCTGAGTCAAAAGTTGCCTTTGTAGGCACTTTTACTGCACTGGCTGCCCCTATGCAGACCAGTCAGAAACCAGAGCCTCAAAGATCCACCCAGAACGCCCACATCCCAACCTCAAAAAGCCCTGGTCCCTTCACAACATTTCTTTCCTAACCTGTCAGCAAACCAGCCACGCAAGTTTAGTCCAAAAATTCGACGGTGGTGAAAAGTTCCCTTTGGAACTACTTTCAGTGCGCAGACTGCATCTACAGTGCGCTCGCGGGACAGAACCGCACATACCTCAAAGGGGCGTCCCTCTAACCCCACTGTTTGGGCCTGGGATTTTGAGCATCATTTCTGCATACCCCAAGCCCATCCCAGGAAATTTTCCGGACCCCAGAACGCTTTTCAAGGGTGTCGTCCATCTCCCCCATTCCCAGTCTTGACTCTGACCGCACTGAAGTGCAGAGCCGAGGTTCCCGTTTCAGCCCCTCCCGCACCCAAAACTTCCACAGAACCCACCGCCACCCCTTGGCCCAGGCTTAGACCCATCAGTCGTCTACCCACCAGAGCAATCCCCTCCCCAAATCCTGTCCGGAAGCCACGGTACCGGCCAATCTTCCGGCCTCTATCCCAGTGACAGGTTGACAGGCAGAATGCGCAAGAGGTGCTTGAGGAATTGCCACGGCGTCTCCCGACCTTGCCTTCGGTTCTCCTTCCACGGGTGTCCCCTAGACACCATGGCCAAAACCCATGCCAATTTTCGTGGCAATCGGACAACGTGAAGGTCTCCTTCCAGGTTCGCCTTCCTGCTGCTCGCCAGGACCAGTGCAGACGGAGCTGCAGCCTGCCCGCCGGTTCGAGCCACTTCGGAGGTCCGTGCTGATCTCGTCATCTTCCACCCTCCTCCAGGAGTTCCGGCGCCTACTACCACAGTCCATCAGGGACATCAGCACCACCCACGACGCCCGGGACTCACCTTCCTTGCTGCTGGTTCCTCACCGACCCGTGGTGGCGACTTCGTCCGATCGGTTCGCAGCACTTCGTGGGTGACGAGCTTCACCGGCCCGTGGCCCGCCAACCCATGTCACACATCCCCGGATCCACTATGTAGCCTTTTACCTCCCTGCGAGGAGTGGGCGTGTTTGGATGTGTATGTGTTTAGCTTTGTACTGGGTGATTGTGTGACTTGGCCGGGTATCTTCCCCACGCCCGAGCGTGGAGGTACGCGACTACTCCTTCCTTGGCATCGTTTGCTTGTTTAGTATATTCTCTTGATGCCGCTGCTTGAGTGCATGATAGGAGCCTAGCCAGTACGATACTTACACTCACTGCTGCGGTGAGCGAGTGAGACCGTCCCGTGACTCATCCGAGTCGTGAGTGTGGAGTCGACTACCCCATACACCGCCGGTTGTCACAACCGTGCGGATCGGCGCGCCTTCATCTTAGGGGCACTTGTGAGCTAGTAGTTGCTTGTTGCTTTGGCATAGTCCCTTCTTGGGAACGCTAGGTGTCAAGTTCACGCTATTCTATCTACGCCAATTGCTAGTCTCGTGGTCTGTCTGGTAGCATTTCTATTTAGTGCCCTAGCTTCCTAAGCGTCCCGCATCAAATTGGTATCAGAGCTTAGGGAACCAGTTTGTTCTAACAAATTGGGGTCTTTGGTCATTTGAGTCTTTAGGTTGTCTAGGGTGCATTGAGTCTCTTGGTTCATCTAGGTAACCTACCATTGCATTGTCATTTTAGGTTTGTGTCTAGTTAGAGTTTTATCCTTGTCTCGTTGAGTCTTGCATGTCCAGCTCCCCGCCAGCCCCATGGTGGTTCCTCGAGCCCACGTGTCAGATTGGTCATCCCTTGTGGCCCGATTCGAGGCTCTTATGGCACCACCCCTGGGTGTCGCCCCTACCACTCAGTCGTCGGGAAACCCGATCCCTATACCGATGACCGAGTCGTTCCAGCGCCATGTCGTATCCATAGCCATCCTACCTAATGGGTTGCATACGGAGATCGACTTCATCATTAAGGTTCCATATAATTATGTCTCACAGGACATTGTTGAGTCTCTCTCTAAGACTGGGGAGATTGTTCTCTGCGGTGGCTTAGCTTTTGTCGAGTTTCAACGATGGTTCGGCCCCGTTCTATATCACGATGGTGCATGGTGTAAGATCGGCACACTTGCTGGTCCATGCATCATTTTAGGGCAAACTTGGTTGGAGGAGAGAAGAGCGACCATCGACCTGGACAGGAGGACCTGCACCTTACACCCATCCCACCTTCCAGGCGAGTTCGTCTTCCATGACGGCGCTGCGCCGACCACCTCCGTGTCGCTAGCCACCCACCCCCAGCGATCCACTCCGCCTCTGGGCTCATGTCCCCCACCACTCCCGGGGCCCACCCCTATGGCCCCCTATAGTGAGGATGCCCGGTTCTCTGACCAGTGTCCTTCACATTCCCCTATCTTGGAGGACACACATTCGGAGGATGCCCCACCTGGGTTTGTTCCAGTGACTTACGAGGCTGAATAGGAGTTGGCCAAGGAGTACCTAACTGAGGTTAAGGAGTTAGGGAGTGATCCCATGGAGCACCCAGTCGTGCCTAAACCTATGGAGGTTGGGACCGGCACTCTCGTCTCGAGACACTCGATGGAGAGCCAAGGTGCCACCCACATCATAGAGGTCCCCTTTACCCCACCTGAGGGAGAGACTCCCTTCGACCCTCATCTAGAGCCATTCTTGCCTCCCCAGGGTGAACTTGTCATTGAAGGGCCTTTAGCTAGCTGGTTAAGGAAGGGCCTAAGTCTAGATGCTCCGATCCCTTGCTACCCATCCATGGAGCCAGCTCTCTCAGTTGTACCCCTTGACTCCTTTCACACCACTTTTTGGTCCTTCTACTTTCTTGAAAATATAAAGGACTTCCTTAGGAGATTAGATTGTCAATGGGAGTTGACATATATGTTGACCTTAGGGTCTGACCAACCCTATAGTCATAGCTTCACGCTCCCTGCTTTGGGGTCTATTACCTCGGTCTACACCATAGGGCATATCACCTCTGAGGTCCTATTATTCTTTCCCATTCCCGAGGAGGTTGACTTCGCACTCTCTTATGGTATCACGGTCCCGAGGGAGGAACCTTGCCTTCCTCACGAGCCCCTTGCCCCATACATTAGAGCGCCTGAAGGTGATCCTCTGCACCTGGGCGAATGTCGCACGTGGGCAAGTATAGTGAAGGGACCTGTCAGGAGGGTTCATCATTTCTTTGACCCATTCGATCCCCTCCCTAGTGAGCCTCTCGACTCGTATTCTTTTCCCCACCTTGTCGAGGAGGTCTATTATCACACCCCTTCCATGCATGCATCCACACTCCAGAGCTTGGAAAGAAGGAAGCCCCAGTCCACCATCATGTAGGGGTAATGTCATGAGTGAGTTTGGACTTACTAGTCCCCCTGAGTCTACCACATTTAGTAGGACACATGTGCATGATAGGTACAACTTTGGTTGTCCAGGTCCTCCCCATGTTATCAAGTTCGGTAGACGTCATAGGCATGCTAGGTCCATGTTTGGATGTCCAGGACCACCCCTGCATTCGCATAGGTATGAGTCCACACAGCTAGTTCGGAGTCTGCATCACCATCACTACCTTGAGTCCAGCAACGCGCGATATAGAGAATTGGCCGATGCTCATAGACACCCTTACGAGTTCCAGGAGGTAGATTATGTCATGATCCGGGTCAGACAGGAACGGTTTCCTTCTGGAGCCGTGAAGAAATTACAGGCTCGTGGTGCTAGCCCCTTTAGAGTTTTGAGGCGAGTTGGATCCAATGCATACGTTGTGGACTTGCCGGAGGACTATGGTATTAGCTCCACAATCAACATCTCGGATCTAGTCACATATAGGGACCCAGTAGTGATCCCCAGTGAGTTATTTGGGCCTTCTCCACCTCTTGTGAGCGAGCCACCCCTTGAGAGCCCACTTCCAGCCTTGTCACCATAGTAGCATGAGCGGATAGAGTCTATGCTCGATGAGCAGGTGACTACCACCAGGAGTGGCGCGTACCACCGCTACTTGGTTCGTTGGAGAGGACGGCCCGCGTCTGAGGACACATGGATCACCGGGGCAGAGCTTGAGAGGATAGATCCAGACTTGCTCGAGCGATACTAGAGCGACTGAGACCCTTACTCGACGGAGTCGATTTTCTCCCACCCGGGGAGAATTGGTGAGGACACCCGAGCTAGAGATCGGCGTGATGCAGCAGAGTGACATTCCAGATCGCGTAGCACTGTTCGGGACTCGTGGACTTCGCTATGGCTTGGATATGGCCTGGAGATCTAGCCAGGAGCTTTGGATCTTTTATTTACTTCATTCTGAATCTTTTGTATGCCATCTTGAGGCCAATCAGACTCCATTTGGACCTTATTAGGCTAATAGGGAGGTTAGTGGGCCACCTTGGTTCACTCTTCAAGCCCATTTGGGCTGGGCGCCTTGGAGAAAGCCCATACTGGGCCTTTTCCTCCTTGCTCCACTACCCAGGCCCGTTATCAGGGGATCCATTAGGGTTGGAGAAGGAGGAGGGCGCACCCACCCTTCCCACCTCATGGGAGGTGCGCCCCCCCCCCCCCCCCCCACCTTCCCTCCTTTCTTTTAGGAGGCAAGTGCGCACCCTTCCCTAGTTGTAGGAGATTTGAAATTGTTTCCCTCTTTTTTTTAGGCAAGAGATTAGGGTTTGTGTCCAGCATATTTAACATCTTGTAAACAATTTTTGGAAGGACAATGAAGATTGACTTTGAATGGACATTTGCGCAGCCACCTTGAGAAGAGGTCGCCCCCTCCCTTCCACCTTGAGGGTGCGACGCCCTCCCTCCCCATCTCTCCCCTCATCTTCTTCCTCCATCTAGGGTGTGACTCCCTAGGGTTTTTCCCGGAGATCTTTGGGCGCCATCAACTGCAGAAGAAGCCTCCTCCAACTTCCCCTCAAGATCGGCGGAGAAGACACAAGATCATCCCTGCGCACTGGTCTGGTCGCCTGTCCGCAGTATTGAGCCGGGAAAAGAAGGTTGGTACCCCCATTTCCGGACCCCAAATCCCATGACTCCCTTCAGAAATTTTGTTCCCCTTCCTGTCCCCTAGATCCCCTCAAAAGCCCGTCCCCGAATTCGCTCTGAGTCAAAAGTTGCCTTTCTAGGCACTTTTACTGCACTGGCTGCCCCTATGCAGACCAGTCAGAAACCAGAGCCTCAAAGATCCACCCAGAACGCCCACATCCCGACCTCAAAAGGCCCTGGTCCCTTCACAACATTTCTTCCCCAACCTGTCAGCAAACCATCCACGCAAGTCTAGTCCAAAAATTCGATGGTGGTTAAAAGTTCCCTTTGGAACTACTTTCAGTGCGCAGACTGCGTCTACAGTGCGCTCACGGGATAGAACCGCACATACCTCAAAGGGGCGTCCCTCTAACCCCACTATTTGGGCCTGGGATTTTGAGCATCATTTCTGCATACCCCAAGCCCATCCCAGGAAATTTTCCGGACCCAGAACGCTTTTCAAGGGTGTCGTCCATCTCCCCCATTCCCAGTCTTGACTCTGACCGCACTGAAGTGCAGAGCCGAGGTTCCAGTTTCAGCCCCTCCCGCACCCAAAACTTCCACAGAACCCACCGCCACCCCTTGGCCCAGGCTTAGACCCATCAGTCGTCTACCCACCAGAGCAATCCCCGCCCCAAATCCTGTCCGGAAGCCACGGTACCGGCCAATCTTCCGGCCTCTATCCCAGTGACAGGTTGACAGGCAGAATGTGCAAGAGGTGCTTGAGGAATTGCCACGGCATCTCCCGACCTTGCCTTTGGTTCTCCTTCCACGGGTGTCCCCTAGACACCACGGCCAACACCCACGCCAATTTTCGTGGCAATCGGACAATGTGAAGGTTGCTTTCCAGGTTCGCCTTCCTGCTGCTCGCCAGGACCAGCGCAGACGGAGCTGCAGCCTGCCCGCCGGTTCGAGCCACTTCGGAGGTCCGTGCTGATCTCGTCATCACCCACCCTCCTCCAGGAGTTCCGGCGCCTACTACCACAGTCCAGCAGGGACATCAGCACCACCCACGACGCCCGGGACTCACCTTCCTTGCTGCTGGTTCCTCACCGACCCGTGGTGGCGACTTCGTCCGAGCGGTTCGCAGCACTTCGTGGGTGACGAGCTTCACCGGCCCATGGCCCGCCAACCCATGTCACACATCCCCGGATCCACTGTGTAGCCTTTTACCTCCCTGTGAGGAGTGGGCGTGTTTGGATGTGTATGTGTTTAGCTTTGTACTGGGTGATTGTGTGACTTGGCCGGGAATCTTCCCCACGCCCGAGCGTGGAGGTACGCGACTACTCCTTCCTTGGCATCGTTTGCTTGTTTAGTATATTCTCTTGATGCCACTGCTTGAGTGCATGATAGGAGCCTAGCCAGTACGATACTTACACTCACTGCTGCGGTGAGCGAGTGAGACCGTCCCGTGACTCATCCGAGTCGCGAGTGTGGAGTCGACTACCCCATACACCGCCGGTTGTCACAACCGTGCGGATCGGCGCGCCTTCATCTTAGGGGCGCTTGTGAGCTAGTAGTTGCTTGTTGGTTTGGCATAGTCCCTTCTTGGGAATGCTAGGTGTCGAGTTCACGCTATTCTATCTACGCCAATTGCTAGTCTCGTGGTCTGTCTGGTAGCATTTCCATTTAGTGCCCTAGCTTCCTAAGCGTCCCGCATCAGGCACGGGCCATTCAACTCACCAACATTCATATATGCAGATGTATCGCTGCCCGGCGAGGAAACTATATACATATATTACAATTCCGATGCCGGCACTATGGAACGGCCACCGATTCGCTTACAAGGAAAACCCACAAGAGAGCAGCAAGGAGGAGGGATGGCGAAGAAGGAGAGAGGAGCGGGCTCATATCATCGCCCTCCCTCAGCCTTCTCGCTTACATTCATTAGAGAGATAGTGAAGCGAGGGAGAAGACGAAGGAAATCAAAACGACTCGAACTCCCATCTGTTCCAGGGAACAGGATGTGGGCACGAAACCTTCTTCTCTCACTCTGAGGAGCTTCAGATGGGGACGAGAGATGGCCGTCGAAGGGCGCTTGCGAGGAACCTCCACTCCTCTCCGAAAGCTCTCCTCCCCTTTTTTTCTCTGTTTTTCTTCAAAGGCCCCCTTTCCTTGTTCTCGAACCGCCACATATATAGGGGAGCGAGTTCGAACGTTAAACCGGCGTGGGATTGGCGCGCCGGGAAGAGACTTCATCAACCTATCGCATCGGGATTGGAGGGCGCCGGTTTAACGGGCGCGTCGTATAAGGGTGCTCCGTATTAGCATTTCCCACGCATTGCAGGTTAGCCGATGAATCCGGGGACGATCTCGGAGGTCATCATGAACATTTATCTCGCCAATGCCCATTGAAACCTTGATGAGATGTTTTGTGAAGCCCCTCGGTTGACGTGCGGCCGTTCTCGAGACTCCAGATAGCTTCGATTTAATTACGTGGGTTTTCCACTAATACGGCCTGCAGCTCTGTGATTCATGCTGCTGGCTTGGTCTGGCTTGTACCCAAGCTCCTTAGGGGGTTGGATGACACCATGGATAATTCCGTCTGCGCTGGACGATCATTCGGCCACTAACGGGCCCATCTTATCGGGAAGTCGTACCCGTGCTGGGTGATCGGGATTTTCTACCGTTAGAGCTTTCGGTCCTCTGTCTCTGGGAACCAGGGGGACCCCTTCATCTTCAGGAGAACCTTTCGTAAGGCGGGAAGCCACTGGGTAGATCGTTGACCTTGGTCGGACAATGGGTGTAGTGTGTGCAGCATGACAGAGTCGATGCCCGTTCATTGGGCAGGCTTGGTCGCACTGCCGGTTGGTTGTGAGTTTGTCTCAGCTTTCATGAGGTGAAGTCTCCGTGTCCCTATGGGATGACTCGAGACTATGGTAGCTTGAGAAATCTTTGATATGTTGATATTTATCGGCTTCTGTGCCTCAGCGGGCCGGGTCCTTCGTCTTTGTGGCTTGGTCGCAGATGATCATATTTTGGGTGCCAACAGTTGAACATCGATTGATCCTAAAACCAGGGGCAACACCCGTTAAGCAGAAGGCGAGAAGATTCCACCCACAGATGGCCTTGAGAATTAAGGAAGAAGTTGATAAATTACATAAGGCCAGGTTCATTAGAGTTGTACTATATCCACAATGGGTGGCAAACATTATCCCAGTAATGAAGAAGGATGGTAAAATCCGGATTTGTATTGACTTTAGGGACTTAAATAAGGCATGTCCAAAAGACGATTTTCAACTTCCTCACATCGATGTCTTAGTCGACAATACAGCTGGATACGAAGCCCTCTCTTTCATGGATGGTTATTCTGGATATAACCAAATCCTTCTAGCTCCAAAAGACCAAGAAAATACCTCGTTCACTACGCCTTGGGACACATACTGCTATGTTGTCATGCCCTTCGGATTGAAAAATGCAGGTGCCACTTATCAATGGGCGATGATGGCTATTTTCCACGATATGATGCATGTCTACTTGGAAGCTTACGTGGATGATATTCTGGTCAAATCGAGGTCTCAAGAAGAACACCCCGCCATTCTAGCCAAAGTGTTGCAAAGGGCTAGGGAATATAAGTTAAAAATGAATCCGAAGAAATGTGTATTTGGAGTTGCGTCAGGGAAATTGCTTCGATTCATAGTTAGTAAATGGGGGATTCAGATCGACCCAAACAAAGCAAAGGCCGTCATGGAAATGCCACCGCCAAAGAACATTACTGAACTTCGAGGCTTGATTGGGCGTTTGCAATTTATTAGGAGGTTCATATCTCAACACTCGCAAAGATGCCGCCCATTTTATGAACTGTTAATGGCAGGCGCAAAATTTGAATGGAATGAACAATGCCAAAAGGCCTATGAGGAGCTTAAGGTTTACCTTTCTAATCCCCCGGTTCTATAACCACCCATCCCTGGGAAACCATTGATATTGTACATTTCTGTGATTGAGGACTCCCTAGGAGCTGTCTTGGCACAGGTAGATGATGAAGGAAGGGAAAGGGCAGCATACTACCTCTCGAGGTTATTTAATCCTACTGAATCTAAGTATACTGTCATGGAGAAGACCTGTGCGGCGCTAGTGTGGGTAGCTCAGAAGCTTAAACACTATTTCCTCGCCCACGAGGTTAGGCTGATCTCTAGAATGGACCCCATTCATTATCTCTTGGAAAAGCCTGTCCTTTCTGGCAGACTAGCTCGCTGGCAGAGCTTTCTTTCCCAGTTTGACATCACCTTCATTGTTCAGAAAGCAATCAAGGGATATGCTATTGCTGAGCACCTCGCTCATTCTCCTATCCCTCGTACTGATTCAATCCAAGACGAGTTCCCTAATGAACACTTGGCAGTAATCACTCATCTTCCTTTCTGGTCTCTTCATTTCGATGGTGCTCTCAATTCCCAGGGCAGCGGAGTTGGCGCCGTTCTCCTCACTCCGGAGGGAGTAACCATCCCTGTTACTTATCAACTCTCATTCCCTGCCACTAATAATATATCCGAGTATGAGGCTCTCCTTGCCGGTCTGAAGCACGCCTACCTCATGGGCGCGCGATACCTTAACATCATAGGAGACTCTCAATTGGTGTTGCGTCAAGTTCTGTCAACTTACCGCACCCGTGACCCTAAGTTTAAGCCCTATCAAGATCTGGTCACGCTCTTGGCTAGGCAGTTCCGAAAACTTATCTATATTCATACTCCTCGTTCTCAGAACATCTTGGCTGACGCACTTGTGTCACTCACTTCTTCCCTCGCGTTCCCCCTCAGTCGTGCCACTGAGACCATTGTGGTCCAGCGGTTAGATGTTCCTTCCCCGCAGGATCCCTGGTTTGACAACCTTAGGAAGTTTGTAGAGAAGAAGACAGAAAGGGAGGAGGTGAGAGAAGTATCCTTGACTGAGCCTGAGGAAATCATCGAAGAAGAAGGATTGTCGTGGTTCTATGAAATTGAGCAGTATTACAGGGATGGCACATTTCCGGAGGTTGCGAATGCTGAACAGAGAAAGGCCATTAGAAGAGTCGCTGCAAGATATACAATTGTTGCTGGTGAGTTATATAGGCGGGCTCTGAACGGAGTTCTAATGAGGTGTCTAGATGACAAAGAGGCTTGGAAAGTGGTAGAAGCAGCTCACTCCAGCGAATGTGGAGGGCATGTGAATGGACAGGCATTGGCAAAGAAGATTCTTAGGCAGGGCTATTACTGGCCGACTCTAGAAGAAGATTGCTCCACCTATGTCCATAGGTGTCTCCAGTGCCAGCTCCATGCTGACAAAATCCATGCTCCTGCTTCTTCTCTTCATCCTCATTCTGCTCCTTGGCCGTTCTCCATGTGGGCCTTTGATATCATCGGACCCCTCGGTGACCCGAATTCCGCAGTCAAGCAGAAATCCTTCATTTTGACGGCTACGGAGTACTTCACCAAATGGGCGGAAGCTGAAGCATATGCAGAGATCAAAGCCACCACAGTATGTCGCTTTATTATGAAGAACATCATCTCGCGGTTTGGAGTGCCAGGCGACATCGTCACCGACAACGGCCCTCAATTCATATCACAAGAACTCCGCGACCTTTGTAAGAAATTCAATATAGCTTTGCATCATTCATCACCATACTACCCTCAAGGTAATGGCCAAGCTGAGGCCACAAATAAAACCCTTCTCAAAATTATCAAGAAAACATGCGAATCGCATAAATTTGCTAATTGGGCCGACAAACTGATAGAAGCTCTATGGGCCTATCGCACCTCCGTCCGCACCCCTACAGGGCAGACTCCTTTTGCTCTCACTTATGGGATGGAGGCGGTACTCCCGTATGAGATTTTGATCCCTTCCCTAAGAGTGCAGCTGGACAAAGAACTTAATCTCGACGAACGTCGAGAGGCGTTGCTAGTCCAACTTGAACTCTTAGACGAGAAGAGGCTGAACGTGGCCAATCATGTTTCGGTGTATCAAAAGCGTGTCTCACGATATTTTCAAAAGAAGGTCATTGAAAGAAAATTTCAAGTGGGTAATATGGTGTTGAAACGTAAATTCATCAGATCGGCAGGTCCCAGGTCTAAGCTGCAACCCAACTGGGAAGGGCCATTCGTAATCAAGGAAGCTTACCCGGGTAATGCGTATCGTCTAATCAACGCAGAGGGTGAAGAATTGCCAAACCCGTGGAATGGGCTGTATTTAAAACGTTTCTATCCATAGAGTCAAAATCTTCAACGGCTCGATGGCGGGGTGCACCCCACCTGATCGCGAAAGGAGGACCTGGGTCCAGCATCTCACACATTACATAGCCGCCCGTGGTTCAATTTTCTCCTGTGCTGCCCGACACCGTTTCTCCTTTGGCCATGCCTGGGGAAAGTGAAGATCCTTGTATTTCCTCTGTCTCGGCTGAAAATAGGGACAAGTGGTGAATAAAGGGGGCGAGAACTGACCTAGACCCCCTCTAAAAGAGGTCTCAAATAGGGGCAGCCCTTTAAGACCTTATTCCGCAAAGAAAAGGAAAAGAAAAGCAAAAATGGGGAAAGAAGAGGGGCAAAATCAAAAGTCAAGGCTGAGAGAACAAAGCTCGAGGCTCTCGAAATCCCCAAATAATACAACTAGGCATGGCAAGAGTGGCAGTACAGTTTCCCCGCGGGACGTTATGAGCCCGGTCGTACGCGTGCCTAGAGCGGATGTAGGTTCGATAACGGACACAGAGCCCCGGCGCAACAGATCAGATTCTTTGAAAAGGGGAGTGTCTTGGGAAGAACTCAAGCCCTAAAACCTATACACCTACCACCAGCTTCACTACTCAATCTTTTTCAATTTTCCAAGGAAAAAATCCCACCCCGGGTATGGCCTCGGCAGAAACACCGTTGAGCAAAGTTGACCCCGGCCACGGGCGGCCCCCTTTTTCGCACGTGCTGAGTCCGGGAAGTCCATAGCGAGATGAGAGGGTCCCTGTTATTTAAGCTTGAGCTGGTTCCAAAACTCCAAAAAAATCAAATATTTCAAAACCCAAAAATCAATCATTTCAAAACTCCAAAAAAGAATTAAATCAATCATTTCAAAACCCAAAAAAATCAAATATTTCAAAACCCAAAAAATCAAATATTCCAAAACTCCAAAAAAATCAAATATCCCAAAACTCCAAAAAAATCAAATATTTCAAAACCCAAAAATCAATCATTTCAAAACTCCAAAAAAAAGAATTAAATCAATCATTTCAAAACCCAAAAAAATCAAATATTTCAAAACCCAAAAAATCAATCATTTCAAAATCCGAAAAAAAAAATCAAATATTTCAAAACCCAAAAATCAATCATTTCAAAATCCAAGAAAATCAAATATTTCAAAACCCAAAAAATCAAATATTCCAAAACTCAAAGAAATCAAATATTTCAAAACCTCCAAAAAAGATGTTGGTTTCACATATGCATCGCATGCATTGCACTTTGTCATTGTGTTTTTTTGTTGTTGCCTATGTTGATAAGGCTTGCCCCCTTGACCAAAATCAAGGATTGGTCGCGTTTTAAACTTGCCGCGGGCAAGGGGTCAAGCCTAAAACAGATTTAACATGTTTTCCTTTATTCATTTTGTGTAAGCACAGGGGCAAACAGAAGATCGAAGATACAACTAAGCCATGGACGCATGCAATCACATCAGAGAATGTCCAAACTCAAAATCATCTTAATCATCAATCTTATTCATTCTCATATCAAACTCTAAACATCCATATCCATATCATCATGAAAAGATAAAACAATCACTCTGTCCCCCGCTGGGCATCCCCACGGGTTTGTATCTCTCTCAGCTCACTAAGATAAGCCTGTCGTGTCTCTGGAACCTCCTCAACCTCTGCTTGTAGGGTGCGCACCCTGCTCACCTCCCACATAATCAGCGCGCTCCTGACCGCCTGCTCGTCCTCCTCTTTCCCGATCCTCCTCGCCTGTAGCACGGGAAGGTGGGGTAGCGTCGGTAGCACGGTCCGGGGTAGTCCAACCTGTAGGTAGCACCTGTGTGAGCTGTACATCGCCAATGCAGTATCGCTCACGAGCCTCAAGTCCAAGCCCGTCCTCCGAGGTAGTCTGATAGTGGTGTCATGGAGGAAGTCCGGGCGCATCACAAATCTATCCAGGGGCAGTCTGTGGAGGTACGGGCGCCACTCGTCCCTGGTCTTCATCTCGGCCGTCCTGCACTCAACCTGTGGAGAGAACCTGAAGGCGCCTCCTATGAAGTAAAGGGGATGGCTCCCGAAGATCCTGCTGACAGTAGTAATATCCTCTCTCAGGATGAACTTCATTCTAACTCCCGTCCAGCACTCCAATAGAATCATAGAGCCAAAGAGAGGGCCTCCTAGGGCCGCTGAGCTGAGACCCTCATACAAGTAGGCTAAGATGGCCTGGGAGATGGAAAGCCCCTGCCACAGGCCGCTGATGGTGCTAAGTAAGGGAATCTCTAACACATGGTCAGCCGAAGGGAAAAGGATGGCCCCGCATAGGCAGATAGAGGCAGCTTTGGCTATGGCCTCGGTCCACCCACATTTATTCTTGCAATGCTCTACTACCCACTGACTAAGAGGAAGGAGGTAAATATGACGAGGACCTACAAAGGTACGAATGTCTTTGCTGTCTGGTATGAACCCTCCTAGGATGAGTTTTGGGTCTATAGGGGCAACAGTATGGCATATCAAGTCTTCCTCCCCCACCATGAACCTAGGGAACCCGAAGTAGGTCTCTACCTCCTCTAATAGGATCGTGGCCTCAAAGGATGGAAAGAAGAAGGTATGGGTCTGAGGATGCCATGTTTCTATCAAAGCTGAGATGATGTGCCAATCCAATGAGAGCTTAGGGTAGTTCTAGCCTAAGACTAAAAGGGAATGTAGGTGCCAGGATTTGAGAAGATAAGTCACCCCTAGGGGCAAAGCACGGATCATGGGAGCCACCCATTTCAAACCAGAATAGCGCCTCGGGCCCGGAAGGAGCTGAAAGAAGGGGAGAGAGAACGTAAGAGAGAGAGGACACATGAGTAAAGTTGACATAAAAGAAGTTGAATGAACCATGATGAGCTTACCTCTCTCATAGGAGTAGCACTGAGATGCCGAGGGATTGAGCTTAGCCGTTGGAGCACTTCCCGCTCCTTTCTGGCCGGGGTTGGCCCTTCAAAAGATGCTCCTGCCATAGAACTTCCCTCTAGAGCCCTCTTCATGAGGAACTGGTGATGAGAATCAAAGGTTTCAAGGTTTGGAAGGAAAGGGTTGTGTGAGCTGCGAATTTAGACTCCCCCCACATATAGGGCTTGTTAGGGAGCCTAGACCTCTTAGGATTAGGGTTGGATAGGTTCAGGACGGATTAGGATGAGGTGTGGATAGATTCAAATCACCTTACCCTCGGGTTGGGGACTCTCCAGAGAGTCCCCTTTAAGGCTTGCAGGGTATCCACTTGGACGGTCTTACGATAGACCGCCCATCCTATAGTGCGGTCCTCATCTGACCGTTCATCTCCTACTAGAGAACCCGATCCAACCACTTATGCGGCCTACTATAAACCGTTTGTCACTCAACACGGTTAGTATTAAACCGTTCAAATCGTATTGGAGCGGTCTATTGGGAACCGTTTGTCACTTTGATAGGCCCTATGAGAGCCGCCCATCTGGTCCACCCTTTCTATCCACCTGCCCAACTAATAGGCGCACTCATCTCACTCAAGTCGGCGTGTACGTCACTCCTCTCACTCAAGTCGGCGTGTACGTCACTCATCCTACTCAAGTCGGCATGTACGTCACTCCTCTCACTCAAGTCGGCGTGTATGTCACGCATCTCACTCAAGTCGGCGTGTACGTCACTCATCTCATTCAAGTCGGCATGTGCGTCACTCCCATCTCACTCAAGTTGGCGTGTGCATCTCTTTCTCACTCAGGTCGGCGTGCGCGTCACTCCTCTCACTCAAGTCGGCGTGTACGTCACTCGTCTCACTCAGGTCGGCGTGTGCATAACTCCCATCTTACTCAAGTCGGCGTGTGCATCTCTTTTTCACTCAAATCGGTGTGTGCGTCCCTCTCTCAGGTCGGGCGCACCTCTCAATCTCGCCTGTTTGCTTCACCCCCTCTAGTAGCTAAGTTACGTTCATTCATGCATACATACAATCACCCACAAAAATCAAACCAAAAACATGCATACCACTATCATATCATATCACGTCATGTACAAAAGACGGGCCCAGTACACAGTCAAGCCTGTCCCTCTCCTTGGCCCCCGTCGCTGTCTCCACTGCCCTCATGCCTCTTTGGGGGAGGCATCGCTGAGGTCGCCTCATCACGCCGTCGCCGGCGCCGCTCCTCCTCCTCGTTCCTCCGATGGCCGGAGGAACCAGTGAAGTAACTCCTCACGGAGCCGTGGGTGCCGTGGCTGCCACTCGTAGTCACCTTGCTGTGCTCCCGACTCGCCTTCTTCAGACCCTCCACCTTGCCCTCCAACCTGGCAACCTGTAGACGGGCCTGCTCTGCCTCACTCCGGTAACGCTCTGCCTCTGCCCGGTAACGGTCCGCCTCGGTAGCACCGGCTCGTAGTCGCTCTAGCTTGGCCCGGAGGAGTGCCGTCTCCACTGCGTCTGCCGGTCGACTCCGCGCGGCCTCCTCGCGCACCCGGGCCACCTCCTCCATAGCCACTACCCGGCTCTGCTCCAGCTCTATCTGGAGGCGGGTCAGCTCGGCCGTCTACATATCATTATTAGGCAGTTGCATAAGCATTTCATTCATAAGCACAATGAGCAAGGGGAAGTTTAGAATTACGTACCCTCTCAGTGAGCGCCACCTCGGCCGCCTTGGCCCGCACTACCATCTGAGTGAACTCCGCATCTCTCGCAGCCCGGTCGGCCGGAGTCTGGGTCATAGGGGAGGAAGGGGCGTCTGGTCTCACCCTCTGAGCACCCTCAGCACGCTGCATCCAAATACTCTAGGTCAGTCACATGCATAATCATAATAATATAGAATTGTATAATTTAAAGAGTGTAAGGTGTAGAAGACTTACCAGTAAGGCCAGGGCCTGCCGGGCCTCATCCCGCTCCCTGATGTTAGAGTGCAGAAGTCCCTGCAACTCCGCCACTCGTCCCGCAGGGTCCAGCTGCATTTAGAAGCCCATGTGTCAGTGCATCATCATATACGAATCATAAGCATTATAGAAAGAATTCAAGTTTAGAAGTCGTACCGGTCGGTGAGCACCCCGGAACACCTGGTCCCGGTAGTGCCGTGCATACGCAGTGTAGTACGCGCTGTCGCTCTCAGCCCGGGCGGTCACCACTCGCCCTCGTGCGGTCCAGTCGGTGATCTGGGTGGCGTTCCTCGCTGTCCAGTCGTACGCGTCACCGAGCCCCCGTGTCGTCCTGGTCACCCGCTCCCCCGCCTTCTCAGGCGTAGGGAACTCCACGGCTGGCTGATGGACCCCGGTTGTCCTCATCACCAACCTGAAGTGTAGTGGCTCCACCACATTCATGTAGTGAAGCAACACGTCTCGTCCAGAGAAGACGAGGGCCTCAGTCACCCACGGCTGGCCCTCCTAGCTCTCCCCCGTGTAGGGTGTCCACTGTACCTGTATAGAATAAAAAGTCTCATCAGCATCATAACCATATAAGATTTGTATTTAATTAGAGTGTCTGAGTCTAGAAGCATACCGAGGTATACGATAGAGCGTCCAGGTCATCCTGCAACTCCCGGACCTGTCGTCTCAGGGCCGCCATCTCCCGAGGTGCAGTCCACCTCCGTGCGATCGGCAGGAGCCCAGGACGGGTCTCCTCGCCTCTGCCCAGCCCACGCAGGTACACGTAGGCCCACACCTGCATCATAGCACTGTGTCAGCATGTAGGAAACACACAGAGTCACATAATTAAGTCTAGGGTAAGAGTCGTACCTGGAGTAAGGGGGAGAAGCCCCCAAGCATCGTCCGATGCGCCGTCGAACTCAGAGTGTCGAAGAGGAAGGCAAGGGCTGCCGCTCCCCAAGCGTAGTCACCCACGTGCTCCAGCTCCTAGAGGAAGGGAAGGAACCGGCAGCTCATCACGTCCGCTCGCGTGGAGAATAGGAGTCGCCCGAACATCAGCATCAGAAACCACCTTAGCACTCAGTCAGCCTCCACTCCTAGTCCTGCAGCAACTCTCGGCCGTGCCATCCCTATCAGCTGCTCCAGGTGCTCCTCCAGCTGCTCGCCGACCGCAACGCCCGCTCGTCGTAAACCCAGGCTGTCCTGGAGAGCAGCCCGGGGTAGGAGGGTCGACTGTCGCTCGGGGCGCCGCAGCTGTAAGCCCAGCAACTCCCGAGCCAACCCCCGGTAGTCGGGAAAGGTAGTCCTGCTAACCGGTGACCCGTGCACACGTAGGCCCGTGAGCCTGGCCACATCCTCTAGCGTGGGGACCATATGCCCCCATGGGAAAAGGAACGTCCGACTCACTGGGTCCCAGCAGTCATGCAGGGCATAGAGCAGAGCTTCGTCGAAGCGACACACCTCAATACTTAGGAAGGGGGCGAACCCCATGGCAGCCAACCGCTCCCTCTGGAAGTCCGGTAGTGCCAAGTACACTGCGCGGACCTGCAGCCACGAGGTGCGGGTCCTACGCTTCCCCTGCATTCATTTCATTCATTTTTAGATGCATTTTAGTAATTTAGTTTTGCATTTTGTGTCATTCAAATAAGATCCTCAAGAATTCAACTCACAGCTTAAAGAACGGTCCTCCTTCTACCGTTCTTATCTTGGACGGTCCTATGGGGACCGTTTAGTTTGGCATTGAATGGATATTTGAACGGACCTATGTGGCCCGTTTACTATTTGAACGGTGAGGCCTTCACCGTCCTTGCTTTGGTTTGGTTCGTTTGCTGTGTGGTATTGAACGGCTAGTCCTAGCCCGTATAATGTTGAACGGTCTGATGAGGGCCGCATGTTTTTGTTTGTGCGGTTTCTGTTGAACCGTCCCACCATCGTCTTCCTCGACGACGGTGGAGGTTCCCCGACTGGCGGGGAGGCTGCCATAGCCCCCCAACCAGCCACCTAATCCCTCTAAACCCCCCTAAGCTAGCATGCATGGCTCAAAATAATGGAAAAAATGGAAATGGGGAGGGTTTTTTTAGTTTTTTTGACCTACCTCGGGGTCCCGTGGTTTTCTGGCCGGTTTCTCCGGCGGAGGTTCTTCTCTGGCGTCCTCGTCCGCGGCAGGGACCTCCTCCACGGCCACGATCGCGTCGGCTTCTCCCTCGGCCGCAGGCGGCGGTGTGACCCTCTCCGGCGGCCGTTCTTCGGTGTGTGCCGCGGTGGCGGTCGTCGACGGCGGCGGCATGGTCGTCTCTTCCCCGGCCATCCCGGAGCGCCTCGCTTGGTGCTTCTGGCGCATGGAGAGGGTGCAAGGGAATGGAGGGGAGATTGAGAGGTAGGGAGAGGGGTTGAGAAGGGAGGAATGGCCCTGGGTTGGCCTTCGTAGACGAAGGGTTTGTTTTTTTTCGAAGTTACAGGAGTTGCGCGGTCTATCGATAGACCGTCCATTGGGTTGTGCGGTTCTCCACCGACCGTTTATACTCAACGGTAAGCTTTTTAAGTCGGTTCAAATTCCCTGATATATGCGGCTAACCTGTAACCGTTCTACTTGGGGCGGTTTTTTCTTAACCGTGCATTCTTTAATGTTGGTTGCACTTCAATTGATGGATTTTGATATTTTTTGGTAAAGCTTGCTAACAATTTCACGTATAGCAATCCAAGCTCTCACGTGCCGTTTCGCCTACAGAGGTAAGTCAGGTATGGCCTTCTATCCCTATATCCCTTACTGCATTACTATATGGTATTATATTATATTATCTCGGGAACCAGTCGGTTATCTACGTGTTCCAGGATCTGATTGATGTGACACAACCTTGGACTTAAGCAAGCATTCACAAATAGCATTCAAATGGGCCTTAATGGGCCACCGCTCTCCCGTCACACTCTATACCCGGAGTGACTTGGCGATGCCAAGTGTGAAGTATGGGAATGGGCCCTTGCTGGCAGAGGGCCAGCAAGGCCAAGGTTTGACTCCCAAAGGTTGGATGCCAAATTCAATTGGGGCCGACAAAGTGCGCAAAGGCACCGGTTCACACTACCCCACGGCGGTCACTCTAAGTCATGGACTTGAGGACCGGGCGCTCCCTCACAAATTCAATGGCGCATGAAGCAAATATTGAAAGAGCAACACTATTGAGCAAGGATGAGACACTTACTCGACCGGTTTGAAGAAACCGGTCCCGGTCGGAGACGAGGGCGAGTGGGGAGGCGGTGGTTCCCCACACGCCACGGCGGTGTCGCTTGACCTGCCCAAAGAAGTACAAAACTACACCTCACACAGGAGGGAGATCTTGGGGTGGGGGTTAAAGTGTTACAACCAAAACTACCACCACGCGGGGTGGGGCCTTCAGCCGGCCAAGTGGGGAGGGGAGAAAAGCTCTCGATTACTACGTGGCGTCCGGTGCGATATCAGCCTTGTTCTGGCCTACAGGACAGGGTGATGAGGTTGAGGTTGCCACAGACTCGTCCGGACTCCGAATTGAGTGAAACCACCTCCTACAGCTTCCTAACTTGAAGGGGATGACTGTAGAATTTTTGGGGACGCTCTGTTGGTCGGTGGTGACAGCTCCAGCAGCAGGAAGGAGATTGCTCTGTCTGGCCGCAGGCTGATCTGGACTGGAACAGAGACTTGCAGAGGTCACTGTGCACTCTCCCGATCTCTGATCAGCGCGAAACCAGCGGAGACCTCTTTGTGGTCGAAGTAGCTTTCAGGAGAAAGTGACGGGGCAGCGTTCCGATGTCGATGACGAGCGGGGCACCCGGAACAGTACTCACTGGTCGAAGCAGACTGCCGAAGCAGGACTGGACAGAAGGGGAGAGAAAAAATGATAACTCTACCCCCTGGTGGCTGAATGCAGCTCCGCTTCCTGATCTTGAAAGAGGACTGGACGGGGAAGAACTTTGTTGAAGGAACTTGGGCCTGATTCAGCCTGAGTAAACCGTGAGACGGCAGTCTCCTAGGTTCTGGTTCTGGATGAAGGCCTTCTTGCGCGATGGTGGGAGATTGGCTCTATCTGGCAGCTCCGACCTCGGATCGTGTTGCTTCCACCTCGCTTATGAAGTAGACTGGTAGGCCTTTCCAGAAAGGTAGGCCACGCCTTCAGGAACCTGAGGAGGAAGCCGTAGTCGACGTTGCAACTAGGGGCTGATCTGCAGGTCTGCACAGCTCCAACCTGAAAATGAAATGAGAGGGAGAGGTGGCTTCTTTGGTGGAGGGAAGTGGTAGGGGCGACCTAAGGGTGAGTGGGGGCTCTTGTGGGGTGAAGAAGAGAGCTAATGGTGATGGGGGATAAGGGGAGAATGGCTGGAGGCAAGTGCTAGTAGGTGGAGGAGGAAAATGAGGGTGTGAGAGAGGGAATGGGGGAGTGAAGGGGGCGAACTTGGCAAGAGGGGAGGGTAAGGAATGGGGCGGCCAAAGCAAGTGGAGGGAATGGGTTTCAAATTTTGAAATGGTCTTGGAATGTGTAGGGTTGTATGGGAACTAGGGGGATTGCCTTGGAAGGGAGGAGGTTGTGTTGGAAGTGGGGAAGATTCCCTCTTGGAACATGGGGTGGAGTAATGGTGACTTGGGGAAGTGGAGGGGTATTGAATGAGGTGGGTAGCTAGTGGAGGTGGTTGGGGAGGGGAGGAGAGAGAAGGAAATTCGGAATTGGGGTTGGAGGAGAGAGAAAGAGGGGTGAAATAGAGAGATTAAGAGGGGAATGGGTGGGAATCTCTCCCCTAGGGTCTCTCACCCAAAAACTAGAGGAATCACTCCAATTTGAACTCAAATGGCAAGTTTAACTCATTCGTTCATTAGCTTCAAATGAGGGGGAGTGGGGTCCTATTTATAGGCAACCCACTCTTTACAATAAGTCCCTGACAAAATAAGCAACTGCAAATAACCAAGGGGGGGTGGGGGCGCCAATGGGCCTAGCCCAACGAATTGGGCCCAATAGCCACATTAGACAGCATGATAATACAAAAACATAGGAAAATAAGTGCTAGACCTAGGGAAATGACTCAAATAAAATGAAAATACATCAAAATGACACAAAGGAAAGCTACAAAATGGATAAGGGGCCTTAATAGAGTGAGGCCCAAACTCAACCAGCTCCTGAATGTGAAGAAGTGGACCCGAGCCAAAGGGAATCGTGGGTGATGCCTCCATCAAATCCCCTGGGCCGCGAAGAGCTCGACTCCATCGAGTAAGGATCCATCCGGCTAAGGTACTGCTCGAGGAGGTCCGGATCCAATCGCTGGAGGTCCTCCCGACTCGCCCATGAGTCTTCCGACGGAGGCCGATCCTTCCACCTGACGAGATAGCGCTCATATACCTTGCTCCGGGTGGTAGTGACCTGCTCATCCAATATTTGTTCAATGCGATCGCGCTGAGCTCTCTTGGCTAGTGGACTCTCCTCACGGGTGGGTACTCTCTCAAAGGAAGAAGTAGGCTCAATCTCCTCACTAGGTCCCACCGTGGGGCCCTTGTATGGCACTAAGTCGGTGACATTGAATGTAGGACTTACCCCATAATCCTCAGAGAGATCTAACTCATAAGCATTTGCACCAATGCGCCTCAAGACCTGGAAGGGCCCAGTCCCACGTGGCCTCAACTTGGAGTTGGCTCCTGGGGAGAGCCTCTCCGTCCTTACCATCACAAAGTCACCCACTTGGAACTCTAAGTGACGCCGGTGAGAGTCGGCCAACCTTTTATAAGCCTCATTTTTCATGCTAATGTGCTTGCGAATTTCCTCATGCAATTCTCTAATATGTTGTGCAAAAGACTCGGCAGAAATGGACACTCTAGCATGCTGGGGAAGGGGAATGAGGTCGGATGGCTTTCTTGGTTTGTACCCATGCACGGCTTCAAATGGACTCATCCCTATTGACTTATTGATGGAATTGTTGTATGCAAACTCAGCCTGTGGTAAGATGAGATCCCAATTTCCTGGCCGATCCTCAACAAGACTCCTAAGGAGGTTCCCTAGACTCCGGTTGACCACTTCAGTTTGGCCATCCGTTTGGGGGTGGTAGGCAGTGGAGAATTTGAGGAGGGTACCCATCATGTGCCAAAGAGTCTTCCAAAAATAGCTAGTGAATTTGACATCCCTATCGGAGACTATGGTCTTGGGCAGCCCATGGAGGCGGACTACCTCATCAAAGAATAATCGGGCTACATAGGAGGCATCGGATGTTTTGGAGCATGGGATGAAGTGGGCCATTTTAGAAAATCTATCAACCATCACATAGATGGAGTCATGCTTCCTAGAGGTCTTGGGTAAGCCTAGCACAAAGTCCATGCTCAAATCTTGCCATGGTCGGTCGGGAATGGGAAGTGGGGTGTATAGGCCGGTGTTTTGTTTCACCTGCTTGGCCGAAGCACACGTGCGACATTGACCCACTATTTTGCCTACATCTCTCTTGAGGCTCGGCCAATAAAATTGACCCTCAACTAAGGCAATGGTTTTGTGGACCCCAAAATGACCGGCTAACCCTCCGGCATGTAATTCCCAAACCAAGAAATCTCGAAGAGAGGTCCGGGGAATGCAAAGCCTTGGCCCCTTGAAGAGGAACCCATCCTCTAAAATAAATCCCTCATGCTCCTTGCTAGAATGAGTGGTCAAGTTGGCATAGATTTGCCCAAAGTCGAGGCAACCAGGGTACTCGTCCTTGACCTTATCAAAACCAATCACTTCCACTTGGATAGTGGATAACAAGGACATCTTCCTACTAAGGGCATCCGCGGCCTTATTCTCACTCCCGGCCGTGTGTTTGATGACAAAGGTGTAGGATTGGATGAACTCAACCCATCGGGCATGTCGGGCATTCAACTTTTGTTGGGAATTGAGGTATTTGAGGGCCTCATGGTCGGAAAAGATGACAAACTCTTTGGGAAGCAAGTAATGTCTCCAGTGTCGGAGGGATTGGACCACGGCATAGAACTCCTTGTCATAGGTGGAGTATCTAGTCCTAGCATCACATAGCTTCTCACTAAAGTAGGCGACCGGGTGTCCCTCTTGACTAAGAATCCCTCCTATCCCTGTCCCGGATGCATCACAAGTGACCTCAAAAACTTTGGAGAAATCGGGAAGGCATAGGACCGGGGCTTGGGTCAACTTTTCCTTAAGCTCAAGGAAGGCTTTAGAGGTGGCTTTGGTCCAAACAAAGGTTCCCTTCTTGAGACAATCAATTATTGGGCCGGTGATAGTGCTAAACCCTCGAATGAATCTCCTATAGAATGTGGCCAACCCATGGAAACTCCTAACCTCATGAAGGGTGTGGGGCTCCGGGCAATCAAGAATAGCTTGGACCTTGTCGGGGTCCATGGAGACTCCTTTGGTTGACACCACAAATCCTAGGAAGGTGATGGAAGTGGTCATGAAATGACACTTTCCTAGGTTGGCAAATAGGCTTTCTTGCCGGAGGACGGTGCAAACTTTCCTAAGGTGGTCAAGGTGGGCCTCATGGGTTTGGCTATAGATGAGAATATCATCAAAGTATACCACTAGAAAATTCCCCATGAAAGGCCTAAGTACCTCCGTCATAAGACGCATGAAAGTACTTGGGGCATTAGAAAGCCCAAATGGCATGACTAACCACTCAAAGAGACCATCCTTGGTCTTGAAGGCCGTTTTCCACTCATCCTCGGGCCTTACCCTAACTTGGTGGTAGCCACTCTTGAGATCTATCTTAGAGAAGATGGTGGCTCCGGCTAGCATATCCAACATGTCATCAAGCCTAGGGATGGGGAACCTATACTTGACGGTAATCTTGTTAATGGCCCGACTATCCACACACATCCACCATGATCCATCTTTCTTGGGGGTAAGGAGGGCCGGGACGGCACATGGACTCTTACTAATGCGGATGAAGCCCTTCCTAATGAGTTCCTCTATTTGCCTCCTAAGTTCGGCATGTTCCGTGAGATTGAGGCGATAATGAGGAAGGTTTGGAAGGGTGGCTCCCGGTACTAGATCGATTGCGTGTTGCACGTCACGCATGGGAGGGAGTTGGTCCGGGAGCTCTTCCGGGAACACATCATGGAATTCTTCCAAAAGCTGTTGGATCTCTATGGGATAGGGGTTAGAAGGGGTAGGTTCCCCTAAGCATATGACTACCGCACACAATGGCACCCCTTGAGCAATTTCCTCTTCAAGTTCTTTTCTAGTGATGAGATGAAGACCTTTGGTCAACCCCGTGGTTCTACTTTATTTTGGGGTTTGGATAAGGGCTTGGGTTGGAGGGGTGGAGTTCCCCGAGACTTGTGGAGTGGTGGGGTGTAATCCTTGAGGGAGAGGTCCCTTCTTGGGCATGGGTCGAGGTGGGGAGGGATTAAGACGGATAGTCTTACCCTCATGCTCAAAGGTGCATATGTTGCTTCTCCCTAAAATGGTGGCATCCACATCATAGAGCCAAGGTCTTCCTAAAAGGATGCTACCCACTTCCATGGGTATGACGTCACACCATATTTGGCCATGGTAGGAAGAGAAAGTGAGAGGCACTAGGCATTGGGTGTTGACTGGGATGGAGTTGTTGTTGATCCATGAGACCCGGTAGGGACTTGGGTGGGGAGTGAGAGTAAGCCCAAGGAGCTTGACGGTGTCGGGTGACACGGCATTAACACAACTACCACTATCCAAGATCACTTTCCTCACATGGTTTTCTATCTTGATAAAGGTGTGAAAGATTGAGGTCCGACGCCAATCCACTTCTTGAGGTTGGGTGAGGATGCACCTAATGACTCCTAGATGGGAGTTATTTGAAGGAGTGGAGTGATCTAGACCCGACTCTAGATATTGTGTTTCATACTCCTCTTCCCAATCTAGTGAGGCTTCATGCTCCTCAACGTCATTTTCTTGTTCTTTTGGGGTTGAACTTCTTCCTCAATAAGCAAACTAGATAACCCCTTAGATGGACATTGTCCCGCAAAATGATCAAACCCTTGACACCTATAGCATTGTTGGCGCCCACTTCCCGGGGTGGCTCCTACACTTGGTCCTTTGGGGTTGTCATTCTTCCGTGGGAGAGGATGACTAGGAGCGGGCTTGTTTGGAGTGATGGGTGGGAGAGGATTGTAGGACCTTAAAGGGGCATTCCCACTTGGGCTAGGAGCTCTCATGGGAGTGGGTGGATTGGGATGTGGTCCCAAGTTTTTGGGATCGGTTGGTCGGGGAGTGATAAATCGGGAACTCCTAGAAAACCTTTCCACATCTCTAGCTACTTGGTAAGCTAGCTCAAGGTTATCAACGTCTCTCATGAATAGTTCCCTCTTGATGTGGCTTTGAAGCCTATTCCTAAAGCGGGATAAGGTGACGTCCGGATCCTCATGGACTCCACACTTTAAAAGATAGGAGTCAAAATTTTCAATGTACTCTACCACGGTCTTCCCTTCTTGGGTGAGGCTTTGCCATTCATCTAGGAGCATTTGGTGGTAGGTTCGGGGGAGGTATTTGTTCCTAAGTTGGTTTTTCATACCCGCCCAAGTGTCAATAGGCTCTTCCCGCCTAACCCGTCTTAGGCCCTCTTGGTTTAGCCAATAAGTTTTGGCCAACTTAGTGAGATGCATCTTAGCCAATCTAACTCTCCTTTGGTCGGACATGGGGTACCATTCAAAGTATTGGTCCATGGCGGTCTCCCATTCTAGGTAAACACTAGGTTCATGTGAACCATCAAAATTTGGGGCCTCTACCTTGATCATCCTTAAAAGGGGGTCATCCGGATCATCCCGTGGACGCCGGTCATGGTTTTGATGGGGGCGAGGCCTCTCATAGTCATAATAATGGTCATGGTCCATATCCTCCCTATAAAATTCAGCATGTGGGTGATGGGCTCTTGGGCCGTTGTTCCTTAGGTGGAACTCATCCCTATGAGGCTCTACATGTGGAGGGTGGACTCTTGGGCCTTGGTTCTTTTGGGGAAAACTATTCCTATGGAACTCACCATGTGGTGGAGGGGCTCTTGGCTCATTGATCCTTGGGTGAGGATCTTCCCTATGAGGCTCATCATGCGGAGGGGGAATTCTAGGCTCATTGTTCCTTGGGCGGAACTCTTGGTCTTCTAACCGAGCAATTCGGTTGGTAATGGACTCTAGTTGGGCAAGGATGGTTGTGAGGGCAGCATCTACCCTATCCATGTGGCCTTGGGGTTCCTCCCTAGGAACATCTTGGTTGGGTTTGTGAGGATTGGGATCCATTGGTGGAGCCGAAGACGATGAACCGGGTTGATAGCTAGCACCACTACGGGTGGACATGCAAGACAAAGGGCCAAAGTGGTTGGACACACTAAGCAAAGGTCCTAGGACTTAGACTTGATAGAGACAAGTCAAGGACTTACTCTGATACCACTTGATGTGACACAACCTCGGACTTAAGCAAGCATTCACAAATAGCATTCAAATGGGCCTTAATGGGCCACCGCTCTCCCGTCGCACTCTATACCCGGAGTGACTTGGCGATGCCAAGTGTGAAGTATGGGAATGGGCCCTTGCTGGTAGAGGGCCAGCAAGGCCAAGGTTTGACTCCCAAAGGTTGGATGCCCAATTCAATTGGGGCCGACAAAGTGCGCAAAGGCACCGGTTCACACTAACCCACGGCGGTCACTCTAAGTCATGGACTTGAGGACCGGGCGCTCCCTCACAAATTCAGCGGCGCATGAAGCAAATATTGAAAGAGCAACACTATTGAGCAGGGATGAGACACTTACTCGACCGGTTTGAAGAAACCGGTCCCGGTCGGAGACGAGGGCGAGCGGGGAGGCGGTGGTTCCCCACACGCCGCGGCGGTGTCGCTTGACCTGCCCAAAGAAGTACAAAATTACACCTCACGCAGGAGGGGGATCTTGGGGTGGAGGTTAAAGTGTTACAACCAAAACTACCACCACGCAGGGTGGGGCCTTCAGCCGGCCAATCGGGGAGGGGAGAAAAGCTCTCGATTACTAAGTGGCGTCCGGTGCGATATCAGCCTTGTTCTGGCCTGCAGGACAGGGTGATGAGGTTGAGGTTGCCACGGACTCGTCCGGACTCCGAATTGAGTGAAACCACCTCCTACAGCTTCCTGACTTGAAGGGGATTACTGTAGAATTTTGGGGGATGCTCTGTTGGTCGGTGGTGACAGCTCCAGCAGCAGGAAGGAGATCGCTCTGTCTGGCCGCAGGCTGATCTGGACTGGAATAGCAACTTGCAGAGGTCACTGTGCGCTCTCCCGATCTCTGATCAGCGCGAAACCAGCGGCGACGTCTTTGTGGTAGAAGTAGCTTTCAGAAGAAAGTGACGGGGCAGCGTTCCGATGTCGATGGCGAGCAGGGCACCCGGAACAGTACTCACTGGTCGAAGCAGACTGCCGAAGTTGGACTGAACAGAAGGGGAGAGAAAAAATGATAACTCTACCCCCCGGTGGCCGAATGCAGCTCCGCTTCCTGATCTTGGAAGAGGACTGGACGGGCAAGAACTTTGTTGAAGGAACTTGGGCCTGATTCAGCCTGAGTAAACCGTGAGACGGCAGTCTCCTAGGTTCTGGTTCTGGATGAAGGCCTTCTTGCGCGATGGTGGGAGATTGGCTCTATCTGGCCGCTCCGACCTCGGATCGTGTTGCTTCCACCTCGCTTACGAAGTAGACTGGTAGGCCTTTACAAAAAGGTAGGCCACGCCTTCAGGAACCCTAGGAGGAAGCCGTAGTCGACGCTGCAACTAGGGGCTGATCTGCAGGTCTGCACAGCTCCAACCTGAAAATGAAATGAGAGGGAGAGGTGGCTTCTTTGGTGGAGGGAAGTGGTAGGGGCGACCTAAGGGTGAGTGGGGGCTCTTGTGGGGTGAAGAAGAGAGCTAATGGTGATGGGGGATAAGGGGAGAATGGCTGGAGGCAAGTGCTAGTAGGTGGAGGAGGAAAATGAGGGTGTGAGAGAGGGAATGGGGGAGTGAAGGGGGCGAACTTGGCAAGAGGGGAGGGTAAGGAATGGGGCGGCCAAAGCAAGTGGAGGGAATGGGTTTCAAATTTTGAAATGGTCTTGGAATGTGTAGGGTTGTATGGGAACTAGGGGGATTGCCTTGGAAGGGAGGAGGTTGTGTTGGAAGTGGGGAAGATTCCCTCTTGGAACATGGGGTGGAGTAATGGTGGCTTGGGGAAGTGGAGGGGTATTGAATGAGGTGGGTAGCTAGTGGAGGTGGTTGGGGAGGGGAGGAGAGAGAAGGGAATTCAGAATTGGGGTTGGAGGAGAGAGAAAGAGGGGTGAAATAGAGAGATTAAGAGGGGAATGGGTGGAGAATCTCTCCCCTAGGGTCTCTCACCCAAAAACTAGAGGAATCACTCCAATTTGAACTCAAATGGCAAGTTTAACTCATTCATTCATTAGCTTCAAATGAAGGGGAGTGGGGTCCTATTTATAGGCAACCCACTCTTTACAATAAGTCCCTGACAAAATAAGCAACTGCAAATAACCAAGGGGGGGTGGGGGCGCCAATGGGCCTAGCCCAACGAATTGGGCCCAATAGCCACATTAGACAGCATGATGATACAAAAACATAGGAAAATAAGTGCTAGACCTAGGGAAATGACTCAAATAAAATGAAAATACATCAAAATGACACAAAGGAAAGCTACAAAATGGATAAGGGGCCTTAATAGAGTGAGGCCCAAACTCAACCAGCTCCTGAATGTGAAGAAGTGGACCCGAGCCAAAGGGAATCGTGGGTGATGCCTCCATCACTGATGTTCCCCTTCAACAAAAATAATGATGATCCAGGACATGTACTTAATCTTCGGATAGGCCGTTAAGTTGGGATGTCACGGGGAGGACGGTTCTATCCTGCATACTGTGGTTGCGGATGGTATCTTGACTCTGATATTCTCAGCTTAGCAATATTATTCTCGAGTATTTTATATTTTAATCTTTCTTCGCATTTATTTTTATAATTTCTTTTATTTTAGCCCAGCATGCATCATACGCATCTTTTGAGCTTTCATGCCCCATGGTTTGCTTAAAAAATGTCCAATCAGTTATGGTCAGCTGTATGTTCGAAAGCTCAGGTAAGAAGAACTAATTCCACTCTTAATTTGAAGGTCTTCTTGAATCGGTTTGCTTTGGTTTGATTGATTGAAAGGACCCCGTCTGGAGCTTTAGTTTTTTTTTTCTTTTGTGGCCCTCTGGTGCGGACACCCGAGCAGTTGATCGGCACGATACGCCGAGCCACCGGTACCGCACACGGAGCATGACACGAGCCACCTCAGCGTCCATCTGGCTCGGAGACAGCCTGGAGACTCCACCTTGAGCCTCCCCATTTATCATATTTAGTTAGACTTTATGTGTGTGTAATTTGTGTTTATTTCGTTGTATTCGGTTTGCTATTTTGATTGTAAGAGGGGCTTATGTACAATTTGGACCCCGTGGGCCCCACGGCCCCCCCAGGCCCCTCCCATTGATCCACCTCAGCCATAGGGCCCCATGTGGGGTTGGTCAATATCCTATGTGGACATCTAGAAGCCTTGGACTAGTCAATTGTTCACATGGGGGACAAGGGACCAAAATGGTCAACAATTCCACCAACCTTCCACCTACCATGTCCCCCTTGCCATTCTAGTCAATAGGCCGCCCCCTTCCTTGTATTTTTTTATTTTAATTTGTGTGGATGGTCACATGCTATCCCAACCCTCCATCTCACACCCCTAGATCCAACGGTTGAGGGTTGATTAGACATATGACCTATATATGCTTGTAATTTTCAATTTTGATGAATTAATGCATTCATTTGGAAGAAAATACCTTGGAGCTCCAGCTTGGTGCGCCCCTCCCTCTCCCCTTGCAGCTGTGAAGGTTGCTTCTTGGTGGTGAGACTCCACCCTATCAGATCCGGTCGCCGCCGCCGCCGCCACGAGCCGCCACCGCACCGCCACTGCCATCAATGAAGTTCTGCTTGCGCAGTACCACAGCAGCTTCCACGAAATTCAGCCATCAACCACGAGCTACAGTTCTGTCCACCTGTTCCCAGATCCGACCACCTTCACTCCAAAAATCATATCAAATCGCCACCACCTCCAAATCCAATTCCCAAAATTGTCCCCGTTTTGTGGTTTGATTCCCTACAATGTTGAAGAAGAGCTCAAAGTCTGATTCCAACGGAAAGCAGGCGGTCAACGGCCATTTACAGGAAACTCATATGCTGATCTGATATTTCGATTACTGTACAACAGGGGCTTGTAAATTCATTAAAGTTCTGATCCGACTAGATCCAGCAGATCTCTCTGGGTCTAGATTGAAGCATTTGAAGAGAGCTTTCCAACGATAGCTCATACGTCCCGATCCGACGTCGGGATTGGTCGCAGCGGCCGTTTTCGCCGGAGCGTGCGCCGGAAAACAGAAATCAAAATCCGTGGGCAGCTAGTTCAACAATTCGGGATCGGGGCCGATCGACCCCCGATCGGTGTTCCCGGCCGACCGCCGTCCGTGGAGGCGCGCCACCAGGGGTCCCCATCATAGTGGGTCCCACCCCCGCAGATTCGGAGGACGGCGCCATCCGTGGGCCCCACGGGCCCGCAGAACTCGTCGTTCGGAAAGCACGAAAACGCGGAGTTCGGCACCGTCGGGCGACATCAAGATGCTGCCCGTCAACCCAATTTGCGTGATTCCCGAGCCCCGCATGTGACCTTTTACCTCCCTACGTGGAGTGGGTCAAATTATTGTATTTCTGTAAAATTATGTTAACCGGGAGTCCGCGATTGCCCGGGGTTGTCTTCGCCACGCCGGGTGCGTGGAGGTAAAGTCTTAACTCCTTGGCGTTACATTGCTTAGCTAGTATACGGTCTTAGGCCGCTGCCGAGAGTGTTGGTACTAGCCCGTGTGTCCATGTCACCGCTGTGAGAGTGAGAGTGACCCGTCCCGTGACTCGATCCGAGTCCGGAAGTTGAGTCGGACTACCCTTGACCTCCGCCGGTTCCTTAACCGCGCACGGTCCGCGCTTTCCCTCGCTTGGGACGACAAGTGAGCTTCCACTTCTGTTAGCGACATTTTGCCACTAGGAGCTCGTAGTGTTGGGCTTAGTGTCTCCCTGGTGTGTGCTGCTGGTCGCGTCTTCATCTAGAGTCCGAGGGTGGCACCTAATAGTGTCATCTCCCGTGTCCGTCCCGCATCAGTTTGGTATCAGAGCGAGTCGAGTCTAGGGTAGTCGTTGCATATGTCTTGCATAGTATAAGTCGAGTCTAGGATCATCATTTCAAAAAAAAAAAAAAAGTGTTTTCAAATTGCATTTCACCCAATAGCCCGGTATATCAAAAGGTGTTGTCCGAATGTTAGGTTATGCCTATCGGGAAGACCGCACACTTGCGCGAGTGATCTTCGGATCGTTTAACTCCGCCATGTACCGGATACTGGTTTAGGTCTAGGTGCATTAGTCGGTGTTTGCATTAGTTAGTGCATTCCAACCTTGCATAGCTGGTCTAGTGTAGTGTCTAAGTGTCGGCATGTCCAACATGTAGTCCCCCCCCCAATTTCACATGGAATCCCTATCACTCGGGCAATATGGCCGTTGGTCCACCCATGGGCTTGGCAACCATCCTCTCCCCTTCCGTAGGCCCGAAGCCTCTGATTTTTATGGCTCTAATGATCCGGACGACTACCTCAATTGGGAGGCCGCGATGGACAAATATTTTGATTGTTACACCATGTCCGATGCCATGCAAGTTAGTTTTGCCCGAGAGAGGCTTGTCCACAAAGCCTCCTGGAAATGGGAGAGCATTGAGCGCATGAGAGAGGTTAGGAGGCAAAGGCCCATCGAGTCGTGGCATGAGATGAAGGATGAACTTAGGAAGGTCTACCTACCCGGCCCGGTCACCTCCAACCGACCCCACCCAATCACATCCACCCAGGTGGGCCATAATCGGAGGTAACGCGCCGCGCATGTAGAAGAGCCTAGGTCCACGACTAGGCCGACTTCATATGGGGGAGTCCATCACATCGCTCCTACTCCAAACCCCACCATTGCCGAACTCTTCCAAATCATTTTGGATAAGGTGGATAGGAAGTGTGATTATATTGAGTCCCTGCTTCCCCCTTGCCTACCTCCTAGCCGAGATAGAACCAAGCATGACCCTAAGGAGGTAGCAACCGGTAGTCCCAATCTAGTGTCATCTAGAGTGCCATCCCGAGGTCCTCTCCCCATCTTAGTGGATCCTCTTTTCCCACCCACGAGAGCCTCATTGCCTACACCCCCTATCCGTCAGGAGGATAAGGGTAGGGACCCACTTATCAGGGAGCGTAGTGGGTCACGACAACAGTGTTATCGCTGCCAGGGGTTCGGCCACTACGCCGGACAATGTCCCACTCAGACGTCTCTAGCCATAAGGGACAAAAGGGTTGGAGAAGCCCCACTCCCCGATCTTTATTCTAAGCCACCTCAGCCCGAGCCACCCGTGTTTCTAACGGGTATGCTTGTCATAGCCGAGCCGCTTCTTAGCTGGCTCAAGAAGGGCTTGGTCCCACTTCCCTTCCCATCTATGGACCCTATCCTACCTCTGGTGCCAATCAATTCATTTCATACCACTTTCCGGTCTAGTCACTATGTTGATACATGGGATGACCTTCTTAAAGGGTTAGATCGGCAGTGGACATTTACGCACTTGTTGGCTCCAGGCTTCGACTGACCCACAGGTCGTAGTTTCACTCATCCCGCTTTAGGGTCCATCACCTCCGTGTACACCGTGGGTCATGTTACCACGGAGGTTCTTCTACTCCTCCCTATGCCGACCGAGCCCGATTTCATTCCCATTTGCCCAAGGGAGGAATCTTACTTTCTACCTATGACTGCCATCCCACCTCTCACAATGAATGAAGGTGATCATTTACACCTCCAAGATTTCTAAATGTGGGACAGTGATTTGTGGAAGCCTAGTTCGAGGGGTCATACCTTCTTTGATCCCTTCGACCCATTCTCTTGTGGACCCCGTGACCCACCATATTTACTCCACCTTTTTGAGAGGGTCCACCATCATACCCCCACCGTCTCATCTCCCTTCATGAATGAAGGAGATCAACAGCACCTTCTAGACTTCCACACATGGGACCTTGAAATGAGGGAATCCATATCGAGGGGTCACACATTCTTTGATCCCTTTGATCCCTTTCTTCATGGGCCCTTTGGCCCACAACCTCCATTCCACCTCTTTAAGGAAGTCCACTATCACACCCCTCCTACTCGGGCCTGGCAACCTTTACATGGCAATAGGTCCGAACCATCATTTGGGGGTAATGAAGACTTTGGTTCCCCCGGCCCACCTCAACCACCCAAACCTCCCGGACTTCCCACATCCAAACCCCATGTCTATGGTTGGTGCATCGTAGGATGTCTAGGAGTCCACCATGACATTAACCTCCGGTTATGTCAAATGCATGCATGGCACACATTCGGATGTCCTGGACCACCTTGCATATGATTGGGTTTTACTAACTGTAGGGTTGTTTAGGGTCGTGTGTGCATCCGTGTGTTTCTTTTCTTTTGGTAAGCATGTTAGGTCGTGTGTGCATCCTGTGTTTCTTTTCTTTTGCTAAACATGTTAGGAGTCTGCATGACGATGTCCGTCGTCACAGTTGAGGCCAGCAATGCACGGTACAAGGAGTTAGCCGATGTCCATCGACACCACTGAGAGTTCCAAGAGGGTGAATATGTCATGATCAGGGTAAGACCTGAACGGTTTCCCTCTAGAACCGTTAAGAAGTTGCAAGCTCGCGGAGCCGGTCCCTTTAGAGTGTTGAAACGCATTGGATCCAATGCGTATGTTGTGGACATGCCCGAGGAATATGGTATAAGCTCTACCTTCAATGTATCGGATCTTGTTGCATATAGGGACCCAGCGGTGATCCCTAGTGAGCCTTTTGAGCCATCTCCTCCCCTTGAGAGTGATCCCACACCTGAGTGTCCACTTCCACCTCTAGCCCCTTTTTCACGGCAGCGTGAGCATATAGATCGCATACTGGACGAGCAAGTGACAGTTACCAGGAGTGGATCTTACCCGCGCTACCTAGTGCGATGGAGAGGACGGCCCGCTACTGAGGAGCGATGCAGCGGATTGATCCAGACCTTTTGGAGCGATACAGGAGCGATGCAGACCCTTACTCGACAGGGTCGAGTTTCTCCCACCCGGGGAGAATTGGTGCGGACACCCGAGCAGTTGATCGGCACGATACGCCGAGCCACCGGTACCGCACACGGAGCATGACACGAGCCACCTCAGCGTCCATCTGGCTCGGAGATAGCCTGGAGACTCTACCTTGAGTCTCCCCATTTATCATATTTAGTTAGACTTTATGTGTGTGTAATTTGTGTTTATTTCTTTGTATTCGGTTTGCTATTTTGATTGTAAGAGGGGCTTATGTACAATTTGGACCCCGTGGGCCCCACGGGCCCCCCAGGCCCCTCCCATTGATCCACCTCAGCCATAGGGCCCCATGTGGGGTTGGTCAATATCCTATGTGGACATCTAGAAGCCTTGGACTAGTCAATTGTTCACATGGGGGACAAGGGACCAAAATGGTCAACAATTCCACCAACCTTCCACCTACCATGTCCCCCTTGCCATTCTAGTCAATAGGCCGCCCCCTTCCTTCTATTTTTTTATTTTAATTTGTGTGGATGGTCACATGCTATCCCAACCCTCCATCTCACACCCCTAGATCCAACGGTTGAGGGTTGATTAGACATATGACCTATATATGCTTGTAATTTTCAATTTTGATGAATTAATGCATTCATTTGGAAGAAAATACCTTGGAGCTCCAGCTTGGTGCGCCCCTCCCTCTCCCCTTGCAGCTGTGAAGGTTGCTTCTTGGTGGTGAGACTCCACCCTATCAGTTCCGGTCGCCTTCACCGCCGCCACGAGCCGCCACCGCACCGCCACCGCCATCAACGAAGTTCTGCCTGTGCAGTATCACAGCAGCTTCCACGAAATTCAGCCATCAACCATGAGCTCAGATCAACTTGGGAATTTTACTGGATGTTCCAGAGGTGTCAAGAACTATCCACAAATTTTGGTTTGTCATTCAGATCTCGTTTCATAATTGTAGATTTTCGTCCACTCTTCCACTTCGGTTCTGCCAAAGTTCTGTCCAGGTTCCCATCCGCCCTGAGTTTCAAGTCTTAGGTCCACTTTTTGATTTATGTTGGTTCGGCCAATTGTATTTGGGATTCCACCCATCCACCCCTTCATCCATAATTTTTCTAAATTTCTGGTTCACCCATTTCATATTTTCTAAAAATCATTTTCAGTCCCATCTATAGTTCTGTCCACCTGTTCCCAGATCCGACCACCGTCACTCCAAAAATCATATCAAATCGCCACCACCTCCAAATCCAATTCCAAAAATTGTCCCCGTTTCGTGGTTTGATTCCCTACAATGTTGAAGAAGAGCTCGAAGTCTGATTCCAAGGGAAAGCAGGCGGTCAACGGCCATTTACAGGAAACTCATATGTTGATCTGATATTTCGGTTACTGTACAACAGGGGCTTGTAAATTCATTAAAGTTCTGATCCGACCAGATCCAGCAGATATCTCTAGGTCTAGATTGAAGCATTTGAAGAGAGCTTTCCAACGATAGCTCATACGTCCCGATCCGACGTCGGGATTGGTCGCAGCGGCCGTTTTTGCCGGAGCTTGCCCCGGAAAATAGAAATCAAAATCCGTGGGCAGCTAGTTCAACAATTGGGGATCGGGGCCAATCGACCCCCGATCGGTGTTCCCGATCGACCGCCGTCCGTGGAGGCGCGCCACCAGGGGTCCCCATTATAGTGGGTCCCACCCCCACAGATTCGGAGGACAGCGCCATCCGTGGGCCCCACGGGCCCGCAGAACCCGCCGTTCGAAAAGCACGAAAACGCGGAGTTCGGCACCGTCGGGCGACATCAAGATGCTGCCCGTCAACCCAATTTGCGTGATTCCCGGGCCCCACATGTGACCTTTTACCTCCCTGCGTGGAGTGGGTGAAATTATTGTATTTCTGTAAAATTGTGTTAACCGGGAGTCCGCGATTGCCCGGGGTTATCTTCGCCACGCCGGGTGCGTGGAGGTAAAGTCTTAACTCATTGGCGTTACATTGCTTAGCTAGTATACGGTCTTAGGCCGCTGTCGAGAGTGTAGGTACTAGCCCGTGTGTCCATGTCACCGCTGTGAGAGTGAGAGTGACCCGTCCCGTGACTCGATCCGAGTCCGGAAGTTGAGTCGGACTACCCTTGACCTCCGCCGGTTCCTTAACCGCGCACGGTCCGCGCTTTCCCTCGCTTGGGACGACGAGTGAGCTTCCACTTCTGTTAGCGATGTTTTGCCACTAGGAGCTCGTAGTGTCGGGCTTAGTGTCTCCCTGGTGTGTGCTGCTGGTCGCGTCTTCATCTAGAGTCCGAGGGTGGCACCTAATAGTGTCGTCTCCCGTGTCTGTCCCGCATCACCCTCTCATTGGACCGCGGGATTGTGTCCCCCATGAGGTTGGTCTTGTCGATTTATTTTCATTTAGTTTAGTTCCTCCAGACGGGTGTTGCTTTTGGTTTAATAGTTCCGTATGATTGATTCAGAGTTTTCCGGAAGATTCTCAACACTTATTGGTAGAAACGGGTGTCGTTTTCCCTTAACGCCCGCTTTTTCAGTCCACTCCGCTGCATTTTCGCTCCAGCTCCATGTCCCATGTCACCTCCGCTTCACTTCCGCTCGCTCCCCTGCAAAGAGGGCGTTAAGGAGGGGCATCTGTTGACACCCGTTTTATGCCGATAAGCTGAGCTGTTTCTTTTACTCCCATTAGTTGATGCCCTAAGTTGTCCATCATTCATCGGGCCATTTTTTGTGGCACGTCCTGGGCCCATTTTTGTGGCCTCCCTCCTTGGTGAAGACCGTATCGATTCAGGGCTTATTGGGCCTTGGCTTTGATTAATTGAACGTGTTTTATGAAAATCAAGTGTCCAAAAACATGCACGGTCCACAATCAGCCGTTCATAACTAGGGCGATTGAAGATAGACCGTTCATACACTTTGGTTAATTTCTGAGGATTTTCTGAATATTCACCTACAGGCTTTTGTGCGGCCCTATTAGGCCCGTTCAAACAAATGGACGGGCATATTCCAACCGCCTATATCTTAGAGTCCTCCGCGTGCCAACTTTCTTAGGTAATTATCCAATTTTTTGAATTATCACCGACAGGGTTAGAACGGTCGCTTGTTGGCCGCTCTACATTTGAACGGGATTGTGTGAACCGTTCATATAATATTGGAGGGTCCGACGGCGGACGTTTCGGTCAGTTCGAGCGATAATTGGGTTAATTTCCTAATTTTCTGAATTTTCACCGACAGTGTTGGACGGTCTGTACTGGACCGCCCATCAGATTTAGCGGTCTATCGTAAGACCGTTCATCCTTTCGATTGGTGATTTTTAACAGATTTTTATGCCTTTTATGCATGGTTTTATCCCTGACTTCTCTTGTCGATTTCTCCGTGGATAATCAACCTTTTTTGATGCCGTTTCGACTGGATAAGAGATCATGATAATATCTATGATTTATCTTTTATAATTTCGACCTAAAAAAAGCTATAAACCCTAGTTTCGGGGCTGGCTTTCTAGGCTCTATAAATAGACCCTAATGGCCGGACTGAAAAGGGGGGGGGGGGAATTTTGGTCGACGGCGAAGCCCTGCCGCATTCTTGAGCGACCTAGCACTAAGGTGGGAGGCTTTCTACGTCCATACAAGCCTCCGGTTCAGGGAGTAGTTTGGTCTTGAATCTTTTCGTTTATAGTTTTCATTGCATGCATCGTTTTCTCCCTACGTCCTCATTCTTTCTCATTATCATGCACACATCCACCCACGCTTTTGTCACCCTAGGGGTTTAAAACCCCCAGGTATCCCCCTTGCCATTCGTTTATGTTCATTTCTTCTTATATTGACATTTACTACACCGTCCAGTTCTAATTTAGGTCTTTTCTGTGTGTTTCTTACGTTGTTTTGCAGGTCAGCAATCATCAGCACGAGGCCCATCCCCTCTGGCCGGCCGGAGAGGGTGGAGGTTGAACCCCTTGCAACTTACTGCTTGGTGGACTTGGGCGGTTCTCAAACAGCCGTTCAACATCTTGTGCGGTGTAGACAGCGCCGTTCATCCTGTTGGTGCGGCCAACAGAGCGCCGTCCGTCCCCTAGTGGTAGTTCCTCCCGCACCCTCTGCAGCGCACTTAGGCGGTCTATCGTAAGACCGTACATCCAGTAGGCGGCCCTCCAGGAGCCGTTCATCTCTTCAGCGCTGCAGCTTAGGCGAGTACTCCCCCTCTTTCCAAGGTACGACGTGTCCATCACGTCCGGCACCTTGGTGGCGATCACGGTCCTTTTGTTCTCTATTCTCCTCTTATCCTTGTTATTTGCTCATCGCATATTGTTCCACTCATGATGCATATTGATCTCTAGTAGGAGGAGAAAAATATATCTACAAATATGAAAGGAAAAACTTCAAAAGAAATCCCATGGCAGACCTTCCTCTATAGCTGCTAACTCTTTTGATATTATCTCCTATTATCTACTTAAATTCCATAGGACATTTTAACCTTCTAGAATTTGGGCCAAGACGTATGAGCTTGGTTTTGGGTCTTTTGGGCCTAAAATGATTAGATTTATTTAAATAAATATTGGGCTTGATCTAATTAACTATAATTCATTTAATAGCCCATTAGCCTTGAATTAATTCTATTTATTTCTAAAAATAATCTTAGAAAATCTGAATATATTTCTAGAAAATTTAAACTATTATTTACAAAATCTTGGGGTATTACATGTATGCTTTCAGTCATATTGTAAAATTTGTCTGGTGTAAGTAATCTACTTAGTATAGTTTTTTTGTCAATGGAGATATCAGAGATGGGAACAAGGGACAAGAGAACATATCTCCTTGGAGGTGTCAGTAGATGTCTACTCGCGTACCCCCTTAGCCTCACTTTGATATGGAGTTAAGTTAGAGGTGGCCTAACTCAACCTGATTAAAGTAGTCTAGAGTTAACCCATTTTTAGTTTGATGGGAGGATAATTAATCTGGTTGTAAAGAGGTGGGTTAATATACTTTTAATATAATGTGATTTGATAAGTAGTAGGTTAACCTGGTAATGATGATAAATAAAATAGTATATTTATATATCTTTTTAAAATTTAAAAAAATCTAAAAAATTAAAAAAAGTATTCTCACGATCCTCGAAAAACGCACAACGCGTCTATAACATTCTGAAGCTGGAAAACACAGCAGTTCATCCTACACAGGGTTCCGTAGGCTAATCAGCAAAAAATCCGAGTAAACCGTAAAATGCACTCCCGAACCTACGAAAACGATCCGAAACCCACGGATCCTGATCTGAAAAATATATTAAAAATCTGGAACGTCACATTCTATATGATAAATATATTTTTATAATTATAAAATTTTTAATAAAAATATATATAGAAATAATTTGAGATTTTAAAAAATCAAAAAATATAAAAAATGAAAAAACCACCCCCACGATCCTCAGAAAACACACAATGCGCCTGTAACGTCTTAGAGTTGGAAAACACAACGGTTCGTCCGACACAGAATTTCGCAGGCTAATCAGCCAAAAACCCGAGTAAACTGTAAAACGCACTCTCGAGTCCACGAAAGTGATCCGAAACCCACGGATCCTCATCTGAAAAATATCAAAAAAATCCGAGACATCACACTCTATATGATAATTATATTTTTGTAATTATAAATTTTTTAATAAATATATATATAGAAATATTTTGAGATTTTAAAAATCTAAAAAATATAACAAAATTAAAAATAATCATCTCCACGATCCTCCAAAAACGCACAACGCGCCGATAACGTCTTGGAGCTGGAAAACACTTCGGTTCGTCCTATACGGGGTTCCGCAGGCTAATCAGCTAAAAATCTGAGTAAACCGTAAAACGCACTCTGGAGCTCATGAAAGCGATGCGAAACCCACGGATGATCATCTAAAAAATATCTTAAAAATCCAGAACATCACATTGTATATGATAAATATATTTTTATAATTATAAAAATTTCAATAAAAATATTTATAATATTACTAACTAAAACTTTTACATTGATAAAAGTTATTAAACACAAACTTTCGAGATTAAGAGAGAGAGATGATGTAGTAACTTGAAAATTTTATATGCATTCATATGCAAAAAAAAATAATGAAAGATGAAAATAAAATAAATTATGAATATTTTTCTGTCATAGATTAGATAAACATGAACACTATCCCACTTGTTAACACGAACGACGAGATTCATGGCACGATTCTGAGAAGGCGAAGACGTCGGTACTGTAGCAATACTATAGCATCCGATTTAAGAGAGAATTATTAGCTTTAATCTAATCCTAATTAATGGATGAGATCATTCTTTCATCATTGAATAAATGAGGTCATTGATTATGTCATTCACATGTTGGAATTAAGTTGGTGTAATAGTAACAATGTTGGTGTAATAGTAACAAGGTTAGTGGATTAGGGAAATTAGATGGGGGATTTTGGCCTATAAATAGGGTTGGGCTCTTCCTACTCAAAGTACAAATCTATTGGGAGGAATTGTTGATTGGAGAGAGGGAGAAGGCTCGAAGTTTTAGGAGTGTTCGAAAGCATTCTTCGTTCTTAAACTTCTTCTTCTTTGATCTTCAACTAGGTAGGTTTTCTCTCAGGCGAAAACTTAATTAGATCTCCATATATGTCTCTTTGCATGAGTATTTTGATTCTATGTAAATTTTTCATGATCATGTATTTATAGCTTATTTTAAGATTTAAAGTTCAAAAATGGGAGTTTTTATTATCATAACGTGTTTCAATAACGTGGATCACATATGGACCATGATTTGAATACAGTAACCACGCCTGATTTATCTCGTTTATGTACGTTATTTCAAAACTTAAATTTTGAATTTTAAAATCATGTTCTTGCCTTAAGAATACTATTAACAAAAAAATGACTAGGTGAATGAACTCGTAAAACTATCGTTAATCGTTCAAACAACTATGTTCTAATTTTCGTAGAATTTATATACATGGTTGACCCTATCTATTTGATCTAAGCTCTATCTGAAAGCTTGACATCTTCTTTCAAATTTTCTTCATACATGAACATATTATGCAATTGGAAACTTGACATCTTTTTTCAATATCTTTTCCTTCATTGAAATTCTTGCACAAATGAATATGTTAGAATGTACAATAATGATTTCTTTTCAATTTACGTGTTTTCGTGTCTCTGAAAAATCGTATAGCTAGCAAGTTTATCAAGAAAGACCGGTTTCTAAGGCTAGAGGTCCACGGGCCAATGCTTTAAGTGAATAAGTGGTTACTTAATTAGGACCTCGTGAATACGAGTGGAGCCTCCCATTGTCCCACCTCTTACCTGGCCGCGTTTTCTTTAGTTTTTTGCTAATTACCCGACTGAGAAAAACTTGATCTAAACTTATTTTAAAAGATTTTCTGCAAGAGTTGATCGCGCCTTGATCGGAAATTCATTCTCTTTATTGTCTTAATGTCGTTAAACATGATGTCTTAAATCATCCTTGAACTTCTCTTATAAACTTCATTTATTCTTCATACTACATGTCATTGGAAATAAAAAATTTGCTAGATCTATACTTTAGCCATAAACTACCATTTGGGAGTGTAGGAGCTAAGTGCCATGCATGGCAAAGTGCTACGTTATGGGAGCCACCTCTTGAGGCCAGAATGGCGCAACGTGCTACATTATGGGAGCCACCTCTTGATCCTGTAGGGGCCACCTCTAGAGTCCTCCATAACTAATTGACTAGTTATGCGCTATACTACGCTTCTTAAGCTTTTCTTGGAACTCGAATTGGCCATAATTATAAATGAATTATTCTGGAAATTACATGGGACTTTGGTCCACCTGATAATCAATGCCTGACAAACATAGGGACCCTGATCTCGTCTTAGGCGAGTAAAGCCTGAAAGTACTTGTACCCGAGGGAGTTGAATGATCAGGTGTGGTATTGCACCAATTGACATGCAAGATTGAACTAGGCAATTCACTTATTACATACTTGACTCGTTACATGTTTAACTTCCTATACATGACATGTTTGACCAGAATGGTCAATATCTTTGTTACACGGTCATATTTATAATTCTATACTTGTTATTGATCTTCATGTTTACACTTGAGTTCTACAATATCTACTCTTGAAATTCTTGACTCCTGATCTTGTTCTCTAATTGTTATTTGTTTTATTACTTATTTTATTCGAGAGCATATAGATGATCTAAAATGCTAATTACTTAGAGTGACCTGGTAAAGAGATATAAGTCATACTGAGCTTTCTAGCTGACCCTGTGTATTGTTGTTAATTTTCAGAAAATCCTGAAGATGATGGGAATGGGCTGGAGTGATGAGAGTGATGACAGTTTTTAATAAATTTCTTTTCCCAGTCTATCTACTTATAAATGAATGTATCGAGTTTGAATAATATTGTAAGTCCTTGAAGGATATTTGTTAGAAATGTCAGATTATGAAATAAAGATGTGATTTTATCCATTTGTTGTTCATACTCATCATCTGAGTCTCTTGATCGACCTGCCCGTATAACTATTCACGCCTTGATAATTCCGCCTTATTTGGGGCGTGACAGTTTAGTTGGTATCAGAGCCTATGGTTAAAAAGAGTCTAGGGCATCAAGGCTTAGTTATTGATAACCCTAGATTCTTCACACTATATGACATTTGATAGCTATACTTGACCCGTGAGATTGGGTAGAGACTTGGGCTATATATTAAGATATGTAAGAATAATGCATTTAATCCATATAGCTTGTTTTACAGAAATGCTTAACTGTCGAAAATGGCCGCTGAGCGTGCTCAATGGAGAGAAATGCAAAGCGTCCAAGGGCTAACTCAAGCCCTACAACAAGTGGCTAATGGAGGAGTTAATCTCCATGGTGCGGGAGACCAACACTGTAACTTTTGAAACATGAATCTCGCGAGGTTCAACGGTTCTAGTGACCCGGATGAAGCCGAACATTGGGTCAAGGAGATAGAAAGAATATTCTGAGTCATGCAATGCTCGGATCAAGATAGAGTTTTGCTTGCAACTTTCCAACTGAAAAGGGATGCAAGAGCTTGGTGGGAATCCGTGGAGGTGACCTTGCCGGATCCCCATATCACTTGGGAGGAATTTCTAGAATATTTCAACAGCAAGTATTTCTCGGAGAGAGTCCAAGAAAAGAAGGTAACATAGTTTCCCACCCTTAAACAAAGAAGTCTCTCTATAGCTGAATACGAGGCCCAGTTTTCTCGACTGGCCCGTTATGCTCCACACCTCATTAATACAGAGAGAATGAAGGCCAAGCGATTCATGAATGGGCTAAGGCCCCAATACATTCCCCAACTGATGCCTATGGACATCCAAACATATGCCGAGATGGTTTGGAAGGCCCAACTGCTAAAAGATGTCATGGAGATGGCGGATAGAATCAAGGGAAGAGTCGTGAAAGAACAAGTCGTTAGCACCGGAAACTTTAAACCAACATTTGGAAAGAAGAGGCCAAATGAAGGAAGAACCCCTCAACAAGATAAAAAGCCTCGAGATGGAAATAGGCAAGCCATCCCTTATACATCTTCAAAAGATATCTGCAAGTATTGTGATAAGGTTGGCCATAAGACTGAAGAGTGCTGGAGAAAGAAGGAAGCATGCTTGCGCTGCAGAAGTGGGGATCATCGCATTTTCGATTGTACCCTTATGAAGGAATCTCCATCGGAGAAGAAAACTCAAGAAGGATCAAGGCGTCAAGAAAGACTCCAAGCTCTGATAGAACCCACACCTACTGAAGAAGGAGGAGTGGTTGAATGTACTCTCACCATCAATTCTAGAACTACTTTTGTTCTATTTGATATTGGAGCTACCCATTCATTCATATCCCAGAATTTTACTACCACCATATATGAAAAACATATTCCTTTGAAAACTAAACTTGTTATTTCCACACCTTTAGGAGTAAGTACTGAGCTTGAACATTATTTTCCCTCGAGTGAAGTGTTGATTAGTGGTCATAACTTAGCCACTGATTTGATATGCATGAACATGGAGGGTTATGATGTAATCTTAGGTGCTGACTTGTTAGCCAAATATAATACTAAGGTGGATTGCAGGCGAGGAAGTGTAACCTTTGGTGAACTAGGATACCCTGAACTATCTTTCTCTAGAAATAGCCATCATAGACACCCTCTTCTCATCTCTGCCCTTCAAGATCAAAAAATGATGAAGAAATGATGTGTTGCGTTTTTGGCTTCTGTCCTTATAACTGAACCTAAGAAACCCATTCTGGAAGAAATATCTATTGTTAAGGAATATCCTGATGTATTTCCTGAGGAATTACCTGGCATACCACCCGAGAGAGAAGTTTCATTCTCAATCGATTTGATATCAGGAGCAGCCCATGTATCCAAAACTCCTTATAGAATGTCACCTACTGAGCTGAAGGAACTAAAAGTACAATTAATAGAATTATTAGAGAAGGGATTCATCAGACCTAGTACATCACCTTGGGGAGAACCTGTTCTTTTTGTAAAGAAGAAAGATGGATCTATGAGGTTATGCATTGATTATAGGCAGTTGAACCAATTGACTATCAAGAATAAGTACCCTCTGCCAAGAATTGATGAACTATTTGATCAAATCTCTGGAGCTCATTATTTCTCTAAGATTGACCTCAGGTCAGGTTATCATCAACTGAGAATCAAGCAAGAAGATATTTATAAGACAGCATTCAGGAGTAGATATGGACACTAGGAATTTGTTGTCATGCCTTTTGGGCTGACTAATGCACCTGCAGCCTTTATGCAACTCATGAATAGTGTGTTTCGACCCTATTTAGATCAATTTGTAGTGGTATTTATTGATGATATTTTTATATACTCCAAAACCAAGGAAGAACATGAAGCACATTTGAGGATTGCCTTGCAGATATTAAAAGAGAATCAATTATATGCTAAATTGAGCAAATGTGAGTTCTGGTTAGAAGAAGTTTCATTTCTCGGTCATGTGATCTCTAAGCAAGGTATTTCTGTTGACCCTTCAAAGGTAGAAGTTGTCAATAACTGGGAAAGGCCTACAAATGTAACCGAAATCTGAAGTTTTCTAGGATTGACCGGTTACTATAGGAGATTTATTAAAGACTTCTCTAAAATTGCCGTGCCATTGACTAGACTAACAAGGAAGGAAAATTCTTATGTATGGGCTGAGGAATATGAGAAGAGTTTTCAAACTCTAAAGGAGCGCTTGACAACTGCACCTATTCTTACTCTGCCTATTGCGGGAGGAGGATTCGAGGTATATGCTGATGCTTCGGGAATTGGCCTAGGTTGTGTATTAATGCAACAAGGTAAGGTGATAGCCTATGCATCTAGGCAACTGAAGACCCACGAAGTTAATTACCCTGTGCATGATCTAGAATTAGCCGCAGTAGTCCTCGCTCTTAAGATATGGAGACCTTTTTTATATGGTGAGCAGTTCATTATCTATTCTGATCATAAGAGTTTAAAATATCTATTTTCTCAGAAGGAGCTCAACATGAGACAAAGAAGATGGTTAGAATATTTGAAATTTTTTGACTTTTCTATTCAATGCCATCCTGGAAAAGGTAATGCTGTGGCTGATGCTCTTAGTAGAAAGCCGAGAGCTCTATTATCAAGTTTGATGATTAATGAATGACGATTGCTAGAGCAATTTACAAGATTAAATTTAAATGTGGAACCAAAGGAGGAACGAGTCTTGATTGCCAGTATAAGGGTATAGACTGGTATGTTCTCTGAAATAAAAGAGCAACAAGGTAACAATCATTTATTAGTTGAAATTACTAAAAATTTGAGCCAAAGGCCTGATTTTTAATTGGCTAATGATGGGAGATTATTATTTTGAGGAAGAACTTGTGTGCCTAATAGTGACAAAATCAAGAAGAAGATAATGGAAGAAGCGCACCAATTCAGGTATACTATTCAACCAGGAGCCACTAAAATGTACCAAGATTTGAAAAAAAAAATTTGGTGGCCAAATATGAAAAGAGAAGTGGCTGAATTTGTGAGCCGTTGCTTGACATGTCAACAAGTAAAGGCAGAACATCTCAGACTTGCTGGTAAATTGAAACCTCTGAAAATATCAGAGTGGAAGTGGAAAAGTATTGGCATGGATTTCATTATGGGATTGCCCAAAACTAGAGGAGGACTTGATGCAATCTGGGTAATAGTGGACCGATTAACCAAGTCTGCTCACTTCCTACCCATCAAAAGTAAGTGGATGGTGGATATACTGGCAGCTTTATACATCAAGGAAGTGGTAAGATTGCATGGCATTCCTTCATCTATTATTTCTGATAGAGATCCTGGATTTACTTCTCGCTTTTGGAAGGGATTACAATCTTCATTGGGAACGAGATTAAGTTTTCCTACAGCTTTTCACCCTCAGATAGATGGTCAGACAGAAAGAACTAATCAAATCATAGAGGACATGCTTAGAGCGTGCATGATAGATTTTGGTGGTACTTGGCATGAACATTTATCATTGATTGAGTTCTCCTACAATAATAGCTACCAATAAAGTATTCAAATGGCACCTTTTGAAGCTTTATATGGTAGAAGCTGTAGATCACCCATATGTTGGGATGAGATTGGCGAGAAGTAGTTAGTAGGTCCTGACATGATTCAAGATACTACTCGAAATATCCAAATGATTAGGGACCGACTAAAAATTGCCCAATCCCGACAAAAGAGTTGTGCTGATAATAGAAGATAAGATTTTAAATTTCAAATCGGTGACCATGTCTTCTTGAAGGTATCACCTACTCGAGGAATCCAAAGATTCAGAGTCAAAGGAAAGTTAAGTCCGAGATTTATTGGTCCTTTTGAGATCCTTGATAGAGTTGGAGAAGTAGCATACAGACTGACTTTAACCCCGAAGTTGGCAGGAGTGCATGATATTTTTCATGTGTCAATGCTGAGGAGGTATGTCTAAGATCCTTCACATGTGATCCAACATGATGATCCAGTACTGCAAAAGGATTTAACTTATGAAGAGAAACCCATAAAGATACTAGACCGAAAATTACATCAACTAAGGAATAGAGCAATACCAATGGTTAAAATCCAATGGAGCCGTCGTGGACAAGAGGAAGCCACTTGGGAATTGAAGGATGCGATTAAGAAGAAGTATCCAGAATTATTTTTAGGTTAGTATTGTTAGAACTTCTATTATTTTGTAATGAATCATGTGAATTTGGAGGGCAAAATTCTTTTTAAGTGGGGGAGGATGTAGCAACTTAAAAATTTTATATGCATTCATATGTAAAAAGAAATAATGAAAGATGAAAATAAAATAAATTATGAATATTTTTCCGTCATAGATTACATAAACATGAACACTATCCCACTTGTTTACACGAACGACGAGATTCACGGCACGATTCTGAGAAGGCGAAGACGTCAGTACTGTAGTAGTACTATAGGATCCGATTTAAGAGAGAATTATTAGCTTTAATCTAATCCTAATTAATGGATGAGGTCATTCTTACATCATTGAATAAATGAGGTCATTGATTATGTCATTCACATGTTGGAATTAAGTTGGTGTAATAGTAACAAGGTTGGTGTAATAGTAACAAGGTTGGTGGAATAGGGAAATTAGGTGGGGGATTTTGGCCTATAAATAGGGTTGGGCTCTTCCTACTCAAAGCACAAATCTATTAGGAGGAATTGCTGGTTGGAGAGAGGGAGAAAGTTCGAGGTTGGAGGAGTGTTCGAAAGTATTCTTCGTTCTTAAACTTCTTCTTCTTTGATCTTCAACTAGGTAGTGAAGTCTCACAATCAATGACACCCAAGAGGGGGGTGAATTGGGTGTTTACCAATTTTACAAAAACTTTTGACCTTTTTGAAATATGTGATATAATGCTATTTAAGAGATTCAAAACTATATGATCACAAATCAGATTTATCAAACTATGTATGATAATGATATATATTATGTAACATACACAAGGATAAATCGTAACAAACAGTTTACACTAATACTCACGGAGAATGGAGGTAGAAGAAGTGGACCAAACCACACAATGCAAACCACACTACACAACGGTTTTTAAGGTGGTTCAGATGCAACGATGATAGTCCTACATCCACCCCTCACCAAACCCGGTGATGCTTCACTCGGGGATAAATCCCCAAACGGAGACGACGCTCCAACCACACACGCAGGATGACGCCTGCATACACACACACACACACCGAGATGAGGTCTCCAACATGATCTGACAGAAGGATCAATAACACACACACACACGTTGCAATAGATACAGCACTCCACACACTAAAAAGACCGGATCTAAATATATCCGCACACACACGTAGATCTAGGAAGCTCTACGTACACACACACGAATAGAACACAATGACCACACACGAACACGGATCCACAACGATCCACACACACAAAAATGTTTCCAGATTATAAAGAACACAAACATAAAGCCCAAAACACAAAAATAATGAAGCACGATTTAGAAGACTCCTGATTTGGCTTCCACTGAGTGTATGATGTAGATTTTGAATGATGCTTCCTTCTTCACTTGAATGGAGCTTGAATGGCTTCAGATAAAGCTTGAAGAACTTGGAGATGGATGAATAAACCTTCTACGAATTTAATATTCACGGAGCTACAATAGTTCTTTTTTCTCCCTTGGGCAGCCTTCCCTTGAATCCTTGATTGCTTGCTTGCTTCTACTCTTGATTGGAGCTTTTTTTGGCTTCAGATTGAGCTTGAATGGCTTCATATGGATGAAGGGATTGCTGGATGGAGTACTATTTACGCAGCTCCTCTTGCTCTTGCAACAGCTCACTTTCCCCCTTTGATAGCCTCTTCTTTGATCTCCCTTGAAGCCCTCTTGGATTGTTAGGGTTATGGCTCCAAATGAGATATTTTATAGCCTTTGAATGGTCCATGGACATCCCCCATACTAGATCCACATTTTGTGGGTGATTTGGTGTCATTAGGATTAAAGAATTACAAGGAGAAAAGATCTTCTCGATGTGGAAAACAAAGTCAACATATGTTGGCTCGGGGCTAGCGGTCGACCTGTGGAAGCTGGCAGTCGACCGCTACTGAGAAACCTATAGAAATTTGATCCCTAGAATTTTAGGTCGACCTGGGGCGGTCGACCACTGCTGTCGGTCGACCTGGGGCGGTCGACCTATAGTTCTGCAGGATGAGACTTTTTAGGTTTCACCCCCGAACTCCATTGCAACCCATTTAAGTCTGAGGCTTCAAACTCCTTTGATCTTGGGGAATATATGTTGAGTGTTTTGACCTACAAAACCATAGAAAAAAGATTAGGACTTTGATCAATAATTCATGTGGTAATTGCATGAAGTACATGTATGAAATCCCTTTGGCCATTTGGCAATTTCAATCAATCAACAAGAGCTTATTGTAAACCGTTTGAGTAAGATATAAGTAACATGATTCCAATTTTCAAGCAAGTTTCTCATGAGTTGTTTCAACATAATGCAAGCTCAAAATGATATGTGAAATATGTATTAGAGTTCAACAAGTGATTTACATTGAGACCCAAGTTCACATATAAGATTGGAACAATTGTTGCTTTCACAAATGCATGTATGTAGCCAAGCTCCATAAAGAGTATGCATGGGAAGCATTCAAAGCACATGTTCAAGTCAATCAAATTCAACCAATCGACAGGAACAATCAACCATTTAGTTTAGTTATCACCATTCACTTAATCGCACATGAACATCAAAACCATGACTTCAACAACCATCAAAACCAAGGCATCACACAAGAACTTTAGTTATCATCAAAACCATAGTTCAACAATCTCCCCCTTTTTGATGATGACAAACGAAGTGATGATGACAAACTAAATGAGGATACAACATGTTCTTCTTCCCCTAACACAATCATCAATTTTTCTCCCCCTTTAACATAATCAAAAAGCGGGATAATGCAAATCTTTCTCCCCCTGGAACATGATCAACATTATCAACAAGCTTATCTCCCTTGGAAATAACAATAGCCCATCTTATCAAATCGGACGAAGCAAGGGCAAATCATGGACGAACAAAGCAATGTGATTCCAATCAGAGGAAACCAATTGGTGATTATGCTCACAAATCAATTTGATACCATCCAAAGTAAATGCAGTCAAGCAAGTATTGATACCAAATGAAGGTAATGATTGGCCTCAAGGATATGAGCCAGTGGAGACATTCACAAGATGAAGTGTTCAGTAGGATAGCATTCAAAAGCTAGATCCTATGTCATACTTTTACAACATGCAAGAGCAGGAGGACAAAATAAGAGAGTTTATTTTGATTTTCAAAATTTCTGATTTTTATATTTATTTTATGAAAATGCATAACAGCTTAATGCAAACATGTGACACTATGAATGCATGTAATGCAACTGAATAGACATGATGACAATATGAATGCAATCACATGAAACTCAATGCAAGCATACAATGAAATGAAAAACAAGTAGGCCATTTTTTTTAACTCAAAAACCATTTTTGGAGTGTGATGGATTTTTAGATTTTTAGTTTTTGACTTGTGGTTTGAAATGCATGAGATGCAGCACATGCAAGTGATGCCATATGAGATGTATAATCAAACAAATACGTATATGTACATGCAACACAATTCCCCCGTACTTATATAAAAGAGGATAGGTATAGGAAGGGTGCATGAGGGTCATGACAATTGGAATGCACATGTGTAGCACATGGGGGGTTGTACAATCGTATAGGAGATTCATGCAATTGCTAAAGCAGTCAATCAACTTTCTGAATACATATTAAATTAAATTTTCAGATGTGTAAGTGAGAAACATGAAAGATGATAGTTGTAATATGGATATTCAGATTTTTAGATTAACACAAGGAGACATTTTACAGACTGCACTTCAATTTTGAGAACAGCGTATTGGAGGCTACGCTCTACCACAATGTGTTTTCACCAATATTTTTTAACATAACCAAAATCACATGATAGTCAGAATTTTTTCAAGAGTGAACAGGTTCAAATAATTCCTTTTTTCACGAGTAGACGCATGGAGCTCATGCCAGAATCCCCGGTTACTCAGAACACTGAACCATTTCACCTCATTTTGAATAGAAATACTAGTCAACACTTTTCAGATATGAACCACATCACGTCTCAAGTGACATATGCCCAGTTTACTCAATGAGACCGAGCATTGCTCTATCTTTCATTATCATTTCAGATTTTTCAACAAGGATGGGTAGGCAGCTTTTTCCTCAACTGTCTCTTCAACATACATGCAGCAAGTTTAACATCTTGAGAGTGTTAAAAATAAATTCATATATCCTTACCTTTAACACTCATTTTCACATTTTGTGCATGAAGTGTACGAATTTGATTCAGCATGTATACTAAAAATATCATGAATACATAACAGTGCAACTCCCCCTAAATAGATGTACTTATGAAATATAAACTCTCCCAGAGTGTATGACATGAAGCACTCCAATAATGACTCAAATACATCATTATTTAGCAAGAAGGGATAAGGCTATAGAAGTGCCAAAGGATGGGGTTGAATAGCATATAATAGCACACAAGCACACATTGGGAGTTTATGCAAATACACTATGACATGCATGCGAGCAATGTGTTGTCAATTTGACACCAATTAAATAGATAATTTGATACCAATTGAATGGATGTCAACTGAATGAACTAAGTGCGACTAATGCATGAGATCCAATGCAATACAACATATGAGCATATGAGAATGCGATGCAATGTGCAAAGTGATTCAGACTTTTGATTTTCATTTACATGATCTGAAAGCACCTTATGCATTGAGTTATGATACATGCAACCTATAACTATGTGAGAGTGAAATACAAGTTGTTATGGCAGGATGAGAGCTTTATCTTCAATCCAATGTGACAACTTTCACATGAGACTATTCACATTCAATTAATAGATGAAACAAGCATTTTTTTGACATGATCTTTATGAATGAGGCTGCATACATGATCAAAATAAAGCAATGCAACCCAATTTTTAGAAATGTTCAAAATCAGATTTTCAAGAGCATTTCACAAGTTTTGAGATTAGAAATCATTCACAAGCCAAATGTTTGAATCATGAGCAAAAACATATTTTCTATTGAAATAACTCAGTTCAAGGATTCATTCATAGATCAACTATTTGACTTCTTTGAGTTCTAGTACAAAGTGGAGAACATTGATCCAAAGACTAACTCACGCATAGTGAGAGTTCCCAGGTGGATGTGACCCACCTTTTCACTACTCAGTATTTGATATATCAGATACTCAATTAAGCTCAAATGCCATCATGCAATTCAAATTGAGAGATATTCAATAGCCAATCACCTCATACATATTTCTCAAGATTTTCAATTTGGTTCAAGCAATTTGAAAAAATCATCACATCATACTAGGGCAACAACATGTCAGGTTTTGAGAATATATACCTGAGTTCAACAGACCTGTTGAGAGGTGCATTCCATAATCTCCCACATGCAAATGTCAAGATTCAGAATCACTAATTTCATGAAGATCAACATTTTGCAAGCCCAATTCTTATATTCTAAGCAATGATACAACACATGCTTTGAACAGATTTCAAGCAACTTACAGCTTTACTTCACATTATGCATGAGTTATGTAAGTGACGGCTCAACAAGAAGACATGCATCCTATGACCTGAATGGACACGTGACTCATGGTACCAGGCGGAGGCACATTCTCACGCATGGTGAAAGATTTCAGACGAGAATGACTTGCCCTTCCTCAATTCACCATTTGATATACCATGTAGTCATGCAATGATAAACAAACAGATGAATTTTTAGATTCATGAAATGCATTGATGCTATGGTGATTCATAAAAAAATGTAATGCATTCTAACAACGAAAACAATCCCTTTTTTTGTTTTCAAAATAAAGCTCAGAAATTTATTTTCAATACTTGTGCCTTGAGCATCCATAATCTTCAAGCTTTCCACCATGCCTTGGGTACTTACTATAGCACGTATAAGACTCTCACTGTCTTGTACTTGAGTCGATCCTGGAAGTTGTTCTACACAACGTATCTCATCTTCTTGTAACAATTTGAGAGGGTTCTCGTCATTTTTCATTTTTGCAGAGTATTCTTCCAGTTGATTGAAGCTCGACCATGACTAGCCCATCATCTTTTGGATTTTGAGAGTGTAATTTGCATCCAAGAGCAAAAATACTTGATTTGTCAGTTTTGATTCAAATTTATTAACAATGACATGGCAAATTCTTTTACCAACCAACATCCCCTAGATAGATCTAGATGCAATGCATGACTCATGTGTGAACCTAAACACTAAACCTATATGACGAATGAGGTTGCTCCCCCTTAGTGTGTGCATGAATGCAAGATGGTCAATGAAATTCGAATGCAACATATACAGCCTTTTAAGTGAATTACTCATAGTACCAGGCAGAGAACTTAGATCCGAAGATCACCTCACGCGTAGTGATACTTTTTAGACAGGCTTAACCTGCCCTTCCACATGTCTCCATTTGATATACTATGTAATCATGGATGACGAAGGCATGAGGATTACAATGCATTATGACATGAATACACAATGTTCAATATTTGTAAGACATCACATGAAGGTATATGCACACTCAGTGTATGAAGTATGGTTTGAAAAAAATTCAAGCACCCCTTCAACAAGATGTTATATGGTAAGTGATATGCACATAGAGATGCAAACAACCATGGATGGAATACATGTACAGACATATGCATTGTCACAAGATTCAGCACAAAGTAATTCAAGACATAGCACATTCACTGGAGAGAGTAAGAGGGATATCACCTGAGTTTTCAAATTCAATTTTTGATTTTCTGTTTTAGCCTTTCTTGAGTCACTTGACTCGTGTGCCTTACCTTCTTGGTGAAAACTGATTTCTTACTTTTCATCCCCATGGCACACCTGCAAAACAGATTTCTCATTTGACATTCTGAGGTACCCAAATCTTTTTGGGTCCTTGATGGTTAGTAGCAACATAGACATGTGATTTCTAATTTTTAACAACATTTAAATCATCATTTTTCTTTAGAAAGTGATCATGCTTTACATTCCTAGATTTGCTAGAATGATTGGAGGAAACACGCGGCATTACATTTTTCCTTCTCATTGGTTCTACTGGTTTGTGTATGTGAGCATTACGTGTTGAGTGAAAATCCTTTTTCTTCATGAGTAACCAGTAGTGTGAAATTGTATGACCTCTTTTGCCACAGTAATTACAATGCACGAAAGATTTTATAGTAAATGATTGCCTTGAATTTTTGGAGCCAGTTCTGTTCTTGCAAGCGTTCAAATCATCATTTTTCATAATGAAACAATTGCGCATCATGTGTCCAAAATTTCCACAATAGAGACAAGTAGTATTTCTTTTCTTGGATGCATGGGGTTTCACATGAATGGTTTTAGCATGAACATTTTGGACATCCACACTCCTTTTCAGATTTGGTTGAGTTCTAGACATGGTGTGTTGCTGGGGGTGAGATGTGGAGGTGCTAGGTATACATGTGCTGTGGACAAATGAGGTGTGTAACTTATTTCAAGTTTCTTTTTATTCACAGGATTATATCCCAGTCATTCTCTTTGAAAATTCACTTTCATTGCCAGCAATTTGTCCAAATTATCTTTGCCATCTACAAATTTAGACAACGAATCATTCAAGTCAAGAATTTCAGATTGAAGGAAATACAATATGCAATTCATAGGAAACCATCTTATTTTCATAGGACTTGACTTGTTCATGTAAAGTAGCATTGATGGTTTATGACTTTCAATTTCTTGCAACGAAGCATGCACTTTTTCAGATTCATCAATATTCACAAATTTTTCCGTTTCAAAAGCAAGTAATCTTGCAGAAATGGTTCTATTCAATTCCTTCAGTTTCTCATTTTCCATTTCAAGATTTTTATCATGAGCAAACTCATTTTGACCATTGTTCATAAGACTTTCTCTCTCAGCTATTTGGTTTTATTTCTTAAGGAAGAAATTTGATCTTTGTGAATTTTAATGTCGAACACATGACCATCAATCAATTCCTTCAAGTGTGAGCATTCTTTATATGGAGAATCACATTTATTTTGTCCAACATTCTTTTTCAATTTTATGTTTTCAGACTTAACTTTCTTATACTTATCAACCAATTATTCATAGGCATTCAATAACTCTTCATAGTCAAGTTCATCTTCATTATCAGAGTCAGAGTTTACCTTTGAACTTGATTCACTTGGCTGATCGCTCCCTTGTTCACTCATGCCTGCTACAAGACATTGGTTTCCATGCTCTTCCCGAATTTTTGTTAATCCATCCAAGATGTCCTTCACGGATCTGTAATGGGAGACAAAAGGAAAGTGCTTAGAATTGACTGCAGCAATAAGCAATTTAAAAACTAAGCAATTTTGTTCATGTTTCAATTTTTGATTTTCCGTCTAGACATTTTTGTCCTTAGGCAACTCATAAGGGCCATATGAAATAAGCTTCCAGAGCTTAGGGTCATATGAGTTGATAAGACTGCATATTCTTCCTAGCCATAAATCAAAATTGTAACCATCAAACACGGGTGGGGAGTTCAAGGTGTACATCATGGTAGTCATTGATCTGGATCACCCTAGATCGTTAGATCTATGAAATTAGAGCCTTGGCTCTGATACCAATTGAAGTCCCCCGATCAATGACACCCAAGAGGGGGGTGAATTGGGTGTTTACCAATTTTATGAAAACTTTTGACCTTTTTGAAACATGTGATATAATGCTAGTTAAGAGATTCAAAACTATATGATCACAAATTGGATTTATCAAACTATGTATGATAATGATATAGATTATGCAACATACACAAGGATAAATCGAAACAAACAGTTTACGCTAATACTCACGGAGAATGGAGGTAGAAGAAATGGACCAAACCACACAATGTAAACCACACTGCACAACGGTTTTTAAGGTGGTTCGGATGCAACGACGGCAGTCCTACGTCCACCCCTCGCCAAACCCGGTGAGGCTTCACTCGGGGATAAATCCCTAAATAGAGACGACGCTCCAACCACACACGCAGGATGACGCCTGCACACACACACGGGGACGCACCCCAACACACACACACACACGGAGACGAGGTCTCCAACACGATCCGATAGAAGGATCAACAACACACACACACACACGTTGCAATAGATGCAGCACTCCACACACTAAAAAGACCAGATCTAAATAGATCCACACATACACGTAGATATAGGAAGCTCTACGTACACACACACGAATAGAACATAATGACCACACATGACCACGGATCCACAACGATCCACACACACACAATGTTTCCAGATTATAAAGAACACAAACATAAAGCCCAAAACACAAAAACATTGAAGCACAGTTTAGAAGACTCTTGATTTGGCTTCCACTGAGTGTATGCTGTAGATTTTGAATGATGCTTCCTTCTTCACTTGAATGGAGCTTGAATAGCTTCAGATAAAGCTTGAAGAACTTGGAGATGGATGAATAAACCTTCCACGAATTTACTGTTCACAGAGCTACAGTAGTTCTTTCTTCTCCCTTGGGCAGCCTTCCCTTGAATCCTTGATTGCTTGCTTGCTTCTACTCTTGATTGGAGCATTTTTTGGCTTCAGATTTAGCTTGAATGGCTTCATATGGATGAAGGGATTGTTGGACAGAGTACTGTTTACGCAGCTCCTCTTGCTCTTGCAACAGCTCACTTTCCCCCTTTGATAGCCTCTTCTTTGATCTCCCTTGAAGCCCTCTTGGATTGTTAGGGTTATGGCTCCAAATGAGATGTTTTAAAGCCCTTGAATGGTCCATGGACACACCCCAGACCAGATCCACATTTTATGGGTGATTTGGTGTCATTAGGATTAAAGAATTACAAGGAGAAAAGCTCTTCTCGAAGTGGAAAATGAAGTCAACATATGTTGGCTCGGGGTTGGCGGTCGACCTGTGGAAGCTGGCGGTCGACCGCTACTGAGAAACCTGTAGAAATTTGATCCCTGGAATTTTAGGTCGACCTGGGGCGGTCGACCGCTACTGTCGGTCGACCTGGAGCGATCGACCTATAGTTCTGCAGGATGAGACCTTTTAGGTTTCACCCCCGAACTCCATTGCAACCCATTTAAGTCTGAGGCTTCAAACTCCTTTGATCTTGGGGAATATATGTTGAGTGTTTTGACCTATAAAACCATAGAAAAAAGGATTAGGACTTTGATCAATAATTCATGTGATAATTGCATGAAGTACATGTGTGAAACCCCTTTGGCCATTTGGCAATTTCAATCAATCAACAAGAGCTTATTGTAAATCGTTTGAGCGAGATATAAGTACCATGATTCCAATTTTCAAGCAAGTTTCTCATGAGTTGTTTCAACATAATGCAAGCTCAAAATGATATGTGAAATATGTATTAGAGTTCAACAAGTGATTTACATTGAGACCCAATTTCACATATAAGATTGGAACAATTGTTGCTTTCACAAATGCATGTATGTAGCCAAGCTCCATGAAGAGTATGCATGGGAAGCATTCAAAGCACATGTTCAAGTCAATCAAATTCAACCAATCGACAGGAACAATCAACCATTTAGTTTAGTTATCACCATTCACTTAATCGCACATGAACATTAAAACCATGACTTCAACAACCATCAAAACCAAGGCATCACACAAGAACTTTAGTTATCATCAAAATCATAGTTCAACAGGTAGGTTTTCTCTCAGGCGAAAACTTAATTAGATCTCCATATATGTTTCTTTGTATGAGTATTTTGATTCTATGTAAATTTTTCATGATCATGTATTTATAGCTTATTTTGAGATTTAAAGTTCAAAAATGGGAATTTTCATTATCATAACGTGTTTCAATAACGTGGATCACATATGGACCATGATTTAAATATAGTAACCACGCCCGATTTACCTCGTTTATGTGCCTTATTTGAAAATTTAATTTTTAAATTATAAAATCATGTTGTTGTCTTAAGAATACTATTAACAAAGAAATGACTAGGTGAATGAACTTGTAAAACCATCGTTAATCGTTCAAACAACTATGCTCTAATTTCCGTACAATTTATATACATGATTGACCCTATCTATTTGATCTAAGTTCTATTTGAAAGTTTGACATCTTCTTTCAAATTTTCTTCATACATGAACATATTATGCAATTGGAAGCTTGACATCTTTTTTCAATGTCTTTTCCTTCATTGAAATTCTTTTACAAATGAATATGTTAGAATACACAAGAATGATTTCCGTTCGATTTACGTGTTTTCGTGTCTCCGAAAAATCGTGTAGCAAGAAAGTTTACCAAGAAAGACCGGTGTCTACGGGCAAATGCTTTAAGTGAATAAGTGGTTACTTAATTAGGACCTCGTGAATACGAGGGGAGTCTCCCACTGTCCCACCTCTTACCTGGCCGCGTTTTCTTTGGTTTTCTACTAATTACCCGACTCAGAAAAATTTGATCTAAATTTTTTTTACAAGATTTTTCGCAAGAGTTGATCGCGCCTTGACCGAAAATTCATTCTCTTTATTACCTCAATGTCGTTAAACATGATGTCTTAAATCATCCTTGAACTTCTCTTATAAACTTCATTTATTCTTCATACTGCATGCCCTTTCTTCATACTACATGTCCTTGGAAATGAAAATTTTGCTAGATCTGTACTTTAGCCATAAACTACCATTTGGGAGTGTAGGAGCTAAGTGCCATGTAGGGAAAAGTGATACGTTATGAGAGCCACCTCTTGAGGCCAGAATGGCGTAAAGTGCTACATAATGGCAGCCACCTCTTGAGCATCTAGGGGCCACCTCTAGAGTCCTCCATAATTAAATGACTAGTTATGCGCTATATTACGCTTCTTAAGCTTTTCATGAAACTCGAATTGGCCATAATTATAAATGAATTATTCTTGAAATTACATGGGACTTTGGTCCACCTGATAATCAATGCCTGGCAAACATGGGGGCCCTGATATGATCCTAGGTGAGTAAAGCCTGAAAGTACTTGTGCCCGAGGGAGTTGAATGATCAGGTGTGACATTGCACAAATTGACATGCAAGATTGAACAAGGCAATTCACTTATTACATACTTGACTCATTACATGCTTAACTTCCTATACATGACATGTTTGACCAGAATGGTCAATATCTTTGTTACACGGTCATATTTATAATTCTATACTTGTTATTGATCTTCATGTTTACACTTGAGTTCTACAATATCTACTCTTGAAATTCTTGACTCCTGATCTTGTTCTCTAATTGTTATTTGTTTTATTACTTATTTTATTCGAGAGCATATAGATGATCTAAAATGCTAATTACTTAGAGTGACCTGGTAAAGAGATATAAGTCATACTGAGCTTTCTAGCTCACCCTGTGTATTGTTGTTAATTTTCAGAAAATCCTGAAGATGACGGGAATGGGCTGGAGTGATGAGAGAGATGATAGTTTTTAATAAATTTCTTTTCCCAGTCTGTCTACTTATAAATGAATGTATCATGTTTGAATAGTATTGTAAGTCCTTGAAGGATATTTGTTGGTAATGTCAGATTATGAAATAAAGATGTGATTTTGTCTATTTGTTGTTCATACTCATCATCTGAGTTTCTTGATCGACCTACCCGTATAACTGTTCATGTCTTGATAATTCCGCCTTATTTGGGGCATGACAGATGATAACATTAATTATAGTAGAGAGAGAGAAGTGTAGCATTAATTGGGAAAGAGAGGGAGGAGAAAGATATATTATTAATTAATGGAGAGAGAGAGAATAATATGGGTTAACCCACCTAAGGGGATGGATTTTGAAACCTAGGGTTAATATCTGATTAATCTATTTTTAAACCTAGTTAACTCTAACTCTCAATCAACGTATAAAAAGGATTATCCCTGAGTTAACTTTGGGCTAACCCAAGGATAAACCCATATCAAAGTGGGGCTTAATGTGTGGATGGGCATATCATTTAGTTGGACCACCCCCATGGGGTCCGAAACAATCCAAAGGAGTCGAGAGTCGAGGTTTAAACCCGAGACCTCTTGCTCGAAAGGGAGAGCTTTGTACATCGAGTTAACTCATACGAACTACTTAGTATAGTTAATACCATTACTTAAATTTCTATTTTTAATTAGAGGATAAAATATTATTTTAATTAAAATAATTAAATAAAAACAATTAATAATAGGGTATAAGAATAGTTAACGTAGATGTGAGCCCCATGTCTTGGACCAGTCAAGTGTACGTGACAAATACTCTAGTGCCACATACATGGTATCATATCATTCCTCTAAATAATAATATATATATATATATATATATATATATATATATATGGATTTTTTGTTTATCTTTGTAATTTTAATCAACATTGTTTTCTTACATTAGAAATGTCATGGATCGTAAAAGTGAGTTGCCAATAAGTTTATCTTATGGTTATTTGAAATCTATTTTTATTTCGGACTTGGTGGCCCCCATGGGCCACCCCACCTAGTATGAGCAACCACCTCTTCCCACCAACCCAGCTCTCACTGCCCTCTCTTCCAACCGGACCAGGTGTCATCCATGGCCCACCCCACCTAGTCTGGGCAACCATCTCTCCCGCCAACCCAGTTCTCTCTGCCCTCTCTTCCAACCAGACCAGGTGACATTCTTGGGCCACCCTACCCAATCCGGTTGGGCCCCCTGGCACCACTTCACATTGCCATCTCTTTAATCAGACTAGGGGGCACCTCCTAGCAGTTCCACCTGACTAGGTGGGTCCTCCCAGCACTGCCACCTGGCTAGGTGGCCCTTGCTAGTGCGCCCACTCAACCCATGCACCAGCCGGACCATGGGGGTCCTCCCACAGTTCCTATTGGACCAGGTAGGCCCTGTCGGTGCCCCAACCAGACCAACTGCCTCTCTTGAGCACACCAACCGGTCCAAGTACTCCCTCTTTTGGTCGGTTTTGGGCTTATAAATACCTCCTAAGGGCCAAGAAAAAGCAGCAGTGTGCACGCCCCAGGGAGAACCCCAATGGGCTCAAGGTGATTCAGTGCCCAACAAGGAAGGCGATTCAGCTTGGTTAGCTTTAGTCTTTGATATGCCTCATGGCGGCATCTCGTTAAACGACGTTTAGACAAGTCACAAGAAGCAGTGAGTAGGCGAGCACACGGGGCCATGCTTTGTCTTGAAGAATGTGTCTTATTTAGAGTTGCTTTTGTCTCGAAGGACGTGCCTTATCCACATGCCCTACTTAGAAGTTGCTTCTACCTTGAAGAATGTGCCTCGCACAGACGATCATGTTCATCTGAGAATGTGTCCTCATAAAAGATCACATTCAAGCCCTGACGATTGTCCTATGGATGTCACGTCAATTAGGTTCATCTTTGTCAAACAACCCTCAGATGGTGCCCGATTACTCTGGTCACAATGATGACTATCGGTCCCCTAGTCTTAATGGTGCACGACGGTCTAAGTCTCAACGATGCTCGATCACTCTGGTCACAATGATGTTCATGGCACCTGACCGCTTCAGTCACAATGGTGTCTACGGTGCCCAACAACTCTAGTCATGGTGCCCCACGACATCCGACTACTCCAGTCATAATGGTGCCCACGGCACCCGACAACCTCAGTCTCAATGGCATCTAATTACTCAAGTTTCAATGATACATTACTGCTCCAGCCGGAGTCGGTACTCGACTATCCCATATGAGTCGGTGCCCGACTCCTCCATCCAAGCCATGCCCGACTGCACCATCTGAGTCCTTAAAAATCAGGCAGAATCTCCGGACCTATAGAATTTCTAACGACACTCAACAACACATAACAGACATTCGTCAAGGGACTTGCAAGTATACTTTAGTGCCGGATGTACTGGTGCTCAAGCTCTCTGACACAGGAGTTGGTCTCGATTCAGCGATCGGCAAGTACGCCCCAAGGGTATGCCGCACAGTCATCTCCTGAATGGCGTCCGACTAAATCATGAGTCCTTCAACAGACATTATGTACAAAGGTAAAATAAATGTGTAACAACACAATGACCCGGGGACCGACATAAATGATGAAATTGTCTCGTGACTTGTGCACAACTTGTAATCAGGCTCACAACGCCCCATATAAAGCCTTTCACGATAGGTATCAATGAATTCTATCCAGGGAATTGACTCTGATCTTCACCGACCGCCAGTCTCAACGTCGTTGGACTGTCATCTGACTCACCACTTGGTCCCTACCTCACCAATGGAATGGACTCCAGGCCTGAGCCAATACCAACCTGCTCCTAATCGAGCCAGTGTCGACAACTCCACACCTGAGCCGGCACTTATCTGCTCCTAGCCGAGCTAATGTCGACAGCTCCACACTAGAGCCTGAACCTGCCAGCTCCATGTCGAGCCAGTATCCGCTGCATCACTTCTCGATCTAATGCCTCGCTTCCACAAACCCAGAGTCTGTGTCACGCCCCGATGCAAAAAATCAGAACGCAGCAGTTATATCATTGTTGTACCCAGACAATTCCCCAGTGAAATATTGATAAATAAGAGTTCAGGAATTTCCTCGAACACCTTTAAGACGCGGGCTACACAACCCCTTCTAAGACCCACCGGGCCCAACCAAGGGTCCCAACCAGCCAGTTGTGACCCACGGTAACTTAGGCAATCGATTGGGGTTACCCCTGATCACTCAGTCTGTGGGTTTACCTGCGTTCTACATGGCCACCCGGGCCAACACGGGGGCGCTTCGACGACAGGCTACGACACGTGGCACCCTACAACGAGGCTGATAACTACCCCCAAGATGCCTCCATCCTGCCTTCTAAGGCCAAAGCGAGACCCACCATGGTAAACCATGGGCCTTAGAATCCCATAGCTCCCGTACTCGGCCCATACACGCGTGTCGGGAATTTTCCCGAACACCTTGTGGGCACGCGTATCTTAGTCGTTCCACAACAAGCCGGGGGCCAGCCAACGGCTCTAGCATTGCTGTTGCGTCCCATGATGACCTTCCAGCAAGTTGGGGCCACCCCGACCCTCAGATACGCGGTGACAAGCCACTTCTATGCAGTTCTCAGGCCAACCCGAGATTGCCTGTCAACTTGCCGTGTTACGCCGCACACACCACAGAAGCTGTCCCATGCGCTTGGGAGTCACTCTCTCAACTCATATGAGCCCCTGCCCTTAGCCCAAGGCCAAATCTAAGGCCCGCCGGTCACTCATCCAAGCCGATCGACAACACGAGGCATGTCGGGAATTTCCCCGAACACCTTGCAAGCGGCAACGATAACGCGACATCGACAAGCCCTGTGGGCTAATCCCAGCATCTCAGCACACTTTGTCCTTCAAAGGACGCCCCCAGACGACAAGAGAAGACCCCCGGGGGCCACCCCTCGGGGTCACGGCTCGCCCGGGGTGGAGTTCACCCAGGGCGCGGCCGCGCCCCAAGGAGGGCGAACCCCCTTGGGGGACGCACCCTCCTCCCAGCTTTATGATCCCCATGGCCATGCCCAGTCCCAAATCCATGCAATTCCTAGTCCCAATTTGCATGCAAAATTGATCAGCGTACCCATGCGCAGAAGGATTCGCGAAGATGAAGCCCCAGAGTTACACGAAGTCGCCCAAGTCTGCTTCCTCGGTCAGCGTGCTCACAAACAGCCAACCGGTCCAATCCACGTATCCTCTTGTCCTCTTGATCTTGGTCAAAGTAGGACAAAAATAGAAGAAAATAGGGTTTTATAGAGTGGGGACCGCCCCCCTCTCTCTAAGAAAATAGGGTTTTATAGAGTGGGGACCCCCCTCTCTCTCCCTTTGATCCGCCTAAACCCCCCCAGGGGAGGGTTTAGGCGGATCAACCTAACCCCCCAAGTTGGTCCGCCTAAACCCCTAGTAAAAAAAAGAAAAAGAAAAAAAAATTACGAGAAAACCAAGCCCCAAGTCCAGTCCACGCTAAACCCTATGGGTTTAGGTGGACCAGACTGGTGGCCCAGTCTGGTCCGCCTAAACCCCATCCAAAACAAAAAAAAAAAAGAGATTTTTTGAAATAAAAAACCCAGCCTTTTGCTCCGTATAAACCCCTCTAGGGAGGGGTTTAGGCGGACCAAACCCAGCCTTGGGTTTGGTCCGCCTAAACCCTCCCTCCCCCACTCCGTAACAAAAAAAAAACATTTTCTTAAAGGTTTACCCGGACCAAGTTTAGCCCTCAACTTGGTGCGCCTAAACCCTTCCTTGACCTTTCATCATCCTCTATAAAAACCCCTTAGAAGCTCAAGGGGCATATAGACAGCAAGGAAGGCAATCCAGCACTGGCAAGAGCATCCAGGCGCAGCATACTGATGAGTGCACATACATCATTTCAAGTGCAAATAATGTGTTAATTATGCATATTTTGCAATTAATCTCAACTTCACATTAATTGGACCTTTTATGCAAATTAACTTAATTTATGATTAATTATACAATAAAAAGGAGTTGAGGGCTATGAGCATTAAATTTTCATTACATAATTGTAAGCATTCATAGTTTAAATGCACAAAGTAATAATTTCTATGGACTTAATTTGAATTTTACATGTACAGAACACTCATGACAATTGCTAGAAGGAGCAGGGGCAAAAGCGTCACAAAGCCAGGGCAAGGAAAGCCTAGGGCGCCCCCTCCACCTTTGACCAAGTCAAGAGTAGCCGCCAACTATTTTTGTGGAGAAAAAAATGATTAAGAAAGGGTTTATCTTGTGGAGAGATTTTAGGAGAAGAATTAAGAAGATTCCTCTCCCCATTAGGAAAGTCAAGGGGAGCCCCCTTTCCTTTTCCCATCCAAACTCTAAATCTCCTCTAATCTTAACCCTTCATCTCCATCAAAATCCATCTTCACCCTCCATTCAACCCTTTTTCCTTATAAATAGCCCACAAAATTGAGAGAGAGAGAGTTTTCTTCTTTTTCTTCTTAGCTTAGAATCCCGTCCTTCTTACTTCTCCTAGTTTAGGTCACCGATTTTCTCCCCCATACGCTCCTCTTCTCCTCCTACTTGCTTCATAAACATTCTTCATTTTTTAGTGCTCTTCAATTTCTTCTTCTTCCTCTTTAGCTAGTTCTACACGATTTTCAAGTTATTCTTTATTTTTCACCGTTCTATCCTGTGCATTCGTAAAGCAACATTTTTTGCTGTTCTTTCCCCTTTTCCTCCATCTTATGCTCTTTATCTCATATTGCTCATTTTATAAAAGTTGTTCCCGATCTTGTCCTCTACAATTTCTTCTTCTTCATAATCTTCTAATTCCTTCTACTTTTCAACTTATTTTCTACTTTTTAATGCTATGTTTCTGATTTTTACTATTCATGTTTCAAAACCTTCTTATTCTTCTTCTATCTATCCCTCTCTTCTATTCTTCTCACATCCCAAAGGCGGATCTTCTTCCTTCGGTCCTCTCATGGCGGTGTCCACGGCAAGACAGGGTGAACTTCCAAGGCTCAGTGAGACGTTGGGCAGCGCTATTCTTCATCCTCTTGGCTATTTTCTTCCCTTTTCTCTAGTTGATTTCAAGTTATAATTTTTATTTTCATGCACTTGTAATCTTTCCTTAGCAATAAAAAATGTTATGTCTCCTCTGGATTTGATGTCTTGTTTTGATGCTGGCAACAGTGTTTTTGACCTTAATTTGACTCTAGCAGCACTGTTACTTAAAGTCTTTACTTTAGTTAGAATAAAGTATTGCATAATAAGGTCGAAGCATATTCATACTGTTGCATAATAAGGTCGATGCATATTCATGCATTTGAGAAAGTAAGGTCAGTGAATACATTCATTTCAGTCCTGAAGGTCGATGCACATACAAACTCTTTGTCTATCAAGTCAGTGCATCATTATTCTTCATGACAGTCAAGTTGATGCATCTCCTAGTGCAATGGCTATATAGGTCGATGCATACTCATACTGTTGCTTTATGAGGTCGATGTACATTCATGCATTGAGAAGGTTAGGTCAGTGCACATATTCACTTCGAGTCCAGAAGGTTAGTGCATATACAGAAGTATTGCATTGAAAGGTCGATGCATCACCCACTTCTTTGAACTGTCAGGTCGATGCACATGAGCATTTTAGCCGAGAAGGTCGGTGCAACCTTGGGTTATCATTCTTAGGGTCAGTGCACCTTATACTAAGGTCGATGTTGCTATGTACTACATGCTAGATGATGGTTCATAAGGTCGGTGCACATCATAGGTAGGTCGATGCTAGTATGCCAGCGCTCACAGCATAAAGTCGGTGCAACAAAGGTTTTTTTTCTCAAGGTCGATGCACCTTGAGCATTAGCTATAAAGACAGGTTGGTGCAGTAAGGTATTGCGTCGATGCTTTATGCACCTTCATTACATATTTAGCATTTCTGACTGAATAAGGTCTACCTGTGTGATTTAAAGGTCGATGTTATTGCTCTAATCTTGTTGCATGTGTTAGACATGTTGGATCAAACAGGTTGATGCATCTTGTCTGTGCACCGATGCATATGTTAAACTTTGTGCATTTACTCACATAATTCACTCTATGCTCATGAAATGATTAAGTCAAAAATATCTAAACATATACTTTTGTTTTAACAGGTGAAACCAGGTCATCAAGTTGTAACCCAGACCCATGCCCGAACACCTGGGTTACATAAAGGCAGACTACATTACTCTCACATGGAGCTTAAAGTGAAGCGGATTAAGGGCATGAGATCCAAGGTGGGAAGCTGAACTAACATCCTGCCACGTGGATCGTCTTATCTTCTACTCCTGACACTTGGGACCTCGAAATGCGCATTCTGGATAAAATTATTGGGTGGGAGTGTTGTGCCCCTGTAGTTTTGATGATGGTTTTAATGGTGGTTTTGATGGTTGGCCTTTGTAGTGAGCTATTCACTGTGAGTCATCTTGTGTGAGTCAAATTGCTACTTTCTGATCATTATGCTGTTCTTCATTAGTTCTAATATGGCTTTGCATTATTGATTATGTTCAGTCATGTTATATATTGGTCTTCAGGCGTCCCAAGTATGCATATTGTCTCATGTTCTCCAAGTCTATACAATGAAGTCTGATCACTGCATTTGCAGTCACAATGTCTTCACATTTGAAGTCTGTACATTGGACTGCTTCTTTTGAAGTCTATACATTGTGGCCTTGAAACTTCAAAGTATATACACCTTCAGTTGAACACATAGTGTATACGTTGCAGCGTTAACTCATTGGGCTGCAGCATCAACTCAGCAAGTATGCACATCGCATTCAGACTTTCAAGTCTATACACTCCATCTTCATAGGTTTAAAGTCTGTACATTGGTTCAGACTCCTCAAAGTCTGTACAGCGTGAAGTCTAAAACAGTATTTTCAGGGCTTGTCTTCGTGTCATTTACTGTAGATACTCGAGTCGTTTTCCTACTTTCTTTGTTTTATCACGTGTCGATTGAAACCGTTCCTGTCTTCTGTCCTCGTGTTGTCTTTCCTAGACCCCGTGTCTTCTCTGCTTTGTGACCACACTTCGTGTCAGTTTTTGTTTCATCCTCGAGTTGGATTTAGCCCGTGTCATCCTCGTCTTCGAGTCGTTTGTAAGTTTGAGCGAGTTTGTTATGTCGTGTTGCTTTTGTATTCATGTCTTCGTGTTATTTTTGTGTTTGAGTCTTCGTGTTATTTCTGTCTTCTGTCTTCATGTTGATGTTACTTCGTGCACTCTTCTATAAGTTCGAGCGTTAAGTGTCTCAAGTCGAGTCTGACTGTGCTGTCTCCCTGTCGTCCTTAGTTCGAGTCAGTTCTTTGTTATTTCTATCTTCGTGTTGCTTTTCCTAGACCTCGTGTCTTTCTTGTTTTGAAACCACACTTTGTGTTGGTTTCTGTTTTCGTGTTTCTCTTGTGTTTATGTCCGCTTGTTGTTTTGCTTCTACCTTCGTCCAGGTTTCCTCTGACCGTGTGTCTTCCCTTTTACCTCATGCTGTTCTCTTTCTACTTCGTGTCGTTCTCTTTGTAGTGTCAGCTTTATTATTGTATATCTCGTGTTGTTCTCTCTCTACCTCGTGTCGTTCTCTTTGTAGTATCTGTATTGTCACCCGTGAACTTCGTGTCGTTCTCTTGGTAGTGTTTGTTTTGTCACCACTGTATCTCGTGTCGTTCTTAGTATAGTGCACCTCTTGTCGTTTCCACATACCTCGTGCAGTTTCAGCTTGAGTGTCAACCACCTCATTTCAGGTAGATATATAGAGCAAACCCTGAGTATTAATAGTTTTTATCTCTTTGCAGGTCCGAGGAAGAGTATTCCCCAATAACTGGGCTACACGTGATCCTATGCTAGAAAAACAAATATGAAAAGGGCACGTGGCAGGAAAGTTCTGGATCAAGCGTGGGAGGCACACGCACTTTGTACCCCATCATCCTGCTGGCTGCTGATATAAATGGAAGAAAGGATGATGAAGCAGAGGGTAAGCATATGAGCCAAAAGGAATAGAGGAGCAGAGATCGAGAGTGAGAAAAAGAGTAGAAGAAGAGGAGAAGAGAAAGAGAGAAGAAAGTGAGAAAGAAGAGAAGAGGAAGAGAAGCTTACCTGAAGATCTGACTACTGGACCGTGGATCAAATCCAGGCCAGTCAGCTCCATGCGAGCCACATTTGTGTTATCTGTCTTTACAGCTTTCTGATCGCTGTGTATTTTTCCCTTTCTTATTTTTCCGTTTTCATTTGGGTTAGCTTTGTACTTCTGATCCTCTAGACTGAGGTCGGGTCCCTCCTGGTCTGGAGGAAGAGAGGTCTTCGACCTCTAGTCTGCAAGTGGCTGGAAGTCACTTGTGTGTTCCCTCTGGTTTGGAGGATAGGAGATCTGATCTCCAGTTCTGGGCTTGTGGGTTGCAAGTCCAGGGGTTCCCTCTTGGTATAGAGGAAGAGAGACGCTAGTCTCTGGTTTTCTAGTGACCGAAGGTTGCTAGAGGTTCCCTCCAGTTGGAGGAAGAGGGGAGTCTGTTCCCCTAAGTAAGCTGTGTATCAGCTTCTGTTGGCAAGCTGTGTTGCCCAGCTGTTAGTGAAGCCACACTTAGTTTGAGTGTGGGGTGGATGTAGATCTGGAGGATCGAACCACCTAAAAATATCTTGAGCAGTGGTTTGCATTATGAGTGTGGTTCCGCTAGATGCTTGATTAGGCGCGTCTCTTGTGTTTGCTCCTTGGTTTAATTGAATTTGGTTTTATTCTGAGATTGCGTCCAACACTTGAGTTTTTATTTGGGCATTAATTGTAAAAGGATACATTCACCCCCCTCTGTATCCGGGCATTGCATCCTAACAATTGGTATCAGAGCGGTGTCTGCCTAGAAGGTCCAGCGACCTGCAGATCCGATCGTGTAGTCTTCGATACTTATCTGGTTTTAGTGCATCAATACTCTTGTTGCTTCGAATCTACCTGCTATTTGTTCTCATGACTAATCCACCGATTTTTTGTGGTACACACTTCAGTGCATGGCTTGCTAATTTAAAGAGTTATGCTAAATCTATTAATCCAGACCTGTGGAAATTAATTTCACACGGTCCTCATGAACTACCAAAGAAAAAGTCCAAATGGACTGACAGGCATACCTCTTTGCATGAAGAGAATCAGAAAGCTTTTAATCTGATGAAAGCAGCTACTAACAGAGCCTTATGGTCCTGTCTTTATGATTGCAGTTCTGCTAAAGATATTCTGAACATGCTGAAGCGAATTCAGAAGACAAAGAAGGACAGCTGCATGATGGCTGATAGAAATAATCAAGGCATCATTCAAGATGAAGATGATGAGGTAAATCCTTTTGAAAATTATACTGTAGATGATTGGGAAAATGCATATGCTGAATTGCTAGAATCACATGAGAGGTTAAGAAGTCAGTATAAAAAGTTGAAAAAGAATACTGGGTTAGAAAGGTCTAGATCCCCATGTGAAAATTGCTCCAGTATCAAGCAACATCATGATACCTGTCTATCTGATATTCGTAGGTATAAAAATCAGAACGAAAACTTGATGAAGGAATGTGAATGTCTAAAATCTGATCTAAATAAGCTGAAATCTGAAGATAATTCTCTTAGAAAGCTCTCCAAAGAAAATGAAGAAAGTTTAGAGAAACTAAAAAAAGAGAACATTCTCATGTTTGAGAAAATTGAAGCCATAAAATTTGTGAATGTGGAATTACAGAAAGATATTGAAGAGAAGGAAAAAGATTTGAAGAAATTTATGACTGGAAGAAAAACTGAAACTAACTCAGAAGATCAGATATTAATAAATGAGTTAATTCAGAATGACAAGCTTAAGGAAGAAAATGAGAAGTTAAAAGTGCTGAACTCCACTATGTCTGAGAGGCTTCTAGCTTTAGAAAAAGGAAAATTTGTTTACTTTGAAGAATCTGAAAAAATGAAAAATCTGGAACAAGAAGTTGAGGATTGCAAAATTGCAAACAAAGTGCTAAGCGAATGTGTAAATTGCAATGAACAAGAAATTGCCAGTTATGAAATACACATCGTTTCTCTGCAAAATGAAATTGACGATTTGAATAAATCCCTGTCAAAATTTGTGAAAGGACAAGAAAATCTAGACAGGTTGTTAGGTGTTAAGGTGAATACTCAAAAGGAAGGGTTAGGCTACAACGATATAAATAAAAAGGCTTTCAAAAATAAGCTAATGACTTCTTTTTCTAAAGAATCTGATGCAGCCACCACCTCAGAAAATAAACAACCAAATGTTTAGAAGAATCAGAAACAAACAAAAGTTATTGATATGGTCAGTCATGTGAAGAAAGGATTGGATCACACTGAAAATGTGCATGCTGTAAAACACACTGGTATACCGAGACATGCACATAAGAGGGAAATCATGAAATGTCATTACTGTCACAAGATAGGCCATTTGATGCATGAGTGTGAATTAAGAGAACTGGATGATTTAAATGCTGAAATGATGGATGCTGGGAAATATCATGATAGAAATCCTGCTGCTCATTCAAAGAAAAGTGAAGGCTCGCATTGTGGTAGATTAGGCCACACCCTTGTTCAATGTTGGTTTGCTAATGGAAAGAAAAAACCACTCTCACATCACGCTAAATCTTATGCTAACCAACATGCTCTTAAAATCAACAAAACTGCTTCTCTGAACCAGCATGTCAAATGTTTTAATTGCAACAAGCTTGGGCACAAGGCCACTGAATGTTGGGCAAGCTTTTTTAGAAGAGAATCTCCTTTCTGCTCCCATTGTGGGAAGCATGGACATGCAGTCAAGGAATGCTGGCATGTCCAGGGTAGCACTAGAAATTTCAAAGGATTTGGTAGGAACAAACATGTTCTTAAAAGAATTCCTATGTGCTCAAATTACAGAAAACCAGGCCACCACGTTGCTGCTTGTTGGGTGGCTGTTCATGAAAGAAAAAAAATTCATAATTATAACAGAAACCCTCATGCTCACTCTTATAATGCTCAAGTTCATGCTAGTGTACATAAGAGGAACATGAAACCTGCTAGTTCATGCCACTATTGTGGGCTGTCTGGGCATTCAATGCATAACTGTTTTATCATGAACTCTGACGATTATTTGGCACAGAAGAAGATGCAGGCAGTCCCAAAAGGGGCCAATTACTATGCAAGACCCAAGACCACTTGGGTACCTGCTAGTGGAAAATAGGAAGGTGCCTAGCAGGTGTGCATTGGATGGAATAAAGGGGTAATAAACCAGGGCACATATAACGACCCCATGCCTGAACGCCTCAGGTAAATCTACTGCTGCCTTCCTAATCTGAATTCAATTCTTAATCCATCAGACTGATGATTGTTGTTGAACATATAAACTGCCTGTTTTAAAGTAGACATGATTATCTTACTTGTCTGGCATGTCCTTTGATCATCATGTTTGACCATGATGGTATATCAAATAGTAAGCTATCATAAGGGCAGGGAAAATCTGTCTGGAGGTGCTTACTATGTGTGAGGTGGTCCTTCTGACCAAGTGCTCCGCCTAGTACCATAGGTCATTCTACTGAACAGGGCAGCCTGAATGTGCATGAATCACAAATTCATTTGTTTAGTGATCATGGCAAACATTGCTTGCTCTCAGAAAAAGCTTCATGCTCATAGTCATGGGTAGACATGCTATTTTTATGTCAATTTACTGACTCATGCTCATTGCATTACATTCCACTTATTAAAAAAAATATAAATAATTAATATTTCCAAGAGTTGTGTGTGAGATGCCCTTGCATGGACTGAAAAAGGAGCTTGTCAGGTCATCTGGTATCAGAAGAACCTTTGTCTGCCAATGTGGTTATTTGGTGCTGAGTTCAGTCATGTCATGAGGTTGCAGCTTATTACTCAAGAGCACTCTCTGGTTTCTAGATTGAATTTCCTTAGGAAGATTTTATGTGAGCTCCTTGGACTTTACTCTCTAGAGTTATCTCTCACCTGCTGCTTTGCTGTATGGAGTGCTTCTCATCTCATCTCATCTCTCTCCATCTTGTTTGTCACCTTCTTATCCTTGTTTTATCCCCTTTAGTTCAGGAATTCTCTTGAAGGAAAATTCCTTCTTTTAGCTTTGTCACTCTTATCAGATTTGATCAGAATTCCTTAAACCACCCAAAATCTTTTGTAACAAGTTATACCTGTTAATAAAGAACTTTAATGTATGGGGGTTATATTTTGTCCTTTAATCCTTCCAAGGTATTCCTCAATTGTTGGTCAACACATTGTAAAAATTTCTGTTAAATGGAAAAGCCTTGCTGAGGATTTCGTCTTAACTGAAACTTATGTGAAGATGGCTATGAGATAACAAATTGTGTTATGTAAGGGTTCTGTCTTGTGTCTAAGATCTTGAGAGGTGCTACCAGGGAATACGCCATTCCTTGTGGCAGAGCAATGGCTATTGTGGAGAAATAGATATTCTAGATCAAAGAAGTCTAGAGGTTCTGTCATGATACAGTTAGCTATCTCTGTATATTATGAAAAAGTTGAAATAAATAAAAAAAAGGGGGAAAGATAGTCAACAAAAAAAAAATTTTCATTGGCATAAAGGTAGCGTGTCCTGAGTAACCAGGGATTCTGGTGTCTTATAAACATGTCTCCTTGTGTAAAAAGGGACAATTCTACCTAGTGCTCAACAAATTGGTTGACTCTGTATGCCCTCTCTTGTCCTTAAACGAGGTAATGAACTGTGCTTAACTATCTATTTGGTATTTCTTTGCCTGACAAACATAAGGAGTATTTTAATCGTAACCTTCTCTAGGCTAAGTACCTTTAACAGCTAGTTTTGTGATCATGTTGATTTAACGTCTTGAGGTAACTGACCAAGGTTTTCGGAAGAATATAATAATTCCATATATTGAAGAGCGAACTTTAACGGGAAACGGCTGTGTTACATATTGAATAAGGGTAGTTTGGGCATTTCCTGAAAAAGTACGATAAGAGTGAAAAGTGACCCCTCAAAAACCCTTCTTGTTCCTCAAGGTTACATAAATAAACCCTCGCGTGCCCCTGCCGCTTCCTGTGTCTCCTCGTGTCGATACGTCTTGCATGCTTCTTCAAACCCTTATCTCCCGCTCATCCTTCTTCTCTAAAATCTCATCTCCACCATAGAGTTCTCCTCCGTTCTTGGCTCTAGCTTCATTTCCAGCAGCAACCAGCAAGAAAGAGTTGATACTCTGAGAGTTACGACAAATGGATCAGCCAGAATCCGTCGCTCATGTGGAAAGGAAGAGGAAGGGAAAAGAAATAGATGAGGAGCCTTCGTCCAAGCAGCAAAGATGTCTTGAACCAGAATCAGCTGCAGAAATGTCTTCAGCACAAGGTACTAGGCCCTCTCAGTCTACCGTGTTTTTAGAGAGTGGGAAAATCATTCCTCCAAGAATAGTAGATTTCGGAGATGAAACCCTGGTTTTGAAGTTTCCAGAACTTTTGGAGATTCTTGAGTTTCAGGAATGGAGGAAATTCCTAGAAAACCACCGTGTCTATTACCCTAGCCTGGTAATGGAATTTTACAATAATTTGTCTTTGAGCCGAGATAAATCTGCTTTGATCTCGTCTGTTAAAGGGGTTGAGATGACAGTAACATGTGACTCTCTCCACAAAGCTCTTAGTATTCCAGAAAAAGGGGAAGTGGAGAGAGGATATAGATATAGTCTGCATGAAGCCTTTTCGGTTATTACTGGTAAACCCAGTAACATTCATGACAAGGGGCAGTTGAAGCTGAAAGCTTACCAAACCTCGTCATTTCCCCCTCTTCACAAGCTTCTTCAGAACATCATTGCTTCAATAGTCACCCCACAGACTGGTGCTAGAGGAAGAATCACAGACACACAGAGGTTCCTATTGTTCTGCCTGATTCAGAATGTAAAGATCTGTCTGCCTGAAGTTATTTTTAATGTCATGAAGGGGTGTATTGGATCCAAACGACATCTGCCCTACGCCGCCCATTTGACAGACATCTTCAAGTACTCAAAGATTCCCTTGGATGGAGAGGCCATGTCAGAAGTTAGGGCTCGAAACATTTTTAACATGAATTTTGTTTCAGTATTTTTGGGGTTGGAGGGCTCTTCTCTCTTGGGGCAGGCTAAGGCCCAGAAAGTTAAGGAATCACAAGCTCAGGGGGAGCTTCTGGAACACCCTCAAGATTCAACCCAAACAGTTTTAGCATCAGCTTCTGAGGTTGCTCTACAGGAAACACCATCTGAACATCCACAGTCAACTATGTCTGCTGCACCCACTGAAGTATCTTTTTCTTTTCAGAAGCTTGTCGAGTTTGCATCTGAAGAAGTCAGGTTGTCTGAAAACAGCATTCAGACTGATCTAGATACAAACATTGATGGTCTGTTTGACTCTTTTGGGAAGACATCAGACGAAGTGAGGGTGCCCGTGGAACAGCCTGATCAAGAGCAAGTAAGTAATGATCAAGAACTTGCTGATTTTGTTAATATCATTCTAAGAGAAGCTGTGGAGAAAAGTTTGGAAGAGGCTGAAAACGTAGTTTCATCTGAAATTCTAGAACAGGCACCTGTTGAAAGTCCTGCAGATCATAATCTCATGGAAGATATAGTGGATGAGTGTCATGAGAAAGTTCCTGTCATAGACCTAGAAACAGAATCATCTAGTGAAGAAGAGGCACATGAAAATGTAGGTCCTGACAAAGACATCCAAGCTGAAGATGAAGATCAGGCTCCAGCAGTAGACAACCAAACGCCAGTGCAAGAAGAAACAGATGAGAGATCTGCACCTGGCTGTGAATCTTTTGGTACACCTCTAGGTCAACCTCGACTTCTATCTGCTAGGGCGCCAAATATTGAAGAACTTCTTATAAATTTGACTCAGCAAATGCAAAGACAAGATAAGAAAATGGATGATCTGCTCAAGTATGTCTCTCTTAACATCAATCAAGTCCATTCCAGGCTACTGAAGCTTGAGATCTCTCTCCTAACTGAATGGAAAAGGTTTCTGTTAAACAAGAAAGCTTCAGATGATGCCAACAGGTCCTTGATGACAGGCTTGCAGGAGGCATGTTCAAAGATTGCAACAGCACTTCGTGAACTACAAGATGCTCAAATTTCCTCCTTTAAGTCTTCTGCCAGCATTATAAATCACTGTTTTGAGATCAGGACATCCTTAGAAGTTTTGAAAGGGTCATTCAGTGCCCTAGGTCCAGATGTGCAGAAGATCTATGACAAACTGATCGCTTTCTTAACAGAAATGACTATTCTGACTGACAGATATGAAACAGTTAATATTCGCCAAGACGACATCATTTCTGAAGTGGCAAATGTCAGAAGCGCTGTGGTGTATTGGCTAGCTGAATTGTCCAATGACCTGAAGGAATTTCACTCTACCTTGGGTTCAGCTCCTGGCCAGGCTTCCTCTAGCAGAACTCCACCTCAAGAATATACCTCTGCTGCTCCTAGGGGGAGACCACCACCAGGCAGGCCGCGTGGCCCTTCCAGCAGACAAGCCAGATATTTTAATCCTTAAAAAGACAATGATCTGTATCTTGTTGCCCATTTAGAGGCTCTCTTTCACACTCTTGGATTTGATTAATTATATCTCATATCATTTGCATTTCTGTCTCCTTTTGTCTCTTTCTTTTTGATGTTGCCAAAGGGAAGAATTGTGATCTTGCATTTTTGAAATCTCCACGTGCATATGCATTCTTATCATCCCATGATTCATCTTGGATATATCAAGGGGGAGATTGGTTTTCAATTATAGCATGCTGGTTGCTTTCATTTCTCAAACTATTTTCTTTTTGATGAAGTCAAAGGGGGAGAATAGTTTGAGTCATCAGACTTCTCAAATGACTCACTATGTAGTGTTGCCATCATCAAAAAGGGGGAGATTGTTGTGCCCCTGTGGTTTTGATGATGGTTTTAATGGTGGTTTTGATGGTTGGCCTTTGTAGTGAGCTATTCACTGTGAGTCATCTTGTGTGAGTCAAATTGCTACTTTCTGATCATTATGCTGTTCTTCATTAGTTCTAATATGGCTTTGCATAATTGATTATGTTCAGTCATGTTATATATTGGTCTTCAGGCGTCCCAAGTATGCACATTGTCTCATGTTCTCCAAGTCTATACAATGAAGTCTGATCACTGCATTTGCAGTCACAATGTCTTCACATTTGAAGTCTGTACATCGGACTGCTTCTTTTGAAGTCTATACATTGTGGCCTTGAAACTTCAAAGTATATACACCTTCAGTTGAACGCATAGTGTATACGTTGCAGCGTTAACTCATTGGGCTGCAGCGTCAACTCAGCAAGTATGCACATCGCATTCAGACTTTCAAGTCTATACACTCCATCTTCATAGGTTTAAAGTCTGTACATTGGTTCAGACTCCTCAAAGTCTGTACAGCGTGAAGTCTAAAACAGTATTTTCAGGGCTTGTCTTCGTGTCATTTACTGTAGATACTCGAGTCGTTTTCCTGCTTTCTTTGTTTTATCACGTGTCGATTGAAACCGTTCCTGTCTTCTGTCCTCGTGTTGTCTTTCCTAGACCCCGTGTCTTCTCTGCTTTGTGACCACACTTCGTGTCAGTTTTTGTTTTCGTCCTCGAGTTGGTTTTAGCCCGTGTCATCCTCGTCTTCGAGTCGTTTGTAAGTTTGAGCGAGTTTGTTATGTCGTGTTGCTTTTGTATTCATGTCTTCGTGTTATTTTTGTGTTTGAGTCTTCGTGTTATTTCTATCTTCTGTCTTCATGTTGATGTTACTTCGTGCACTCTTCTCTAAGTTCAAGCGTTAAGTGTCTCAAGTCGAGTCTGACTGTGCTGTCTCTATGTCATCCTTAGTTCGAGTCGGTTCTTTGTTATTTCTATCTTCGTGTTGCTTTTCCTAGACCTCGTGTCTTTCTTGTTTTGAAACCACACTTCGTGTCGGTTTCTGTTTTCGTGTTTCTCTTGTGTTTATGTCCGCGTGTTGTTTTGCTTGTACCTTCGTCCAGGTTTCCTCTGACCGCGTGTCTTCCCTTTTACCTCGTACTGTTCTCTTTCTACTTTGTGTCGTTCTCTTTGTAGTGTCAGCTTTATTATTGTATATCTCGTGTTGTTCTCTCTCTACCTCGTGTCGTTCTCTTTGTAGTATCTGTATTGTCACCCGTGGACTTCGTGTCGTTCTCTTGGTAGTGTTTGTTTTGTCACCACTGTATCTCGTGTCGTTCTCAGTATAGTGCACCTCTTGTTGTTTCCACATACCTCGTGCAGTTTCAGCTTGAGTGTCAACCACCTCATTTCAGGTAGATATATAGAGCAAACCCTGAGTATTAATAGTTTTTATCTCCTTGCAGGTCCGAGGAAGAGTATTCCCCAATAACTGGGCTGCACGTGATCCTATGCTAGAGGAATAAATACGAAAAGGGCACGTGGCAAGAAAGTTCTGGATCAAGCGTGGGAGGCACACGCACTTTGTACCCCATCATCCTGCTGGCTGCTGATATAAATGGAAGAAAGGCTGATGAAGCAGAGGGTAAGCATATGAGCCAAAAGGAATAGAGGAGCAGAGATCGAGGGTGAGAAAAAGAGTAGAAGAAGAGGAGAAGAGAAAGAGAGAAGAAAGTGAGAAAGAAGAGAAGAGGAAGAGAAGCTTACCTGAAGATCTGACTACTGGACCGTGGATCAAATCCAGGCCAGTCAGCTCCATGCGAGCCACATTTGTGTTATCTGTCTTTACAGCTTTCTGATCGCTGTGTATTTTTCCCTTTCTTATTTTTCCGTTTTCATTTGGGTTAGCTTTGTACTTCCGATCCTCTAGACTGAGGTCGTGTCCCTCCTGGTCTGGAGGAAGAGAGGTCTTCGACCTCTAGTCTGCAAGTGGCTGGAAGTCACTTGTGTGTTCCCTCTGGCTTGGAGGAAGGGAGATCTGATCTCCAGTTCTGGGCTTGTGGGTTGCAAGTCCAGGGGTTCCCTCTTGGTATAGAGGAAGAGAGACGCTAGTCTCTGGTTTTCTAGTGACCGAGGGTTGCTAGAGGTTCCCTCCAGGTTGGAGGAAGAGGGGAGTCTGTTCCCCTGGGTAAGCTGTGTATCAGCTTCTGTTGGCAAGCTATGTTGCGCAGCTGTTAGTGAAGCCACACTTAGTTTGAGTGTGGGGTGGATGTAGATCTGGAGGACCGAACCACCTAAAAATATCTTGAGCAGTGGTTTGCATTATGAGTGTGCTTCCGCTAAAGGCTTGAATAGGCGCGTCTCTTGTGTTTGCTCCTTGGTTTAATTGAATTTGGTTTTATTCTGAGATTGCGTCCAGCACTTGAGTTTTTATTTGGGCATTAATTGTAAAAGGATACATTCACCCCCCTCTGTATCCGGGCATTGCATCCTAACAGGGAGTGTGTCTTCCACGTGCCCAAAATCTAAAAAGCTAGTGGGACCACTGACTCGCGCTCTCCTATATAAAAAGGGGGGCGAGCAAACGTGAAGAATATACAAAAGCAAGAGAAGACGAGAGAAGCTGATCAGAAGTAGAGAAGAGAGCAAGAGAGATCTAGAGGTCGAGAGAGAAAAGTCTGAGAGGAGTTTGAGAGAAAAGAGTCCATTACAGAGAAAGAAGAAAAAATAGAGTGCCGTATTTCTGAGAGAGAGAAGTGGGCTTGAGCAGAAGAATTGTCCTGACTTCTAGATCAGATCTAGAGTCAGATCGCTCCAATGGAGTTACAATTTTTATTTCTGATATTATTTTTATCATTGTCTTTTTCATTTTCCTTTTTGAAATTACTACAAGCTGTGTGTCAGCGGAGCAAGCTATTGTGCTCAACGGCGAGGTGTGATCCTCAGACAGCAAGCTATGTTGCTCAGCGGGAAAAGTAAGCTGTAAGGCTCAGCTGGTTGTAGGGATTTCATCCGTGAAGCTGTGGATCAACAGATTCAAGCTGTTTGGCAGCAGAAGCCTTACTCAGTTGAGTAAGGGGTGGAAGTAGATCTCAAGCTCGAGATCGAACCACCTAAAAATTGATCTATCTTGTGTGTGTATGATTACTCATCTTTTAACTGCTTATGATAATCTTCTAAAATCATTGATACTCCTTGTTTATGCTTGAGTCATCAACCATTGGAGTATATCGAAAGGCTTAGTCAGAAGGATAGGTTAAGCCTATCTGGAAAACTAACCCTTGCGTGAGGGGATCATTGATCAAACCTCCGTCAAGTACAGAATCCGGTTGACTGACTCAGGTTTTTATGTGAAGAGATTCATCTACGTATTGATCTGATTGTTTTCCTTTGAAGTTATGTGCAGTTAATTGTTAATTTCTACTAGATTATCTAGTTGTTGTTGAATTTGATCTCGTTGAAATTTAGCTTACAATATTTCTCTTATTCCATAATCTTTTGATTTCTACTGTGTCTCTAAAATTTGGGGTTGATCTATTCACCCCCCTCTAGATCACCTGTTCACTCCATTCACACTTCACGTGGTATCAGAGTCTAACTCTCCCTAAGGGCTTAACATCCCAGAGAGATTAATTGTAATGGATGCTAGAGGTCTAACTGCTGAGCATCATTCCACCAGTAAGCCACCATTCTTTGACGGAAACAATTATGCTTACTAGAAGAATCGTATGCAGGTCTTCCTTCGAGTGAAGGATTATGAGATTTGGAACGTTGTTAGTAAAGGCCCGTTTGAGCTCCCTGAGGATGAGGAAGTCTGGGCCAGGGAGCAGATCCATATGTCTACATTGAACTGGAGCACTGTAATTGCTATACAGTGTGCTCTTCACCCTACTGAATTTTCGAGAGTGTCCTCCTGTTCCACAGCCAAGGAAATGTGGGACAAGCTAGAGGTAATCTATGAGGAACATCTCAGGTTAGAGAGACCAAGGCTAATATAAATGTTAGTCTCAGAATATGAAGCTTTTAAGATGAAACCTGACGAGTCTATATCTAAGATGTACGCCCGACTAATGGTTCTCACTAATGGCTTGAGAAGTCTAGGCAAGATTTACAGTGAGTATGAAATTGTTAGGAAAATTCTTAGGTCCCTGACACCTATTTGGCACACCAAGGCCACGGTTATGGAAGAGTCTAGGAACCTAGCAACAACCATTGTAGATGAACTCATCGGTTCTCTCATGACATATGAGCTGAATCTCAAGATGGTCGATGAGTCTGAGAAGAAGAAAAATCCCCTAGCACTTAAAGAGACTTCTAGTAGCAAAGGGTCGTCAAGTGAGCACAGTTTCTCCAGTTCAGACGAAGACACAGATGAATTTGCAATGTTTACTAGAAAATTCAAGAAGTTTACGTGAAAGGAAGGAATGGGTTCAGAAGAAAGTATTTCTCAGGGAAGAAGCAGTCAAAATACAAGTTTGTTGAGTCCCATAGTGCAGGAACACAGATCTAGAGGGGGGGTGAATAGATACTTCTTGTAAAAACTATGTCCAATTAAAAACACAAACTAGTGCATGATGGAATTAACAAGATTGATAAGATTGAGGAATTTAATCTAAACAGATTTAAACTTAATTCACTCAATCTCACCGAGCTCATACGATTGCATAAACAGATAAGATAGTGAAGCACACAATCACAAAGATCAAACCACAAGACACGGAGATTTTTAAGGTGGTTCGGGACCACGACGGGCTCCCTACGTCCACCCCTCACCAAACTGGTGAGGCTTCACTATTGTAAGAACAGCTCGGGTCGAAGATGTTCAAACGAAGACAAATAGATGCAATGACCCCCCAAACAAACTATATAGATAGAAACTAGAAAGATGCATCAAGAATAAAGATCCCCCTTCTTCAACAAAATATGGTTCTCCTTGACTTGTTGATGGATGGTGACGATTTTGACATCATCTTCTTCCTCTCCTCGAGCCGCTCCTCTTTTCCTTCTTCCACGAGCTCTAGATCTTCATGGATGTTGATGATATCCTCCTTGCAAGAGCTCCACCACGTTTTCCCCCTTTTTTTCACATGTACGAAAGAACAAATGAGCATTATGGTTCATATCTCACAAAAATCATAGCTCATATATATATGCAAGAGAGAGTGGACAAAAGACACATAAAACCTTCGTAAAATATGTTAGAAACACCCTAATATGTTTAGGAACCTTTGGGGGGTAGTTTGGTAAGGTTTCATAGGGTTTTCATTGGATTTTGATGACTTCCGTAAACTCCCATCGCGGACCTTCCGGAAGGTGTCGACACCTGGTGTCGATGCCTACACCCTGCACACACAAAATGTATGAAACCAGAACTCTGGCAAATAAGTGTCGACACCTGGTGTCGACAACGACTGGCTGCCTTGCTATAGCCAGGGCATATTCAGCAAGGTGTCGACACCAGGTGTCGACACCTACTGTTTTGGCATGTCCAGCAACCACAAGCAGGGTTTTAAGGCACCGATTCAAAGACTTAAAAATATAAATGATATTACCATCAATTTAAGTGATTTAAGGGTGTCATCCAACCCTTTTCCACCTACAAAAAAACACAATGGAATCAAGTTAGTATTGATTTGAAAATTGAACATTTCAAGCCTTTGTCTTTAAGGAAAATGCAGGCATTCACAACCAAATGTTAGAATCAATGGCCATGCATTTAGTCACAGTATGAGCATCATTCAAACCTAATACCATCAAGTCATATATGAATTAATTGAGCACATTAGGAGCCCTAAAGTCCATGAGGAACCCATGAATCACAAACAAGGGTATTGCAACCCATACACATTATGCAAGAAGATTCATGAATACCAAGATAGTTTCCATCACATGAGCACACTAGCATTCAAATGAGCAATGCATTCAAATGAGCATTAAGCCATTATACCAATACAAGATTAGCATGCAATTGAAGTTTGAGCACTATGAACCAAATTCACCTCCTTTAGCTCAAGGATGATATTCATGAAAACCCATTTAATCATGTATATAGCTTCTCATATCAATCAACAAAAACACATTCCACCATATAACAAGTTTTTGTTGTGATGAAATTGAATCTCTCAATTGTCGAAATACAACCTCAACCTCCTCCAATTCAAGCACACAAGGTGGGTAATAGATATTACCATTATCCACTTGATATGGGAGGGTATAAAAATCATCCTTGGACCTACAAAATCACAAGAGTATCAAGTTACCATATGTATAAATGTTAAGAGCTCATAAACTTGATTCTTCCAAAAGAACCTCCATAACTTGTCAACCATCCAAATGCTCATTGCATAAGTAAATGTTTCCATAAAGACATAAGTCACAAGCTTTGGCATTTGAAGCACTTTACATCTTCCATCGCATCCAAGGAATATACAATGATATGGGAGCTCAATCCTTCAAATATAAAGACATGGGAGCTCAACCATTCAATTGAATTCTTGTATCTTCATAGCCTTCAACATCAAGATGCTTCAACACGCACATGTAGACAATAATGCCAAATGCAAAGGCATGTACAATAGCATTGGAACTCATTCATTCAAATGGCATTCTTGTTGATAAAAGCTAACATTCCTGAAGCATTATTTTCATGAGGAGCATTATCTTCACATGCATCTCACACATCAGTAAATATCCAATCATGCAAACATATTTTCTCATGAATTCTCATTGAGTACAAGGTATATGCATTCTTTCAAGCATGTTTCACACAAAGTCTTTCTTATTGAATACAAATCAATCTCACCAAGTGTATATGCAATGTGCTAACATCAAAGCACGTATGAGCCTTATGGAGTCAGAAATGTATCCACATGATAATATCCCAATAACAATATTTTATAATCATCTCGACAACCATTTCAAACTTCATAGCTAGAGGATAAGGAGTTCAAGCACATGAAGAATATGAATAGCCAAGCAACAAAGTCATCTTGTAACCATCAAAATCACATACACAACAATCTCTCCCATTTTGATGATGATAAAATATTATGCTGTAATGTTCTGTAATGTTCTCTCCACCTTTGACATAATCAGAAATGAGGATTATGATGGGAAATCCATGATGGCATCAAAACCAAAAACAACATTGTTTTTTTTTCTTTGTCGTTGACAGAAACCTACGGACAATGGGGTTATAAAGAGAAACAATATGCACAATATGCATGAACTAATTGCACAACTTTGAAATATAAATGTGGACAACATGGATATGCAGAATGCAAGTAAGATGATCCAGTATGATTGGTCTCGAAGCACATAGATATATATACATGCAATATAGTTCCCCCATTTGATTTAGAGTGAAATGATAGGTGTACGAAAAGTGCAAGTGAGTCAGTAAGATCAGAGTGCTCATGATTACACCTAGAGGAGTGTGCAGATAGATAGGAGAAGACGTACAGTAGGTCATGCAGTTAATCAAATTTTTAGAATACATATCAAATCAAATTACCGTGTGTAAGTGAGTAACATGAGAATGAATTTTTTAGCCATATGTATAACCAGATTTTCAATTAAACATAATAATAATTGCACAAACTACATTTTAATCTAGAGAGCAACGTATTGGAGGCTTCGCTCTGCCTCAAACAAATTTATCATCAGAAATTTTTACACTGACAATCTGAATTTTTCTAAGAATGATCAGGTTCAAATAATTCCTTTTTACGCCATGAGACACATGGAGCTCATGTCAGAATCCCCGATTACTCAGAATACTGAACCATTTCACCTCATTTTGAATAGAGGTACTTTAGGCAATACTTTTTAGAAATGAACCACATCACATCTCAGGTGACATGTGCCCAATTTACTCAGTGAGACTAAACATTGATCTGCCTTTCATTTCATCCAATTTTTTTTTGTAAGCGGAGGCAGGCAACTTTTTCCTCAACTGTCTCTTTATCATTCATACAGTAAGTTGAATTACTTTAGAGTGTTGAAATGAAATTCCTATAACCTTATGAATAACACTCAATTTCACTTTATAGTGCATGAAATGTGCGAATTTGATTTAACATGTATTGAAAAAATTTAACTCAAAACAGGATAGTGCAACTCCCCCCTATATAAATGCAATGAGCATGAAATGCTCCTCCGGAGAGTTTGACATGAAGCACACTTGTTAAGACTAAGATGCAACATTATTTATCAATGGAGTATTCGGTCTTAGATGTTTTAAGGAAGGAATTTTAGCATATATTAACATGCAAGCATACAATGGAGATATATAAATATGTAGTGCAGAATGCAACAAGGGTGCGGTATGCAAGATTTTAGATTTCACATGACAACTCTGTATGCATCTAATGCAACTAATGCATGACATAAATTTTTTTTAATGTGAGAACATAATTTTATTTTGAAAAGAGAATTCAGAGAATTCATTTAAAGCATCAAAATCATCACATGTGAACTTTTCCTTGAAAATATTTTTACTTTTATTCAAAAAGATGAATAGCACATTGGTAAAAACCACGGAACATTGATCAAATTCAGTCCTCAAAATGTTCAGCCACAGAATAACATCATCATGCTGAGAGAATGGAAAAACATTGATCTCAAAATTTTCAGCTTGCAAGACTCCCCCTTAATCAATGCATGATTTCAGAATATTTATTTAAGTTTGATGTCATATGCATAGATGATTCATGGTACCGGGCGGAGGCACATTCTCACGCATGGTGATATCTTTCAGACATGCTTGACATGCCCTTCCACATGTCACCATTTTATATACCATGTAGTCATTGAGATGATGATCTGAAAAATACAATGCATTCCCATATGACATCAGGCATTTAGCAAACACATGAGCATTGAATGATAATTTAAAATTCATCTAGAACCAAACATTCAATTTTTTGAAGTCTGGTACAAGGCGGAGATTTTGGTCCGAAGGCCCAGCTCTCGCAAAGTGATGCCTTTCTGATAGGCCTAACCTACCATTCCGGCAACACATTTTTATATACCAGAAATTTCAGATGGTTTCACACATACACAAGCAATTTCACTTGAAAAAAGACATTCAATGGCTACACTCTCATATATACTTCTCAGATTTTTCAATTCTTTTCAGCCAAGCATTAATTTTCCACATAGTCAAAAGCAACCAAAGGGTATTCAAAATTTCAAAATCATTATCTGTCAAGAGATGGCACTGGCATCAAGACCAAAGAGCTTCAACAAAACACTTTATTTTCCCACCTTTGCCTTAAGTTACCTTTATTGACATCCTCAAATTCTTCGCTTTATTCCCCTTGCTGTCTTCTTCATCAACAAGCTCCAAATCTCAGTGGAAGTAGATCAAATCTGGCGTTGAAATCCTCTTGAGCTCCTTTGTTTCTCTCCTGCAAGAAATAGAACATTATTAGCCAAAGGAGTTCCCTTGAAACCCCAAATTTGCATCTTATAAATAGCAGCATATAAGGATATGAAAAGACCAAGAATCCCATGCCAAAACCCTTCCAAAACTTCTATAGGATATGGAGAGAAACCCTAAGGGTAATGGGATAAAAGCTCAATCCAATCGGACCTCAATATGGGCATTACGAAACCCAATACGCAGACCCGTTCCAGATCTGCCAGACTAAGTGTCGACACCTGGTGTCGACACCAACTTAGAAGAGTTCTGTCCCTTTGAAAGAAAAGGGACGCAGGAGCTAGGTGTCGACACCAACATTGCATTGTTCTGACCCTTTGAAGCTGACCCCCTAGGGAGCCCGGTGTCGACACCAGGTGTTGACACCAGTAGAGGAAACATGCAAAACTGCCTGAGACAGTTAATCTAAGCCCAGAAAAGCTATACATGAATTAAACCCAATCAAGGCACAAGGAGACACATTCAAAAATTGAATTCTTACAGTGATTTCAAGGGTTGATGGTCATAATCAAACATGCACTTTAAAGAGCTCAATTCATGTCAATATTAAGCCAATGCATATGAAGAAACTAACTTCAAGGTTTTTCATCACATAACACTCTCTCTCTTAACCTGTAATATTAGAAACTCAATTTCATATCAATCTCAATTCAATGCAAATGAGAAAGCCAGTTTCAGTGCTTTTCTTCCACAAGACAATCTCCTGTGAGCTGCAAGTACGTATGATGATTTGCAGCTATCAATACAATTGATTCATAACTTTTCTAAAGTTCACATTCAAGTTTGATTCACTCAAGCTAACATGAGTTCAAAGTTCAGTTCAGAAATTTTAAGCTTAGTCTAATAATGTCAAGAGTCAAGTCTATGCATATAAAGCACAAGTCTAAGCACATGAAGAACCAAGGTCTGTCCATGTGTAGCACAGGTCAATGCACATAAAACACACAAGACTGCCTCTTCAAAACTACATATTAGAGACTTAATTTCCAGCAGTATGAACTGAGAATTCATACAATCAAAGTGTGCAAAGCATGAACAACCAACTTGTAAATTAATATCAACTCAAGGACAAGCCCATGTCCACCAAAGCATCACACCTACAATGAGGCACATTAAAACAAGAATTTTTTTTAAAATACCCACACCAATCAATGTTCACAAGAAAAACCATTTCCACATAGCATATCCAAGATGTGATAAGGATCAAGCAATTGAAAGGCCCACTAAAACTGGCCAAGTCGACTTAGGCTTCAACAAGTGTCGACTTGAAGCAAGCATGATGTTGGCACAAGTCATTCCAACAAACCATTGAAGAGCACAATTGTCACGTGTAATCTCCAATGTCTCATGAACAATATGCATGAGTCATCATCAAATGTATATTTATGAAAGACCAAGCTTTTCAACCTTGTAAAGCCACCTGCAAAACAAGATGTCAACATACCTGCATTGGCCTCAAGGCATTCCTGCATCAAAGTTCTCATTTGGTTGTTTTGGATACCTAAGTTTTCTTGGGTCCTGAATAGTTAGTTGCACCTCTAGTGGGTGCCTTCCACAATTTTTGGGCATGCATATCATCAAAATGCATTAAGGAGCAATCATGCATGGTATGTCCAAACTCACCACAATAATGACAACAACCAAAAGACTTCAAGTTTTTCTTGTAAGAATGAGCATGGAATTTTTGTGGGTTTGTAGAGATGTTATCATTTTTCAAACTAAAGCAATTGTTCATCCTGTGACCGAACTTTCCACAATGAAAGTAATGAACCTTATTTTTGTTGACAACATGATTTCTTTCATAGGCATAAGAATTTTCAGATGTTCCTTTTCTTTTAGAAGACTTTCTCGACTTTTTGAAATCAAATTTTTCATTGCATGTTTTCAGGTTGTCATTCCTTAACACATAACAATCACTCATAACATGACCATGCACGTCACATAAAAAACAATCAAACTTGGAAGTTCTTTGGATATGAGGATGCTTCATGTGATTTTGGTGAGAATCAAATTTTTTATTCTGACCCTTAGGACCATTTTGACAGTTGGCTGAGGGATCAAATTTCTTGGTCATAGGTTGAGCCTGAGTTATAATCTTGGGTTTTTCAACACAAGACGCATCAGAAGAACAAGAAGTATGCACAAATGACGTTTGAGTTTTTAGACCAAAGGCTTTCTTTTTGGTGGGTTCATACCCAAGACCTTCTCTTTGGAAATTTACCTGGGTCCCCAAAATCTTGTTCAGATTTTCTTCCCCATTCACAAACTTAGACAAAGAAGCATTCAGATCAAGAATTTTCTTTTCAAGTGATGAAATTTGCAATTCATAGGAAATGATATCATTGTCACAAGAAATGACTTTTTCATTCAATTGGGCATTGATGGTTTTGTAGCTTTCCATCTTTTGTTCTAGCACATGCATCTTTTCACAATCATCAACAACCAAACTTTCCCCTTTTTTAGAAGCAAGTAATTTTTTAGACATGGTTGTATTTAGATGTTTCAATTTTTCATTTTCAGATTTTAACAAAGCATTTTCTTTTTCAAGATACTTCATGCTGCCATCAAGTAGAGATATCTGAATTAATGTAGCACTATTTTTCTTTTTAAGTTCTTCATTTTCATTTGCAAGTTTATCATTCATAATCAATTCATTGCAAATATCCTGATCAATAGAGTTTGATTCCATTTTGTTTCTTAGATATTTTCCAATTTTCTCCATTTGATCGATTTTATTCTTGAGGGCAACATTTTCATTTCTGAAACAAGCAATGATTTCTTTATGACATTCAACATCATGCTCTAAAAGTTCATTGAAGTTTTCAAGCTCAGAATATTTATCCCAAGATCCATTTTCATGGAGCATGTTTTCAGATTTCTTTTTCAATTTTCTGTTTTCCGACTTGACTATCTTATATTATTTTTCCAACTCATCATAAGCATCAACAAGATCATCAAGAGTAAATTCTTCAGAATCATAATTTACCCCTTCTGCATTTTCGTCACTTTGTTGATCAACAACATCGGCCATGAGACATTTTTATCTTTCCTTCTCTTGAGCTTTGATCAACCAGTCCATAAGCTCATTTGCCGTCCTACAAGAAGATACAAATGGATACTTGTTAGTACTCACAGAAGCTTTCAATAAACTAAAAGTAGTAACAATATCATGGTGCATCGTCTTATCCTGATTGGACCACTTTGTCTCATCTAGAGGTAATATGTGTGGACCATGATAAATCAATTTCCAAAAACTAGGATTAATAGAATTGATCACCACACATAGTTTCCCGGGCCAAGAATTAAAATCCGAACTAGTAAAGAGTGGCAAATAATTCATTGAGATATGTTCAGCAGAAAAATTCATGATTGTAGAATGCACTAGGATCACTCTGTAGATTGTAAGATCTAGGGACAACAGAGTCTCGCTCTGATACCAATTGTTGGGTCCCGTAGTGCAGGAACACGGATCTTGAGGGGGGGTGAATAGATCCTTCTAGTAAAAATTATGTCCAATTAAAAATATAAACTAGCGCACGACGGAATTAACAAGATTGATAAGATTGAGGAATTTAATCTAAACAGATTTAAACTTAATTCACTCAATCTCACTGAGCTCACACGATTGCATAAATAGATAAGATAGTGAAGCACACAATCATAAAGATTAAACCACAAGACACGGGGATTTTTAAGGTGGTTCGGGACCACGACAGGCTCCCTACGTCCACCCCTCACTAAACTGGTGAGGCTTCACTGCTGTAAGAATAGCCCGGGGATAAATCCCCCCACACACACAGAGCCAAGCTCCACCACACACACGTAGGGTAATGCCTACACAACCACACGAGAGTAAACTCCCAACCACACAAGGGGAACACACCCCAAGATACGTCCAAGCACACACGCAGATATACTCCACACAAATCGACGTACACACGTCAACACAAACACTCGGAGAACCCTTTCTCCGAACACCCACACAAAATATTGTTTCAGATTTATATGAAACGAAGACAAATAGATGTAATGACCCCCCAAATAAACTCTATAGATAGAAACTAGAAAGATGCATCAAGAATAAAGTTCCCCCTTCTTCAATAAAATCTGGTTCTCCTTGGCTCGTTGATGGATGGTCACGATTTTGACATCATCTTCTTCCTCTCCTCGAGCCACTCCTCTTTTCCTTCTTCCACGGGCTCCAGATCTTCATAGATGTAGATGATATCCTCCTTGCAAGAGCTCCACCACAGTTTCCCCCTTTTTTTCACCTATACGAAAGAACAAATGAGCATTAGGGTTCATATCTCACAAAAATCACATCTCATATATATATGCTAGAGAGAGTAGACAAAAGACACATAAAACCTTCCTATAACATGTTAGAAACACCCTAATATGTTTAGGAACCTTTGGGGGGTAGTTTGGTAAAGTTTCATAGGGTTTTCATTAGGTTTTGATGACTTCCGTAAACTCCCGTCGCGGACCTTCTGGAAGCTGTCGACACCTACACCCTGCACACACAAAATGCATGAAACCAGAACTCTGGCCAATAGGTGTCGACACCTGGTGTCGACACCTACTGGCTGCCTTGCTGCAGCCAGGGCAGATTCAGCAAGGTGTCGACACCTACTGTTTTGGCATGTCAAGCAACCACAAGCAGGGTTTTAAGGCACCGATTCAAAGACTTAAAAATATAAATGATATTACCATCAATTTAAGTGATTTAAGGGTGTCATCCAACCCTTTTCCACCTACAAAAAAAAACAATGGAATCAAGTTAGTATTGATTTGAAAATTGAACATTTCAAGCCCTTGCCTTTAAGGAAAATGCATGTATTCACAACCAAAGGTTAGAAGAATCAATGGCCATGCATTTAGTCACAGTATGAGCATCATTCAAACCTAATACCATCAAGTCATATATGAATTAATTGAGCACATTAGGAGCCATAAAGTCCATGAGGAACCCATGAATCACAAACAAGGGTATTGCAACCCATACACATTGTGCATGAAGATTCATGAATATCAAGATAGTTTCCATCACATGAGCACACTAGCATTCAAATGAGCAATGCATTCAAATGAGCATTAAGCCATTATACCAATACAAGATTAGCATGCAATTGAAGTTTGAGCACTATGAACCAAATTCACCTCCTTTAGCTCAAGGATGATATTCATGAAAACCCATTTAATCATGTATACGGCTTCTCATATCAATCAACAAAAACACATTTCCCCATATGACAAGTTTTTGTTGTGATGAAATTGAATCTCTCAATTGTCGAAATACAAAGGCATGAAAGTTCAACCTCAACCTCCTCCAATTCAAGCACACAAGGTGGGTAATAGATATTACCATTATTCACTTGATATGGGAGGGTATAAAAACCATCCATGGACCTGCAAAATCACAAGAGTATCAAGTTACCATATGTATGAAAGTTAAGAGCTCATAAACTTGATTCTTCCAAAAGAACCTCCATAACTTGTCAACCATCCAAATGCTCATTGCATAAGTAAATGTTTCCATAAAGACATAAGTCACAAGCTTTGGCATTTGAAGCACTTTGAATCTTCCATCGCATCCAAAGCATATACAATGATATGGGAGCTCAATCATTCAAATATAAAGACATGGGAGCTCAACCATTCAATTGAATTCTTGTATCTTCATAGTCTTCAGCAGCAAGATGCTTCAACACGCACATGTAGACAATAATGCCAAATGCAAAGGCATGTACAATACCGTTGGAACTCATTCATTCAAATGTCATTCTTGTTGATAAAAGTAAACATTCATGAAGCATTATTTTCGTGAGGAGCATTGTCTTCACATGTATTTCACACATCAGTAAATATCCAATCATGCAAACATGTTTTCTCATGAATTCTCATTGAGTAAAAGGCATATGCATTCTTTCAAGCATGTTTCATACAAAGTCTTTCTCATTGAATACAAAGTAATCTCACCAAGTGTATATGCAATGTGCTAACATCAAAGTACGTATGAGTCTTATAGAGTCACAAATGCATCCACATGATGATATCCCAATAATAACATTTTGTAATCATCTCCACAATCATTTCAAACTTCATAGCTAGAGGATAAGGAGTTCAAGCACATGAAGAACATGAATGACCATTCAAGCACAAGGCCAAGCAACAAAGTCATTTTGTAATCATCAAAATTATATACACAATAAAGTCTGATACTGTTAAAAAATCTGATGGTATTGTTTGCTATAATTGCAGGAAAGTAGGGCACCTAAAGGCGGACTGTCCTGAGCTAAAGGAGAAACAGCCCAGGTGAAAAAATAAGAAACTAAAAGCTATGGTAAGCACCTGGAGCGATGAAGATGAAAGCAGTCAGAGCAGTACATCTAATAGCGAGGAAGAAGACAAGCTCTGTCTGATGGCCAGAAGAGAGGAGGAAGAGAAAACAGATGATGATGTGAGTTCTCCTTTTGAAAATTACACTCATAGTGATTGGGAATATGCATATGCTGAAATCTTAGATAAATATTGAAGAGGGCCAATGTCGCGCTACTCCTGAGCGGGGAAGTGGATGACCACGTACACTTGGAGTATGAACTGTAAAGGGGGAAACAAGTCAGAGGTGCCCAGGGATGGATCCCCGGGGAAAACCCTCTGATGCTTAAGTCAGCAAGAGTAGTAGAGCATTGGTGCGAAGGGAGGAATTAGGAGGAAGATGGGGGCGCGCGATCCCTCTCCACCAAAAGGTGAAGTGGTTCCTGCTCCGGGTTTTTGGCTTACCCACTCACGGTAGGGCTCTTCCAGCTTAAATAGTGGCTCGTTGAGTGCATGATCCCTGTAAGCTGAGGAGTTTCAGGGGGGGTTACGTCCTTCGTGCGGGCACTTTATAGCACCCGGACTCTTGATCTCCCTTATCCTCTTGAGCTCCCAGCTTTTAAAGGGCTCGTAACGGCCGTACAAATAAGCTTCCATCAGTTGGCCCGAGCATGAGACACTGCCCCAGGAGATGCTTCTCGAGCGATGAGTGCATGGATTGGGCAGGGAATAATGGGCTCCGAAGGAGCTTTCCCGATCGAACTGATGCTCAAACTTCCTAACCCGAAGGCCGCCTAGGAAGTGCTTGATCCGAGTAAGTTATTAGGCTTATAATAAGTGGGCCCTGGGGCTACGACTTCAAGGAGCTGGGCCTCGTTGGGTCAAATTAAACCTCATTTGGCCTCTACGTTCGGGCGGTTAGATTTCCCCTCTCCACTTGTCCCCCTCCTACTCCCGATCCAAAATTAGGCTCGGATGAGTAGCATTTGGGTTGGACTTTTCGTGGCTCTAGTTGGGTGGAGATCTCTCTCTACAGGGGCCACATGATGCGGCTTGCCCTGAAAATACGCCTGTCATGATGATAATTTTGAGAATTTTTGCAAGAAGGCCCCTCTACGGAAGATCGAAACACCGCGCTGCTTCCAGCTAGGGGTTATAAGTATTGCGTGTTGTTTGCGTCCCTTTATCTCCGAGGTTTAGGGTTTTGCCTTCTATTTCATTTATATTTGAGGGGGGCTCATGCACCGTAAGAGCAGTTCGGAAGAGTGAAGAATCGCAGCGGCTTTCGCGGAGCTGGAAGAGATTATAGCGGCGGCGATCCGTCAACTTCCTTCTCCTCCAGAGTCCTCTAGTCCAGAGATTTCCCCTTCTTCTTCTGGTTCTTCTGTCTGTTCCATGGCGGACCAAAATCCTGAGGCCGAGGGGCGGGGGGTAGAATAGGCCCCAAGGTCTTTTTTAGTGCCATCGGAGCCTCTCCACAGCGAACTGGGCGAGGCTGATGTGAAGCGACTGGAGAACCAGTATGGGCTGCCTTGGCGATTTCAGTTCTTCACGCCTGAACCTCATGAGTCTAGCCAGGCCACTCGTTCTAACCTCTTTTGCGCTTTTCTTCTGGCGTGGAAATGCGGCTTTCGCCTTCCTCTTCATTCTTTTGTTGCCGATTTGCTTCGGTTCTACCGGCTGGCTCCTGTTCAGCTAGTCTCCAACTCCTATATCGTTATCTTCTCCTTCATTTTCCTCTATGGCCAGAGTGGGGTGAACACCTCATTGGACCTCTTCCATTATTTTTTCAAACTGAAGGAGAATCTTCATGCAGGAAAGGGCTTCTTCTTCGTCCAAGCGAAGTGAAAAAGGAGTTGCATGTCCCTTTCCATGAAGGACTCCTCTCACAAGGGGTGGAAGACCCAATATTTCTAGGTGGGTGCGTCCGCGATCGGTGTGGTCTGGGATTTCCCAACGGTGCCCAATTTTCACCCGAACATTCCTCCGAAGCAAATAGTTGTCTCCCCGGAGGTGGAGAGGGATGCTGCTATCCTTCTTCAGAATCGCCGGCCAATTGCTGAGTTGTTGACCTCATCCAACATCGAGGCGTACCTTTCTCGAGCACTGTTGCTGACAGGTAAGGGTCTCAGGGGCTTGTTCACTTTCAAGTAAGTGCCTTCCTTCTCTCAATTTGCTCTCCTTCATTCAGACCTGAGGAGAGCGGCTGAGGAGGAGGTACCGCCAGTCGAGCTCGAGGTCATCGACGTGGATGATACGCCGGCTCTGAGTGATCTTAAAGCTTCGGAGGGCTCATCCCGCGCCCGGGATAGGGGCAAGTGGGTCGTCCGGGACGACGCTTCCGAACGCTGAGGGGTCAAGCGTAAGGATCCCGTGGCGAAGTTGCTGAGGTCTTCGATGCAGGCCCTGTCTGCCGAGAAGAAGCGGGCGAGGAAGGTGGAGGTCGCCCGCCCGACTGATGAGGTTCCTCTACTGCCATCTCTTTTTATGGAGCAAGAGGGAGCAAATGACGAAGGGCCCGGTCAGAACCGGTCGAGGCTGGAGGGTTGCAAGGTGAAGCGACTCAGTCGCAATGACCGAGGCCGGGGAGGTACGCGGCGAGGCGGCCCAGCTCGAGCCAACCGGTGGGGTCCCCGAGGCAAGGTCGCTCAAGGTAGGTGTCCCAGTCCCGGTAGCCATGGAGAGGGTCTCCCCTCCCTCGACCAGTACCTTCAGCGTCCGGGCTCCTTTATACCGGAGGTGCCACTCCATAGCTTCGGGAGCCGTGCGAGGAGAGCTCAGGAAAAGTCCCCCCTCTGCGCTTCTCAAGCGGATTATGGAGGGTGGTCTGGTCTTGGCCCAGCTAGGGGCCGAGGCAGTGGACGTGTACGCTCTGGTGGAGTCGGAGCGGGATACTCTCTCATGGGCCCGTGGTGCGCTTGATCGAATGGTTGAACGTTTGACCCTCGAACTTGGGGACGTCCGTCGGGAGGTGGCCCCGCTTCGGGCATAGGTGCAGTCGAGCCAGGCGGAGGCTCGGTCATTGGTTGAGCAGCTGGCCCAGGCCCGTTGTATGGTCGATATGAAGAATGAGCTCTTGGAGGTAGAGCGTAGAGTTCAGGTCGAGCGTGACGAGCAAGGGAAGGCCGAGCGGGAGGGGCTCGAGGACCGAGCCTGGGGGGGCGAGGATGCACAAACCGAGGCCGAGAGGAGGCTGTCCGAGTCAGAATAGAGGATAGCCGAGCTTGAGGGGAAGACGAAGCTGGCCGGGGTGGAAGCGCTTAAGCAATATAAATGCTCAGAGGCTTACCACACAGCTCTTCATACGACTGCTGTCCCCTACTATGAGTCGGGCTACCGTCGGGGCCTTTGGAAAGGCTTCTCCCAGGGCTTCCATCGGGCCATTATGGAGGTGGAGGCCCAAGCGTCCGGGCTTGTCTTTCCTACCGGGCGATGCTATGACTCAGACTGGGGGTCTACCGACTCCTCCCACTATACGTCAAGCGAAGAGGAGGGTCGGGGGGCCTCGACCTCGTCCGAGCGATCGCCAACTCCAGCAGCCTCGGGAGGTACTACAACCGAGACAGTTCCCACACAGGTGGGGTCAGTGCCTAGGTCGGCCGTCACCGAGAGTACCGAGGGCAGATCATCTGGTGATGAGGGCCCCTCGTCTATTGAGCCTCGAGATAGGCTCGAGGCCTGATGTACAAGCTCTTTCTTTCTTTTTCTTTTCCCTTATGTAGTCATGAGAAAATCTTTTTTTGGAAAGTATAATAGCGGCAATATTAAGTGCTGAATTGACTGTTCCTTACCGCTTTTGGCATGATTTAACTACCGTATCTGTAGTTGATGGGGAAGGCACCGATTTTCTCTACAGATATCGCACGTGTCGATCTGTCAGATAACTGACATGGCACTGGAACCTTTCCGCTTTTCCATGCCGCCCTAAATGACTTGCCGCTTCGCGCGTCCCGCTGGGGGGGATGTTGGGAAATGAGGTAACCGTCTCAGGGAAGTCTCCTTTAGAGTGTTTTTAAGGGGAGAGTCATTTAAGGTGATCATCTCCCCCTTCGGCTTATAAAAGGTTCGAGGGGCGTCTCCTCTTCCTTTCATCGCTTAAGGCCATCCCTGATGATTTCTCCTTCTTCCCTTTCCGCGAAGTGTTGTGCTGTCGATCTCGGCGAGGCATGGAAAGCGCTTCAGAAGATAATGATGCGGACATCAATAGGATGGAAGTTCCTGCTACTCTAGTTTGGAAGAGGGTTCAACAGTCGGAGGTCAGTTTGGGAGAGGGTTCGACATGCTGGAGCATGTCGCATTCCTGTCCCTCACCCGCCGACGCTATCCTGAGGGGAGGGGAAGCTCTTTAAGCTCCCTCCTTTCTCGTCGATCCCGTCGCCTAGAAGGGGAGCTCTCTCAAGCTTCCTCTTCATTTGTCTTGGGTCGACTTCCCCCTTCTTTTTTTTGTTGTCCATCCAATCCCTCTGGCACCTTTCCTCCGAGCTTCTCGAACCAATGGGGAAGGCTATCCTTTACCCGAGCCAGATGCTGCACTAGGCAGAGTCAGTGACTGGACGGAGGAGTGCTTACCGAGTTGGCCGAGCATTCTGCTCGTGTCATAGTGCCAGTGGATGTAATTTTTTATTTCCTGATTTATATTGTATTGGCTACGGCCTACTTGATGTACACCAGAGTTTAATGAAAAGAGAGGACTGTCGTTTATTTCACAGTGCTTACATGTGTGTGCTTGCCAGATGATCAAAAGTAGAACTTGCGAAGTGTTGTCACGTTCCATGTCCGAGGGTTGGGTGCTCCTTCCATGGTGGACAATCGATATGCCCCTTTCCTGAGCGTCTCGACCACTCGGTAGGGGCCTTCCCAGTTTGGGGCTAGCTTCCCCGCCGCTTCCAGTGGTCAAGAGGCTTCGACCTTTCTAAGGATGAAGTCCCCTGGCTGGAAATGTCTATCTCGGACTCTAGAGTTATGGTATCGAGTGACGCACCGTTGGTATTCCATTCCTCGGATATTTGCAATCTCTCGAATCTCGTCCGCTAGGTCGAGGTTTTCTAGCAGTTTCGGCTCGTTCACCTCGGGTTTGAAGTGGACGACTCGGAGAGAAGGATTGCCGACCACCAATGGAATCATGGCTTCCGTGCCATATACCAACTGTAAAGGTGTTTCACCGGTGGCCATTCTCGGAGTAATTCGATGCGACCATGGTACGCTCGGTAATTCCTTGAGCCAGCTTCCCTTGTCCTTGCAGAGCTTGGTTTTGATACCTTTTAAGATAGTTTTTTTGGCATTCTCGACCAGTCCGTTAGCCTGACGGTGGGCTGTCGAAGTGAAGTGATTGTGAATGTTTAGGGTGGCACACCTATCTCTGAAGTAATGAGAATCAAATTACCGACCATTATCGCTCACGATCACTCGGGGGACACCGTAGCGACAAATGATCGACTTCCAAATGAAACTCCATACGACTGATTCGGTGATCCTTGTGGTGGCCTCGGCCTCGATCCATTTGGTGAAGTAGTCGATGGCGACGATGACGTACTTCTTCTGAGCCTGAGCCGTGGGGAATTGCCCCAAAATATCGATCCCCCATCGAGCGAAGGGGTGTGGGTCGGCAAGGGTGATGAGCTCCGCGGCGGGTTGGTGGATTAGATGGTCAAAGCACTAACATCGGTCGTAGTTCTGTACATAGGTCGTATAGTCGCGCTGGAGAGTGGGCCACCAGTAACCTTGCCAAAGCAAGATCCTGGCGAGTGATCTTCTTCCTTGGTGTGCACCGCAGATGCCTTCATGTACTTCCTGAATTGCTCGGCTGGCTTCGTCGGCGCCGATGCACATAAGGAGGGGACCAGAGAATGATCTGCGGTACAAGGCATCATCCAGCATGATGACACACCAAGCTTGGTACTTAAGTTTCTTAGCCTCCCGAGGGTTGGGGTGCTCTTGAGAATCCCAGAGCCAGGATATGTAGGGGGTCCGCCAGCCACTCGAGGGTGCTGGGTCAACGGTCATAAGCTCGGACTTGACGCTCGGTCGCTCGAGCTCTTCGAGAAAGACCGACCAAGTACCTTCGGGGTCAAGGGAGGGGGCCAGGCGAGAGAGGGCGTCCACTCGAGAGTTTTCCTCCTGGGCTATCCGAACTACCTCAAAGCTCTTGAAGAGTCGGGCCATCCTCTTGACTACCTGGAGGTACTTGATCATTTGTCCTTCCCGAGCTTTGTAATCATCGTTAACCTAGCTAGCGACTAATTGGAAGTCGGTGTGGATCCTGACTCGCTCGGCCCCCAGTCATCGAGCCATCCTGGCCCCCGAGAAAATGGCTTCATACTCGGAGACATTGTTGGATGCCTGGAAGTTGAATTTCAAGGCGTACTACCGTTCTGCTCCTTCGGGGGACTTGATAAGGACACCGACGCCGCTTCCGACCAAGTTGGAGGACCCATCGATGAACAGGTCCCATGTGGGCCCAGGCGCAGGTGGAAGTACCTCTTCAATTGGGACAGTGCTTTCGGTGATGAAATCCATGAGGGCCTGTCCCTTAATGGCCGAGCGGGGGTGATATGAAATGTCATAGGCCCCGAGCATGATGACCCACTTGACGAGGCGTCCCGAGGCTTCAGGGTGAAAGAGAATCTTCTTCAGGGGTTCGCCGGTCAATACGACGATGGAGTGCCCTCGAAAATAGGGTCGAAGGTGCTTGGCTGAGGTAACCAACGCTAGCACAAGTTTCTTGGTTGCGGGGTACCTTCTTTCAGCCTCATTAAGCATCTTGCTGGTATAGTAAACCGGTCGCTCGACCCCCACATCGTTCTTGACTAGGACAGAGCTCACTGTGGAAGGGGTCGCCGAGAGGTAAAGGTGTAGAGCTTCTCCCGGGACCGGCTTGGACAACACCGAGGGCGAGGCCAAGAGTTCCTTGAGTTCGGCGAATGCCTTCTGACATTCCTCGTCCCAGGTGAACGTAGCAAATGCCATTTTAGGTCCCCTCAACAATTTGAAGAAAGGTAGGCATCATTCGGCCGCTCGGGATAGGAAGCGGTTGAGCGTAGTAATGCGCCTCGTAAGGCGTTGGACATCCTTGATGCAGGTGGGTGGCCACATGTTCAGGATGGCCGGAACCTTGTCAGGAATGGCCTGAACCTTGTCAAGAATGGCCTCGATCCTACACTGAGTTACCAGGAAGCCTAGGAACTTCTCAGATCTGACTCCAAAGGCACATTTAGCGGGATTGAGCTTCATGTTGCACCTCAGGAGGGTGTCGAAGGTCTAGGCTAAGTCGGCAAGATGGCCTTTAGCCTTCGGTGTTTTGACAAGCATATCGTCAATGTAGGCCTCGACGTTCCGAACGAGTTGTCCCTCAAAGATGTGGTTGATCAGTCTCTGATATGTTGCTTTAGCGTTCTTCAACCTGAACGGCATTCGGGTGTAGCAGTGTATGCCAAAGTCAGTGATGAAGGCGGTCTTATCGATATCCTCTGGGTCCATCCTGATCTGATGGTAATCGGAGTAGGCATCCAGGAAGTTGAGCAATTTGTTGCCAGAGGTTGAGTCGACCAGTTGATCGATGCTCGGCAGCGGTAGCAATCCTTCAGGGTAGCCTTGTTGAGGTCGGTGAAGTCTACACACATTCACCATTTCCCCGAAGCCTTGGGTACCAGGACGACGTTGGCGAGCCACGTAGGGTACAGGACTGGACGAAAGAAGACAATCTTTTGCCCCTTGATGACTTGCTCTATGATGACCGCTTGCTTCTCCGGGGCGTGCTTTCTCCTGTGTTGTTGGACATGTTTCACCGTTGGTCGAGGTTGAGCTTGTACATCACCATGTCTCCCGGGATCCCAGGGAGGTGTTCGTCAGACCATGCAAAGACTTGGATGTACTGGATAAGGAAATCCTTATATTTTTCTTGTTCCTTAGGTGGTAGATCGGCTTCGATCTTGACTCCTAGAGTCGGGTCACAGTTGAGGAAGATCGTTAGCAAGTCACCGCCAGGCTCAGATGTTGTTGGTCCCTCCTCGGCTCCCGTTACTCCTTTGTTTTTCCCTTCCCGCCTTGTGGCTTTGACCGAGATTATATAGCACCGTCTAGCCAATGCCAGGTTACCTAGGACCTCCCCCACGCCATGCTTGGTGGGGAACTTTATTTTTTGGTGAAAGGTAGAGGGCACCGCTCTCGTTCGGCTGCGGATACCTTGGCCAAAGATGGCGTTATAGGCCGTCATCCCTTTAATCACAATGAAGTCCACCATAACCGTAACGATTTTGGGCGGGGTGCCGATAGTAATTGGCAGGCTCAGGGCTCCCTCGGGATAAGTTGTCTGGCCGTTGAACCGACTGAGGGGGGTTCGGATCGGGCAGAGTTTAGATGGATTCTCTCTCATCTTGAGGAAACATTCATAGGATAATACAGCAGGGGCACTGCCATTGTCAACTAAGATACTATCTACATTACAATGGTTTATTGTAACCGAAACAACAAGAACGTCATCGTGCGGGGTGGTTAACCCTTCCAGGTCCTAGTCGAAGAATACTAGGGCCTGCGGTTCGCTCGCCTGTGGGGCCTTAGGGGGCTCAACAGAGGCTCGACTCGCCCACTCGGCATGACGCTTTCTTCCTCGACTGCTATCTCCTCCTGATGCCGTGCCACCAGCGATGACGTTGATGTGGAATCCATGGGGGCATTGTCGATTTCTTTGGGGGTGCCTCGGTCTTCCTTCTGCCCGGACACGTATCGGGATAGATGTCCCTGGCAGATGAGGCGCTTGATCTCATCTTGGAGTTGATGGCAATCGCTGGTGTGATGCCCGTGATCACTATGGAACAGGCAATGCTTGCGGCGATTGTAGTGCTTGGCCTTCATAGGCTTGGGCTGGTGGAGGAGGCCCGAGCCTTTGATGTCTTCATGGATTTTGTAGACGGGAGCGGTAAGAGGGTTATACCGCTCATACTTTTGGGACGGCTCTTTGCGGTCTCTGTTGTGCCCATGTGGTCATTTAAGTTATTTGATATTCATGGTTTTGATAATGGCTACACACTATAAGTCATTGTTGTTTTCCACTCTCATATGACTAACATACGTGATGTTTTGCTCATGACAGATAAGTCAATAAATGGACAAGGAATGGAGTGAAGATGGCAAATGTGAAAGCTCAATGATTGCGCCCTTGCACGCGGGTCGACCTGCGCGGTCAGGTCGCGGGGATGAATATCTCAAATGGTCAAATGGTCTAAGGCATAAACCAAACCCAAAAATGCATGGAATTGATAAGGACATGAATATCTTGAATTATGGACATGTTTCTTTGAGCTAACACTTCCTTTTGTAGGTATAGGTGGTATAGGTGTTTCCGGTCGACCAACACACCTTGGCCGGTCGACTAGATTTGCCAGAGCCTAAAAAGTCCAATTTTTACAGGTAGCGGTCGACCGCCCCTAGGCGTCCGGTCGACCGGTTTTGCCAGAGATGAAAAATCAATCGACTATAAAATTCCGGTCGACCGCCCCATGCCTTCCGGTCGACCGCCAACCCCGAGCCAACAATGTTGACTTTATTTTCCACTTCGAGAAGAGCCCCTTTTCTTGTATTTGTGTCACCCCAAAGTCACCCAATCTTCTATGGATTGTGGATCTTGTCTGGGGGATGTCCAAGGACCATTCAAAGGTTATAAAACACATGCAAGAGGGTTAGAAACCCTAGTTGATCCTTTGGGAGATCAAAGGAGGCTGCAAAGGTGTGTTCAAGAGAGAGGAGTTCGAGTACTGTAGTAGTGAACAGTACTCCGGGAAGAAGTTCTTCATCAAATCCTTAGGTGATTCAAGCCACTTCAAGAGGAGATCAAGCCCAAGCCAAGAGAAGATAAAGCTGCATCCTTCATCATCTTCTTCATCTCAAGGTGATCCAAAGAAGCCCATTCTCAAGGGAGATCAAATCTGCATCCTTTATCTTCTTCATCAACTCAAGGTGATCCATGCAAGATCTTTTCATAAGGAAGAAGATACCATTGAAGCATCAGATTCAAGCTCCAGCAATCTCAGACAAGATCTTTTCTCTTTGAGCATATTCTATATCTTGTTTGAGTGTTTTCATATTTGTTATCTTTCCATTTCATTCAAACATTTGAAACTGAAGATCATCCTTACCGGTGGTTAGTAGGAAGGCAATCGGAAGTTGTCCGATCTGCGGTGTTGACGTCCCTACCTGTGGTTAGTAAGAAGGCAATCAGAGGTCTTTCCGATTTGCGATTCAGTGCGTGACACTAGTGGAGCCTCACTGGATTTAGTGAGGGGTGGACGTAGGACTGAGGATTCAGTCCGAACCACCTTAAAATCTCGTGTGTTGTGGTTTGCTTGTGTGATTGCTTTGTGTTAGATGCATGCTTAGGTTCAATATCTATATTGCATAATCATCTTGCTAAGAAAATCATTTGTGTCCTTTGTTAAGCTAGTTATATTCCGCTGCTATTATCATCATCTAGGTTTAAAAAGGGTTGCATTACGAAAAGAGGGGCAGATCTATTCACCCCTCTCCTCTAGATCCGCTATCCACTACTCAAAAGTCTCCGTCTTGGTTCCACCTCTTTCTTTGACCCGTCCCTTGTTCGAACGGTCTCTTCTTGTCCTCCTCCCGACCCGAGCATGTCGTGCCTCGGCAGGCGCTGAGGACTTCCTTGCACTCTGTGTGGTGCAGGGCCAGGGTCACTAGCTCGATGAGGGTGGTGGGAGGATGAAGCACTAGCTCATGATGTAGATTCTCATCGTGGGTGCCCCCGGTTAGTCCGGTGATGACTGAGGCAACAGCCAGGCGGGGGATGCACAGGGCTTCTGATTTGAATCAGTTGATATAAGCCCGCAACTTCTCCCCATGTTCCTGCTTTAGGGCCAATAATCCTGCCACTGACCGGGGAGGACCGCTGTCGGTGAAGCTTTCCTTGAACACTCGCCCAAGCTGCTTGAAGTTATGGATGCTGCCGGGGGCGAGGGCTCTGAACCAAGCCTGAGCTCCCTGAACCAGAGTGGTCACGAACGCTCGGCACTTAATCACATCAGATGCCCCATGCAAGGTCATTAGGGCATCAAAACTATCGTAATGTCGGCTGGGTCTCCCTGGCCATCATACTGTTTGAGGGTTGGAAGTGAGATCCTGGGGGAAATCTCAGCCTTCAAGATACAATCAGAGAATGGGAATCGCTCCTCATCCTCCATAGGAGAGGTCTTCTGCAAGGCGCGGAGGGCGCGCTCTTGCTTTGCGAAACGCCTCTCAAAGTCTCGCAGCCGGAGAGACAGCTCTGGCTGTCGTAGACTCGAGGGGCTGGGAGGACGTACTTGCATGCTGTCCCGACGCTCTTCCGGGGCCTCGGTCTCCGGGAAGGGTCGGCGTGCTCCGGACTTCTCCCTCCTCGGGGTGGAGGAGGCTTCCTCCTCCGGGGGAGGGGCATGCGACGGTCCTCCTGACTGGCTGTGGATGAGCCGCCGCCCCCGGAGGGTAAAACGGCCTCCAGCGGTTTGCTGCGAGGCATCTCCATGGGGGGGGGCTTCTCCGGGGGAGATGCGACTTCTCCTCCCTGGCCGCCTGGGCCCTCATGAGATCCACGAGGACATCAAATTTTGCGGTGAGGGTTTGGAGAGCGTCGGTACTCCCACCGGGAAGCTGTTCCCCCGCCACCAATGGAGGTATTTCATTGGCGTAGTTGCTCGACGGGGCGTTCTCCGTGGGGAGGGAAGGTGCACCTTCTTCCGTCGCCAAGGCATTTCCCTTGTCGCCGGTAGCTCTCCTACCAGAACTTCTTCGCACCATGATGGCTCTTTGTACGTTTCCCACAGACGACGCCAGATGAAGTGGGGCGATCTCGCGCTGCTCCTGAGCGGGGAAGAGGATGACCACGTACACTTGGAGTATGAATTGCAAGGGAGGAAACAAGTCAGAGGTGCCCAGGGATGGATCCACGGGGAAAACCCTCCGATGCTTAAGTCAGCAAGAGTAGTAGAGCACTGGCGTGAGATCCCTCTCTACCAAAAGGTGAAGTGGTTCCTACTCAGGGTTTTTGGCTTACCTACTCACGGTAGGGCTCTTCCAGCTTAAATAATGGATCGTTGAGTGCATGATCCCTGTAAGCTGAGGAGTTTCAGGGGGGGTTACGTCCTTCGTGCGGGCTCTTTATAGCACCCGAACTCTTGATCTCCCTTATCCTCTTGAGCTCCCAGCTTTTAAAGGGCTCGTAACGGCCGTACAAATAAGATTCCATCAGTTGGCTCGAGCGTGAGGCACTGCCCCAAGAGATGCTTCTCGAGCGATGAGTGCATGGATTGGGCAGGGAATACTGGGCTCCGAAGGAGCTTTCCCAATCGAACTGATGCTCGGACTTCCCAACCTGAAGACCGCTTGAGAAGTGCTTGATCCGAGTAAGTTATTAGGCTTATAATAAGTGGGCCCTGGGGCTACCACTTCAAGGAGCTGGGCCTCGTTGGGTCAAATTAGACCTCGTTTGGCGTCTCAGTTCGGGCGGTTAGATTTTCCCTCTCCAAATATGATGATGTGCATAGGTAGAACAAACATCTCAAAAAGAAAATTAACTCTCTTGTTCATGATACTTCGTTAAATGACAGGATTGCATGTTTAGAGAAAAAAATTCTGATTGAAAAAATTCTCTTGCTGAAACAGATGAATACAAGACTGTTTTGAAAGAACTAAGGTATGAAAATGATCACTTATAAAACACCATTGATGAATTAAAAATCAGAATGTAAAAATTTGAGGAAGAAACCAAAATTGCAAATGAAAAATATGATGCTATTAATGGTGTGAATAAAGATTTGAAAAAGACAATTGAGATCTTAGAAAAAGAAAATGAGGATAAACAACATTCCCTTGAAGGCATGACATAGGGAACTGAAAATCTGAATGCCATTTTGGGAACAAAGGTGAACTTCAGAAGGGAAGGATTGGATTTTAACCCATCAAATAAGAAAAGGTTTGATGTGAAGACAATTTCCTTTGTCGCTGAAAAAGGAACATCTAAATCCAAACCTTTAATAAAAATGAACTCTGAAGAAAACAACAACAAAAATTCCAATGATCATTACAAGTCTAGTGCCAAGAACAAGGGCAAAGAGAAGGTAGAGGTGTCTAGTGGATCCTGCACACACACTACTGCACGTCTGGCTAAGGGACATGTTAGGGGTCAAGCAGTCAAAGCCCAAGTCCAAGGAAATCCAAAAACCAAGGTAACCCAGTCTCAACAGAAAGGTCGATGCAACCATCAACCTGCATCGTCGCATACTCATTCTTGGTTTCGGTCCTTTAGAAATCATGGTCAGAGCAGGGGCACCTCAGGTCGATGTTACTACCTTAGTACACCGACCTATCCATCAATCCAAAACTCCTATCATTACCACTCCGGTAAGAAAGGTGGAGGCAGCCTCAACATGTGGTCGATGCAGGATAACATCCAAAACTCATATCCTAGTCAGGTGCATCGACCTTACCCTCGGGATGCCTCTGTGAAATCTAGGCACAGAAATTTCAGAAACCAGAACTCACATGGGTTTGTCCATTCTATGACTATTCAGCCTAGGATCTATAGTGCACACATTCCTCCAAATGGCCATTGGACCAATCACTGGCGCAAAAACTCTTATTAAGGTTAACACTTTGTCATACAATGCTGCACGGTTTCACTTGCACGGTCATTTTATCAAACAGCTGGCATGCACACCTAGGTCGATGCACATTTTGATTTGTGCATATAAGAGGTCTGAGCATATCACTGTTCACATTGCATTGTAAGGCAGAGATAGGTCAGTGCACATTCCTATTTTTGCAAGACCACGGTCGGTGCACATTTACCTTATGCATGATTAAGTCAGTGCACGTTCCAGTTCAAGTTGGAACTAAGTCAGTGCATACCTATCTTAGTCTTACTAGGGTCGGTGCATGTCTCATGCATATAGAAGTCAGAGCATGGACTACATAAAGGTCGGTGTAGGTTTAGGTGTCAAAGGCTCAAAGTCGGTGCACATTTCAGCTGTCTACACACTAGGTCTGTGCACATATATCACAAAGGTCGGTGCAGGTTTAGGTTGGTGCACCCTTCGCAAGTGTAGAACAAATGCACATAAAGGTCGAAGCTAGCTACTGCTCACAGAATGAAGGTCGGTGCTAGTTTACTGAGCATGCAACATGAAGTCTGTGCATGTTTGTTTTTGGCAAACTAGGGTCGGTGCACATTTTAATTTCAGTGCATAAGGGTCAATGCACGTTTGATAAGGTCTGTGCACATGTCATCCACCAGGTATGTGCACATCTAAATTGTGCATTGAGAAGGTCGGTGCACATATGACTACAGGGTCTATGCACATCTGAATTGTGCATTGAGAAGGTCGGTGCACATATGACTACATGGTCTGTGTACATCTGAATTGTGCATTGAGAAGGTCAGTGCACATATGACTAACAGGGTCTGCGCCCATGTGAAATGCTAGTCGGTGCACATTCTCACGCTATGTCTGCATTATATACATTAACGTCAGTGCACAATTGTTCATTGTCTCTTACAGGGTCTGAGCACATTTTCCTTGAACCATATAGACTCTAAGCACATTTGCTAAATGTGGTCATATAAGTCTGTACACATTGCATTCCTTACTTAACCAAGTCTGTGCACACTTGAACCATGGCTGACCACCAAGTGTTTAATGAAATATCTTGGCAGGATTCAACCCACTCATCAAGGATGAACTGACATATATTCAAACACCTGGGGGACGCAGACGTTGACTGCACGTGGATTTGTATAACAATGATAAGTGGCACGTGATCCAAGGAGAATCATCCCAGAAAGACTAAAGCCACGTGGATCATCCTTGAACCAGAGGCTGACACGTGGCAGGGCTGCTCCAGAATCTTCTTGGCAAGAGTATTCCCTCCACACGCCCAAGGCGTGACTACGTGGACCCCATCGGCTAAAGATATATATATATGTGTGGATCATTTTCAACCAGGGCGGCGAAGCTTGAGAGAAAAAGTTCAGAAGAAAAGAGAGCAGCTGTGAGAGTTGGCCGCCAATCGAAGAAGAGGAGCGGGTGAAGCCTAAGAGAAAAAATTTAGAAGAAAAGAGAGCAGCTGCCGGATTAGAAAACCACCAGAGAAGAAGAAAAGAGCGAGAGCCAGAGAGAAGAAAAGAAAAATAAGAGAGAAAAGAAATATAGAGTTTCAGTCGAGCTCTATTTGAAGATCTGAAGCTTGTCTATTCCAGGATCAAATCCTGAACAGTCTCATGCTCCTGCGAGAGCTATAGTTCTTCATTTTGTCCGCTGTGTTCCTTCTTTTATTTTCCATTCTCCACATTACCTTTTCGATTCCTTGCTTTGGGATCGGGGTTCCTTCTGTGTGAACAGAAGAAGGGAGGCAGGTGTCTCCGGTTGTGAGTGATGGGGTGTCACTCACGGGTTCCTCTTGAGGATTCAAGAGAAGGGAGATTTATCTCCGGTTGCCCTCTGTGGATTCAGAGGAAGGGAGATTGGTTTCTCCAGGTGTGAGTGATTGGGTGTCACTCATGATTTTCCCTCTGGTTTAGAGAAAGGGAGACTGGTGTCTCCGGTTGCTAGTGATGGGCTGTCACTAGTGGTTCTCTCCGGTTTGGAGGAAGAGAGGAGAGTGTTCCTCTGGGTCAAGCTGTTAGGCAGCATTTGTAGCAGACTGAGTCTGCGTTGTTTTTCTAGCTTGTGCTAGTGGATTCTTCGCTCGGTGGGAGCGAGGGTTGGACGTAGGCTAACTCTGGGTTAGCTGAACCACCTAAAAATCCTATGAGTTGTGTGATTGCTTTGGTGTGTTTGCTCCCTATCCACTACCCCCCATTCGCAGGTTGGCCTATGAAATGGTTTGATCATAGTCGTTGTTTCCGATTGGGTTTGCTATTCAATAGATGCTTGCTTAGGAGCATTTCCTTTTAATACTGTCGGCCTTCATCTAGTTGAAGCTACTCTTTCTGTTATAAGTCCAATTCCAACCCTGCTGCGAAGTGTCATCCGCGTGTTTAGCAGAGTTGTAGGTTGCTGGTTGCTTGCTGGGTATGCAATTCAAGTGTTTGAGTGAAATTCGCATAAGAACATATAATCAAGTGTTCAAGTGTAAGTCTCTTTATAACACTTGTCTAGCCTAGCTAAATTGATTTGACTTCCACACGATTTCTAGCTACAGTTTTAATTTGGGCAAAATTCTGAAAGGGGATTCATTTAACCCCCCTCTGAATCTGTGCCTTGCACCACATACATTCTAATAATTGGTATCAGAGCGTGGTTACTGCCTCATAGGATCCAACGATCTGCAGTAGATCCTGTAGTCTCTGATGGGAATCGACGCCGAGCATGTACATTTACTTTTACATTTATGTCCTTTTAGTTTATGTTTATGTCCTTGGGAAAGTATATGCACAATTGTACGGCTTTATAAGCCAATGCGTCATTCCCACGGATTGTGTGGGTTTCTATGTAATTTGTCAGTAGGACCATCAAGGGGGCCCTCAGCCCTCTCCCATTGGTCCATGTCACCTTGTGGGGCTAGTCAACTATCCTAGGTGGACATCTAGAAGGTTGGACTAGTCATATGCCACATGGGTAGACAAGGGGGTAAGAATTTCTATGGTAGGCTACCTACCATGTCAAACTTGTCCCCCTTGCCATTCTTGGTCAATAGGCCCCCCCTTGTATATTATATTTATTTTTTTGTGTTTGTGGCATGCAATCCAAGCCATCCATCTCACATCCCTTGATCTAAGGGTGGAGGTTAGATTTGGTTGGAAGCATATAAAACCATGTATTTTCATGTGAAAATTAGTGAAAATTCAGAAATTTTGTTGAATGTTCAAGGAGCCTCCTTGCGCCCCCTTCCTCTCCCCCTGGTTTCCTCTCCTCAAACCTCCAGTTCTAGAGTGTATCAATCTTCTATCTCCCCCTCTCAACCTCTGATCTTCATCTGTGCTGCCGCCGCCGCCGTTCGTGCCGCCTACGAGCCGCCACGGAGCCATCGTCAAGGTTCTGTCCTACTGGATAGAGGTGACTTCCATGAATTCTTTCTGTCATCCATGAGCTCATATGGATTTGAAATTTTTAGAGTGTGTTCTTACTTTGAATCCCTACCTCCACCTAAATTTTTACGTCCAAACTCCTCCATTTAGTAACTTTCCATTTTCGTTCATTTTGCATTCCCAGATCTATTTTGTCTCTATCTACAGTGGCAACAGCTCTGCGTTTCCCATCTCCGACAATCTTTTTGAATTTTTCAAATCCTCCCAATTTTACTGGGAGTTTTGTCTATCATACCCTACATCCACCATTTTTCCTGATTTTTTATCTACCCTCTATCCATTTTTCAAAATTCATGTTCTATCTCTGCTACAAGCCCTTTAGTCAGATTCCAGATCCGACCCACTGTTAGTGAAAACATTCTATCAATTCGTAGCCACATCCAAACTTTTCCAAACCAATTTTCTCATCTTCCTAGCTCAATTTCCTACACCTTTGATGAAGACCGCAAGAGTTGAATCGGACATCTACCCTACGGTCAATGACAGTTCTCAGAGGATAGCCCTGTAGATATGAGAGTTAAGCCACTGTACAAAAGAAAACTTCAAAATTTGCCAATTGGAAGTGCAGGCTTTGTTATTTTTCTGTAATCACAAAGAGGTGAAGCCCTTCAAAGTAGCTTTCCAACGGCGCCAGTTTCGTCGCATTCTGATGTCGGGGCTGATCGCAGCGTCCGTTCTCGCCGGAGCGCGCGCCGGAAAACAGAACCGGCAGATCCGTGGCCGGTCATTCCGACCGGTGCCGAACGGAGCCGCCTGGCCTTCGGCCGGTGAACTAGCGTGCCGCTAGCCCAGAGAACACTTCCACAAGTGTCCCCACCACAGTGGTGACACCGGGTCCCGCTCGGTCCCTCCGGACAGCACGTGGGCCCCACCGTCACAAGTTCGGGTGCTGCCGAATCAACGAGAGAAGCCGCCCGTCAACCCGAATTCGGTTCTCCCGGACCCCATTGTGTAGCCCTTTACCTCCCTGCGTGGAGTGGGCAGCGACGTGTCTTGCTGTAATATTGTGTATTATTGTTCCGGGAGTACGAGTTTTGGCCGGGTCCGTCTTCCCCACTCCGAGCGCGTGGAGGTATCATTCTCGCTCCCTACACTCGGCATTTGATTATTTTCATATATATTTGTTTATGCCGCTGCTAGAGAGCATATTTTAGGATCTAGCTCGCTATATTTTTTCATATCACCGCTGCTGCGAGAGAGAGCGTGACCATCCCGTGACCCGATCCGGGCACAAGTGAGAGCCGACCACCCTAGCTCACTGCCGGTTTCTCAACCGCGCACGTCCGACGCTTCCCTCGTTAAGGGACAGTCACGAGCTTGTCGTGTCCGTGTCTCATCCCGCATCAGTCTCTTTGGTGCATTTCTAAGCGTGTTCAGTCTGTTGCATTGAATTGTCTGTTGATTTACTTTTATGGTTCATCCACCGGTTTTCAACTGCTCCAACTTTGATTCATGGCTCAATAACATGCATAGCTATGTTAGAACAACAGATCCTGATCTATGGAAGGTAATTTCATGCGGTCCACATAGATTACCTAAAGATAAATCTAATTGGACTAAAAATCATAGATCAAAGAATGCTGTTAATTTGAAGGCATTAAATTTAATGAAGGCCGTTGTTGATATTGCTATCCTTCCATGTCTTCATGAATGCAGATTTGCCAAAGACATCATAAACAAATTGGAGACTGCCAGCCGTGGAAATCAAGATCGATGCATGATGGCTAATGACAACAACCAAGATGAAGAGGAGGACGATGATAATGAGGTAAACCCCTTTGAGAACTTTATTGTAGATGAATGGGAAGATGCATATGCTAGTTTTTTAGAGTCCTATGAAAAACTGAGAAAACAGAAGAAATCCCAGAAAAAGAAGTTAAACAAATTTGAGAATGCTGACTTTGTAGGTGAGGACATTGAAATTCTGAAAACTAAAAATAGTATATTCAGAAGACAATTAATAGATTTTGATGCTATTACTTCAGAATTGGAATATTTGAAATCTGAGAATGAAAAACTCAAAAAATAGTCTAAGGAATCTGAACATAAATCAATGAATCTTGAAAGTGAAAATTGATTGGTTTCAGAAAAACTGGAGGCTGATAGTGTTGACACCCATTTTAGCCCGCAAGTTGAGTCATTTCTCTTATTCATCATTTTGATGTCCCGAATTACCCATTATTTCGGAGCCTTCCTTGGATAAGTTTCGAGCCCATTTCATTGTTCCCTAGTCTTTGAGCCTTGAAGATCATGATTTGTTAGAGCCCTGGAGCTTATCTTATCACCCTCCGGCCTTCTAAGTCGAATTACGGCCCATTTAGGTCAACTTCCCTCAAGCATTCGACCCCTTTCGCTGCACAATCTTAACAAATAGTCTTTTTTCATCCCCTTCTGTTTCTCTATTCATTAAGTGTCCTTCACCAAAGTTGTTCCATGTTTAAAGCCCTACATTTTCTTCTTCTCTGACATTAGCTAGTTCCCCACTGTTTTCAAGTTCTAAAATTTTTCTCTGTTCTTGACCCATTTTCTCTATCTTCTGATTATTTTTTCATCTTGCTCTCTTCATGAAAGTTGTTCATCTTTCAGTTATCTACAATTGCTTCTTCTACCACTTTCGCTAGTTCTACAATGTTTTGGATATATGATCCAATTTCCAAAGTCGTGTGAAGTCTACCCAAATGGTCGTGCAAACGATCGTTTCTTATTGCAAACGGTCGGTCAGCCGACCATTTATTCCTTAACGGTCGGATGACCGACCGCTAAGCCAGCCAAGAGTCCAGCCTGCGCTGGACTCTATCTCTAGAAAACTGATCGACGTGGCCTTCTTCTAACGTCCATAATTTCTAGAATATAGCTCCGAATTGACCCCCGTTTGTTCCTATCTCTTGCCATTTGTATTATCTCGAGTTTGGTTCATAGAACTCAAATTTTCATTAGCTATATCTCTCAGAATCTTGGTCGAAAGTTCTGAATTTAGGTGTCCTAATACAAGTCAAACTCTATTTTTCTATGCGACGGGCCTACCTTCTAAGAGCCATATCTTCTAGAATACTCCTCCAAATCAAGTCCCATTTATTTCTATCTCTTGTCCTTAGTATTATCTCGAGTTTGATCCACAGAACTCGATTTATCTTGGACTATATCTCCGGAAATCGTGAGAGAAAGTTGGGGCTTTTATCTGCAAACTCTATATAAACTGCCCAGTTCACAGTGGCGATGAGGGGGCTCTTCTTTAACTCGGGGCGAAGCCATGCTTCACCGCCGACTTAATCTTTCGACCCTGGCTTGAAGAAGGAAGTATTGGATTTCCATTGCATCCTTTTGGGCTTAATTTCGTGGTCTATATTCTTAGTTCTCCTCTCCCCAAAATCATAAATCATAACAAAACACTATTTTTCTGCTACACATGTGTTTTTCTCCATTTTGCATGCACATTTCCCGCAGTTATGCTGCGTGATTTTTCCTCTTCTTTGTCTTATAATAATCACAACATACACACACCTATTATTTCCACCCTCCCACAGGGGTTAAAAACCTCCCCCGGTGAGTTTGCCCTTAATTTCTATCCCTACTTTATCACTGCGGGATTGATACTACACTTCATGATCTTAATGGGTTTTTCTCTTTGTGTTTGCATCTTTGTTTTGCAGGAGAGCATGATTGAATGTGAGACTCTCTTCCTCTAGCCGGCTGGAAGGACATTCTACACACCTTATGCAATCTTTCTCAGTTTATCAGTATGCCGGCCACGTCAACGCCGTGTATTGCTCTCCCTCAGTCTCGTCCTACTCTTTTATCAAGAGAGTTATGTTTCAAGGTTGATCGCCGAGTGGACTTGCCAAATCTCAGGATCCTTGTGCCGGGTTACAGGAGTCCATGGTTTTTTGATGTTCATCCATCTAAGGAGTTCACTATGCAAGAATGTCTACATGGTGTTAGCATCGGGTGTCTAGGGGCAACCGCCCCGGTAAGGCTGCATATTCATAGCTGGGCCAGGACGTCTGCTAGATGGGCTCACTATCTAAGAAGATATTGCAAGGCAAGGTGCCCAAGGAATCAAGCCCACGCCAGGCGGGTCTATTACAAGCCAATTTTTGCTAAGAAGAGGCAACGGCGTAGGTTCAAGAGCCGCAAGTTGTGCATTCATGGGTCCACCTCTTCCTCTCCTTCTTTTCATTCATTCTTCCTTCTACTCACTTCCTACCCTTGGGTGGTGTACCTTCCTCCATCTGATCCTATTTCCATCATTTTCTCCTCCTTTTGTAGGTCCATGCGTCCCCATTCCTCTCCTTTTTCTCTGGATCCTCTAGATTTTCCCCCCACTCACAATTTTTGGCCTCGGCCTATGTCTTTTAATCCCGATCTCGAGACATCTCCCAATTAATTCTCTGGTATATCCGGATTTTGCCTCTAATTCATCCCCGACCCTGTCGGGTGGTTACCATTCTCTTTCCCCGACTCTGTCGGGTGATTATCATTTTTCTTCTCCGACCACATCAGATGATTCTTCTCCCCCTCTTCCTATTCATTCCTCTTCACCCTTTTAGGGTCATTGCCCTTTTTCATGCTGTTTTCGAGGCTTTAGCCCACCTTGATCTCAGCTGATCTGGTTTATTCTGTATCTGGTTCCTTGTTATCAAGGTCTCTGTACCTTAACGAAGGAGTTCTAGCCCTCGTCTCTCTTCCTTTTTATCCCTCTTCATCTAGTATGATGTCCACTGCTCCTCCGTGTCAAGGAATCTATAACCCCTTGTTATCCTCTCATCTTTGTTCGGTCAAGCAAGGAATATGAAGCTCGATGATCAAGATCGCTTCAGGATGCCACTTCCACACTATGATTTGCAAGGTATCTTTATTTTGTTCAAGAATATGCTATCATTTCAATTATTACTTCATGCGCATTGTTATTATAATGCTATTCCTCAACATGTTTGAGTGGCTTTTAGAAATTTGCTTAGTTAAGCTCAGTCAAAATGAGTTCGCTTCAGCAGCATCCTTAGGCTGGGAATAGTTCCACGCTGGGAGTCTAGTTTCTTTCCCCAATCGTTGAGGGTGACCTTTTGCATGGGTTTTCACACACCACACGACAAGCCATAGCCGATCTCTCTAAGGCACACTATTGCTACTTTGGCCATACTTTGGGTATACACAAAGGTCTTTTCTTTTCCTTGCTCGACCAAATGCAAGGGGCAAGAGACTGATGGATGAGATGACCAACCCAGGCGCTCCCTAATATGAGAGAGGTCTCAAATAGGGGCAATCTTGACCCTCAAAAGTGAGCTTTCATGTAATATCTAGCCAATAAGGGCTGCCAAAAAATAAATCAATGAGAATCAATATGCAAAATTATGAATCAAAGGCATGGCAAGAGTGGCAGTACAGTTCCCCGCGGGACGTCATGAGCCCGGTCGCATGCATGCCTATAAAATATGGGTCCGAAAATCAAAGACACAAAGCCCCGGCGCAACAAACTGTATCTTTGAGGGATAGTGCCCTAGAAGGAATTGAAATCCTTATGTCTTCCATGCTGCATAAAGCTTGTCTCCAATTATTCTTATGCTTCACCCTCTTAGGCTGGGTTATATCTTGGGTATGGCCATAGTAGGGGCACCGTTCTTTAGAGGCGGTTGGTTGTGGTGAGCCACCCTAGTATGCACGCCTGCTTAAGGGAAGCCTTTAATGAGAAGAGTAAGAACGACGACCCCTAGTCAATAGTTTGAGCCCGTCCTTGGGTGTTGCGGATCGCTATGTCAAAATCCAAAAAAATCAAATAATGTCAAAAATCTAAAAAAATCAGATATGTCAAAATTCCAAAAAAACTGAATACTTCAAAAATTGCAAAAAAATGAGATATTGTCAAAAACCTAAAAAAATCAAATATTTCAAAATTTCAAAAAAAAGATATTATTGTAAATCTAAAAAAAACAAAAAAAGAAACAAAAATTATAAAAAACAAAAATATTTATCTCCTGCTCCTTTCTTCATGTGTTTTCTATCTATTTGTTTAAGAGCAGATACGTGATCTATTTTGTTAAGTGTGCAGATTGCAGGTACTCAAGCTTTTCTTGCTCCATATTTTGTTGTATCTGTCTCATGTTCACGACTTCTGATATGTTCTCTCTTCTTCAATCTATATCTCTCGATCTGTTCTGAAGCTCGTGTCCTTCTCAGCTCTCGTTTCGCTTCATCATATCTTTATGAGAAGGCATTGGCTCACGATTATGAACCTGGCGGTTCTACTTCATTCTGATCTTGGGGTTTTGATTGAAGGGTGTATTTGTCATGTCTTTTGTCGCGCCATGTGACGACCCGAGAATCCGGTTATCGGGAAGGCCCGATAACCCGAGACTCGAACCGCCGCCCACGAGCCGGAAGGGCTAAAAAGGAGTGTGGAGGTACAAAGAAATAGGAAAATCACGTTTCCGCGATCCTTGGAACGCACCGATCGCAACGGTACCACACTCGCCTAGGTGAACGGCCCGGTTCAGCCGCAACGAGCTTCCGAAGGAATTATCGAAACACACACCGGGAATCAGAAAACACACGCGGAAAAGCCGCGGAACGCTTCCGGGCCTCCGAAATAACTCCGTATCGCGCCGATCCGAACACGAAAGATGTCCGAAATGAAATTTCAGACACAAAGGAGTCAGACACTCCGAGAAACCAGATCCGAGACCCATGACCAAGGATCCGAAAAATCTGGGACATTACAGCCCTCCCCCCTTAAAAAAATTTCATCCTTGAAATTCAGGACTAGCACCCAGCCACAGGGGAAGAATGCCTCAACCAACTGACAACGCTGTCAGGGCCCAAGCATAGAAAAACCTCGATTCTTACAAAACCATGATCATGAGGGATACGGCCAGACCATAATCATGAACGACGCCTACGCTCCGTACACCGCACACACATCGGCCACCAGAGCAGGCATAATACAAAGGCACAAGTCTGGTATCACCTCAGACACAACGGAAACCACTCACAGCATCGCTGCCACCCTCTCGCTCACCGAGGGAACGTAATCCTCGCCACAAGAACCAATCCACCGGTCAACGCCCATGCTCGGCGGACCAACCAAACACCAGCTTCTCTGCCAGCTGACCACCATAAATTTGTCGGCTCCACGCCGAGGACCACTCGGCAAGCCGAACGCCACAACAGCACGGGACCAACTCTGTCAGAACTCAAACATCTGCAAAGCTCAGATCCCATCTGGGAAAACACACCTCAGAAATGGCCACCAAAAGGCCTCGCTGGCACGCGGCTCTCTCCATTCTCGAGCCCCTACAACCTGCATCTTCTGTCCATGAAAGACTATCCTCTGCTCACCAGACATTCGTCAACGAGAAACCTCCACCGGCCCAGCAGGCACGATCTGATTCACTGTAGGCCATCCGTTGACTCTCGCACAGACCACCACCACATCCAAATGGATCCTTGCGCCAACTCTACCCTTCAGGGGAGCATGACGGGACACAATGACTCCATCTCCCCTCGGTCTTCATGTCACTCGACTCAGACTTACGGGGAATCCTCCCTTACTGGCCGCAGACTGAGGATCAATATCCAACGCAAACGTCTCATCAGGGACCTCCACACACAGGCATCGACCACCGTCCTGTCTCATCGAATCCTATCTCATCGAAACCTCCATCTTAATTAATCCAAGAGGACGTCTGCCTATCCCGACTCCCGCTCTTATCACAAAGCCGCGGGACACACAACCTCTTACAATCTACGACACACTTCTCCAAAACACGATCTCATCCACGAACGCAACCTCCAATGCAAGAACATGGTACTCATGCGGCAACCTCGCCAGCATACTTCCCAAACTCTCCACCTGACAGTGCCATAAACCACAATATCTCAAGCAACGGCACGACAACAACACGTCTCACGCTGCCGGAGACAACACACACCGATGAACCAACCCTCCGCTGCTCTACCCTTCCTCAGAAATCCATCCACAGCGACCAACGCTACGATCCACGCACTCTGATACACACACACAGCCACTACATCAACAACTTGAGATCCACCAACTCGACAACCATCTGTAACCCCGCAGACTCCGATCCTCCGTACATCGTGAACCGCAACACCAATCGCAATTCTCGCGAACACCGCCCAGCCGGCACTCATCCTTCCGGAACAACGCCAACACCCTTACACATCAGGGAACGGGCAAAGCTTCTCACAGGCAACCACCTTAACCAACCACTATCTCCTCCAACCAAGGGAAGAACTCAATACACTTCTGACCAACGGAAGGAAAACTCCACACTCTGACCTCGAGCCTCGCGCATGCTGGGAACATCACCTTCCAGCACCAAGAAAACCATCACTTCCGTCAGGTCAGCTCCTCCGACAACACTTACAAAGTGTCCCGTCAGACCACAATCACAACATCTCTTGATACACCACCGCTACAATTCCCCAAACTGCAACATGTCACGCCATGAGCCGCAACACGAGCCATAACTAGCAACCGTCAATGCTCATCCTCGAGCCCCGAACTCGCCCCAGAACCTTCACGTCTCAAGCCAAATCCTGGGCGAACACAACCCATTTGCACACAAGAGTGCAGAAGCAAGACTTACTGCGACACCACAGCCCATCCTGCCTCAAAATTTGCAAGGATAATCGGGATCGACACGTCACTTCTGATGCCACAGAACATGACAAGGACATCGGGCTCGATAAATCAGCAGCTCAATAGAAAACCTTCCGCTCACTCGAGCATAATTCTCGACCAGAGCACCCGCTCTAACACCTCAAACCACTACCTCAATGCCTCAGGGGCTGGATAAACCTTGATCTAAAGCGGCCCAAAACCAACAGCAGCTCCCTCAGAGCACGCTCAGGGCCACTTATCCACGAACAATCCTCACCAGCCACCTGACCTAGCTGCAGACTCCTCGAACGCAGCACCACAACAGCACGTCTACCGGCAACCTCTACCCAACGCAACACGACCAGGGCCACCACCCAAGGGGGAAACCTCTCGACCTCGATCCGCAAACCCCACGCCGACACGAAAGTCGCGAACAGCAACCACCCTCACCGCGTCGCACAGCGCACTCAAGCTCTCAAGCGAGAAACAAAGCGAAAAACAAGCATGAAACCTTATGCCAGCTGTCGACTGTACTAGACCATACGGACTCTGATCACTGCAATATTTTGAATTCTTATATACGTCCACAACCTCTGCTCTGATACCAGCTGTGACGACCCGAGAATTCAGTTACCGGGAAGGCCCGATAACCCGAGACTCGAACCGCCGCCCACGAGCCGGAAGGGCTCGGAAGGGCTAAAAAGGAGTGTGGAGGTACAAAGAAATAGGAAAATCACGTTTCCGTGATCCTTGGAACGCATCGATCGCAACGGTACCACACTCGCGTAGGTGAACGGCCTGGTTCACCCGCAACGAGATTTCGTAGGAATTACCGAAACACACACCGGGAATCGGAAGACACACGCGGAAATGTCACGGGACGCTTCCGGGCCTCTGAAACAACTCTGGATCGCACCGATCCAAACACGAAAGATGTCCAAAATGAAATTTCAGACACAACGGAGTCGGACACTCCGAGAAACCAGATCCGAGACCCACGAACAAGGATCCAAAAAATCCGGGGCATTACACGCCATGTCCTTGTCACGTGTTTATGTCTCTCTGTGTCATCCCACGTACGTTGTTTTGACCCTCACCGCATGTTGTTAGTTATCTTGCATATGTTGTTAGTCGTCCCTCTATATCCCGTGTGTTGTCCCAACCGTGTGGTCATCCCTCATATTCTTATCCCAACTGTGTGTTGTCCCACCGCGTTGTTCTCTTGTCTCACCATGTTCATCATGCATACATGTGGTTTCTTCATGCCATTTGCATATGTGCTTGTTTGTCTTGTTGTATTGTTTTCCATTCGTTTGATCGTTATGTTATGTTTTGGTGTTTGTCGTTCAGTTGATTATCTTCGTGATGTTCATGCTTGATTGTTCATGTTTGTTGGTTGTCTTATTTGAAAATCTCATAAAAATTTGAAAATTCAAAAATTCAAAAAATGCCATTTCGCTTGGCAGGTAAGTAAGGTATGGCTCTCTATCCTTGCACACTGTTGCATTACTATATGGTATCTACCTTATTATAGCCTCTCAAGGACCGGCTGGTTGGCCGTGTGTTCTAGGATCTAATGTTCCCCTTTAATAAAAGTGATGATGATCTAGGAGCATACAGTTAATCGTTGGATAAGTCGTTAGGTTGAGTCGGGTGGGGAACGATGGACTCTGTCTCGCACGCCGTGGTTGCGGACGACTCTTGACCCCGTCTTGGCTAGGTCTAGCAATAGTATCCTTGAGTACTTTCAATTTTATGATTTCTTTGCATTCGTTTTGATGATTTCTTTATTTTTACCCAGCATGCATCATGTCATTTTGAGCACTTACGCCTCGTGATCCGTTTAAGATTTCTCCTTAGTAATGGTTAATTGCACTTCAATTCTCTTGGATAAGAGATTCTCATTCCACTCCAAATTTGAACGATCTCTCTGATCTACTCGCTTGGTCTGGTTGGCCAGCGTGATTCCTATCTGGATTTTATCTCAATTTTAATTCTCCTTTTCCAACTTTCAGCTGTGTTCCTTCCGATCCCCTCATTGTCCGTGGATTGTGTCCCCGATGAGGTTGGTCGTGTTTTCTTCTCTTTTCCCTTAGTTAGCTCTCCAGACATGTCTCATCTGCGTCAGTCATTCCAGGTGGTTAGTTTGGCATTTTCGGGAGAATTCATGTCGCTTGTTGGTTGTGACGGGTGTCTTTTTCCTTGATGCCTACTTATCAGTTCTCTCTGCTTCCTCTCTGCTTCATCTCCATTTCTCGTCGCTATCGCTTTCACTCCATCTCCTTTCCATTTCACCTCCGCGCCGCTTTCGCTTATTCCCTTGCAAAGTAGATATCAAGGAGGGGCACTTGTTGACACCCGTTTTAGCCCAAAAGTTGAGTCATTTCTCTTATTCATCATTTTGATGTCCCGAATTACCCATTGTTTCGGAGCCTTCCTTGGATAGATTTCGACCCCATTTCATTGTTCCCTAGCCTTTGAGCCTTGGAGATCATGATTTGTTAGAGCCCTGGAGCTTATCTTATCACCTTCCGGCCTTCTAAGTCGACTTACGGCCCATTTAGGTCGACTTCCCTCAAGCATTCGGTCCCTTTCACTGCGCAGTCTTGAAAAATGGTCCTTTTTCATCCCCTTCTGTTTCTCTATTTATTAAGTGTCATTCACCACAGTTGTTCCATGTTTAAAGCCCTACATTTTCTTCTTCTCTGCCATTAGCTAGTTCCCCACCATTTTCAAGTCCCAACATTTTTCTCTGTTCTCGCCCCATTTTCTCCATCTTCTGATTATCTTTTCATTTTTCTCTCTTTATGGAAGTTATTCACCTTTCCGATATCTAGAATTTCTTCTTCTATGACTTTCACTAGTTCTACACCGTTTGGGAGATATGATCCGGCTTCCAAAGTCGCGCGAAGTCTGCCCAAATGGTCGTGCAAACGACCGTTTCTTATTGCAAATGGTCGATCGGCCGACCGTTTATTCCTTAACGGTCGGACGACCGACCGCTAAGCCAGCCAAGATTCCAGTATGCGCTGGACTCTATCTCTAGAAAACTGATCGACGTGGCCTTCTTCTAACATCCATAACTTCTAGAATATAGTTTCGAATTGACCCCCGTTTGTTCCTATCTCTTGCCCTTTGTATTATCTCGTGTTTGGTTCATGGAACTCGAATTTTCATTAGCTATATCTTTCGGAATCTTGGTCGAAAGTTCTAGATTTAGGTGTCCTAATACAAGTCAAACTCTATTTTTCTATGCGACGTGCCTACCTTCCAAGAGCCATATCTTCTTGAATACTCCTCCAAATCGAGTCCGATTTGTTTCTATCTCTTGTCCTTAGTATTATCTCGAGTTTGATCCATAAAACTAGATTTATCTGGGACTATATCTCTGAAAATCGTGAGAGAAAGTTGGGGCTTTTTTCTGCAAACTCTATATAAATTGCCCAATTTGTAGTGGCGACGGGGGGCTCTTCTTCAACTCGGGGCGAAGCCATGCTACATTGCCGACTCAATCTTTCGACCCTGACTTGAAGAGGGAAGTATTGGCTTTCCATTGTATACTTTTGGGCTTAATTTCGTGGTCTATATTCTTAGTTCTCCTCTCTCCAAAATCACAAATCATCATAAAACACTATTTTTCTACTACACATGCATTTTTCTCCATTTTGCATGCACGTTTCCCGCAGTTGTGCTACGTGATTTTTCCTCTTCTTTGTCTTTTTCTCATCACAACACACACACCTATTATTTCCACCCTCCCACAGGGGTTAAAAAACTCCCCCCGGTGAGTTTTCCATCAATTTCTACCCCTATTTTATCACTGCAGGATTGATACTACACTTCATGATCCTAATCGGTTTTTCTCTTTGTGTTTGCATCTTTATTTTGCAGGAGAGCATGATTGAACATGAGGCTCTCTTCCTCTAGCCGGCTGGAAGGAGAGGAGGTTGATTCCACAAGTCCCCCGCACCCCGTTCTTAAGTGCGATCAAGTCTTCATCCTTTTCCAAGGTACACGACGCCGTTCCTCCCCTTACTCCATCCTTTTGGCGTTGTTAATCCTTGGTGGCGATCACGGTATGTCTTTATCATCCTTTCATTCCCCTTTTCATTGATTCACATGTTTATGCATGTTTTAGTTTAAAGGGGGTGGGGTAGATTAATCTATCTACAGATAGAGTAATAAATTTAGAGCTTCAAAAAATTCTCGACAAACTTTAATCTGAAAAACAACAAGAAATGTTTTATGAATGCCAGTTTTCCTTAGATGATTGGGTGATTGATGATGAACTCAAGGAGAAAAATAGTAAACTGAAAGAGAAAATTAACAAGTTGAAACATCTAAACACAGCTCTGTCTGAGAGACTAATCACATTTGAAAAAGGTAAATGTGTGAGCATGGATAGTTCTGATGAGTTGGTAAATGCAGAACAAGAAATTAAAAGTCTAAAAACTGTTAATCAAATGTTGAATGATAATGCTATTTGCCATGAAGAGAAGATAGTTGGATATGAGCTCCATGTTTCAAAACTTGAATCTGAACTCTCTGACTTGAATAAAGCTCATAAAAAATTTGTGAGTGGAAAGGATAATTTGGATAAGCTCCTTGGCAGCAAAATTAATTTCCAACGTGAGGGTCTGGGTTTTAACCCAGGTAATAAAAAGGGCTTTGACAGTAAGCTTCACACTTCATTTGTGTGTAGTTCTGAGCCGACTAGCACATCCAGTGCACCTATCTTCCAATTCAATGCTCAGAGGAACCAAAAATCTACTGTCAGTCCCAAAACTACTGAACAAACTCAGAAACTGAAAAAGAAAGAAATTCCACATAAAAAGATCAAAAGTATTCCTGCTGATACAATGAGTTCTGCACACAAGTCACATGCACCTCCAGACAATCATACAAAGAAAACTTCATGCCATTATTATGGAAGATTCAGTCATGTGATGCACAGTTGTTATATCCTGAAATCTGATGAATTGAATGCTCATAATAGAATGATGAAGATTAAAAATTCAGGAAATACATATGTGCATTTTACTAAAAGCTCACCGAAGAGTCAGTTTGCCTAGAAGAGGCAACTCAAATGTTCCCATTGTGGACGATCTGGTCATGCAAAGCATGATTGCTAGTTTTTAAAAAGGGCTGAGCTCAGGGCTCCTAGGAGAACCACTACTCCAAGGAGACCTTATTGCCATGAATGTGGCAAGTCTGCCCATACAGTCAAAGACTGTTGGCATGTCCAGGGAAGGAATGTTAATTTTAGATATGCCAGATTCTCTACAAAAGAGAATGTGCTTGGTGGTAATAAAAGACAAAATTTGCATGATAAAAACAGATACTTCCATGAACATGCACATAGATCCCATGTTAATGTTAATGTGCACAAAAAGAGTTCAAAATCTGGTTTATCATGTCACTACTGTGGTCAAGTTGGGCATTCTATGAACAATTGCTCTTTGATGATATTTGATGATTCAAAAGTCCAAAGGTTGTGGAAAGCACCCATCAGATGTGCTACTAATCATGTAGGACCCAAGAACTCTTGGGTACCTAAATCTGTAAAATAAGAATCCATTTTACAGGAGTGCCTTGGGGATGGAGAATAAAAAGGGGGCTCAATAAACCAAGACACCCAAGTATGGTAAAAACCCCATTTGCGGCATGTTCACAGGTTTGGATACTTGAGCTTTCAAATAATTTTTATACAAATCATGTTTTATTTGTTTCATGCATATATGCTTACATCGGAATTTGACTTTCTGCATTGTCCTTCATAAGTCTTCAAATGCATAAGCTAATTTTTTTTTTGTGAATTGCATTACATATCATTCTCTGAAAATCTGAAATGCATATGGATGATGATTGAAATCGGTCTGTATTATATTGCATATCTTACACAGTCAACTGTTGCGTATAGGACTGCATTTGCACTTCATTGTCATGCATGATCATCATGGTATATCAAATGGCAAGTTACTAAAGGGCAAATGCAATTTTTCTGGAGGTTCTTACTATGTGTGAGGTGGTCTTTAGACCAAGTCCTCTGCCTAGTACCATGGGTCATATTGCACATAGAGCAGTCTAGACCTTCATGAGCATATTTTCATAAAACTCTCTGCATAGATCTCATTGCATACATTGCACTTAGAATTCAGTCACAAAGTGCATAAACTTAGGGGGAGTCTGTCAAGATAATTTTTATGATTCATGCATACTTTGTCAGATTAATCATCTACATGATTTTCATGCCATCATACTGAAAATTCAAAAAGAGTGCCTGGCATGAATGCACATACATTGGTGGAGCTCATGCATTCTAGAATTTGTCTCTGTGCATAGGATTGCTCAAATGAATGATAAACGTTGAAAATTGTTTGCATTCAGGAATGTTATCCTATCAACCTGATATTTACCGCTTGACAACTCATGCATGCATTTTAGGGGGAGCATAAATCATGTCTTTAAAATTGCATGGCTGCACATCTGTCCTTTGCTTTTATCCCATTTCTGTCCACTTCGATTGAAACATTCTTGTTATTTCAATCCACCAAAACTTCCTCACTGAATAATCATCGTCTTGCTAATTGTGTTATTTCTGTGCTTTCAGTAATCTACACATTTAGCTGGTCTCATCTGCTTTCATCAGCCCTAAAACTCGCTTTTGCTCAACATTCTCTTAAATATGAACTTGTTTGAAGTTTTGATCCTGCATTTACTGAGGGGCAGCTGGATGTTTTTAGACTCAATCTTTCTATGGTGTCATGAACATCTCTGTCATTCTCTGAACCCATCTTTATCTTTACACACTATCAGCTATTATCATGGATTTATCTGCTGCATCAGTCACTACCACTCTTGTTCAATGCTCTTTACTGCTGATGTTCTGACTACTTCTGAAATTCCCTTGATCTAGCAAAGACTCATGAAGATTTCAATCTATATACCTTGTTCATAAATTTGAAAAAGATCTGAAAAAAAGAATCTTCTATTATAGGGAATTATGAAGGTCTGAAAGACTCAAGTGGTTTAAGTCTAATGTAATTCTTGAGTTTTGACTTGAACATCTTTAAAATATATGAGTCAATCATTTTAATAAACTTAACCAGTTGATTCATGATATATCATGTAGGACCTCCTGAAAGCTGAACGTTTTTAAAACAATGGCACTCTTTGGTTAAGTTACATGATGCTGTTGATGTTTCTTTCTTCTTTGATGATGATGTGGTGAATGTGGTGGTATGAGAGAGATATGTGAGATATGTGAGTGTCTGAGCAAGTGATGTCCTAACTCAAACAATCATCAAACCAGAAGCATGGGCATGTCATGAATGTTCATAAAGGAAAATAAGAAAAACACACATCGGGACGTGGAGCAAATGAATAAAAGAAAAACACACACCGTAGGTGTGGAGCAAGTGAAGTGAAGTGAAGAGCAATCAAGAGAACAATGATGAGCAAAACCCAACTAAAGAAGTGTGATCGCCACCAAGGTAAATAAAATAGCGATGCTAAGCTAAATACCTTGGAAAGAGGAGGATGCAACACCCGCCCATGGGAGATGAAAACTAGAACTCTGCAACTTCAGACGGTCTAATATGAGGCCACTAACACACACGAGATGGCCTTACGATAAGCCGCCACAGTTCTGAAACGGTCCAAAGAAGAGCCGCCTGAGCGCATGATGCGCACAAAACTCGTCGTTAAAAGTCGTGCCACACAATTTCAATATTTATAAAACCGCACTCACTCACTTAAATGGTTTTGGAAATACGAGTAAAGTGGTAAGAACGGGTCGATCCCATGACGAGGAAATATTTTCATTTGAGCATGAGTTGGAAAATTCTTATATTTGAGAGTTTCAAATTTTGAGTGAGATTTAACTAATTGAAAACTACAATTACATGAAAATAAATGAATCTAAAGAAATAACAAAACTAAATGTGAAATAAAATAGACAAAGTGGGATAGATTTGGTGCGGCCGTGGTATGATAACGGTGTCGTCTCCTCGAGCCGTTGATTTACGAGTCGTCGGGTACGACCACGTACACTCGACCGGATCAAAATCGCGTCTCTTGACCGTCTTTGGAAGAATTTCAAAAATTGATCGAGAGAGAGTTTTGAAAGAATATTAGAGAGATGGAGAAGGATTATGCAAAATAAAATTAAACAATACTAACACTAGAATGTAACGTAAATTAAATCAAATCATAAAAGCATATAAATTGTAACATGAACAACATAAATTACAACAAAGTTTGAACAAAAACAAAGAGAAATAAAATGGGAAATCCTAAGCCTAAACTAAGGACTAAGAGCGGAGAGGGAAATGAGAGCTACACAACTAATGTCTATTGCCTATTGCCTATTTTGTTGAAATTAAAGCCCACCATGCATCTTTTTCTTATGCCCACTTTGAATAATTTGTGTGGAAGATTAGTTGGCCACCAACTTTATCTCTCTTCCTCTCTTTCTCTCGTCGGCCGCCCGCAAGAAGCCAGGCCTCGCATGATCCCACCGCCTGAGAAGGCTGACTGCATGAGAAGCCTCTTGTGCTAACTTCCCGGGTGCGTGCGCCACATTCGCACGCCCGAAGCCCACTCCACGCTGCCTTCACCATGTTCTTTGACTTGCCGAGTTCACCCCTGCATCCTAGCTGTCGTGCCCGCCGCATGAGAAGACTCGTCCGCCAAATGACCTTCTATTTCTTCTGCCGTGTGAGCCACCTGTCGGCCGCCAGCGCTGACCTGCCGTTCGAGCCTGCCGAAGCCCTTTCATGCATGCATTTGTAGACGCACAGTTGCCGATGTTGCATGCATTTGTTGCATGCATTTGAAGACTTTGCATGCTTTTGAAGGCTAGCACAGTTGCCGACGTTGCATGCATTTGTTGCATGCATTTGAAGACTTTGCATGCCAAACACTCATATGTATTATATATATATAATGCATCTATATATATAATACACACATATATATAATACACACACACATATATATAATACATATATATATAATACACACACATATATAAATATAATACATATATTTATAATACACTCACATATATAATACATATAGATAATACACATATATATAATACATATATATATATAATACATATATATGTAATACATATATAATACACACATATATATAATACATATAAGTGTATATATAGCTATTGAATGATCAATAAAATTTTCATTATATTTTTATTTTTTTTCTTTTTAAACAATCCCATGGCTCTTTGGATGTGGGAATAGATTTTGACCCATTATTGTGCAAATTTGATATAGATTTTCTTTATTGCCATCTTCCTTTTTCGAGTACCTACAAAATACAGAATTTATTGATCAAATTTTGATTAATTTAATGAAACTACACATTTTGATCTAAAATTGTGATTAAGTGTGATAAGTGCATATTTATTAATATTTAAGCTCATAAAAAGTGTGTAAATCATAAATTAACATGTATAAATACACACTTAGCACACCCCCAACTTACTCATTGCTAGTCCCTTAGCAATGCAAATAATTAAAAAATAGAACTAACAAGAGTTTAAAAAGTTCATACTTTCATATCGTGCTTTTCTTTCACAGAATAAACTAAAGATTATGAATTTGGAAGCATTGACACACAATAGCCTTTGATTTAGAAATTAAGATACATGATCAAGAATTCAACTTAAAGTTCATTAGCGCCAGTGCATGTGTAAACACTAAATCCACAACGTAGATAATTACGTCCTCCTTTTGCTATTCCAAATAAGTACCCTTCAACCCTGCACCTCTTAATCAGAGCATTAAGCATATTAGCTTTTTATCTGCCTTATTGCTTCATCCCTTAGGGATCTTTTTATTTTTCTACACACATGATGCTACACTACCCTTCACTGTTTAACGCAAACCTCGAAGTAGGCATGGTTTTACAGATTAAGGTTCCCTTTTCCTTTTGACTCGAATCTCAACACGTCTTAGGTGAAGTAGGCCCGGTTACTCAGATTCGGGGTATTTTTCATGGTGTTTTCGTTTTCTCATTTTTTTTCAATTGTACTTTTGCACCAATGTTGATAGATAATTTGGTAGAAAGCTTATAAAAAATATCTTCATTACGAAGTGCAGAAAATCAGGCAACTTACCCAAAATGGTAGAAGGCTTGTCCGGTCATGTTTCATTAGCGTGCAAGTGATTTTCATTTTCTAAAGTGCACATGAACTTTAAAGAGATTCATAGATCAATTTTCCATGGCTAGATTAAATAAATTTTCTATCATCCTTATCCCAGCCTTTTCTATTCTAGAATTACTTTCAATGGAAGCATGAATCAAGAAACTCCAAACAAGGATTTTATCTTTTCATCAATGTAGGATATCAAGGAAGGACTCATATCGGATTGTATTCACATGAAACAAAATTCTTTTTTCTCTCCCCCCCAACTTGAATGACATTGTCCTCAATGGCATATGTAATATGAAGATAAGAGAACAAGTAAACAGAGAATATGGTGGGGATGAAAGTATACAACTTGGTGGGTGGGGTAAAGTGACAATAGCTCCTTCTCTTTTTGGCCTGATAACTAAAAAATAAATACACTAAAATAAAACATCAAATCTTAAAAATCTTGGGTTGCCTCCTAAAAGTGCTAAGTTTATCGTCTTCAGTCAGACGCATGAAAGCTCAAAATGAATTTATTCCTGATCACATAATGCTATGGATTCTTTTGGTGATAACAGCTCATTTTCCAGGTATGGTTTCAACCTTTGACCGTTAACTGTAAAAATGTGACCATTTTGTGGATTCAGAATTTGAATGGCTCCATGGCCAAATGTTTTAACAACTATGAACGGTCCATCCCATCTGGATTTCAACTTACCGGGGAACAAGCGTAGCCGTGAATTGAAAAGCCAAACCTTTTGATTAGCATGAAAAATTTTCCTATGAATATGCTTATCATGGAAAGTCTTGGTTTTAGCTTTATAAATCTTGGAATTTTCATAGGCTCCGTTCCTTAGTTCCTCTAGTTCAGTGAGTTGTAAGGCTCTCTGGGCTCCAGCTTGAGTTAAGTCAAAATTGGCTTGCTTAATGGCCCAATAGGCTCTATGTTCAAGCTCTACGGGCAAGTGGTAGGCTTTTCCAAAAATGAGGCGATATGGAGACATACCAATGGGAGTCTTAAAAGTAGTTCTATAGGCCCAAAGTGCATCATCTAGTCTCTCAGACCAGGCTTTCCTATCAGGCCGAACTGTCTTATACAAGATGTTCTTTATCTCCCTATTGGAAACCTCCACCAGGTCACTGGTTTGGGGATGATAGGGGGTGGCAAGCTTATGAGTGATGCCATATTTGCGAAGCAAAGCTTCGAATTGGAAGTTCGTCAAATGGGATCCCCCATCACTAATCATAGCTCTAGGACACCCAAATCTATAAAAGATGTTTTTCTTGACAAATTTCATTACCACCTTATGATCATTGGTCCTAGTAGCAATAGCTTCTATCCATTTCGACACATAGTCGACCGCCACCAAGATGTATTCATTGCCAAAGGATGGTGGAAACGGTCCTATGAAATCAATACCCCAAACATCAAAAATTTCTATAACCAGAATGGGGTTTAGCGGCATCATATCCCTTTTTGAATTATTGTCCACAGCTTGGCACCTTAAACAAGTTTTGGAAAATTCATTAGCATCTTTGAATAAGGTGGGCCAACAGAATCCACTCAGTAAAACTTTCGCCGCTGTTTTCTTTCCTGGAAAATATCCCCCACAAGCGAGATTATGATAGAAGTTCAAAACAGATTGATGCTCCTCCTCAGGGACACATCTTCTTATTATTTGTTCGTGACTCATGTGAAATAGCTCGGGGTCCTCCCAAAAGTAGTGCTTAACTTTTGAAAAGAATCAATCATTCTCCTACCTAGACCACCCTCCTGGAATCTATCTTACCGCCAGGTAATTGACTATGTGAGCGTACCAAGGGGTTGAGGTGTGAGAGATGGACAGAATTTGCTCATCAGGGAAGGAATCAGACATAGGAGCACTTTCAGGAATCACAATCCTAGACAAGTGATCAGCCACAACATTCTCTAACCCCTTCTTGTCTCTAATTTCCAAATCAAATTCCTGAAGCAATAAGATCCAACGGATGAGTCAGGGTTTGGCATCTTTCTTGGTGAGCAGGTATTTCAAAGCAGCATGATCAGAATAGACAATGACTTTGGCCCGCAAAAGGTATGAGTGAAATTTCTCCAGGGCAAAAACAACGGCCAGAAGCTCTTTCTCTGTGGTGGTATAATTCAATTGAGCATCGGTGAGAGTGCGACTCGCATAATAGATCACCACATGTTTCTTATCAATTCTCTGGCCTAAGACAGCTCATGTAGTATAGTCAGAGGCATCACACATGATTTCAAATGGGAGCGACCAATCAGGAGACTGTAGGATTGGAGCTTGGGTCAGGGCTGCCTTCAGGGAATGGAAAGCCTCAAGACATGACTCATCTATCTGAAATAGAGTGTCCTTGGCTAGGAGCTTAGTGAGCGGACGAGTAATGGTAGAGAAGTTCTGAATGAACCTTCTATAAAAACCCGCATGGCCAAGAAAATAGCAGATTTGCTTGACAGACGAAGGGGGAGGAAGGTTGGAAATCAAATCAACCTTAGCCTTGTCTACTTCTATCGCCCTCTCTGAGACAATGTGGCCTAGCACAATGTCTTCTCTTACCATGAAGTGACTTTTCTCCCAGATAAGCACCAGATTAGATTTATCGCATCGTGCTAGTACTCTGTGCAAATTCTCCAAGCAGCACTCAAATGAGTCTCCAAAAACTGAGAAGTCATCCATGAAAACTTCTAAGAATTCTCTCACCATTTCATAAAATATTGCCATCATGCACCGCTGAAAGGTGGCAGGGGCATTGCAAAGCCCAAACGGCATTCTTCTGAAAGCAAATGTGCCATAAGGACACGTGAATGTAGTTTTCTCGTGATCTTCCGGGTAGATAGCAACATGATTGTACCCGGAGTATGCATCCAAAAAGTAAAAATATCTTTGTCTAGCCAATTTCTCCAAAATTTGATTAATAAACGGGAGAGGGAAATGATCTTTCTTTATCATTGAGTTCAATTTTTTGTAATCAATACAGATTCTCCATCCCGTTTGTAGTCTCATTGGCACCTCTTCACCCTTCTCATTTTGAATCACGGTCAGCCCGGATTTCTTTGGAACAACTTGTGTGGGGCTGACCCACTTGCTATCAGAGATGGGATAAATAATCCCGACATCCAACCATTTCACCACCTCCTACTTAACCACCTCTTTCATGTTAGGATTCAACCGGCGCTGCATCTCCCTGCTCGGCTTAGCATTATCCTCTAAGTAAATGTGGTACATACAAACATCTGGACTAATCCCCTTGAGATCCACCACCGACCAACCAATTGCCCGCCTATGCTCTTTAAGGACATCTAAGAGCTGAGCTTCATGAGTAGAAGTGAGATGAGAAGCAATAATCACAGGCGGAGTTTGGTCAGGACCCAGATAAGCGTACTTAAGAGAATCCGGTAGAGATTTCAATTCAAGAGTAGGCGAATGAGCCAGAGATGGAAGAGCAGGTTCGAATTGTAATGGAGGAAGTGGCTCTACCCTAGACCAGAGTGCAGAAGGGAATAAGACTCTTGAAGTTTGCTACCCTCCTCTAGGGTGTCCTCAACGTCATCCGGACTTTCATCAATCACCTCCTCAAAGATATCAATGATATTGCATTCTTCTTCGTGGTCCAGGTATTGAGAAGCCTTAAAAACATTCAAAGCAACCTTCTCTCCTCCAAATGATATATCCATCATTCCCGTGGCACAATTTATATTAGCCTTTGCCGTAGCTAAAAACGGACGTCCCAAAATGATAGGTGTGTGCTTTAGATCCTGGGACGAGGCCATATCTAGACTAAGAAAATCCACCCGGAAATAACATTCATGCACTTTGACAATAACATCCTCCAACAGACCCCTTGGAGTTTTCACTGATCTATCCGCCAATTGAAAGATTATTGAAGTGGGTTTTAACTCCCCCAGATCAAACTGCTCATAGATGAAGGTGGACAAAAGATTTACGCTAGCACCTAAGTCTAGCAATGCTCGATCAAAAGTGACTCCTCCTATATCACATGAGATTAATGGGGCTCCGGGGTCCTTCAATTTCTTTGGTAAATGATTCATCAAAACAACGCTCACATCCTCAGATAAGCGGATCTTTTGAGTCACCGCCCTTGGCTCCCTCTTTGGAGTACAAAGCTCTTTCAAAATTTTTACATATGCCGGCACATGCTTGATTACATCCAAGAGTGGAATATTGATATTCACATGTTTAAAAAATTCCACTAATTCTTCATGTTATATCAGTGGTTTCTTATGAGCTTTCGGCTTTAGAGCATCGGGAAAAGGGACCTTAGGCACATAGTCTTGGGGTCCTTCATCAACTTTTGCCTTTCCTTTATCCAACCTCTTCTCTCCACCCTCCGGCTTCTTTATTTCTTTAACAATTACAGGCTCCTCTTCCTCATCACTCTCCTCTTGGGCCTCTTGGCCCAAACTACTACCAACTTCCTTAGTCCTATAAGGATTATCTAAAGCCTTCCCACTCCTAAGAGAAGAGATTAACTTAGCATTCTCAAATTGGGGACCTGTAGGAGGAGGCGACTGAGGTTGGTTTGGTTGAGGATGAATAGGAACTCTTTGGGGGAAACCCGGAGGTTGGTTGCTTGGGTTAGCCATAGGCTGGCTAGGAAGCTGTCCCACCTCTCCCCTTACATTACTTGTTTCTAATTGCCCTATTTGACCTTCCAACATAACAATGGATTGTTGCTGAGAAAGAATGAGTTGTTAGAGTTGGTCAAATTTTTCATCAAAATTGGGCTGCGGAGGTTGAGGAGGGGGTTGGAAGGGAACTTGATTGAATCAGTTAGAAGGATATTGATGGTATTGGCCCTATAAAAGTTGAGCTTGCTGATACGGGGCCTGAGAATAATGTGATGGGTGTTGAGATTGTTGTGGAAAAGGTGCATTGGGTTGAGAAAAATTATGATGAGCTTGGTGAGTTGGGTGTTGAGTTTGGTGAAAAGGAGATTGATAATGTTGTTGAGATTCAATTGGAGCATGAAGGGGTTGTTTTTGAAAAGAGGGATTGGATTGGGTAGATGGACCTTGCTGAGATTTCCAAGAAAAATTTAGGTGGTTTCTCCAGCCCGGATTGTAGGTGTTGGAATAAGGATCATAAGGAGGCTTCGGGACACCCTGAGTAGCGAAGATTTGTTATTGGATGAATGGGGGAAGCTGGGCTACACAGGGGCAATCAGTTACCACATGATCTGGGCTAGCACAAAGAGCACAAATCTCTTCATGACTGAGAGCTGAGAATGGTTGAGGTTGAGAGGCTG